>OU342789.1:23921117-25171117 GCA_910591515.1 Cerceris rybyensis | reverse complement strand
AAAGTTCTCGATGAATATGTTTAAGGAGGGACCCTCGGTTAAGATCGTGGGGCCATTGAAACTTCGTCGGTTTCGTTACGCGGAATGGTCAAACGGCGTGAGTTTAGTCGTTTCATCCTTGAAACTGAAAAAAAAATTGTTTTACGAGAATCTTGAGTGGCGTTGGTATTTTATTGACGGAGAATGAGGCTGAAGTTTTGGGAGGGACTACATTCTTTTTTTTTTGAGTTAATGGTAACTGATTATTGCAGCGAAAAAGTTGAGATGTTGATGGTTAACTGTAACTAAAGATTGGAATTTTTGTACGGGAATATATTTTAATTTTTATTTTGGTAAAGAATGTGTAAAAATATTTAGGACGAATTAAAATGTATATTCCTTGCTTTGAAAAAAGTGAAATTAATAGAAACTTTAAATTGAAGATTTTTTTCTCCCTTATACTTTTTCTTTTACAATATTTATCTGATAAATCGTCGGTAATTCGACTTCTCTTTTACTGTGGAATTAAATTAATAAATAAGACAAAATATTTCTTGTTAAGGTACAAGGTGTTTCTTCAGAATTTTGGTAGAAGAACATGATACACATTGAACAGAGCTAGTACAAATAATAGAACATAAAAAATGTTGTTAGAAATTACTTTGACTAAAAATAAGTTTTATCGCGGTCACTAGAATTGGATCGAAAAACTTCATTCGTTATGAGTTTTATTACAGAGTTCATTCCAGCTTAAGAAACAAAAAACGAGGTGAATTAAATCACAGTGGAAAAACCACCAACGGAAATGTTGATTCAGGTAAATAGAAGTTGCGGTAATTGACAGTAAGAATCACGAAAGTACAACGAAAAAAACTGTGTAGTTCTTTGGTGAATTTTATAGTAAATTGACACGCCGAACGGTCCACGAAAGTGTTCCAAGTTAAATACATGAATTGTACTTTGAGAATTCTTATAGAAAAGTCGGAGAAGAAATTTTCTTGGAACTCGTCTCTATTAAGGCTTGAATTTTGAAGTAGTAATATCTGGAACATGCGGCTAGGAAATTTTGGAACTTTATAAATTTCAGTATTATACGCGATCCTCTGCTTGGAAACGTGAAATTATACTAATGAAATTGATATTTTCGATAACTCCTGCCTCACTAATTATATAAAATTTCTAAAATAAATGAGATACTGCAAGTAATAAAATTACTGTAAAATCCAGAGCAAGAATAATTCATAAATAGAATATTTCATTTAAAATTCTCGTAAAATCAAAAAGATGGAAAAGTGCAACATATAACTTTCTAGAACCTGTATAACTTTAAATATATTCTGCAGATTCATTACATCAATTAACGCAAGTTTGTAATTAATTATTAATTTGTCAGAATTCTCATGAAAGTTTGAAAATATAAGGAAAAGGTGACGTGTAACTTTCTAGACCTCACATCAGAGCGAATTTTTTCTACAAGATTCTTCAATCAGACGAATTAAATGTTGGGTTATTTACACTGGTATTTCTCTAATCACGAACTACAAGAATGCTTGTTTCATCATTGCCGAAATTAATGATAATCGCTTTCGAATTACAACATCGTACACTTCGCGCACGTGTACTTGAAAAGAACAAAAACGCAAAAAAAGTACGCCTTTTACTTTAATGATACCACAAATGAAATAAGTACACGAAATCTCGCGTGAGAGTAATCCCAACTTTCATAACTCTTAACAAAATTTTTCGTGAATTCTATAAAATTGCTCTCTTCATAAATAACTCATTCTCAGTAAATTTTAAGCCATTTTCAGAATTTTAATTCGATACAGAATAAATTATTCAATTAAGATGACATCTCGAGAAATCGTTAATTACAATGAAAGTTGAATTATCATTATCAATCTTTCGAGTTTTTTTTTTGTTATTATCCAAAAGCAATTCTCAGTTGAGAGTTATATGGTTTTCATTGTAATTTAGATCTTTCGAGTTAGAATGTTATTTTTGACGGATATCAAATTCTTCGATTATAGTCTCTAATAACGTATTAAGTATTCCGCTCTTTTTGTTACGGTGAATTATTTAAAACGTTATATCCAGAACGCTAAATCCATAGCGACGATAGGGGATTAGTTCCCGTTTGATTGATTAGATTCGGTAGTACAGGTTTCGCTCCTGTAAGTAGCTAACAGTGTTTCATAGTTGATCTAATGACCTAACAGCGGTGTTCAGTTTTATTTCGTGTTTTCAAACTTTGATGTTCAAATATTAAACGCTGCAGTTTGATACAAATGCTACAATTTATACTTTCTCCCGATTACAGAATAGTTAGAATTAACACCAACTTGATTTAACACCACAATTACAATATTACTTTTTAAGAAAAATGAATTACACAGAAAACTAACCGAAATGAAATTCGGGGACAATTTAATCTCCGTCCATGGTTACAACATTAACATACAGAAACTGAATAAATACTTTATATAGAATTAGTCGGTTATGCATAACAATATTATATTCTACTTCGCATCAAACTTTTCTTTTCCCATTCTTTTAGCTATATACTATGACAAAAATATTTCTGAGGTTCATATTAATTTAAACAGTTCAATAGGTTCAATGCATTGTATTTTCAAATGTATTTTTAAGCTACCAAGAACTCTTTTGACTCATGCAACAAAGTTGAAGCTTTTTGCAAAGGAAATAGTTCCAAATCAATTTAAACAAAAGGTTTATTATTAATAAATTAACCAACCAATATATTATGTATATAGTAATCAAATTTTGAATGAGCCAAATTGGCATCGTAAATCTAGTGTTAAGAAAGTGAGATATTGATCTACAATTCCACGAGAATTTCTAGGCTTCATAAGTCAGAAAAAATTGTCACTGGTATCTCAAAAGTGGCGCAGTTTATCCTAAAGCTCTTGATCCTTTTGCGAGAATACCTTAACCGGATTTCTTGGTTTTCTTGTGTATAAGGTATCGTTAGAGTGTCGACTCATATCAGTGCAAAGGAAGAGATAATATTGCCTGAAGCCTGAGAGAATATTCTCTACACGAGAAGCTTACTTTCCTGAGACCGAACACTATTGCGGTTAGAAACTCTCTTAAGCTATTTCATTCCCGTATCGTGAAAAAATAAAATAGATGGAAAGTACGCTCTTCTGTGGAATATCACTAATAAAGCCAATAACGAAACAAGTGTTCGTTTAAGACGTTTAAGGCAATCATTTTATAATGAGGCAAGTTGCAAATTGGTGTTAATTTTATCGCGTCTTAAAATTTGTAGGTTCTTCATCGTTTAACACTAGATTTATGGAAGCCGTCAAATTGACGGGTTCGTCATTGTTCTTGTAAAAAATTGTTTAATTTACGGAGAAACAGTGCGATAGATATTTCGCATGCATTTTATAATACAAATTTACCTAATGAATTATCATCTTTTCAGCTTCATTTCTGTTTCTTAAAAGTGCTTATTTAATATACTTCAGTGTAAAAGATTTCTGTGCCTGTAAATCTATCGTTAAAGAAAGATATCGACGAGATGAAAAGGGTTGAATGTATGCCCATCATCGTTTCAAATTTTAATTTATGTTTTGAATATTTTCTACAATTAATGAAATTGAGAGTTTTATGAAACAAATAGAAATTTCTCCAAGTAACATTTTAATTTGGCAAGTAACGATGTTTAACGGTAAAAATTTGTGTGTTGTAGATCGAGTAATTTCTTTTTTGCAATAATATGGCATATTAAGGTTAATGGGTAATTGGAGTAAGAAATACACTAATTTCAACGTTACGGAAAATGCATATTAAGGACTTTCATAGCATACGCGTGGTGACTATGAAATTACATCGTAATATCGTTTGCTATTGAGCAAAATGTATATACTTTAGTGTTTGTTATTATAAAAACCACAAAGTTAATGAAATAAAATTTATTTTGTAAATTGGTTTAATAATTAACGATGTAATTGTATCATTTATGATAATATTTCGAAAAAACATTTAATATTAAAGATTTACTGGAATATATATCAAAGATAGTTTTCATTTCGAAGATTTCAGATGCAAAAGAGAATGCATCATTTGCAACAATGGTGATAAATTACGAGCATGTGATTCGAAAGTATTTCCGCTAAGCTGCTTCCATACAATCAAAGTAACGATACTCTTTCTTCCTCGAACATTTACCTCGAATTTTGCGAGTGACATTTAAAAGATTGCGCTGTTTCCTTGCTAGACTGTGTGATTCTTCAACTTTCCTTTCATTCTATTTTTGAAAATTGCATAAACCGATGGTCTAAGTTATTTGTAGTATAAGATAAAGTTCAAAATCACAGTCTGATGAATTTCAGATATTATAACAGTCTGATATTGAATTTTTGTCCACAATGCTTTCTGTAGTCTAGAAAGTTCTATATTTCTAACTTCATAGTTTGATGAATTTTAGGATGACTCTTTTGTGACTAAATTTTCAATACAAAAATAAACTCAGCTGAAACACGATGTGATTTATAATTTTCACATTTTAAACACCTACTTCTGATATTCTCTATCGTCAAATAAGTAATTGTTTCTTCAAACTGAAATATGTTTCCATCATTAACAGCTTAGTCTACAATAACGATTGTCACTCGTGCCACAGTAATTGGAATAGCAAATTTTCAAATTTCGTAAAATCTGTAACATGGAAAATATCAATGAGACACGACACGATCAAATTATTTCTATAATATTAATATGTTAAATTATAAGATATACCTACAATAGAATCATTGGTAAATTTTTATTTTAGCAATTTCATTCTAAACCTTTGTGAAGGAAGTCACAAAAGAAGTAGTAAGACAAGGGGTTAAACAGTTAATAATATAGTAATCTTCCTACTGATATTTTCTCTTTCCAAATAATCCTATAAGTCAAACCTCAAATTGAAATCTTGTCTGTAACAGCTCTTGCTCCAATCTAAAATGATATACATATGCATATTTCATCGGCAGATGTACTTTTCACAGGTCACAAGATGGCGGTTCTTCTTTCTCGAGAATATATTGATGCGTGAGTACAGTACGTTCTATATATTAAACTGCGTACATCTAACACTTAAGATATATGTATTGAGAAATCTGCCTTCATAGTATATTACGCAAAAGTATCAATATTCACGATAAGCGAGCATGGCTCAACGACTTGCAAACTATGACTGCTGTAGACAGCCTGATTTCTGAACAGCGTCACTCATTTGTGGAGTTTTCTCTTCGGTTCAGGAAATTGATTTGTTTTCGTATGCACATTTACAGTATGTACAATACATATATGAAACAATGGAGTTTACGTTTTCTATATTCAACAGTCGAGTCTATATTATTTTGTCTGTATGTTTTGATATAACTTCACTTCTAACGAGTCCTAGAAATGGTAAATCTATGTTTATTTTGGTTTCCAGCATGGTACGCCATTATAAAAACTTATTACTCCCGAAATAAAAAGTTCAAGAACTATATAAAATTACAAGTCATTTGTATGTTTCCAGTGAATACGATTTCTTTTTAATTGTATTTAAACTTTGATCAAAGATAATGAAACGGAGGCGATAATATTCCACGGTCTAATTTGGATAAAATTTCAGAAAAATTGAAATAATAGAGTTTACGTTGTCGATACTCAACAGTCGAGTCTATATTATTTTGTCTGTATGTTTTGATATTACTTCACTTCTAACGAGTCCTAGAAATGGTAAATCTGTTTATTTTGGTTTCCAGCATGGTACGCCATTATAAAAACTTATTACTCCCGAAATAAAAAGTTCAAAAACTATTTAAAATTACAATTCAATTGTATGTTTCCAGTGAATACGATTTCTTTTTAATTGTCTTTAGACTTTGATCAAAGATAATGAAACGGAGGCAATAATATTACACGGTCTAATTTGGATAAAATTTCAGAAAAATTGAAATGATGGGGACGTTTGTTTAGTCGTGTATTGAAAATTTAAAATAACGAGCGAGAAATGTTTGTTTGCGCGAGCTGATAAAAATTCGCGCGCCCAAATAGTTCCGTCAATTTGAAGATATTTTTTTTCGTCCTAGTAACTCGTATTTTTCTTGTGTAATTAAATTTACGGTTTTCTTCCGCAATGCTATTACAACAGGCCACCTAAAATATAATACCTAATTAGATTAAGAGATTGTAAATATGATAAACCGTAATGAGATGAAGGAAGATAATTTAGAATATTAATTAAAAGTGTTACAATGCAGTCACCGCGTGCATGTGTTTAATGCAAACTACCCTCGCGACGGCAATTCAAATCGGATGAAGGAAGCTTTTTTATTTAGCAAATGTACTGTTCACTGTTCTCATTAAAACAAACACTAACAGCGGTCTATATTAACCCTTTCGCTCCGACGGATGTATATATACGCCCGCGAAGAATGACCATTCGAATACAAAGAGCGTATATATACGCTCTGGTAAAGTGGGCGCTCGGGTACGAAGAGCGTACATATACGTTCATACCATATATACTTTTATTTCATACTTTACATGAGATACTTTTGTTAATGGAGTATCTGGCAACGCTGCATGCCTCAAACAGTTGACTATCATGGAATAAAATATTACCGACAAGACGATATTGTGTTTTGTTTTAACAATACACAGTTTCAGTCTTCTTTAGAACATCGTCAGTGACGGATATATACCAGCAATTTATAATAGTAGGGATTAAAAGGTTTAAACCAATTTATAATTCTCAAATAATTTTGTTAGCTTAATTTTAATAATTCACTGGTAAATACTCAATTTCTGCCTTTGTGATAACATGTTGAGTTTTAAAGTATTTAATTTTTTAGACCCATTATAAAAGCATGGGCAAAAGAAAATTTAAAGGAGAATGTTTAAAAATATAAATTAAGATTATAAATTTTTATACTTTAGAAAGTAAAATGATATTACTAAATACAATACTTAAGTATCATTGTAAAATTTAGAGAACAAGAAACGACTTCTAATTACATCGTAGCATTCCGTACCTCAGTGTCAACTACTCGATAATGCGCTCCGTTCACAGCTATCACATTTTGTCACAAGCACTCCGTAGCGAAAGAATTAAATAAGATTTGAATATTATAATGCAGAATCTCAAATTACGAAAATATCCAATTAAAATATCCATTCAACAATCCCAATTGTAACAAATAAATTTGGAAACTGAGCTTCCATTTTAACTACACAATGAACATGTAGCACATTTTAACATCAGGATTACCGACATTTAATTCAATTATATTAAAAAATAGCGAGTAAATACATACATTCGAAGAAGAGAAACCAAGGTGGAAAGAAATGAACTGACTTAATCCTAAGATTTTCTAAATAAATTGCAACGAAATTTTCACTGCCTCAATAAATCTGAAGTTAATTAACAACAGATCCTCAATAGTTCACGAACAATATCCGTTAAAGGTCAAGGATCAAATAGGATACCGAAACCCCATACAAGCTTCATAATTGAAGTCTCAAACATGAATCATCGGCTGCATATATGTTAGAACCAATGAATTTTAAAAAGTTAGTGTAGGAGATTGGTCTACCTGGGACCATAAACACCATGATTATATTCTATTTAAAGCCCCTAACACCGTCCTTAGAGAACTACCTATATCATACGAAGTAACTTCACCTGTTCAATTATAATTAACTAAGATCACAGAATAATCTTATCTACTCGCTGCACACAGAAAAAAATTAATATTGAATCTTTTTAACACTTTGAGGGAATTCAAAAGATAAAATGACCAATGTTGCACAAGCATTTCTTTTATTTTAATTGAATAAAGTTGGTTTATATTTTTTAACAAAGTTAATAGATAATATAAATTTTCGAGGTGGGACAAAAAATGTCCCACCGTGCCTCAAAGAGTTAACACTAAAACCACCGACATTATATTTACTAAAATATAGAAACACTTAATAATTACTATAGAGAAAGATAAAGGAAAAGGTGAAAAAGATGATCAATTAACTAATTTAGATTTGATAGGATACCCTAACAAATTAGATCATTTTTAGAAAAAAATTCGAAACCGGTCATTTAACCAGCTTGGTAGGTGTTAAGAAATGTTCCACGAACCGAAAATTTCAACAAGAACTCCCAATAAATACGCACCTCAAACTCACATAGTTCGACGCACGTTTCCCTCCTAAATTATCTACCACATACTCCAGCCATAAAAAAGGGAGATCGTGACCAATATCACCATGAATCCGCACGACATAACGATGTCAACCCGATTCGCACGCGCGATGTCATAGAAAACGGCAGATAAGAATCCCAAGACTTCCTTTCTTCGGAACCGATAGCCGTCCCTCCGTTATCATGGTCTCTACTCACCGATCATGTAGCTATAGCCATCCAAGGTGAGAACACACTTGCGCGTGTTAGAGGAGCTGGGAATTCCTGGCACTAGTCTCCGCGAAATTCGCTTAGCAGGGCTGTAAGAAGTACCGGCGGCACTTGCAGCACCAGGGTCCGAGTGGCACTTCTGCACGGGGTCTTTGCTTTGTCTAGACATCATCGTCCTCTTCTACTTGCTCGCTCGCCACTCTTCCAGCGGAAGCCGGAAGAAAAAGTTATTTCCTCATCTCTCCACTTCGCCAGTCCGTGTTCCCTCAACGGCACGAGACTTCTCGCGATTTCTTTGCAATTCTATTCAGACATTGGGATTCTCTCTTATCGTGTTTTATCCTCGTCATCGCCGTTGAACATCCACCTGACACGACTTCAACGCGCGACGTATGGTTTCGTACTTATGAAACCGAGACTTTCGATTTTCTCTCCCTTCCTAGCCGATGATTTTCTTTTAACCTCTCCGTTTCTTGATCTCTCTCGTTAGAAAGAGTTTCTTTGATTTCTCTACAGAGTCGATAGTTTTAACTTGTACGTTACGAATGGATGTAAAGAATCTTCAGTTTTACTTCGATAATCACGAATAGCACGGTGGAGTATCGTTCTGTATGGACATTTATTCATTAGTCTAGGAGTTACTTGTGCCTCCACATAGTTACTTGGATATCCTCGTGATCACGACCGAGGTCTCACCGTAATCAACGTCGAAAGTTACGCTCGAGTACTAATTTTCCTCTAATTACTTTGGTTCCTTTCATTTTCTACATGGAATTATGAACGGCGAAAAGTTCTCCACGTATTACGTCCTTCTGGGAGATCTTATGGATTGAGTTGATAAAACGATCGTCGAACTGTCGCATAAAGAGGGAATCTGTTTCGTTGGAAGTACGACCGTTTGATAATAGATTCGCTCTTGTTCTCCAATTCTCAACGTATGTACAGCAATTTCCTCGAGGTCTCTGCAGGGACTCGGTTCGTTATGCTTGAGCGTCTAGAATACATTCGTTTTGGTTTAGAATAGGATCTTGTTCCTCGGTCTGTTTGTGGATTTCTATGATTCTAACGGCGAGTAGTTTTTGTAAGGGTATTTTGATTTGCTCAAATCGTCGATAAGAGTATTTTAATTATTATTCTTTCCATAGTTTCTTCGTTTAAGTCGATGCGATGTAGGAAGAAAATATTATTTGTTAGGTATATGTTTCGAGACTTCTTTTAAAGGAGTTGGTTTGATCATGTCCTTTCAGTGAGCACACGTTACATAAAGTTTCATCAACTTTAATGACAATTAGTGCGTCCGATGTTCTTCGCAAACTTGACTATTTTCTGGAATTGCTTCGACGATAGTGACTTCAGGGGATGCATCTTCGGTTACTGGAATTATTTGTACTCTCTGCTGAGAAACTGCGTATCCTGGCCCTTACAACTCTGTTATACATTCACGAGATTCTTCAAATTTCATTGTATTTAGCAGTATAATTACTTTTCGAGTTTGCATCGTTCATCCAGTTCACCAATTACATTTATAAGCAATCCAAGCACTTTCGTGAAAGAAACTTTGTTTGTACGGATCCCTATCTCTTCTTTTCCTCTTTCTCTTCCTCTCTATTTCTCCTCTTTTCTCATAAAAGTGTAAACAATTCTGATTTGCAATTCTATTCGTTTTCGAAGCTTCACGACTTGTTTGCTCTTTATCGTTGAATCAACGTGGCTCGTAAAATCATGGAATTTCTAAGCTCTATTCTTAAGTTATCGACGTCTAGATTCGATTCTCCTGACGATTAGAATACTTAAGGTCTTAAACGTCAATCTCAGTTTAACGAGTGACATTGATCACGGTTTTAAACTCCTTCGGAGGAAATCACGCTGCGACCACAATGGATATAAATACAACTGGTCTGTTCGAATCGCAAGGCAAATAGACCGACTCGTTATATTCTCTTCCCTCTTCCTCTTCGCACCTTCGTAGACATCCTCTTCTCGGCTCGATAGGGTTTCCGTTACCGCAAAAATTTATGTCGCGAGCATTGCCCTCTGTGTCTATTACCTTCAAACTATTTGCTCGTATAACTGCTCGAGAATGTACTTCAAACTTGTTCAAATTGACCGGTGACTTTCGTATCACTCGTGTACATGATATTATTGACAAATACGTGACACTCGAGTTGTAGAAATATTTTGAAGTAACTCCGAACACGATCCTCTCGAGAACGAAAGCGCCACTAGTATTGGAATACTTGAGACGACGATCGAGGAGATCAACGGATTTGGTGTTGAGAATTCTTGGAATATGTTACAGGTGAGAATCTCGTTGAAAGTACTTTTATCTACAACAACGAAAAGTTCTCCTCCATGGAGTGTTTATCATTGGAAATTTAATTTGAATTACCAGAAAAATTCTCATCCGTCGAATCTATCTATGAACACTTACTTTTTGATATATAAAATACTAAGTTTTTAATCCACTTGCTGCAAAATCGTTGCAACACTGCTGGCACTAAATCAGAAAATATCAGAGTTCGGTCGTTTAATCTGATAATGACGTACGTTAATCTTGACACTGTCTTCATCCACCGGCTTTACTTTTAACCCCAATGCTACGGTCCACTGATTGATCGTCTCCGTTGCACCGTCGATATATTAGCACGTGTTTCTCACGAGGATCGTTGAGGTCAACACAAACAATGCGGTAAAACACACGCTGCTCTCGCACCTAATCTCGTTCCTGATCGAACTATCCTCCTTTTTCGCGTTGCACTCTTATTGACAACCTTTGAGATTTCCAAGGATCAACTCGATAGATCGCTCTCGCGTTTCCCGACACGAAAAGTACACACACGGGAAATTCCGTTCGATCGAGTCACGAAAGTAATGCTCCGACTCTGAAGTATCCTCTTGATTTCGAACGGAAAATAGGAAGAGTTTTAAGAGCTTTTTCGTAAAGCAATCATGCACATTCCCTTACTCTCTCTTCTCTTCTTGTTCTAACTGTTGTTTCTCTTTCTCTGTGCTCACGGAACTTTATTATGGTTGTTAGGTGCACGCACAGGTCACGGGAAGAAGCCGTGATGGAGAGGGTGGTATCTAACGATCGATTCACGTTACCATAACATTAAATTCAGTTTGCCCGCCTATGCACCGGCGCGCCGGCACTCTCGCAATGCCGGCACGCGCGCGGCGCGCACGTTTTCATCGGACGATCGATTTACGAATCTTTCACGATCATTCCGATATCTTCGTAATCATTTACTGAATACCTTGACACTCTTGATTAAGTTCTTACGGACATTTAATTGAGTGGGGAGACAATCACGATAGGAAGGTAATTTACTTCAGTCCAAGTTTATTTAAGGATTATATGAGTTTCGCTGGTTGCTTGGTAAGTATTTATTAATATATAATCCTGGATTATCTTCTTACACTTTATAAGTCCTCTTTGCGCCTTCGACACGTTCTCTGTTCTCAGACAGTGGCGTTCGTTGTTAACAATTTGAGATTATTTCCATTGTTTACAAATTGATCCAACGAAAGTGTATCTATATTTTCATACCAATCGTAAAACTCTTCCTCGACTCTCTCGCCGATGATTAACAATCGATGGAAATGAAGCTATCGAGAAAACAATTCCTATCTTAAGGGGATCTTTGTGGCTATATTAAAAGTATCCCCACGAGTTGGAAACTATATCGATATTTTCTTTTTTTTTTTCAGATCTTCAGTTCACGCGCCACAAGACCGGCGCACTTGTTCAGAACTTTGACCTTTCTTCGATGAGATTCTGCATTGCGATCGGGGTAAGAAAAGGCGCCGATCCGATAATAAGGGGAGCAGGCGCAAGTGGAAGAACCGCGTGTCTGATCAGACGTTGCGCGGCTACATTGGTTGGTGCGAACGAGACAGCTTCCGGAATAGAGAACGGAAGAAGTAAAGAGAGAGAAAGGAAGGGAGAGAAACAGAGAGGTACACGTTGCAAAGCAAGGGAGGATCGCGAAAAAGGGATACGATGAAAGTTATACGCGCGAACGGAAAACACGCACCCACGCGAAAACGAAGACACACGTGCGGCCTGAGCCGCGGTACCGCTACAACTGAACCATTCGAAACCTCCACCTCTCGCCGAGATCCCTCCTCTCGCTTTCCACTCCGCTCGATGCCCTCCTGTTAACCCGCTCTTGCTTCCTCTTGCTTCTCACGTTTGCTTCAACGATCATTCTTTCTCCCTCTGTTTTAACGTTAGCTTTTCCCTCTTTATCCTCCCACCTTTTTCTCCCTCTTTCTCTTTTTCATTGGTGTGTCGTTACTCCTACTTCTTTATTCCGTGTCATCGGTTCTTCATCTAACTTGCACTTCTTTCGCTCTGAAATTACGTTTTTGCAGCTTTTCTTGTTTCCACGATCAGTTTTCGACTTTAGAAGCACGACATTTTTTCTACATATGGATGTATGATTTACCTTTCTGATTTTTTTGTCTCGATGACTTTTAAGGACAGAAAAGAAATATTTGTTATTGTTTAGTTTTATTTTATGTTTTAGGAATGGTAACCCCATGAGTCGAGAGGGATTTTGTTTGTGAAGAAAATGTGCCGAGGTGAGGAATTGTTGCAATTGAAAAATTTGGAGTTGAGTCTGTTACGAATGTAGTGGACATGCTGATATTTGTTGTTATTACGTGTGAAATAAAATGAATAGAATTGAAGTTCGATCACAGACACTTTAACTCTTGGAGGCACGGGAATTCAGAAAATAAAATGACCCATCTTGCACAGACATTTCTTTTTTTTTTCAATTGAACAAAGTTGGTTTACTTTTATTAGCAAGGCTAATAAATAATATAAAATTTCAAGGTGGGACAGGAAATGCCCCACAATCCATTTTTAACTATCAAATTTAATTCCGCCGTGCCTCAAAGAGTTAGGCTGATGAACATGGCTTTTGAAGTTCCGTAGAATTTTGAAAAATATATCAGCCGGACATTGTTCAGTTGGGAGTGAGATTGTAGAATAATTTATTGAGTGTTTCATTTTTAAAAAATCGAAGTCACCACACGTTTTGTGTTTTGGAAACGAAATAGATTTTTTATTACATGCGACTCGCGTTCCCTCGCGATGTTAACAAACCTTTGAATTTTTCTCAATGCATTGAAATTATTCGCAAACCAAACGGAATAACGTAGGGAAAGAAATGAAAATATGGAAAAATGAAAAATCCCTCTTCTAAAGGGACAGCTAATACGTCGAAACATGTAGAAAAAAAATGAAGTAGTCCATCATCCTCCCTATTTTTGTTTATATCTTTGCGCACCCTATCACGCTTATCTCTCAGCATCCGTTTGTTCTTCTCCATTTCTTTCCCGACCCTTTTACCTTTGTCATTTCTCCCTTACGCCCTCAGGTATATAGTCGATCTGACACTATCTCCGGCTAAACCGTCCCGATCTTTCCTTCCTTCAAAGGCCCCATAAAATGCCATCGAAAAATCCAACAATATAGTCGACGATAACTTCGAAAGAAACGAGAACAAGAGACTTAATCATGAACTACGTGTTTAACGTGTTAACAAATTAAAATGACTCGTCCTCAATTTTTTCCAAAATTTCTTCAAGTTTATAGGATAGTCATAGGGCAGATATTCTACGTTGGTCTTATAAAGTACAGATTACCGAATCGTTTATCCTTTCCACTTTTCGATTTCTCTTTTTCCAAAGTACAGGGTGTTTCAAAAATATTTGTCATGGCTTTCAGGGGTTGTTCTACACCTCTGGATCGATGGAGATTTGCGAAAAAAACTTGCCGCAAAATTCGGGAAAGGGTAGCAAATTTTTTTTATTGGCTCATCGTATTCGTCTTGTTACGTGGGCAACATGTCTGAGAGGAACCATGGGTCAGAAACGAACCGTTCTCTCTCAAATTAACTTTTAATTGGGCCTCCCGATTAAAATTTCGCCCATACGGCAGCCTTCGAGTTACCGACGTTTTGAAAGGAAACACATGAGATACCCTTCCTAGCTCCAATAGTTGAAACAGAGGCAACATAATTGAAGAGAGAAAAAATGACTAGAAAATGTCAATGTCATGTATTTAACTCGTCAGCTGTGATTGACGAGTATCTCTCGTCTCCATGACTCGTCATGGAGAAACAGCAGAATTTTGTGCATTGACGAGTATACTCGTCATGCGTAAAACTTAGCGACCACTGGTCATTTAAATTGTAAATTTGACGAAAATTAATATATATTCGTATATTTCAAGATGTTTGGAATATTTTGAGGCCATGCCGTATTAAAACGAATAATTTGAGATAGATTTATGTTCACCTCTCGACTCACGTAGGCGAGCACTCTCAAAAGAAGTTACAACAGTTAAATGGTTAATATATTAAAATATAATAGATTTAACGCCGGTAGTTGTAGGGTTAAATCGATGAAAGAGGGATTAATGAAGGAATCAACATATAGAAGAAACGTGGAAGAGCATTAATAATTAAAGTAGTTATTATCCCTTTTTGAATTCGCCCTCGTGTTGTTTGTTTTGCCACCCTACGGCGAGATATTTTTCCTGTGCTCAACGAGTCCTTGTTCCCTCCTTTCCTTCTCATTATTCCGCTCTTTTCTCCGCTCTTCGACAGGCTACTTCCGCTGTCGTATTTCCTCTTTCGCCTCAAGTGCCTACAGCGTCGAACCAGCTTGGTATCACCCCCGCTTTTCTTTCACCTTTCTCTTTGACCGGGAACATGTTTTCCTAGTAGATTTCTGTTCATTTTTCCATCATTTTTAATACGGTTTCTCCTTTTGGAACATCAAAGTTAGTCGTTTCGACGAAAGGAAAAATTGAAGCGAGCGAATTTGAAATTTTGCTTAAGGTGGTCTTAATTAATACGGTTGCTTCATCTACAGAAAATTCTTTTAATGATATACTGTACAAAGTGATTTGTATTGACTTTGAAATTTATACAAATACTACAGATCTCACAGAATTCTAACACTTGTTTATTCATTGTTTACGTTCTGGAAAACATGCAGCTTAAATCAATATCAGTAAATTTATTGTAAATCTTTTCCTAACAAATTAATTATTATCATGGGATGAAAGAAAACTTGAATCAGTTTCATAAACACTTTGTACTAATTAAGGATTAATAACATTTCGGTAATTTCCGATAAATTGTTTCACAAGACTGAATATTATAGAGCAGTGGCGGCGAACGTTTTTGAGAAGTGGGTAAAATTTTGCTCAATATTTTTTTAAGTACTAGCGTGGGTCACTTTTTTTGCTTGTCAGTTAGCAAGTGGCTGCTGGGAAACATTATTTTATAAATTCAACATTATAGAAATTATAGATTCGATGTATAGATTTGACCCGCGGGTCATAGGTTCGCCACCACTGCTCTAAACCTTTAACTTCATATCATCTGCAGCAGCGACGACGAATCTTTTTGGGGGGTAGGTAAAATGTTTTTCATTATTTTTTTAAGTAATACTTTGTGAGTCACCGAGTCAATGGCATAACTTGGAAAGGAGGAGGGGAGGATGTTTAAAAACTACTTTTTTTTTGGTTCTCAATCGGAAATATTTGTTATAAATTCGACATTGGATATATACACTTTACTTTTTTAGTATTTCTTATTGTCTGTTCTCTCTTTTATGATATAAAAAATAAGTTTATGAAAATTGACGCGTGGGTCATTTAAAAAGCATGCGTGGGTCAGTGTCTGACCCACGGGACATAGGTGCGCCACCACTGTTATTGAGTATAAATGAAAAGCAAATAAAACTGTTACTAACGCTCCGTAGTCCGAATTTTTGTTTTTGTTGACTATTCGATACACGATAGCATATTGATAAATATTTAAAATACATTTTTATATAGTGATTCACTTGATTTCTAAGAATTAATTTGGAAATAAGATTGTCACTTTCAAAAATGACATTTTAATACAACTGAAAGACACAGGAATCCATAGAGGGTTAACTATATTTAAAACAAGCACTTTTTATTTTAAATACCTAACCCAAAGATTGACTATTCGCCAATCAAAATAAAGTGTCATTAGCATCATTGTAAAAAAATAAATACGAGTAATTTTCAGTTCTTTGAAGGAGATGATATTAAACAATGATAAAAAAGCTGATTGAAAAAGTTTAAACTCTTGTTATTCTTCCTACCAACGCCAAAATTTTCAAATCTGATCCAAATCCGGTACTGGAGACTATTGGCAGATAAATTATATTCACCAGGGAGTTATAATTCATCTCATAAATTTCAAAACTGTTAGTAACAGTAATTCAACGACAACGAAAGATTCTCAAAGAATTCGTCTCCTCATCTGCTTTTCCTTTATTCTTACAAACGCATGCCCGAAACTTACAACGAACTCTCACAACGAAAATTGAATTTCAACGAAGACTTTGATCATGACTACCGACGATTCTGCGTTTTGTCACAAAGAGTCTAAGACTTAGACTTTTTTTCTGGTGAAAAAATCAAAATTCCGATTTATCTGTATTTTTGTAAAGGACATATAGTTTCTATAAACAAAAACTCACGAAAATTCATTGGCATTAAAGGGGGAAAACTAACAAAAAAATTCGAATTTTTCATATATTGTTTAAACAAATTGAGATTTTGCAAAGTAATTTTTACCATTCTATTGATTATTAATAGACGCAAATGCTCTATCTCTCATAGTTTCCGAGATAATCGACGAAATATACTTTAGGGGCCCACCTTTGGTGGTGGTTTTCACCCCTTTAACGTCGACGATTGCCGATAAAAAAATACGTGTCGAATATTCTAACGGGTACTACATCATACTAAAATTTCATCAAAATCGGTGTGTGGCAAATCGGGATGTTCCCTTGTAAGTTATCTTGTGGTTTTTTCAAGAATTAGTTTCTCGAAAGTTTTCCCCTTCTTACACTGTATCTATGCTACAGGAACTTTTTCTTTCCTTTCCTCTAGCTGGCGTAAAATAATACTTGTTTCTTTTTCTACTTTCTTTAAACAAATGCAAGCAGGAACACTGAATAATGGTCATGTCTGAATGTAACCCAGGGGAGTGAGCACAATCCCTGGGAATCACTGGATGAATGCTCTACCGCGATATAACGTTCTGTTTCACACTTTTGTTTACCTTTTTATTTGGGAATATTTCTTAATATATAGCCTATTAATCTACAAAATGATGTTGGATGTGTTATTCAACAATAAAATAGAATTGTAGTGTCTTAAAGTAAAATTGATCAGAAAGATATGATGAGTTTTCCTTCACATTTTACTTTCAAAATTATACATCTTCACAAAGATATACATACATTTTTTTTACATATTTTACATATTTACTAATATTGGCCACGGATTATTAGCGAAATGAGAAGTACGTAATATATTTTCTTATGTTACATCCTCGATATGAAGAATAAAGTGTCACTTGACAATATTGACATTTAGATTATATTTTTATAACTGAGAAATTAAAAGGTGATTTGAAAAATACAATAAATGTGTGTTAATACAATAATAAAAGATTTCACGACACACAATGCTTTTGCATGGAATCATTGGAAATTTCGTAGACTAATAAATAATTATTACAATGGGGCGTTAAGTAACGAGGAAGGGTTATAGTGGTTAGAGTGAAATGGAACCTGGGACTATCAAAGAGGATGGAATCCCTTCGGCATCACCTTTGGGAAATTTCTCCCATGTGATATGTATGTCATAGACTCCGCGGTACAGAATACCTACATCTAAAATTGTAGGTCTTCAACAAAATGATCGCACTTAAAGACATACAAAGAAATAAAATAATAGAACGAACTAAACATCACCTATATCTACTTGAAAATATTTTTGCCTGAATATTTTTCTTATTTAAAGTCTATCAAATACGATGGTATTTCCTCCCTCAAAAAAGATATAGAGGTAGCCCTCCTACAACACGGCATCCTATAACACGGTTTCGCTATAACACGATTTATGAATTGCAGAAACCCTTCTACAACACGGTTTCGCTGTAACATGGTAAGAAAATTGCAAAAACCTTTATACAACACTGTACTACTATAGCCGCGATGAGGCTTGCCGTCTTAAAGATACAGTGTGGCATAAACTATTTTGATTTCATCTCCGTGACTTGAAACAAAAATATTTCACGCTGCTGATCGGCAGTCTGCGTCGAACCACGGTGTGTCAAAGAATAACTTTTTCGTCTTTAAAATATTAAGGAAAAATTAACATTGATCCGGTAAGAACCAGAAAGCAAAGTAAAATTACAGATTTTTTAAAGAGGAAAGAAAATACAAAAACTTTAAATGAAGAAAAAAGTTCTGAAATTGTAGGCGATATCATTCCACCAAAAAAACGTTCTCGATTGATTATACTGAACAGTGACGATGAAGAAATTTATTAAATTATAGGTGCATCAAATTAAAGTAATACTTTTTGTTTTGTGTTGTACATACATTTATATACTTTTAATAAAAATTAAGTTGTTTATGTAGAATTTCAAAAAAAATATTTGCTTTTAATAAGTTTTCGGAATGTAACCCCTCTTTTTGTACTTGCTCTGGGTCTCATACAACACGGTATTTTTTAGGAACATATCTACCGTATTATAGGAAGGTTACCTGTATGTAGGTAAATGTATAAAAATGGGTAGAAAAATGAAACTCTCAAAAAAGCAAACCGAAGTTTTAAGGAAAATGGTGCATAGATAAGGCAAATCTATAAGTTCAATTAATTAAGACACGTTTCATACATTGATGCATAGACAATCCAGTGAATATAGAAGTTTCCAATTCACAGTTTGAGCGTGAATTCCAGAATTTCACTTGGGAACGCGGAAAGGCATATGTCTCAAGCGATGATTTCGCGGGGAAGGGAAACCTCAGTTTGAAGGGGAAGTAGATAGAGTCTTCGCACATCTACTAAGCTCTTCTAACCCTCTTCGACAAGAGTCTCTGTCTCGCCACACTCTCCTTCGTCACGCCTCGCCAGGGACGTTATCACAGATATCTTCCACCCTTACTTACATACGTTGTGTCGTTAATTCCTTAGCTACTTCCTTCCTTCCCTTATGCGATCATCTCTCTTCTTTGTGCCTTCCAAACTGTTCTTCTTATTTGCTTCTTTTTTTTCCTCATAGTATTTCTATTTCACTTTTTCTCTGTCTCTCACTTCCTTATCCTGCATTATTCCCTCAGATTCTTGCTCTCTGCTTTCATCTCTTTGTATTTTAATCCCCTTCCGGTTTTTTTACATTGGTTATTCCCTTTCACCCTGTATCAGGTCTTCTATGTCAGTTTCCCTTTTTTTTCTCTTGTTCGTAGTCTTCTGTTTCTCTTATTTTCCTATTCTCTCTCAACATTTTGTGGTATATGTCACTCTATCTTCTCTTTCTCATTTTGTCTATCTTTGGTGTCTGTTACCTACTTATTCTCTCACACGAACTTTCTCTTTCCCACTCTCACTCCTGCAATCTCTTCGTATGGCTCTGAGAGTCACAGTTTCTCTCTATCTCTCTCTCCTTCCTCCTCCTGAGTGATCTATATTACATCCTTCTAAGGTCTCTTTGGAATATCCATCAGACATACTTGAAAGTGCGGTGAATTAGTCAACCCTCAACCAGGTGAAACCGCAATCCTTCTGATTTTGACGATTAATCCTGCAGATGGCTCGTTTTTGGATTAACGGAAAGAGAAAAAGCAACCCGAGAAATCACGCTAGGAGAAAAAGAATTTCGGTTAAATTTCACTGGAATGCAGGTCGACATTGATATACTATCGTTCAACGCTTCCGCGAATTTAAGTGGTGGAAAACTGTAAATTATAGTAGTCTGGGTCAAGCATTTAAGAAGTTCATCCTTTTCATACAACTATGTATTTTGCTATTATGGAACTATTATGAGGGTATCAGAATCGTCAGTATTGTGGGATTGGATGTAGTAGATGGAAAATACAAGTATAAATATGAATATTTATTAAAAACTAGGCACTAAATGATAACAAATTGAAAATATGAATTGTTTAGCTTTGTTGCACGGAAAGAACTGAACTCGCATTCATCTCGTCGAAGCATTCATTCGTACTCAAACATTCATACACTCTTTTACACATACACACATGCATTCCTTAACCAGTTAACTGTGGCGAAAATTCTTTTGAATTTTGTGTCTCACAAGAGATGAGCATAAATCTATTTCATATTATTTATATCCTTTAGTTATTCGTTTTATTTCGACATGGCGTCACAAACATTCCAAACATCTTGAAATTTACGAATGTATTTTAGTTTTCGTGAAAATTACAATTTAAATAACCAGTGGTAGGTTTTGCGCATGACGAGTATACTCGTCAAACACAGCTAACTGTTTAAAACTAAACAAGGATCGTAGGGCCGGAAAACTGCGGCTCAGTAGATACTTGTAGCTCTTAAGTAGTTTAATAGAACCTATGTTTTGATTTCACAATAAATACATGTTTCACAAGAGATTACGGTTATATCATTTTTTCTAATAGGTACATATTATCGATGTATGTACCTATATTTGGCTCTTTAAAGAAATAAATCTTCACATCGGGGAAAAAATGACTCTTAACTCCAGAAAGTTTGCCGACCACTGGCCTAGACTAAACTGAACAGTCTAGGGGACGAGGCTCTATACAATTTTCGATACCACAATATGGTACCATGATAGAGCGACAGTAATTTTTTGTAGTCTTTCTTTATTTTCGCAACTATTTTGATTTTAATCTTATTGACATTTCTCCTAGGACCTACTGCTTTCGATAAGGTTTCAACTTTCAGAGTAAGGAATCTTTACAAACCATCATATCAGACGCAATGAAAATGTCACTTTTTTATAGACATTGTTATAGTCATCGGTAGGATAAGGCAGGTTTTACTTATTTTTTTGCAGCAAAATACAGTAAAACTTGATGGTACCAGTTTATAAAAATAATAGGAAATGGAATCGTTTTGTTGTATTCCGTGTGTGGTCAACAACACTTTATTTAACACTACAACTACCGGCCTCAAATTTATCATATTTTAATAAATTAAATAACTACTTTGAAAAACGGGTAATCAAGCGGCGGGAAATTTGATCGATTGGGTGATTTATGTTTATTGATATAGACATAGAATATTTATTCTATGACTCTTATGTAAACTTGGAGAATTTAAAAAAAAAATTGTGTACCAGTCATTTTGACTGGTTTGGTAGTTCTAGTGTTAAGAAGAACTATTGCGCGCTCGGAGTTTTAACAATTTAAGGATAACGTCGTCGCGAGATACGGACTGTCAGCGATTCAGTACAAAATTCGTTGATTTCGGGGAGGACTGACCTTTTAAAGATCTTAAGGTAGTTCTTTCACATAGGAGCGGATTTTATGGGTGCTATGAATGGGCCCCATTGAATTTCTATAAAACGAATGATAATTTATTGAAGTATTGATTAAAGTAAATACTGGATAAATTACAAAATTTTTTGTTAATTAATACTATAAATTTGATAATTAATTTTAAAGGTAACTTTTATATTGTAAACGTGAAATGCATGATTTTATAGTTTTCAATTAATAATTTCTTTATTAAATATTCGAGAGCTGCAATTTTTTTTGTGAAATATCTATTCGAAAACGTTCCCGAATTATTGATCTCGTTTTTCGTACGTATTTGCAGTATGGAAGATTGGAAAATTGAACGATAAATTCGGAAGTACTATTTCTCTCTCTCTCACTCTCATTTACGTCAATGTATGAAACTGTATTTTTAAATTCGATTTTTTCATCGAAATGCCCGATAACTGAGCTTTTTTTTGCTTGTGACTTGTTCGTGACAATCTCAAGAACATCATATTTTAAGATTAAATTTATTTGCAGACTTTGGTCAAGTGCTAGAACTACCTTAAACTAGTGTGGTAGGAGGTTTGGATGACCCCGACTTCTCGTGACTAAGGTTCCAAAAGGGCGATCGCTTTTCCAGTGAGTTTCGCTAAGACCGAAGGTCTTGGAAACATATTTTGAGGGAAAAGCCATGCCGGAATTTGAAGATGACTAACAGTTCCCTTTTGGACCTTGAATCACGTTGAATATTACTTGGAGCTATCATCTTATTGTTAGAGAAGATAGTGAATCTGGGAAAATATGAACTGAATCGGTATCCAACAGTTTGACAGAGTTAATACTTTTTTCATTATACAACTCAAACTGACATCCCAAAGTGAAAATCTGTCGAAACAAAAAAGCGGGCATAAACCAATACTGCAATTGTCGATACGCATATTCGTTCAAAAAATATCACTTTCGATTCACTGAAAATAATTGCGTCGATTAATAAGCAATTTCATTACAAAATCAAATTTTCCTCTCCAATATTAAACCGATTTCTCTTTATTTTTATTCAATACCAGATAGCATATTTGTAACTTCGATTTTGAAATTTAAAATGTGCAATTTCCATTAACGACCAGACTTTTCGAGTTCGCATTCATTTGTCCGTATCGTTTCACAGGATCGTATTTGTCTCCGTTACGTACACTGTTAATAAATACGAATGTGAGCCCAAAAAAACACGAAAAAAAAGCGGAAGCAGCATGCAGAAAAACGTTGCTTTGAACCGCAAAAAGAGAATCAATTTTTTCGCGGAGTTTGCCAACGTAAATAATATGACTGGATTATGAAAAATTTATTTTGTACTTCTTTTCCGAAATTTCTCTCATGAATAACTTTCTTCGTTAAGATTCCAACATCAAAAAAAGATAAAAAGAAATACGACGTGTGAAATGTGAAACGTTCCTGAAGGTGGAAGAGAATTTTTCTTGAAATTCACTGAGTGAATTGAGAACGTTATTACTTCGTTTGCATCCATTGACTTTTCTCATAGAGAGATTTTGTTTAATAAAGTAAGAGGACGGATAATGTTTCGGGTACTCAGAATTATTCAGTAAGAAACTACATGAGCGTACTCCAGAACTCACATTTTTTAAGAACCTTTGACCCTCGTGTATTTTAGAAACGTTGATTGAATTAAAAAATAAAATTTTGCTCTCTAATTCTGAGAATTTTAACGTTACCGAATAGTTATTCAACTGTCAATATCCGTTTCAAGAAATTTTATTATTGGATGATTATTAAAGGATATTGTTATTGGAACATTAAACCCTAGAATATTGTTAATTCTAATCTTCATTCGTATCAACATGTTAGAAATTCTCGTTTGAAGATAAGTTAGTTCAAATTTTAATTTTAAAAATAACCTTTATCCGCGATCTTTCTTATTATTTCACCTTCGCTAAGACTTTCATAGAACTCGACTACAACGACACTGAAATTTTCTATTTCACGATGCACCGTTTGTAAGTAACCTTTTCCCCTTCGTAAAAGTAAAGGTGACTAAAATACTCGCGTTCTTGCCTTTATATTCTACGATTAATAAAATCTAGTAAACTTTCTACTTTAGTGTGTTAAATGCACTGCCGTTACAAATACTCAAAGTCTGATAAGTACTTTCCTTCGACGTACCGGAAACTTCGACTACTTTTCTCGTCTAAAAAGACTGCAGATATATGAGAATGTAGATCACCGGATAAATCCAAAAAGCAATATACGAAAAGTACCTGCCATTTGTTGTAACGTCGATATCGTACTCGGTGGCGATAAATACGAAATTATTCAACTTGATAGTTCACAGAACTTATTTGCATGAAAGCTGGATTTTCTGGGAAGTTCATACTGAAATACTACGACAACGAGAATTTCTGGCATAAACGAAAACAGGATGGTATCTCTTGTAAAATTCAAATGGGATTGTTGAATCTTTATTGTATTAGCAAACTTCGTTTTTAAGAATAATCGATTTTCTTTAGAGAACAGTGAAATCCTCGAATAGACGACACAGTTTATTCATGATTATAATTTCGATTTAACTTGCCACAGCAATTACATTCTTATTTTTAGATTGTTATGTCTAAATTTATATTTGTAAATATTGAAAGTATTATAATGCATTTTTTACGAACATTGTATTATTTGTAATTTTATCATATCGTTTTTCTACAGCTGCATTTTATTGCAAGTCTTTGTGGACGTACGAGGCCAGCGTAGAATATTGCAACAGTCAAAGAGTTAATTTCAAGACAAATAGTGTCTTTACCCCCTTGCCGTGCCATTTATTTTGTAATTAAATGTGCAATAACTCTGAATTAATTACAAAAATAACAATCTAGCCCCTAATTTCGGATATAGTAAATTACTTAACGTAACATTGAATAGCATAAAATTAAGTTTATTTTATCAGGACCAACTGATATTTTTGATAAAATAATTTTTGGAACACTTCAAAATTAACTATTCCATTTATCGCGTCACGAGTAACACTCGTTATTGTACGGCAAGGGGTTAAAAAGTCACAAAACAAAGAATTAATTTGAGTTCCCCTAAAAATGTGTCAAGCTTTATCAGAGTCAGTGTCAGAAAGACACTTTGCCTATGTCCTTTGTCAGTGAAATGCAACCACGACCAAGACAGTAACTAAATTAAGATAGAAACGCTCGAAAGGGCGGTCGAGTGAGAGCTTAGTTGGGTGGAATTATCTTTACAGTTCGGTTTGAGCTCCACGAGATCCTGGGATTTCGGAACGTGGAATAATTTAAGAGTTCCAACGAATACTCGCACCAGACTTTCGTCCAGCGAACAAATCGTAAAATAAACTGCATATAAAATGTTATACTCTTTTAAGAGCTACCTCATATTCCGGGATAATGAAACTTTTCGAAGTTAAAAGTGATGCACCCAATGGCAACGTAACTTTCTACGTCATTTTAGCATTGGAAAATAATAGGAATATAAAAAATATCACTTCAACGTTAAAAACTGGTTTGACTAGCAATAAGAACATTATTTAGCAAGAAATCAGACTTGTCGATTTATATGGATGTTAATATGTCACGATATAGCTGTTAATATAATTTAGTGTTTTATTTAGCTTGAAATTTATTTTGCGATCAATCTTCCTTCGACTTGCCAGGAATCAACGGGTTAATAATATTTGAACTGTTAAATTATGCAGCTTGAGTATTTACAATACGACAGGAGAGGATTGTAGGATATGTGAGTAACATAATCTGCTTAATTAACATAGGAAATGTTGATATGGTGTATATACGATTGTCTTACTTGAATTGAAAATAATGCACACAATTATCAATTAACTCACACCTATACTTTAAAAAATATTTTAAACCGGATAGTGTCAAATATAAGTTTAACACTAGATTTACGGAAGCCGTGAAACTGATGGGTTTCTACTTATTTTATAAACATTTCTCAAAGGGTATAGCCCGATAAGGATGGCAAAAGTGCCCCCGAAGGTAATTAACCTTGATGCATATCATTCGATAGGAATCTCTGGAAATACCCTTCCTGCAAAGTATGAACTTGCTGCCCATACCATAGAGGTAGTTATAGGGTGAAACGTACTTTACGGTTTTTGTTCGATATCTCCCCTTTGGCTTGATAGAAAAATCTGAAAAAATTATAGTTAATTATTTATAGTAAACTTAAGAAACTGTGAAAATATAAACGTGGTCACATCAATAATTTAGTTAAAAATATCAACAATTGTTGGTTTTTATTTTTTTTAACTGCAGTCCACTACTCTTAAAATGTGAAAAAATTACACATTCATAATTAGGATACTATGCAAGTACTGTAAAAATATAAAAGTGGTCATTTCATATTTTCAATAAAAAATGTATGTTTATAAACTTTTAAAATTTTTTAAAAATCGATTTACCAACCAAAAATTACAAAAAAATTTCTTTGTATGCACACCATGGGGTATAATATCTGTGATTTTTTTCAGAATTTTCTATCAAGCCAAACGGGAGAAATCGAGCAAAATCCGTAAAGTACGTTTCACCCTATAACTACCCCTACGCACAGTGGAACGAAATGGGTAATCTAGGTGGAAAAAAATCAAGTCTGGGATTTGAATTTTAATAATCTTATCTTAATCTAGAATGTTTGCTGAGACCAGTGATAGCAATAATAATCGATTTTGCAATTAACTAAATGCAAAAATCAGCGCTTAAAAACAACAAATTTCAACAGCGCGAGAACGTTCAAATACTTCTCTGAAATTAAGATACTGTTAGAGGCATTAATAATTATGCGAGACTTTTTATTTTTTGCACAGATTATCATCATTGGTTAATCTTGAAGTACCCAAAACGATTTTTCGAAAAATTATTTTTTAAAGAAGTTCTGTAAGTTTTTTTAGACACATGTTTTACGGAGGAATTTGCAAACTTTTGCAGAGAAAAACTTATATTGTACCCCAAAGTACCCCCTGGAAACTTTGAGGGTAATTAGTTTGAACCTTGTAGAAACAGCTCCTGCAAAAATCGGCTGCGCCTACCTGCGCCTTTTATTGTTATAACTTTCTAAAGTTTATGTGACACAGCACGGCTCGCGACTTCCCGTGGAGCACGCGGTCAAAAAATGCCCAGATGTCGTCGACGTAAATATCGTACAGCAATTATAACATCTCATTGGCAACATTAAGAATGGAGACTTCTGAAATATCACTTTTATTGCTTAGTTGCTCTTATTGTTAGTTTGCCATTAGAGACTAACAAGCTAGGTAGTTAGGGTGAA
This sequence comes from Cerceris rybyensis, assembly GCA_910591515.1. Classification (NCBI taxonomy): domain Eukaryota; kingdom Metazoa; phylum Arthropoda; class Insecta; order Hymenoptera; family Crabronidae; genus Cerceris; species Cerceris rybyensis. The sequence goes on along the minus strand of OU342789.1, from coordinate 25,144,074 downwards.
AATCACGGTAGACGGATCACTTAAACATTGAATAATTAAAATGTACCGAAAAGTACCGGGCTGAAACTTTACATATATATTCCTTAGACTATGTAGAAGTAATTAACGCAAAAATTTCATGCGCATACCTGCGCTCTTCTTTGTTATACCTGTCGAAAGTGAGGGATACGGTTCGACTGTTGAATTTCACCGTGGCGCGCGGTTGACTTAAACATTGAATAACTAAAAAGTACCGAAAACTACCGGGCTGAAACTTTACATATATATTCCTCAGATTATATAGAAGTAAATTAACGCAAAGATTTTGTGCAATTCTTTGTTATAGCTGCTGAATGTTTGTTGGGCCGTCCGCCTATCGAAAAAGGCTTTAGTAGGATCTTTTTCATTAAATATCTTTTTAATTTAAAGTCCAATAAGAAAATGTCTTCTACAAAAGTTTCAATATTTCTCCTGTAGAATGGACGTCTATAAACAAATCTACCGATTTTTGTATAAAAAATTAAGTTGACCTTTATATAACATTGAAGAAATCTAAAAAATAAAAAATTAGTATTACACCAATATTCTTTCCCCGATATTATGCAACTTTTGTATAAAACATTTTTCTCTAAAATGAACGGTTTTCGAGTTATTATTTTTTTCCACCTAGATGGTCGATTCGTTCCACTGTGCTACGGTAGGGGTACCTGATTCATACTTTATGGGAAGGGTTTTTCCGAAGAGCGCTATCGAATGGTATGCCTCAAGGTTAATTACCTTTGGGGGCACTTTTATCATCGTTGTCCGGTTATACCCTTTCACGTGTATTTTATAATACAATCATTAAGTACTTGACGAATTATCATCTTTTCCGCTTGATCCCAGATTTTCCAAAGTCCTTATTAACCCCTTGCACTATTTCCACGAGTTTGACTCGTGATGAAAATTTTAGGCCAAACTTGAATATCACGAGTCTGACTCGTGGTATTAATCTCGGGCAAAGTATTCATATCTCGAATAAGATCATATGTCCCCGTGCAAGATTATTAAATTTAGACTTTGATTCAAATTAATTTGAGTTTCACAGAAATTCCATTGCGTGAAGTAAATATTAGCGCGGTAATTTTTGTCAGTCGCAAGATATCGTATACCGGGCGTTCGGTTTAGGCATGGTTTTTTGCGAGTTTACCGATAGTGCAAGGGGTTAAATGTATTGGAATGTAACAAATTTCACGCCCGTAAAGCTAGTGTTAAGGAAGACATCTTGTTGCGATCGGAAATTTTATCTAGATGTAGATGAAAACCTTCCCAAAATTTTAAGGCAATCTTTATTTTTTAAGTGAGATTATATATTTTTATTTAGATGAACCTATGTTTCAAATATTTGCATTTTCAACTACTATAGTCATCTAATTCAGGATTCAAAATTAGATCTGACTTATTAGACCAATAACATTTGTATACAAATTTCTCGGTTGCGATACCTGTTTCGAATTTTTATCCATTTTGAGAATGTACCCAATATCTTCGAAAAACGCCAGATTATTGAGATCGTAAAATCAATAACGAACAAGAGGTGAAAAAAGCGTTTAACCCCAATGCACGACGATCTCCACGTAACGACACTGTTGATGTTTTTACACCATCGGTAAAAGATACGACTCGCGATAATGCATCGTTCGTCCATTTATCACAGGTCGCATCTAATGGAAAACATTGCAGCCACTATGTACCCATCAATTAATACATGTATACTCATTAAACAGACGGAGGAGAAACGTAACGACCTGGATTAAACTTGCGTTTGAGAAACGCCATTATCTCGGTGAGATAGTTATATTCTTTCCTCCATGGTTTAATGTTGCACTTTAGTCAACGAACCTAATATACCTAATGTGACTTAACACTAGATTTACGGACGTGAAATCTCTTACACCGCAATATATTAAATAAAAATTTTGAAAATAGAGGGATCAAGTGGTAAAGAAGACGATCACTTAAGTAATTTGTATATTAGAAGGTACATATGAAATATTTACTGTATCACGGCTCTATAAATTTGGAAGGCATTTATAAAAAGGTAGGAATTCATCAATTTGACGGCTTCCGTAACCTACTTGTTAATATCTCAAAGTCTCGTACAAACACAGTAGTGCATGATTTTATGACGGAAGAAAAAAAAACGAAAAAATACAGAAGATGCACAACAAAATTTTAGTATGGACTTTTTTCTTTCATTTATCGGGAATATCTTTTGGACATATTGTTAAACAGTAGCTAGAACATGTACATATATAGAAAGACAGAAGTCTAATTATCACGAAAAAAAAAACTTGTAATTTAGGCTATTTATAGAGTATTTTGATCATTCAATGCATCGATGATTTTGCTTTAACTCTGTCAGACTACTTGCCTGCTCTTCGTCATTATCAATACTACAATTTTCTTCCATACGAGGTTCCGTTTCCAAGAAAAACAATTTAGAAAATATATAAGCTGAACGCTTATTTAGCACTCTTTCTATCAGCGCAATTTATGGACGCTCACGATAAGGCCGGGCAATAGAATTCATAGAAAACAAGTAACATGACTGTCAATATCTATGAACATAAGCCTGGGAAAAAATAATAATTGGTAAAGAGACTAAATGCAATTTGAATATTTATTAGAGAATTCTCAAAATTGTTTCTCTTATTATTAGAAGTAAAGCCTCCCACGCATTTAAATTATTGCAGAAGACTAATAAGCCTGATCTACCTTGCACGACGATTTTGTATGAAGCCCGTAAGATAATATTGCCATACGATAGCGATTCTGTTAGAGTATTATTGCTGTATACCTTGACATGTTTAATTCCAAATACAGTATGTAGCATATTTTGTAATATATAATATTACCTACATGACGCAGCTGCTACCGACCACGCTTTACTGTCGTAAAATTAACAAATTTATGACAATTAAACATGAATAATGAACATTTTGTATAATACCTATAGTTGCTGTTATTAAGCGAATTATAATGAAGTTGGGCATCAAGTACTCATGATCTGACATAAATATAACTTAAGGAAGACAACTTGATTCTAACTAACTTAATTCGAACTACTCTAATAGGTACGGTCATAGGCATCGTATATTGTTACAAATTATTGACCTTTCTTTATGAAATGTTGAACTACAACGTGCCAAGTAACGATACTGTTTCGCAATAAACGTGACCATATTTTCGAATGATCGACAAGCTTCACTACAAACCAATCGACTCTCTACTTGCAGGATTTATATCTACAAATGCAGTTTGTAATTTCCCAACATATTATTTCTACCGAGTATACATTGCGGTAAGTTGAAATCCCGTATCAATAATATTAATCCAATCCATCATTAACTCCTCTTATTAATTGCCTTAAAAAGCATTCAAATCACAAAAGGATTAGTTTCATAAATAATGTTATTAGTCTGGTAAATTATTCCTTTGGCACGTTCATCACGGTTCTCCGTTTCAATATTTTTTTTCCAACTGTAGAGCACGTGCAAAGCGTAAAGCGAGTTATCATGCTCTTTCACTGGAATATTATGAAGTACTACATATTACCCCGGGATGATGTATTTGATGAAGGATATATTAACGCGTATACCGAAAAACACGAGTTTTTCCACGTACTATCCCGCAAGACATATCACGATATATTTACGGCACAAATACTCCTGTTTACTTTGAAATTGCATGGAAGTTATTTGTTTCTTAGGTATGCAACGTGACATTAATCTCCCATAAAAGAGGGATTCACTTTTGTTTGCGCGAAATACACTTTCATCGTTGATGCATAGCACATAACCGGAACGATGCTTGCACGCTTCTGACCTATCGACCCTGAGACTGCAGCCTCGGTTTACTGATATATATCATATATGTATGCTAAGGAGGTGCGATCAAACTGGACAATGCGACGTAATATGAAGTAACGACGTCGAAAAAACCATAAAACGCATGGTGGGTATTCCGAGAATTTAATATAAATTCTACGACGCCACTTGGAGACGATGAGTACGTACAAGCACATTGGGAGAAATGTCGATGAATTTTTTTCTTAAATTGGTTTTATTACTCGTGAATGTATAACGGGATGATTCTTGTGTTATTGGTTCTGTAGGAAAATATGTCCAATTACTGTTCTAATTGTTGGTGAGTAAGATAAAAGTACCAGCAGTTGACCATTTTTCAGAAAATATACAAAAATAAGGTTCGCATAAGTTGTGCACTTTCGATGAAAGTGAATTTCAGATGCCACAGCATCTGTCGATTATATTTTGAAACAATTACATGTAAAGTGAAGTATACCTATTAACAGCGAACGTCTGAATTCAATAAAGTAAGTAATGTGCTGTTATATCTCTATTTCCTTAACGTTTCTGTTAACACTTTACCGACCGATACTTTTTTAACATCCTACCCACTTCTGATCGGTCACTTGCCCGCAAATATTTCCCTGATACTGATATCTCTTCAAAAATCGCAAAGTTTCTTCACTGAGTCCCTGGCACAGTTAACCGCAATAATAAATAATAATTTATTAATTGCCGTAGCAACCAATTAATAAGTTAAAAGTCCAAGATGGGTTAAGTTAGCGCCGGACTAAAAGCAATCTTAATGAATTATATCTCAAAAAATTGCTCGCAATTTGGTCTACTCTGTTCTTCTTCTTTTTTTATTACTTAATTATTAATGATAATTTGTACTGGTAATTGTTAAAATTAAACGATAATAAAGTGACTTTCAGTATTAATGGTGTAACCCTGCTTCGAGTATAAGCGGTCAACTACTAACGAAAAAAGGTGGACAATTACTAGTTTTATCGATTTCAAAGGTGGTCAACTACCGAAGCATTTGCCGAATTTTTAAATATATTTCTCAAATTTGTATAACTTATGTTTTTATAAAAATTGGTCTTAGTACATAATCTTGAATGGTTAAAGAACGTATCCAGGCATCGACTCTCGCCAGTTATTGACAGGGTAAACAGTTACTTATTTACCATTGTTTCTATCGAAAATTTCTCTTAACTGGTCAACTACTGGTAGCTTTACCTTATTTTGTGTTTATTGTAAGTAGATAATTTACTTTTAAGGGAATAGAATGTTGGTAGGATTTAAAAATGCCATTTTGTATTTCGCTTTGCGTTTAGTCTGATAAAATTTCTTTAGAGTTTGAGAATGATAAATCAGAGAGAAGCTTGAGATATCTCGGAGGGGTTAAAGGTCATGGAGGAGCTTCCTACGCGAAGAGATGATTAAGAATTAACCTTTGAATGTGAACGATTAGAACTTTTTTGGGCTTTTAACGGGAACGATTGGAACTATTTTGGAGTATAATCTATACGTTTCTGAATGTCATAAAACTTTTTGAACTTTGCAACGTGTCGTTTATAAGCGCGGCAAATATCCTTATGCGTTTGGTATTTGCCGGGATGCACAATATCAGTTAGAAATGTATTGCCTATACTTTGAGAATTATTAGAGGAATCTTTCTCATCTGACTGGATTAATAACAGAAAAATCGCGTTAATTGACATTTACAAATCGATTTAATATAAAAGAAATGCAAATAACTGTTTACTATATATGTATGCCTGACCAGGCAACTAATTAATTTTAAGTACACAGTTTAAAAAGTAACAGTTTTTACAGTTTACACAGTTTAAATCTATACTGTTGAAAAAATTCTTCAGATATACTAAAATAATTGAACCAACGTAAAGAGTTAATTGTCATCTCATTTACCGATCTCAACGAAAACACAAAATTCGATATACGTCAAGACGAAGGATAAATAATAATCTGCTATCTATTCTATTTCCACTAGAATTTAAATAGACTTTATCACTTGTAAATTTTGCAAATCCAAGTTTTAATTATCTGACTTATATAATTTGTACTTAACTATTTCCTTGTTACATTTGCTATCTGTGTTATTTCTATAAATAAATAGGTATATACATAAATCTGCACCGAAAAAGAGACGGACTGCATCGAATGACCTAAATGGGGATTCGTGCAAAAACGGCTCGGCACGAAACGAGGTAAACGAATTTTGAACGTTTGTATTCAAGGGACGTGACCGTTATAATTAAAGTCATAGTATAGTATACAAAAAATAGAACGGAATTAAGAGCTGGAACTTTTAAGTAGCTGAAACCAAGTTCAAACTTTTGTTGTCTCTAAGACATTTTTCCTACCTGATATGTGCAGTTACAGTCTCGGTAGTTTGAAATCGAACAGGAAAGTTATCGAAATAATTCTTGCTATAAACACAGTCGAACTGTTCAATGTAAAGAACAAAAGGCAAGTTTTGCGGTTCATTGCATCAATATTAATGTCGAGAATTAAATTAATTTTGCGCAAATACTTCTAAATTTTATGAAAAAGTGGAAATATTTTAAGCGTTACAAATGATTAACTAATTATACAACATATAAGTTATGTGTTTGAATTATTTCATATTTTGACTGCAACTAATAATCATTTCGTCTAGAATATGTAACTTTGGCTGAAATTGTTACAGCAGAAACTACTATATGTATCGCATAAAAAAGAAATTGTCGAATTTGAAAATTAAACATCCGTTACATGTGTTTAGACTTGGGTTTACTACTTGGAAATTATAGCCTTAAATTCTATAAACACCACAGTCACAAAAATCATTCATTCAGTGTTGCGTGTACTCTAACTAATACGTGTTTCAATATTAACTCTTATTTTATAGTTTTAAAGCGATTAGCAAAAATATAGTTTTTTAATTTTGTTAAAGAAAAAAAATACAGTTTTTTATCATCGATACATTTGGTATAAAGCGGAACTTTTCACTGTCACAACAGATGCATCTGTTCCACAGTAATTCTCAGGTGGTATTTCAAACAGGAAAATCGAAACGGTAAGTTGAAGGTTAGAAATCTCTGCCTAAATTAGGCAGTTTGAAATTAGACAGCGGTTTAATGAGTCTCGAAATGGTTCAAATTACCCCCCAACTTCGTGAGAGAACATTGAAATTTCACGTTCCCTTGCACCATAAGGCTTAAAGCCTTCAATTTTAGTTAGGTTTCAAGCCAATTCACAAACAATGACTAACCGTGGTATACTGAAATAAACCGCAAAACGCTATTTCATTTGAAATCATTATAACTTATTTAAAATGAGAATACTAACATAAAGCCAGTATAAAAACTTTTATATAAAACATTTATATTACAAAATATTGCAATTCATGAGCACCTATTGAAACTAATATTTCTTTTTAAAGTTATTCTATAAAACTCAGCGTTCTGGTCGATTCCACTAAGAACCGAAGACAGAAAAAAAACAGGATTTGTCACACAGGATGGTCACTTCCAATGGACCTGTCTGCCATTCGGACTGAATACTTCACCGGTAATTTTCCAGCGGATTTTGAGTAGCATTTTAAGAAAACACGGACTAACGGAATTCTCGGAATTACATTGATGACATCTTAATATATTCACCATCTTTTGAACAACACATAGAGCATATAGAACGAGTACTAAAAGCTATAAGTAGACTCCGGATGTTTATGCAAATTTCAAATTCAACAAATGCAGTTAAGACAAGAGAACCTATTTAGGGATTTGTTGCACTCGATAAATGTTACAACGAATACCATACTTTGGATATTTCGGATATATTTTTATATTATGTTCGTTTTGTGTATTTTAGCCGTATTCATTTTGTCATAAATGCATAAACATCCGGAGTCTAGCTATAAGTAATTAAAAAAGGATTTAAATTAAAATTTAAAAAATACACGTTCGCTTCGGATTGTGTGAAATACTTAGGCCATAGGATCCACAATAACGCAGTACAACCAATTAAAGACAATTTAGCTTCAATCGGGGATTTTCCAACCCCAACATCACAAAAAAATGTTAGACAATTTTTAAGGAAAATAAATTTCTACCACGAATATATCCCTAGAAGTGCAATGATATTAGAGCCATTACACAAATTATTAAGAATGAATGAAAAATTCATATGGTCAGAGGAATGTGACAAATCATTTAAAAATATACAGAAACTTTTGTGTTCCAAACCTATATTAGCAATATTTGATAAAAATCTACCGATAAAGATTTACACAGACGCATCCTTAGAAGGCATTGGTGCGGTATTAAAGCAAGAACAACCAGACAAAAAAGCAAAAATGGTAGCGTACTTTTCGAAAAAGTTAACTGGAAGCAAAAAAAGAAAAAAAGCAATATACTTAGAGTGTTTGGCGATAAAAGAAGCAATAAAATATTGGCAGCACTGGGCTTATCGCACAGAAATTTACAGTGTACTCAGACCACAGGCCCCTAGAAAACATGAACATCAAAGCTAGGACTGACGAAGAACTGAGTGATCTTACTTACTATCTATCACAATATGATTTTGAAATAAAATACATCCCGGGCAGGGAAAACCTAGAAGCGACTGCCTAAGCAGAAACCCAGTATTTAACCCTTTCGCTTCGGATGTCCAGTCCGCCGAAGTACTGTCTCTGCACGGGCGCGCGCGCCGCGAATATGCACAATATGCGTTGCTGCTCTATATACGTTTTCCTAGGTCTTAAGTTACAATTTTGCTAAATAAAACAATCTTTGTTACTATATAATGAGTATTATTTACATTTTTAATATGAAAAGGCTTAAAAAATTACCCAAGGAACTTGTAAATTCATCATTTGGATACCGGACATATCGGGTGACGACGTCGCGTGGTCGCCGCTTATAAGCGGCGCTCGAAGCGAAAGGGTTAAGTCAGATGAAAACCAGGAGGACCAGTTAAAAATAGTAAACTTAACCCTAGATCACTAACCTTATTTTTCGACGCTTAACACTAACCTTCGTCTCTTAGACTACGGTATTTACAAAAGAGGTTAAAGGGTATTATTTAAATAAAATTTAAACAGGTTTTTTTCTATTATTAAAGATAGGTATTTATTTATTACGATAACGTTAACTAATATGGCATATTTATTAAATCCGTGTCGTCGAATCGACGAAGGTTAGTGATCTAGGGTTAATACAGATAAACGACATAAAAACAGATCAAGAAAGGAACGATACAATAAAGAATAGAAAGATAGGTCTAATAAAAGAAAGTGGAATATTTTATAAGAAAATAAAAAAAAGAAATAAAATAATTTTATCAGAAGAATTTAGCAAGAAGATAATAAAAGACATACATGAAGACTGGGGTCATATAGGTGTGAGACAAATGAAGAAAAGGATTAGCCCCTTTTACACAGGAAAGAACTTAACAGAAAACATGGTTTAACAACAAGAACAGTATGGTTTAATGTCACATCTAGGACCAGCGGAAAAACCATTTGAAATTATGTCAATAGTCACCATCGGTGGGTTTGGTGCATCTAGATCAACAAAAAAATACTTGCACCTATTGGTAGATCATTATACAAGATATGCATTCGCCATAACATCAAAAACACAAAGCGCGCACGACTTTATTAAACTAGTAAAAATAGTGCTAGAAAAGGACAAGATTAGAATGATTCTTACGGATCAATATTCGGGGATTAATTCAAAAGAGTTCAAAGAATTTCTAGAAAAGAATGAGGTAAAGTTAATTTTTACGGCAGTAAACGCACCCTACTCCAACGGTTTTAATGAAAGATGAAACCAGACGCTAGTTAACAGAATTAGATGTAAAATAAATGAAAGAGAAGGAAGAAAAGCTTGGACGACAGTCGTAAGAGAGTGTATCGATAAATATAATGCAACCGAACACTCAGTCACTGGATTCGCACCAAAATATCTATTAGACGGTATAAATGTAACCATTTAACCAAAAGAACTAAAAAAGAGAACTGATAGAGAAGACTAGATTAGAGACAGGGATATAGCATTAGAAAACACCATCAAATCGCACAACTATAACTAGAAATTATTCGGTAAGAACCGGAAACAATATGAATTCAAGGCAGGGGGCATGGTGTATGTAGAAAACAGAAATAGATTAAATAGAAGAAAATTAGACAAATTAAGGATCGGACCGTTTCAAATAATAGAGAAAATATCGAACTCAATTTACAAAATAAACACCGGAAGGAAAATAGCAGAAACAGATTTATTCCACATCACCAAACTAATACGAATCCCAAGAAAAGAAGAGGAATTAGGAAAGGATAAATAACTGGAAGAAGCACTATTGCGAATTCTCACTCCGGGCGGGAGAGATGTAAAGAAATAATATTTCTTTAATTCAAATTTTGCCGTACTTTATGCGACCGTATTGCGGAGTGAACTTAGTGAATAAAAAAAAAGGAGTTAGGTTAGAGCAGGTAACGAGAACACACGTGCATCAAAGTTATTATTAAAACAGAATTATTATAATACGAATAGATATTAGAGGAGCGAGAATAGACTTGAATTGTCGTTTCTCTTTTCTCAGGTAAGGCGTTGTACATAGTTGTATATAGTGTAAAAATACATATAATTAATATAAAATTATAAACTCTTTTCTCAAAAACAAATTTAGTTTATCACCTCCCAGAAAAAGAAAAAAAAAAGGATATACAAATAGCGAAAATCCTTTTACAAATATTTCTTATTAAAGTTATTCTTATTAGATTTTGAAATGCCGTTTGATTTTTTTATTTCAGATGACCGAAACTTTTTCGAATCATGGCAGCCGTCAAAAATACATGAGTGTCTTCCGAAGGGTGTAAAGTCAATTAAAATCATTACTTTTGCTTGCAAAAATTCCAGGAGACTATAAAAGTATTAATAAATGTGTGGTAAAAACTCCAAGATTGCACATTTTAATAGTTCGTCAAAAAGAAATTTCCAAAGGAAGCGAAAAAAAAATAGCTGTCACATGGGATGATCACCTTCAAACGTCAAGGTCCTAATTAGTCAGTCTAAATTTGATTCCTTGTCATTTCTGAGCTTTTATTCCTTATCTAGTCTATAATAAATCATCGCCTCAATAATTCGGAATCCATCTAAAATAGTAAAATCATAAATTTTTCTATATCTATATCATATTTTCCAGTTCGATAACTTACAACAGTACAAATGAATTCAAGGATTTGACATTGACGTAAAATAAACATGAAATAATTATTATATCAGAAATTGTATAAATGTAGTAATTTTTCTCATGGAAAGGAGAAACAGCTTTAAATATTGAATAAATCGTAAAATCTGCGTATTTCATAGTATAATAATTTCACTTGTTTTTAACACGTGTTAAGTCATGTACATGACTTCATAAATGCATTAAAACAATCGGAACACGTCATTGCCGACGTGAAATGGAATTCGCCGCACTTTGTTAATCCTGTTAAACACTGAAAACGCACAGTGCTATGTGAATTACGTGAATCGCGTAATCATCATATCTGTTATCGTACATGCATCCGCGAAACGCAACTGTTCCATGCTCTTCTGTCCAACGGTGTACATTCATTTTAGCATTGCTGGCATTAATTAGCACCTAACATAGAAAATTATTTGCCGCGTGTACCAGTTAAATTAGGACCGCTCGATTTTACATGAGATATTAAATAATAATTACATTATTTTAAACGTAAATAGGGTTTAAATAAAAATAAAAAGGATTAAAAGCAAACAGTAGCCTATGGTGCAAGTAAAAGAAATTTTCTTGCTTAAAGGATCTTGCTTCAACTTTTAATCTAGATTTTTATTAAATGAAATTTCAAAATTTATATTTCAATTATGCGCTTGAATTTCTTAGAGGATATTAAATAGTATTATTTATTTTTGAGAATTCGTATTAATGAAAGCGTTTACTAACTCTATGATACAAAAGGAAAACTGGGGAACAAACGATGGTGAAACCGTTTGAGAGTTCGCATTCGGTATTCAAATGTACAAAGCTCTATTCATATAACCATCACGGCCTACTAGACATTTCTACGCGAGAATATACTCTGATCGACATTTCCCATTACGGAAACTTTTTCTCAATTGAACAGGACATCTTCGAAAAAGCACAAATTTAAGTTTCACTATATACTTCTCAAACACAAATTTATAAGTAATTTCATGGTAACATTATTCTACAATTACTGATATGCATAAAAAATCATTGCCTTTTATTAAACCAAGTAAATCTTAAAAGATATTTGGAAAAGCTAAATAAAAGGAAACTCGTCTCCTAAAAATCATCATTTTCAATACTCCAAAAGTGGCCAATAAAATGGTGCAAATACATTGTCTCTTTTCAGAAATATTTTCGAGTTATCATTATTCCATAGTTATTCTAAGCATCAGGATATCCTTTAATTATATTAACTCATTATCCGCCAATGTACCTTTTCCGGGCACTTTTTCTTTTTTCTTTTTCTAGTTGGCTAGTACGAATCTTATTATAAAGTTAATTTTTTTTTTGTATTGAGTTGTTCGGCAAGCAATTTCGTTTTTTTTCGGTGAAAATGAAAAACGATTTTGTTTTAGTCCATAAATATTGTATTAAATTATATATTCTCCGTTTTGTTCCAATACCTTTCGTCATCTTTCTGGTAATGGCATGATTCCATGCTTATAAAAGTTTTGATCTTTGCTGGCAGAAACTAATCCAAGCCATTTTTGACGTCCTTACTCGAAGTAAAGTTTTTGCTGTTTAAACAATTTTACAAACCAAAAACCATACACATCGAATTATTTTTTCCTTGCTTGAACAGCATTTTTACCTTTTCGCAGCCGAAAATGCTGCTTTCGACTTTCCATTTTTAATGGGGCACCAAACAAAAACTATTGTATAAAATCAAACCAATTTTTTCACAAACAAGCGTTACTATATCAACTGTCGAAATATACAATAGCAATGCGAATTAAGTGTGAAGTTGACTGTGAAAAAAATATAATTATGTCCTCCATTGGGCGAAAACGTTATTACTTTCCGAACAACCTAATATTTTTTAATTGGGACGGGTAATGGGTTCAGATCGAATTAATTATTCATTATTCAGTGACGATTTATAGGTGAACCATCTGTAAGATCATGATCAGTTTTATGTCTATTAGCCAATTTCGGTTGTAATGCAGCTTAAATCTAGTTCGACGAAATGGCAGCAGTCCAGAAACTGTATTATTGATGTTTGACGTAGCGCCTATCGAGGGGACGTTATCACCGATAGAAATTTTATTGCGTACGTCACCATGAAAGTCGTAAAGAGACATAAAGAGAAAGAGAGAGAGAGAGAGAGAGAAATGCGTGAGTGACGTGCAACTGATTGCAGAAGGCGAATGCTACAGCAGCATCGATTCAGTGAAGTTACGACTTTTCACGGCGCCGTGCGTGGCTCATATCACGGGGATTATAACGTTGTAAAGGCGCAGAGCAAGTTATTTTCAACAAAAAGGATCGCAACGGCAATTAAACTTTTATGGGTGCAGTAGATATTAAGCGTTGAATAGTGCCCTCATTTCGTTGCTACGAATTATGAATACACTGAAATGAAGGTAACGGGGAATGGCTTTGAGGGATATGGTGGACAAAGTGGAAAAGTCTCAAACTCGCAATTAATCACAATGAGTTCACGTTCTGTTTCACATTTGGAAAGTTTTTAATTTTTCCCATGTAACAGGTAAATTCTGTTCTGGACGATTCGAAAACCGCTTAAAGCGACGGGAGCAATGTGATGTATCCAATTTATTTAACATTTAAATTTAAAGGCGTTAAATCTACTGTACTTAAATATATTAAACAAGTACTTTAGAAAAAGAAGGATCAACCGAGAAGGAAAATGACCAGTTGAGTAATTTAGATATTATAAAATAAAAGTGAAATATTTAGCGTACGATTTATCTCTATACATTTGAGAAGTGTTCATAAAAAAGTAGGAAACCGTTTTGACGGTATCTTTAGATCTAATGTTAAAACTGAGGAAAAATAATTAAGAAATGGATGCGATGATCATGGAAATTGGCGGTTTGTTTTAATGTAATAGAGTAAATGTTTTGTATTGATAGGTAGAGTTGTCCTAATTTCCAGATGGTTAAACCTTAAAAATTGTCAGTCGCATCAAATTACTTTGAATCAATTTTCTTTGTTCGGCTCATAAGAAAAAAGTAGTGAACTTGCATATTATATGATAATATTAAAAAAAAGACAGTGTTACTAGTTATTTTGTTTTTCATGATTTTATTTGACAAAATTCAGTTGAGAGAGAAATTTTACACGTTATGAAATTTAAAATTCAAATATCATTTGACTATAAATTTATTGGACTATAAATGAGTAGATGCTATCGGTATAATATTTTTAATTATTTCATTCTTAACATATACAAACATTCTTCATATCTTATTATAATGCTACATACGAAAATATTTTGAAATCCCATTTAAAGATCAATTGTTTAATTTGTATTTTGTTCTTACAGTTTATTTGACATGCATAATACAATATTTAATAATGTTGATCACATTTTATTATAGGAGTAGTTGGCTTTACTTCACCTTTCAATTCAAATTGTCGTCCTGATAAACTGTAATTAATAGTTTTCACACCAGAGATACATGTGTTATACATCCTTTAAAGATCCTGATTCATCCTCTAACTCAGCGGTCGGGGAACCGGGGTAAATTACCCCAAATGGGGTAAAAATGAAATTTTTGGGGGTAAAAATGAAACTTTTGTGAGTAAAAAGCATATATTTTTAATTTGTTATTTTATAAACCTGTTAGTATTTTTTTCAACTTAAACAATTTAGCGACATATGCAGGCATATTGTTATATATAAATATATCACTTATATTACTATTATTACCGTTATGTATCACTAGGTATTACATTGATAAATTGAATAAATGATGTTTAAATTATATTTTTAGTTATTGTTTTCTTTTCAAAATTATCATGGGGGGGCTATAATATGAAAGATGCTAAAAAGAGGCGATTTCGTTTTTTTTTGCTTTTCGCCATGGGGTAATATCAACTTTCACAAAAATATTTTGGGGTAATGATTAAAAAAGTTCCCCGACCGCTGCTCTAACTAAATATAAAAATTAAATTATGTCATACTACATTCATTCTCGAGCAAGCATATAAAATATATATATCGCCGGTTTTCTAGAATAACGACACATTTCGAAAATGACAGTTTTACAGTAGGCCCTTTTTAGTTTTTTATTTTTTTCATCCTGTGATATCTATAAACATATAAATCACATATCCTTCGGAAGTACTTACAGTTATTTGTTATTTCATTGATCAGAACTCGATATCACTATAAAATTAAATTGCTATACAGTTTGGAAAATATTATACCTACCAAAACTACATACACTTCGATTGATGTCGTTGTTCTTGAAAACCGTTGATATGTACTGTTGGTTGTGTATCTTGTCTGATTAAAAAATTCAAAAAATTGAAATTATCACACCCTTTGTGCTGTATCAACATATGTTTCAAGAGGTTCTAATTTCTTTATAAAAATAATAAAAAATTAAAGTTTCAAAAAGTTTATAACTATTTCACTCAATGACACTCAATTCGCAACCCAAAATAAAAATCTACATATCTCGAAAGGAAGAAGATCTCGAAACTCTACCTACCACTGTGAAACATTCACTATTATTCAATTAATTAACATTTAAACCGACAAAAATTAGTGCTGTCGAAATAATTCCTCATTATATTGTTACTCCACCGAAGTATCCACAGTTCGTAGCAACAAAAAGACTTGCAATTAGACGACCTTTATAATTACGACGACATGTTATTCCCTTAATATTATACCAAAATTAATAAATAATATAAAAACCAACAAATCAAAATTATTATTTTCATCCCAAAGTTTTAATTGACATTATAATACAAATATTAACGAACTGTCCCACGACTTACGAACTGGGGTTGTACAGGTACCAAGTCAGAAATCAGGTGAAACACGCTATCTTATTATCCTTGCCGTAAAATTACGGTTTAACACGTGAATAATACGGGATCGTGAACACGCGTGATTCAAATATACCTACTAGGTACATTATGTTTGTACCGAGCGTATCTAATTTCATATTCTTCCGTCGTACGCTCCGAAAAGTTTAGGGGAGGAGAAATGCTGAATCCCCTTGTGTAACATCATGTCCGCTTTTATTGTACTCTGCCTTTTCTTTTGTGGGCTGTCAATTTAGCAGTTTTTCGCTGCAGTGACAAAAAATATAATAATCTTTTTTTCCTAATAATGTTTGAATCAGTCTCTAATGCAGAATACGAAATCATAATTTTTACGTGTGTTAGTATTGCGCTGAAACCATGTGAAAATTGTATCATTAACTTTTTCTTTAAAAGAATGAAGTGGTTACTTTAACATTAAAGTCAGCAATGTGATCAAAACGATGAAAACTTCTTTGAAAACGATGAAATTCTTCACTTCTTGATTGCTATTTTTTCAAGGCACTTATTTAATATACTTAAATATAATAGATATAAACTCGGTAGTTCTAGTGTTAAAAAAGAAGATACAAGATTTAATGTTATCGAATATTATTTAAATATAATTATTTATTGGGGCGAGCAATTCAAAACTAGAATTGGAAATTTTAAATGTTGAGAATCGAGTTGTTCTACGTTTTCAAAATTTAATTGTGTACATTTTTGCAATTATTTCATCTTTAAGATAAAAAGAATTTACTCTCGAGGAAGACAATGATAAGCTGTTTGTGCACATTGGCAGGAAATACGAAAAGACATGGTTAGCTATTGTGGAAGAAAAACAATGCAATAAATAATGTTTAATCTTCAAGGTTTCTTCATCAATGCTATCTGTTACGTAGGCAAATTAATCGATAGTACGTCACAAAAGATCCGTGTAAAAACATGCTACTTCGAGAGTAACTATACATAAAGGAAAACCAATTTTTAAGTTGGAAACAGTGGTCTGGAATCCTAAAATATTTTCAATTACATAAACCTCTTGCGGGAAACAAAAATTCATAACGCTTTTATAAAGCAACTAATTGTAAGTTGATGAATTAACAAAAAATGCAGTTCTTAAAATGGTGCCTTTTATTTAGAAGTGGCATAAATATCCTTAGTATTATATTGAAATGTTTAGAATATTGTAATTAATATTTAAAATATTGCCGTTTTTAGAATAATATTTTGCGGTAAACTTGTTTTTTATTCAAGCTATGAAAAGAAGACATTTCTGTTTAGCTCAAATTAGCAGTAAGATGCATCCGTTTGAAACTGGCTTTATGGCACTTCTAGAAAAGCAGCTTGTATATTTCCTATTAAAATTTCTCGATTACAATATTTTTTGTTACAATAATTGTACTTTTCATGTATCATGAATTTCATGCGATCTTTAAAAGCTTTTCCTTTTAATGAAATATCCAATTTTCGTTTAATGCAAACTAAAATTTGCAAAAATTATTCTACAATTTGTTCATAGCAATCGATATATCGATTTTACGAATGTTTCACCAACATATTTTTTATTTATTATTTTATCTAGCCATTTTACAAGTGAATGAAAATTATAAATAATGAGTACTTCTGGAATCACTTTGAAATTGAATCAATCGCCCGATTAAATGTTGAAGAGGAAACGTCGCGCATAATTATCAACGATTTTGTACAGTTTCCTGTAATATCGTTGCTAATATTCCTGCGGGGTTTCAACTGGAACAACCGTCGCAACGGTTCGGTGAGATAAGTTAAGTTAGCGCCGGACTAGAAGTAATCTTAATGAATTATATCTCAAAAAATTGCTCGCAATTTGCTCATCAAGAATATAAAATTGCTCACTCTGCGCCGATTATTAAAAAAAAGTTATTAAACAATTTCGTAACAAACACTAATTTGACGATTTCTTAGTTATTCGAGTACAAACGAGATCCTTTCTGGGCTCAAAAGATTGTGATTAATTTGCTCATCACTGCCCCACCTTTTTATTCGCGTTTTTTAATTAAAATTTCGAAATTCGGAACTGTTATTTCCGATTTGGATTGAGGACCGCTTTTACTGGGTGTTAGTTCGATGTTTCAAAACCAGCGGCGCTACTGTCGTTTTCCCAAGCCTTAAAACATCGAAAATTTAATTATTATTTTTAACTCACAAAACGTTAATAAAGCGCAAATAAAAAGGTGGCGCAGTGATGAGCAAATTAATCGTAATCTTTTGAGCCCAGAAAGGATCCCGTTCGTACTCGGGTAACTAAGAAATCGTCAAATTAGTGTTTGTTACGAAATTATTTAATAACTTTTTTTTAATAATCGGCGCCGAGTGAGCAATTTTATTTTCTTGATGAGCAAATTGCGAGCAATTTTTTAAGATATAATTCATTAAGATTGCTTCTAGTCCGGCGCTAACTTAACCCATCTGGTTCGGAGAGACCAGCAAGGTTGATCAGTTCATGTACTTTCTGCTTTACCGGCCTCCACAGGAAATTACTACAGACTCCAACATTTCCGGTTAATCTTGTACCATTAACAGAGAAGATATGAAAGCTCGGTAGAATTAAAGGACCATATTTCCTTAAATTAACAGTTTTCTCTCCAATCATATTCATTATGATTTTTTTGTTGAATCTTTTTTTAAACAGTTCTTTTGCTATACATTTTCCTGGATTTTTACGCGTTTGCTTTTATTTAACGAAGTAACGTTCATCTTAATTTAGATGTTTTTTGTGTCCCATTAAATTCTCTCGTTTTCTTAACCCGAATCCTTTCCGAGAATGTTTCGTTATATTTAGGACAAATTAGGAACGATGCTGAATCACGATTTTCTACTCGGAAATTACCGAGAGTAGCGAAAAAACTATTCCAACGAAATAACACTTACTACTCGTCCGGCGTATACAACATTTTTCTAAGGAAGAAAAAACGGAAAGGAACCCTTACTTCAGAGTTTTCTTTCTATCGTCCAGTTATCCGATCGGACCCTCCTAATGACTTCCCCTCTGCCAAGTGAGACAGTTTCCTCCTAATGGTATTCGAGCTTGCAGTAAGAGAGAAATAATAAACGGTCATGAATCCATTTGTCAAAAAGAACCTTTCTGCATGAAAAAATATTCATGTGTAACCGTAAATGTAAACAATTTACTGATATTTTTATTATAAAAGCTACTTCAAATTTGTAACATTCCATATTTATTAATTAATGATACTGCAGAACTTGCTACACTTCTTTTTCATCCTTCATTTATTTAGATTTGTATTTTGAGGTTCGGCACGAAATAAATATAAAAGCACTTATAAGCTGAACTGAAATGATTTTAGACATCGACATTTTGATAATTTAATAACTAATAACTAATTTTTTATTAAACATGCTCAGAATTATATTTCTCTGATTCTTACTGGACGTGGTATAATATGTTACCTTCCGAATAGATATATCTTTAATGATATAAATACATTTTTAATGTATCTCGTCTAAAGAAAGACATATCGATCATATAATAAAATATTTCATGCACCATTATAAATGTTATGATAGTAAAATATGTAAACTGTCCGGAAATACGAGGAACATGTTCCATGAATATCATCATGGAAATACTGAATATTCGACTTTTCGAATTGTAAATTTCCATATATCTCGCAGTTGACAATATATCAATGGATTTTAGAATTTTAATTGTCCGCCTGCGTAATACGGATTATTTTATTAGCGCCGCTAAAATTCTCATTCATATCATTCTCCCAACTTTGATTACAACGTTCTCATAATTTCAAGGAACTCATATATTGCCGTCATTCACAGAGTAATTTCCACCGTGACGGTAAATACATCGTGAAACAATTCCACGATAAATTATTTCTCCAAACGCAATTTGCAACCATTATAAATCAAAACTCTTGAAAGACGACTATTACTGAGGAAATTGTTGACTTAGGATGCATAATATTGCGCTCATAAACTTCAGACTGACCTTTGCCATTATCCTGCCGTTTTACCTTCATTAATGATTCCCTCGTAAATAGCATATATCGGTAAATATGTGAGCAGATAATTCATTGAAACATGTCCAGGAACATGACAGATATTACGGAGCCCAGTTTATCACGTGATCTACATTTCCCGAGGGTAAATGGATGTTTAAATAGTTGTTTAAACGGTGTTGGCACTCTGACAATATTTATCGATTGCAATATGCAACGACGATTGCAAAAGCAATTTTAGGAAAAAATATTAGAAATAATTGAAGTTGCTATTTATGTCGTAACTTCATATCGTGTATTGTTATCAGTAGTATAATTAGTAATATAGTAGTTGAATTAAAATCGAAGGAGATAAAGTCAACACTGAATTACGTTTATTGTTAGCATTTTTACCGTAAAGTGTCTGAGAAGGAATAGAGTTTCTCATTTATTCTACATGGTTGCCCATAATAGAATTGATAACATAGTCTTTGTGTTAAAATGCAAAGGTTTGTAATTAATACATCTTGCGCGAGAAGCGACTAAAGTCGTTTTGTACACATTGGTAGTCGAGGGCGGGTAGCGACAAAAGTCGTTTTCTATGAGTTATTGGTGGATTATTGTTACTAGTGGGCTTGCGTAATGTTTTTACAATAAGATCGGGTATACACGAGTACTAGGTCGACGTCCGTACATTTCAACGTAAAACGTGCGTTGCAAAAATGCATTCCTATAATTGCACTTTGCTGGTGCTGTTATGCTACGATAAGCGTATTCGACACTGGAGCTTCCGGCTATGCATTGACATAAGTTATACGTATACGTATCAATTTTGCTATGTACACTTGCACAAAGGAAAGTGCTTTAAAAGATATCACTAGTTAAAGCATTTTTAAATTCTTGGTTTTCTTAGTTTTTGATTTCTGAGAAAGAATTTTTATTTTTTTAAAGTGAATAGAGAAATTTATGTTTAAAGAGAAACTAAAAGTTTTGTTAAAAGAAAACTTAATGTTCAAAGACTACAGCTATTTTGTGCAGAAGTAATTTAGCGAACGAATTGCATAAAATCGCCCGCTACTCCGTGAAAGTTTGGCGGGACAGCACTCGCGCAAAATGTGTTAACACTCTTGTGAGAATTTGTTGGATTATCATACTTCATCACTCAATCTCGACATAAGTTTGGAAAATTTATTTTGTAATTTATATATAAATTAATAATTGACGTCACCGACCGAACAAAAACAACCTTCATCTTACAATAAATTAATAATTAAAAAATTAGACATTCGATCCCAAGGAAGCAATAAAAAACAAGATGAGATTAGAAGAAGAATTTCCTCATCTTGAAAATATTAAAGTCGAAGCTTTTATAGGGACGATGATAAATGTGGAAAGAAACGTGCAGTGACGTTCTTCGAATGCTTTTCATCGTTCTGTATGAATTTCACCCAGTTTGCGAGATCTTTTACATTGTCCAAAACAAAATGTTAGTGTCGTGGGAAAAGTATATCATCTAGCTACATGAATTCATTTATTTTTCATCGTCGAGACAAATGTTTCTTATTTTTTATGACGTCTAAATTAATTTAAATTTCAGGTTTGAAAATCCCAATAGAGAACAATTTTTTTATTTACTAAGAACAACTTTTAAATTATGGCATTTAATGACTATATCATCTAGGTATGTACTTATATACGCGCACAGATTTTAAGCAATTATAAACACACCTTTATTATACAAATCCATAACTAAATCACAATCTGATAATGATAACTATAAAAATAAAATCTATACAGGGCAACTTATTAGTAACAAAACAAAAGTCCGAATTGTACGTCCTCAGATTGTTGACACAAGTACTATAGTAAAATGGCATACCACCACAGAGAAGAACACATTTAAGGTTATTCGCCCTTTAGAGCAATGTATAGATAAAATTCTAGAATTTTTATATGTTATTTATACACAGCTCATACGTTTTACTGATTTTTTTGAAAAATATTGGTCGTATAGTTTTTGAATAATTAAATATTAAAAATGCGACTTTTAACACATGGTAAATGGGAGAACTTGCCGGAAATGTCCTATTTATTGAAATTTCACATAATTGGCTATACAAAAATGTTCAAAAAACTTATAATTCAAAACTTTAACCGTTTTAATTACTATAAAAATTATAAAACATATACATCCACGTGTAATTTTAGACCAATATTTATTCAAAATAATGAAAAACTAGTGAGACAACCATCACCCAGGACAGAGGCTTGGTTCATGTTTGACTGCAAAGAAATTTGGCAACGCTGCATAAAAAGCGCGAAATTCAAAAATTAACTACATATAGTTTATCTACTACTGAGCGTGACAACATATAATTGCGTTTATAATAATATTTATTTTTCATTCTATGGTTACAAAGAAATTTGTCAAGGAAATAAAAATAAAACTATTTGTTTACAATACACTAATTATGGATGAACATAATATATATGCAAATACATTTCCATGCGTTGTTGCCAAATTTATTATATGACACATAATACGATCATCGAGTAGCATTTAATTTTTAATTTCCAATTATTAATAGTGTGAAAAATTTAATGAAATATTTAATAAATAGTTTTGTGTAGAAATTAAAAAGAATAATTTTCAAACTCGAAATCCTTTCTTTCCATTAAAAAAACTACAAACCGTTAACGACTAATACGGTTCTAGGCCAATAACCTTAATAATCCAAAGAAAGTAGAAAAGAAAATATCTATTAAATTAAAGTCAACGGCTAGTGATGAGAACAAGAGAATTGTAATAAAAAAATTCAGGTATGTTATTTGTTGTATGCTGCAATTAATGTTTTCATATTAAAATTTACGAAAGTTTATATCATTTGTAAGGTTACACAATTAATAAAACCAAGTCAGGATCTTCAGCTTTCAATTCAATCTGCAAAGTCTGAAATACGGTTAGCTATCGAAACCCATGATTCAAAGAGTTTTCCATCTTAATGTTATCCATATAAGGGAAAAAATTAATTTCTTTATAATAAATAATTATTCCATTTGTTATATTTGAACATTTAATTTTACATTTATATAATTTACAATTTTCAGTTAATTCTTAAGTTATAGATTATTCAGTCTAAACTTTTGTATAAATTTACGAATTATATCTTAAATATTAAAATGAATAAGTTTATTATTCGGAATTAATAAAACTTAAATGATAACTGATAAATCTGGATCCCACTGTATATTATTCAATTTAGATTTTACATTACATTTTTTTGTATGGAGGTGTATTTTCTTGCAACCTTCTGGGTGTTACACCTTTTCGAAATAATTGTTGCGGTGATTTTGCAGACAATCTTTGCGTTTCACCACCATTATTTGAACGATTTCCGAGAGGGGTTCGCGTCTGAAAAAAGTCATCATATAGAAATTTAGTTTTTTCGAAAATGATTATTAAAAAGTACCTTCGAAGATTCGTTCCTATTTGTGTCATCAGAATGAATTTTCTTTTCATCAATTAAAGATTTGACATTAGATTTAAAAGCCTTTTTCTTTTTGCCGGTAACATCCGTTTTTGCTTGACAATCAATACCGTTTTTTGCCAATTTTAATGATAGTGTATCTTTTACAATACTCTCATTGTCAAGCGTTAGTATGACCTCTTCTTTTGGAACTGAAGCCGTTTTATCTGCCACAAGTTCTGTATTATCTGATTCAGGAAGTTCAGCCTCTATTGCCTCTTCTGAGGATGTGGAACGAGTCTTGCCATACTTTAATTTTATCATTAATGTTTGACTGTATGGTTTTTGTGACTTTCATTGTCTACGAGACTTGGAAACCCCCGCGAACCAACGCGTGATAATCGGTTAACACTTTAAATTTAATAGTTTAATTTAAGAATCAATTCTTCTAATTGTATTTTGAACCCAACTAATTGTTAATAACTTAATATACATGATTTCAACGTTCTAGGTATTTTTAAATTTACTTCCTTTCATCTCCGTATAAACGAGCAACAATCTCCCTTATTCACTCAAGCCGCTCGGAGTGAATAAGATTATTTAGAGTTACGGGTAACGTTAAAATTTAGAGTTCACAGATTGCAATAAAAATCCATTTCCTAATACCAGTTAGTGGTGGGAACCCTGTATTCTATGATACAGGACTATCCGTTATACTAGCGTAAATTACCGAAAGCTACATACTTTCCATCGTCGAGACAAATGTATTCCATTGTTTATGACGTCTAATTTAAATTTCAGGTTTTAAAATCCCAATACAGACAAATTTTTTATTTTCTAAGAACAACTTTTAAATTATTGCATTTAATGACTATATACTCGTTCAATGACTTACAATTCGTATAGAAAGCAATTTAATTGGAAAAAACATTTCTTCCATCAGGGTGAAATTCAATGTGCTTCTTTTTAAACCAGTACATAATTCCTAAGTTGACATCAACATATTTAATTATACTAGTAACTATAACAGTAATTGAAATAATTAATTCTTCAATATGAAGACGTAACCAAGCAACTATCAACTCTGTTAAACTGTGGAATTTGTTATCATTTCGATAAAATACAACGACTATACCATAAGCCTTATGGCATAAGGTATATTGGCACATAATAAAATATGTAACAAGTATAATCTCTCAAATTTGTAACTTAATCCTCCGTTACTATTATGGACACAATTAACCCCTTGCCGTGCCACTTACTTTGTGACTGTCGCCACAATAATTCAGAATTAAATTAGTAAAATAAACATTGATAAGTGATTCTTGACATATAGTATAATTTAATGTAATATTAATGTTATAGAAATAATTTTATCGTGTCGCATTTCTCTGATATTTTCAATTTAATTGGTTTTGTAAAACTTGAAAATTTCTTTTCCAATTCATAACATCGCGAGAATTATTCGTTATAGTACGGCAAGGGGTTAAACACAACATAAATACTCGGTATCAAATATCCTTCTCTACAAACTCTATTCTTTACTCTTTGCAATTGTCACGCAATTTCTTCCTTTCTGAAATAACAGCCGTCGTTGAAATTATACAGAAAGAAACCCAAGAAAAATGTATCATTACATATTTACTAAAATAAAAGAAAACTGCAAAAACAAAGTAGTTTTCAGCGTCCACGAGTTTCCTTCCAGAATACCTCCTCTTTTATATCCGAAATAATTCTTTTCCCATAATCGAGCTATAAAACTCTCCATTGCCTCTGACACGAGTTATAAATGCAAGTCTTCTTTTCATATGAGCCGCATTGACATTGAATAACTGAGCAGCGTAAGGGAAACATTATGGTTGGGTATTTGTTCTGGTATAGGTACAAATTTATACCGGGCCACTAGCTCGTAATACAAGGAGACCGAGCAGAATGCAGCCGAATATTGATTGAGTTCCAATGGGGTTGGGGAAACCTCGGTTTGGTCGACGAAAGGCCAGACCCCCGTCTGTCATGTCTGAACTTTGACGTGTGTAAGCTTGAACGTAAGCGCAACCATTGTCACCTCTTGCATCCTCCGTCATCCGCACACACATGTCCATTCGCCCCCGTGTGTCCGCCGAAACTACCCCTTGTCCTGCTAATTCTACCTATCCTCAAATTTCCGTCTTCTATATTGGGTAAAAGTTAGTTTTGCTTTGTTCTTTTCATTTTTTGGTGTGCCTAATTAACACTGGAACTACTAGCGTTAAAACTATCATATAAGATCAACGTAGAATACTTACTCTTTTACTATTCTGTAAACTTGTAGAACTTTTAGAAAAAATTGAGGGCGAATCATTTTAACTTGCTAGTTAGGTCTATTGTTAATATTAACCAAGAAAAAAGAAAGAGTTAACGTGTTCTTTATGGAATTTCTCGTCAACCACGAGAAGTAGTAAAAATCATCGAAGATACAAAAATATATAGCGATAGTAGTAGTAGTAGTAAATAGTGGTAATAGTGATTATATAATAGAATAAGTTCGTTCTATAGTAGAATAGTAGCAATTAAAGGAAACTACAATAGACAAAAAATGAATTAATTACGGTGAAATTATCGTAATCGCGGGGGCTGACTAATTACTATTATCGAGTTAACTCCTTAATCTACGATTTCTTTTCTAATAGAGCGTGCAAAGACTCAAATTTAATTCCTTAAATCAAAAGGTTTTACTTATTTCTGATATTTCGTAGAACCGAACGTTAATTAATAGTATAGAAATAATGAGATCGTTTCGTGATCGGCTGATATTGTCAATATAATAGTTCTTGGAAAACTTCAAAATTTCCTGTTCCATTTTCCGCGCTACGAGTCTCACACGTAGTTGTAGGCTAAGGGGTTAATGCACATTTTGATTCTTGAGACCTTTTTTATAATAGTTCTAAATGTTTCTATAGATACGAATGTTCAAGGAGATATATTGTAGTAGGATTCGGTGAAATTGCACTAAGGTGTAGGCGTGGATAAAATAAGAATAAAGAAAGAAGAAAACTAAATGTCAGGACTAATGAATATATAGAACACACTAAGAATATAATATGAATAAATAGGATATATATATATTGAGTATATGGAACTATATATAATACAAGAAAAAAACAACAAAATACTAAATAACTAATAATCTAAGGGTTTCTAAAGTAGTACGTCTCACAGTTCCTCTAAAACTCTACTGTGTCTTCCGTATCCTGAGACGTAACCTCTTAGGATGATCTCCCCCACTTCTTTCTAGGTCACACATTTAAGGGGAGAAGTCATTCTAAGGGCATTGACACCCAAATATTATGCCACAATATGAATTTTTATGAAAATTTATTACTATATTTCTGGCAAATAATTGCAAATGTTATAGATTTCTTCTATTTTGATGTTGATTTGGTACGTTTCTAAGAAGTGAGCTAAGTAATTGTAATTACTAATGTTGCTAAATGACCAATGACAGTTAAGGGGTAGGAAATTCTTAATTTACAAAATTTTAAATAGCAATAAACTTTAAACTATTATTAACTAACAGAATTTTACCAATATTTTCTCTAATTGTTGATTTCATTATTCTTATTCTAGATAATTTGTCTGCTTGGTACTTATCGGTCTTCATTAAGATTCCAATAGATTGTAGCAAAGTACATGGTAATTGTTATCCAAGCAATTTAATAAATGCAATCTCTTTTCTCATCCAACCGGTTTCTGCACCGCGCTACCATTTCGCATAACCGTAGTGAAAACTCAACATGATGTATATAATAATTAGCTGGTTTCTTTTCCTCTCACCTCTTCTCTACAACAGATTCTCACTTTGGCCGTTTTAATTTTCACCCGTTTACCATCAAAAATTAGTAACATAAAAACTGCATAAAAAGTATGTAATTTCTTAACGTGTAACAAATAAGACCAAAACAACACTCCGTTGAATTTAAGTCCACCGTCTATGTTATACTAATTATGCTAAAAGCCCAGCGAACTTAGCCTGTTTCGAACATGGTGATAATTAAATGTGATCGTATACCTTCGGTCAATAGTCGTTACGTGTACGGAACAACATCAATTTGCGGTACCGAAGGCTTGGACGGAATTTATCGGACAAAGGCGTCGCGAAATGCCTACTAAGTAAATGTCAAGGTGTCATTACCGCCCAAGATAGAAGCAGTGAATAGTACTTCACATTTGTTCAGCATGATGGACTCTTTTTTGAAACAATGACAACCTGGAATAATGTTTCGAGAGCGACACTTTCATGAATTTACACGATCTTTGAATTAACGAATGAAGAGTTTGGGCCAAAGGTGGAACATCATTTTCAATTCTTTTACTGGGGAATTTTTAGTTAATAAAAGAAATTAAGAAATAAATATATCGTTGTAAATGTAAGAAGAAGCTTACGTACTATGTTGCTGTGTGAAATTGTAAGTGGGAATTATTTAATATTATTGTAATCCTATTAATATAAAAATAATTTTCTGTAATTAGGGAAGAGACTTATGCAATTATACATGTAAGAAAGTATGGATAAACCTACTATATCGACTTGTGCAAATTACATAGTTGTATTGATGGGATGGTGGCGCGCATAATCTTTTCGTTTTCTTTTCAGTTAATTAGTTAGTCTGTGAGCTATCGTCCTGTTGCCACCACGTGCATAAATGTATATTGTTTCATTTAATAAATTAGTATTGTAAAGTGTGATAATATTATATCTACTATATTATTATCCCAAAACTTCTGTCAATACACTATTTACGATCTAAGTTATCCCGTATATAGACGTCCGAAAAAGGTATAATTTAGGAGACAGTGCTAAGCGCGTCCACTCATTCCGCTCGCCGAGCAAAGAAGGAATCTCCGTGGATTCCGAAAACCAAAGCTGAGCGACGATTCGCAGTGTTTTACCGAACTAGTCGCGAGAACGCACGAGCGCATTCGGATAAAATACATATCCGCGTTCGAGTTTATCGAACTGCTCCGCCATAATTAGTTAGAGTACTTTATCTGTTATCTTTCCTTATAAAAAACACACAAAGTCTCTTCGTTTAATTTTGAATGCTGTGCCAAAGTTACGCTCACTAATTTTTTCAACGATATATTTACATTGTTACGTTCCGAGTGTAAACTTAGTGATTTGATTAAATAAAGAAAGAAAAAAAAAACATTAATTTGATGAAATAAAAAAAAGCGGTTATTTGATTAAGTTGGCTGCGATCGTGAGAAGATCCTTTCGTCGCGTCCCGGGCAATTATAAAATTCATTATTTAATTGATTTAAATGGTGTTTACGACAGCCGCGACGTGTCTTTTTCTTAATTACTTTGCTATTGTCAGAGGTTTTATTTTTAGTGGTATTGAGCTATATTTGCTTTCTATTTCATTTTCCCCCGCGCCGATTTTTTTGTTTAGTTTCGGAAGGTCTAGCCCCTTGTACCGGTTGCGCCTTTTGGACCACTACCTTTTGTAAATTCATCAGGCTTGCAAATGATTGGACTCAGTGTTACGCGAATATGAAGTTGGCGTACCGAACGAAGCTGTTCTCTCGAACCCGCTGGATTCGAGGATCGAAATGTTTCATCGATCGGCCGCCACAGTGGTCCCAAATGGCCAAAACATGCGAAAAACCTCAAATCGTGCTTCAGTTTAGCTGAAAATTGACACAATGGGGTAATTTGGGTCGCTGATTACGAATCTGAACTCAAAATTTCCAAAAACAAAATAGCGGTTCCAATATGGCCGACGCGTGTGTATAAAAATTGCCCGTTCTGCGTGAAAGTTAGTATGCAACTCATTTTTACTCTAACAAGTAATTGAAGAATGTGACAATAAATATTTTTCGTCATAATAAGCAAGAAAATCTATCACAAGTGAACAATTTGTTTTGTAATTGTGAATTTCACATAAATAGTCTTGAAGCGTGGAAAACTTTGTTCGCTTTGAAAAACTGTTTGCCATCAAAAGATGCTGAAATGCAATAAAGTTGCAAAATGATGCATTAGTGATTATACTAGATTTAAAAAAACATAGTTTAACATGTAGTCTAATAAATAGAAAAATTCACATTCAAAGCTCCCAAGATTCACATTCAAATAACCCTCAGATCAATAACATAGAAAAATAATAAATATTGCAAAGGATTTAAACATTTTTGATATATATTAATGAAATACAACGAATGGCTATCGTAACATGTATACTTGCAAGAAAAAAATTAATTTTACCTTTTTATGAACTATGTATATTAGTTTAAACAAATGTATTATGATTGAATAATAAGTTACTCTCAAATCGTATAAAATTTATATGAGAATTTTTTTTGTATCGTCCACGGTTCTCGATGAAACGCGCTTATAAGCTCAGAACGCGAGCACGCCGCTATACAAAAAATTATGAAAATACCCTAATAGCGCTTATAGCACCTAAACCTTTCAGGTACAGCAAGTTGAAAGTGTAACCTATAAGCGTAAACAAGAATCATAGTGGAACACTGTGGAGTACTTAACTTTTTCACTACATATGTAAAATTCTTACATAGAGATTGACCCCATATTTCCTACTATTTGCGTTGCAGTTTTAAAACATAACCATTAACAATTTTAAATTTTCTTTTGTCAATAAATGTTGTATTTACTTTCATGAACTACATCCATTTTACAGAATTGAAATAGACTCACTTTCACAAAAGTTATTCACTTTATATTGCGACCAGTAAAACAGTGGCTACGCTCACGACGATTGCGGGACTAATGGACGTGATTTTCAAAATGCGACAACGTCGCAGATATAAGTAAGAAAATGCTACCCTTCCAGGTTTTCATAGACAAACTATCTGAGTACCAAATGCAATAATAAAAATGATTCTAACGAAAAGTTCATTTTTGAGGTTTTTCGCACGTTTTGACGATTTGGGACCACTGTGGGCCGGTCGCGTTGCGTTAGCGACCGGAAGTGTTGTTGACAGGAAGTCGCTACTGAGCATTCGAAGACGACGGAAGTTCGAATTCGCGTAGTCCGAGTAATTTTTCTAATAAAGAATGCCGAAGCTCGGAAGACCCTCCGCGAGGCGTAACATATATTCTTTAATGATAAATGAAAAATTTACAAAGAAATAATACAGGAAAATGAAAAGAATAACTCAAGAAATACAATGAAATTATAAAAATAAAATATGCATAACTTAATTATAAAATAACGATAGATAAGTGTAGCCTAATCGTCCTCAGCAGATATCTTCGATATCCGTGAAGGATGTTTTGCAAACCGGGAATAACCCTAATTACGATTGCTCGAACGTTGACCCGTGCAGTAGTCCGCACCGACGTTTCGCAAAAGCCTAACCAGGAGGCCCTGCCTACGTGGCGATGTTTCGCAAGAACGAAGGAGGGATGGGAAGTCTATGAGACAATTTCTCGCAAAGCGTGCAGTAATCCGCACCGCTCGCCGCAAAAGCTCCTCTCCGTAGCTCGTGTGCAGGTGAGAATCCGCACTATGATTCCCTGCTTGAAGCAGTAAAAATTGGATCTGAACTATAAGTTTTAGATTGAAGCAACCGGGATTACTACTGGTTATATATATATGTAGCGATAAACATGTTACATACGGCCCTGTGTCTAAGAAATTAGACTCTCCACCTCGCGCTCGGGGCCGGAAATCTATCACATGTGCAGCCGCACCTCTCGGTCAGATCTGAAGTCGCTCTGTTTGCATAGAATAATTACACTTGAAAATAGGAACTCAAACAGGCGACAGAACTCGTAATCACAGACACCTTTCCTATTACATCCCTCAGGAAATTCCTGGAAATAAAAGTTCCCCACCACTGTTTCGACCTATAAAAGACCGATCGCAGATCGTGTCACGGGTTTAGTTCTCTGTAAGATCGTCACGTTGTAAGACTGATTAGACTACGCGGATATTAGGTGTCGAAGCAGTTCGATAGTGTCGAACGCGGGGATATATTTGATATGAATGCGCTCGTGCGTTCTCGCAACTTGTTCGGTAAAAGAACTGCGTATCGCCGCTCGGTTTTTGTTTTTGGAATCTACGGAGAGATTCCTTCTTTGTTCGGCGAGAGGAACGAGTGGACGTGCGGCGCACAGTCTCTCGATTTGAATCTCTTTTTGGATCTCTGTACTGTGGGATATCTTACATCTTACATGTTTGTTTAGTGTATGATATTGTTACGGCTGGCGGAGGGTCTACCGCGTTTTGGCATGCTTTATTTCACAATTAACTTTCTAGTACACAATATCGAACGTCTGTCTACTTTGACTGCTCGGTAGCGACTTCCTGTATAAACGTTTCCGGTCGTCAAGCAACGACCGGCCGATCGATCCATCGACTTCGATTCTCGAATCAGGCGGAAGGGACAACTTTATCGGTTCGCCAACTTCATGTCGGCGTAACACTGCCCCCTCCTCTCGAAGAAGCGGTCGCCTCGACCGCGGCAATTTCCGAACGAGCAGCTTACGGGAACATCTTCAGTCGATTCCCCATAACCTCGGTCAGTTGCAACTCCAGTTCGATTTCATAACCTTGGTGCAACTATTTCTGAATCCAGTGCCTCAGTCTGAAAAGGAAGTAGACAACAAGGAACAAACTCGTCTACTCGAGTGGCCCTGATCAGACTTCAACGTCTCGACATTCGTCCTCCGGTTCAAGGGAAAACCACCCAAAAACCTTGAACGAGACGTCGGCATTCCTTCGCCGTCAAAGTGCGGTGTTCTTCCTCTTCTTCTTTCTCAGATCCTCTTGCGAGATCTTGCAATTTCTCCTCTTCGGATCTTCCACGACATCATCGGGCAAATTTTTTTTCTTTCAAAGGCGTGCGAGTGTCAATGAATCGAGCAAGCCGATTCACATGCACCACCTTTGGCTTTGTTTTCGGCGAACGAACAATTCTATAAATTAATTCGTTTAATCTTTTCTTTACCAGATATGGGCCTTCCCAACTAGATTGTAGTTTTGGACATTTTCCTTTTGTCCGTTTGGGGTAGTATAACCAAACTTTTTCCTCGGGCATGAAAGAAATTTGCCGTGAATGGGAGTCGTACCAGCTCTTCATCTTCTCGCTGCAGAGATGTATACGTCGGCGCACAAATCGATGTATTTCTTCGAGTCTTCTCTTTGTCTCTCCCACAAAGGTGGTATCTTCTACTGTCGAGGGAGTCGACCCTCTCAATAGATCAAGAGGAAGACGTAGATCGTGGCCATAAAGCAAGGTAGCTGGTGTATACTGCGTCGTCTCATGCCGAGAAGATCGGTACGCCAGGAGAAATAGTGGAATCCACTGGTCCCAATCCTTTTGGTTGTCCGCGATGTAGAGGGACAAATACTGCAGGAGAGTTCTAATCATCCTCTCTACGAGCCCGTCCGACTGAGGGTGAAGCGGCGTTGTCCTCGTCTTCTTGATTCCAAGCAGCTGCATTAGTTTCTTGAAGACAGCCGACTCAAAATTTCGACCCTGATCAGAGTGGAGCTCTAGAGGTACACCATGACGACTTATCACCTCTTTCAGAAGAGCTTCAGCAATGGTCGTTGCGCGTTGGTCCGGCAACGGAATAACCTCCGGCCATTTCGAAAAATAATCTACGACCACCAACGCGAATCTGTTACCGCTTGAAGACTTCGGCAAGGGTCCTACGATGTCGAGCGCCACCCTCTCAAATGGTGCCCCGACATTATAAATCCTCAGAGGTCCTCTCCCCTTCTCCTTCGGACCCTTCCTCGCCGTGCAAGCGTAACAACTTCGACACCATTGTTCGACATCAGCTCGGTGATTAAGCCAGAAGAACCTCTGACGAACCTTAGCAAGTGTTTTGCGCATGCCGAAGTGTCCTCCAGCAGGAGCCTGATGACTTTCGCGCAGCGCTTCTTCTATCTTGCTTTTAGGGACCAGGAGCAAATAACTTGCATTCTCACCACTCACAGATTCCCACCTCCGGAAAAGTATTCCTTTTCGTATTTCCAGTGAATCCCAAATTTTCCAGAAAAATTTTGTCATCGGAGGATAAGCGGCAACTTCCTCCCAGGTAGGTTTTACACCTTCCGTCTTTTTCTTTAAAATAATTCCAATCTCTTCATCCTCCTCTTGTGCTCTTCGCCAATCTTCTCCATCCGTGCCTTCACAGATAGTTCTTAAAACAGTGTCTGATTTTTCTTCCTTAACTTCCAGGCGGGAGCATCGCTTACATTGAACATCGCACGGTCGTCTTGACAAGCCGTCAGCATTTCCATGCATCTTCCCTTCTCGATGTTTAATTTCAAAATTATACTGCTGGAGCCGTTCAATCCAACGAGCCGTTTGTCCTTCCGGATTCTTGAAAGAAAGAAGCCATCTCAAAGCGGCATGGTCAGTCCGTATTAAAAATCTTCGTCCGTATAGATAATGGTGAAAATGCTCTACAGACTTCACTATAGCTAACAATTCCTTTCGGGTCACGCAATAATTTCTCTCACTTTTTCCAAGAGTTTTAGAAAAATACGCAATGACCCTCTCTGTGCCATCCCGAACCTGTGAAAGTACTGCTCCTATTGCAAAGTTGGAGGCATCGGTATCCAGGATGAAGTCTGCATCGGGCGAAGGATACGCTAAGACCGGTGTTTCCGCCAATCGGCTTTTTAGTAGTTGAAAGGCTTCCTGACAATCTTGCGTCCAACAGAAATCTTGCTTCGTTTCAGTCAAGCGATGCAGTGGCTTCGCGATGGTGGAGAAATTCTTCACGAACTTCCTGTAATAAGTACAAAGACCCAGGAAGCTTCGCAATTGCGTCTTATTCTCCGGAACGGGCCAATTTTTAACCGCTGAGATCTTCTCGGGGTCCGTTTTCACCCCTTGTTCGGAAACCACATGTCCTAAGTATTTCACCTCCCGCCGGAAGAAATGACACTTCTTCGGGCTCATCAATAAACCAGCACGGCGTAGACGAGAGAATACAACTTCCAAATTCTCTAACTCCTCTTCAAAAGTTTTTCCATAAATGATTATGTCATCCAGGTATACCAGGCAAATTTTCCAAATCAAGCTTGACAGAACTTTCTCCATCAATCTTTCAAACGTAGCAGGAGCGTTGCACAAACCAAAAGGCATAACTTTAAATTGCCAAAGCCCATTCCCGACCGAAAAGGCAGTCTTTTCCTTATCCTCTTCATCTACGGTGATCTGCCAATAACCACTTTGCAGATCCACCGTAGAAAACCAAGAAGAACCAACCAGTGCATCTAACGTGTCTTCTATTCTTGGTAATGGATAGGAATCCTTCTTCGTTATGTCGTTGAGACGGCGGTAATCTATACAGAAACGTGTACTGCCGTCTTTCTTCTTTACCAAAACGATCGGAGACGACCAAGGACTGTGAGATTCTTCAATCACTCCTTGTTTCTCCATCTGGGCTATCAATTCTGCAACCTCCGTTCGACGATGAAAAGGCACGCGACGTGGAGCTTGCTTGATTGGTAAGTGACCTTCCGTATTAATTCGATGTTGAACCAGGTCACATTTTCCAAGTTGGTCCGAACTGGAAGCAAAAACGTCCTGGTATTCCTGAAGAAGAGTAAGGAAATTCCCACGTTGTTCATCATCCAGGGCCTCGGAGCAACGCGAAAAGAGGTCTTGTAGATGAAGAGGAACTGCTTCTTTGCTCTTGACATTCAAAGCTGTTAATCTGTTAGAGTTTCTTCTTCCAAAGGGAATTGCATCTTGTCCGGGAATCCGCAATTCGTTAGTACGGAAATCCATCTGGGCCGCATGTTTGCGAAGGAAATCGGAACCCAGAATACAGTCTTCAACCATTCGAAGGAGAATAAACTCTTCTTTTGAATGGAATTCTCCGATGGATACTGAGAAACATCCCCTTCCGAGAACCGGTAACTCCTGTCCAGATACAGCAAATATTTTTGTTCTTTCTCCCGCCGCGCTGGATTCTCCACATGTAAACTTATCGGCGTTTAGGAGATTCGCCCGTGAGCCCGTGTCAAGAACTATCGAACATTCTAAATCGTTTAAACGTCCCACGGTGGTTGTGGAATCCTCAGTGGAGCAACTCCCAATCACGACGGGGGCCAGATCAGACGAGATCGACGATTCCCCCTTTACGTCGACCCTTTGCCGTTTCCCTCTTGTTTCTTCTTGTTGTTGGGACAGTTCCTTTCCACATGTCCTTTCCTTCCGCAGGACCAGCACTCTATTGGCTGCCTCAGCAAGTTGTTGTTGGAAGGTCTATCCCTCTTGACGTACGGCTCCGTCGACCTTCTCTCAGTCGTGTTGAAAGATCTATTAAAAGACGAACAAGGCCGAGTCTGGGTCCTACTTTGAGACGCAGCAACAGAAATGGACTCTACGGCTTCTATCTCTAGAGCTCTGACTACCGCAGCTCTAAGATTGTTGAAACCGCCGAGTCTTAACGTTCTTTTCATCTCCTCATCGGCCAGGGAGGCAACAAATTGTGAGGCCGCCAATCTGTCCCGCGTTTCCGCAGGGCAGTCACCAAACGCGGCCAGTGCTAATCTCTCTACCTCCGTGGCCAAATCAGTAATCGTTTGCCCTTTCTGTTGTTTGCAAGCCTGGAAGAGCGAGTAATTTAAATTTAAAAGATTATGAGCTCCAAATCGAGTTTGAAGGGCCGAAACCAATGGCTCGTACTCAAGTTGCCCGGCAAGAGAAAGGGGAACCAAAACGCTACGTGCCGGCCCCTCCAACGAAGCCATCAAAGCCAGAGCCTTCTTCGAGGAGTCCCAATTATTAGCAGAAGCTACAGCTTCGAATTGAATTTTATATTCCTCCCAAGAAGATTTTCCATTAAACATTGGGGGTTTTAATGTATACCCCAACTCGGAACGCGGAGGGACCGGTTGCGAAACTAGGGGAGCCGCGATCCGTGATTCCTGCGCAGGAATGGGATCACGACTCTCCACAACGTTCACAGGAACCGAGACGGCCGTTCGACGGCCCAACTCGGTGGTGAGCGCTCGAAGTTGGGTTTCGAGCGCTCCAAACCGCTCCTCCAGGGTAGCTCTCTCGGCTGCACGGGCTGCCTCTTCCTCATTGTGTCTCTGCAGCTGTGCGGTCATCATCTCGATTACTGTGTTCATTCGAGTTGATTCCTCTGCCGCCGAGACGATCGAAGTTCGCTCGCGATCTAGCCAAGCTCCCGACGCGGATGCACTCGCGTCGCGCTCAGAAGTGGACATCCCACTTCTGACACCATTGTTACGGCTGGCGGAGGGTCTACCGCGTTTTGGCATGCTTTATTTCACAATTAACTTTCTAGTACACAATATCGAACGTCTGTCTACTTTGACTGCTCGGTAGCGACTTCCTGTATAAACGTTTCCGGTCGTCAAGCAACGACCGGCCGATCGATCCATCGACTTCGATTCTCGAATCAGGCGGAAGGGACAACTTTATCGGTTCGCCAACTTCATGTCGGCGTAACAATATATATGTTATATATGTATAAGTTATTATGTATATATATTATGGATATACTGTTAAGAAGATAATCGGTCCCTAGAGAGGGCGGTGCAGCACTAGGGCCAGACCACTGAACTATAATACTACTGGAACGCGCGCTGGCTA
Organism: Cerceris rybyensis; assembly: GCA_910591515.1. Taxonomy (NCBI): domain Eukaryota; kingdom Metazoa; phylum Arthropoda; class Insecta; order Hymenoptera; family Crabronidae; genus Cerceris; species Cerceris rybyensis. Next base: position 25,107,117 of record OU342789.1, on the reverse strand, counting down.
TTTTCTCTCATGTAGAAGCCGCGTATCGAGAGAGATAGCGACACCGGGTATCTTTTGCTCTTTCTAACCATACTGCGCATGTGCACAATTGCGTCACGCTCATCAGGGTACACGGGTTGCAAAAAGTTTTTTCACTCATCTCAGTTTAGTTCGTTTCATCGGTGTCATGTGTTTCAATGGGAGGGAGAAAACTTTCAGACGGAACTGTACAGACAGAGAGACGGCTACCCAGAGTAGATATCTCTCTCGATACGGGTTGGCAGCGTCAGCGCGCGTTCCAGTAGTATTATAGTTCAGTGGGCCAGACAATTGAGGCGCGGCTGCTCGGGGTCCTCTCCGAAAACCGGCATGGTTGCCTCGTGCACGCGTTCTTTGTACCGCACTATTGAAGGGTGAAGTTAAGTCTTTGCTGCTCATTTTGGGCGTGTGTTTTCTGTCTAATAACTTGAGAAGTGGGATGTTCATTCTCGCACACGAGTGGACTTACGTAAATTTTGTAATAGTACTAGTTGAAAAGTGAGGTTAGGTCATTGACCTTCTGTTCGACAAGTTTGGACACGTTTTTGTTGGACTTTTCTCATTGAAAATCGGACTGGCTTGGGTAGTATGCGGCGTTCCAGCGACAAGTACCTTCCGGGGTGCCTGAATACACATCAGCTGCCTGTTGAATAAGTTCCTGACAAACTTGGTGAGATTGTTCCTTAACTTTTGTACATATTGGACTGATAACTGTTTTCTTACTCTATTACCTTCTAAAAGACTCTACAGTCTGTTAGCAATACAAGTGAACAACTTTGAACTTGGTAAAATGTTGAGTTTATTAACTAAAACCAATGCATATTTGGCAATTGAACTCTTGTTGAATTAATTTAACCTCAATTATTTTAGTGATATGTGTACATTATTGTGAAACAATAATTGGTGTTAGAGACAACAGCGTTGTGGCTAGCTTGGTGAAGAGAAGAAGGGATGGGATACTTATTTACCTAAGGTGCAGTTGGGCATTAACTCTGCGGTGAGCCAGGGCACAGAAAAATCCTTCCTTGAGTTACTCTGTGGTCTGAGGCCTCGATTAGCTGGCGACTTACAAGGTGTACAGCATACATCTGATTTGGAGCAGCTAAGGAAAGATGCAGCTGAAAAGATTGGGCAAAATATGGCCACTACTAAGGCAAGGTTTGAAAAAGACCAGCGAGTGGCGGAGCCTATATCATTGGGTAAATTGGTCATGGTGGAACGCAAAATTTTATGGCCGGGACTTACGAGTGGGATGTTGGTTCCAAGATATGCAGGGCCTAACAAGATTACCGCTGTTCTGCCAAATGACCGGTACGAAGTTAGCTCAGCCGCCAGGGGCAAGAGAGCATACAAAAGCGTGGTTGCACATGATAAAATTAAGCTTTGGAGAGCTAGACAAGATAGTTCATCAGAGGACGATTTAGAGCGAGATATTGTAACCCCTTTGGAATGACAGTGAAGTGTCATAAGTTTTGCCTATGGGGCTATGTTTTGCCTACGGGGCTGAGTTTTGCCTACGGAGCTGTGTTTTGCCTACGGGGCTGAGTTTTTCATACAGGGCTGAGTTTTGCCTATGGGGCTGTGTTTGGCCTACGGGGTTATGTTGTGCCTACAGGGCTATGTTTTGCCTACAGGGCTATGTTTTGCCTACGTGGCTATGATTTGCCTACGGGGCTATTGTTTGCCTTCGGGGCTGTTATGCCTATGGGGGCATGTTTTGCCTACGGGGCTATGTTTGTGCCTATGGGGCCTAGTGCTGCTGGTTGCTGCCCCGAGCCTTCGTGGCAGCTCTGACGGCGGCGTGCCGACGGAGGTACAACGTTATCCTTCGAGGGCGAAGGAGTGCACAGGATGGCCGAACTGTTAAGAAGATAATCGGTCCCTAGAGAGGGCGGTGCAGCACTAGGGCCAGACAATTGAGGCGCGGCGGCTCGGGGTTCTCTCCAAAAACCGGCATGGTTGCCTCGTCCACGTGTTCTTTATACCGCACTATTGAAGGGTGAAGATAAGTCTTTGCTGCTCATTTTGGACATGTGTTTTCTGTCTAATAATACATTATATATATTATTATGTATAAGTTTCCTTCCATAACTTGAATATTAGGCATTTTTAGTTCTGATACCCCGCATTCCCTCAGTGCGTCAAAATAGAGAGAAGTGCAAGTAGGTGCGTGCGATTACATTACACAAGTGCATGTAACACCTTTGTCCAACACATACAGTACACTTCAACTGTAACGAGCCATTTGTACGGAAATATAACTTTTTCGAGTTTTCATCACTTCGAGTTAAAATCCTTTACAACCACCTATTAGAAATTTCCAGCCTGCGATCCCACAGCAATACATCTTTACCGCTCGAGGTGTATTGCAATTATAAAGGTTTATAAAGGTATTATATAATATAATAATATAAATAATAATTATATAAATAATAAATTATAAAAATTATAAAGGTATGTCAGCCTTACTAACATTCCTGTGGCAACTTGTGTTAACTACACACGGGATCGTTCACGCGTGTACCAACCTCCTGTGGAAACTTGTGTTAACCATACATGGGATCGTCCATGCGTGTACCAACCTCCTGTCGCCACCCGTGCTCCCATACACGGGTTCGTTCACTACTAACAACTTCTTAAAAAACCAACATCTAAACGAACACCGAATCTTATTCATTAACCTCGGCCATTTGCAACGCTCCTGGCCCTGGCACGTAACAAACAAAATTGCTTGCAAGAAAATTTAGAGACATCCGGTGGTGAACTAATGTGTCTCTATACTATGTACAATTTTTTGCAGTATTTTTGCAAAAAATTTTGCTGTACCTATTTTTTGCAAATGCCCACTAATCCAAAGGTATAGAATAACGCATGGGAGCCCATGGTAAATAATATTCATACACTCTGTACGAAGCGGGCGGAAGTTAAACGTTACATAATTATCGTTAAATGTTAGAAAATAAAAAATTCCAAATACACGTATTCACTAATTTTGTCTATACTTTATACGTATAAATTTATGCGAGAAGAAAACAACATTTAGTACGAAAAACTAACGAAAAGTTAACAAAAATTTCGAAATTTTAGTATATTGTTTAAACAAATAATTTTTTACAATCATTATATATATCGATGGATTTGGAATTACAAGACGCACAATTTGAAGAAAAAATTTTTTGCCTGCGCCCTTTAATTGCAGAGATATTACGAAAAAAACATTTTCGACCCCAAAGGTTGAGGACTATTATCACCCCTTCAATGTGGACGACAGCAGATATAAAAAAACACGTGTCAAATATTTTTTCGCGAACTATCTAACACATGATTTTCATCAAAATCGGCGTGTACGGGTTCGGTATGTTCCCTCGTTAGCTTGAAGAGAGCTTTAACCTGTTGCAATTTATTTTAACGTTAAATGCACTTATTTTTACCATTATTAACTGTGTAAAGCCTATGTATAGCAGCTACAAATTTAATTTACTACCTTATTAATCGTCTTATGATTGGTTGCGAAAAAAGGGAAAGAAGAATCTAATGTTAGGTTGTGCCCAGTGACGTCGCTAGAATGTTATTCATATGTACTGAATTAATTACCAGAAACTTTGGACTTGCGCTCTCGCGAAACACGTTGATTAAAATTTAACCATCAACAATTAATTTAGCCCGGAAACGTATAAATTTCAGATAGAGATAATAATTCAAAGTTCATGGAGATCCTTGGTAAACCGTAACAAGCCAGCCGTCGATCTTGTCGGCAAGGCTAGGAGACCATGTAATAGTAATCGTGATAAGGAATAAATTTTATCGCGTGCCACTTTCCGTAATCAACGAAGTTAATCAATTTCACGTAATGTCCGACATTAACGCAAATTAGTCGTTAAAATTTAACTCTCCTCCTTTCACCCTCTATCTCTCTCTCTCCTCTTGTTCCTTATCATTCTCCCTCTCTCTCTCTCTCTCTCTCTCTCGATTCTGATCTTATCACACTATTATCGTAGTATCGCTGTTCATAAATTTCCCACTTTTGCATCTAGGTCAGTCAAACAATGATCACACTAAAAAAATTGTAGAGAAATGGTTAACCCTCTGTGACGGTTAACAAATTTATAACATGTTAGAATGAATTATATAAAACAAATAAATTGTTCCAAAATGTTTATATCATTTGCGTGAAAGTAGCTGTTAACCCCTTACCTTATAATAACGTGTGGCACACGTGACGCGGTAAATGGAGTAGAAGATTTTTAAGTTTTGCGAAAGCTGTTAAATTGTAAATATCCGTAGGTGAGGACACGTTGAAATTAATTCTATGATATTAATATTGTTTTAACCGGTATAGCCAAAATCAGTGATGGATTATTAATCCAACAATCAATTGTGCGTTATTGCGCGTTAGGTCAAACAAGAAATCGTAAGGCAAAGCGCAAAAAAAAACCCTCTAGATGTATATTAATATGTTATGACCAACCATGCCATTAACTTGTTTACATTTTTTTTCAGTCTCAATAATTTCAAATTCTGGAAAAAATAGGGTAATGTAAAAAATGTCCAAGATTTAAAAAAAAAGAAGAAAAGACATTTTGAACTTGACTATCGACATATTGTCAAATTACTTGTATTGCAGGAGAGCAACATTTGTATTTCTTTATAGAAAAGATGAGGAGATTTAATTTTTTATTTTTAGCTTTTTAAACGCTACTCGCCATAATAAAGCTGAAGTATTTAAGTATTAATGATCGTCGGGAAAGTAATAGTTCCTATGCAAAAGTTAAAATAGAGCAGTTGTGGAAAGGTTTAAACGTGGAAATAAAAAAATTGAATTCTCTCAGACAATATCTCGGTGAATTCTTCTTCGTATCGTTCTTGCAGTCCGTTTAACTGTTTTTCGCCAAGAAAAATGGAAAGATGGGAAAACGAAAGGAGCTAATCTTCTGAGCATACCGGAGACGGAAGTTGTAAACAGCATGCGAGAAGGAGCACTCTTACAAAGCAGCTTGAAAAGACATAGGAAGGACCACGGACATTTATTTCTCGACTTCTACTGTATCCGACAGACTATTTCGTCTGTCGATTTGGATGAAGTATACTCTACATTAATTCAGAAAGCTCCGTCGCCCGCGAAATCTTTTGTCATTTTGATCTCTGTTTTGCAAAACTTCTACGCGGAACGGTACAAGCATTTCTTCGTTCGCATTTGTTTGATACTTCAGAGGACGGAGGCCCGTTTCAAGGCGCAATATAAAAACTGCAAAGATAAAGAGTAATATTATTTATATGCAGATTTTGCAAGTCACATTCCTTATCAAGGTTACCTGCTAAGTTACCTACAAGCTTTTGTAATGAACTCTGTTACTAGATTTAGTTAGTATTTCTGTGAAAGTGTCACATTCATATAAAACTTCAAAGTATTGTAGGATATTGGTAACAATATACTTATAAAATAGATATATACAATTGGAAACGTCTTAATTCGTAAAATATAGGGAACGCTCTACTCTAAACACATACACACACACTAAATATAACTGACAAATAATAAAATAACTCAACTATGATACTAAATCCGTCCAGTCGCGTGTATACGTCTAACCCATGCGTCTATTCGTCTATAATTCGTCTATATCGTTTATAGTTCGTTTAATCGTCTATAATTCGTCTATATCGTCCATAGTTCGTCTTATCTCTCGGTCCTCTACTCCATAACTCGTCTAACGTCGAACTCTATTGTCGTCGAACTCATCACTCGTCCTCGTGCCGTCCACGTTTAGTCGTCGATCGTCTTTTTTTCGTCAGTAAATTTGTTCTTATTCTATGTAGATACGCGGGATTTACAAAATCCCCAAAGTATTTTGAGTCCTTATGTAAACCTTTTAACAAAGTTCCCAGAGCTTTAAGTGTTAATATAGGATGCAACGATGCTTGTTGAAAAATGACTATCTGAAGTACTATCATTTTTATTTTAAGCTAGAAATTAATCTATTATATTTAACTGTTTAAAAAATAAAAATCTACAATTTCAATTACTTGGTAGATCTAATTAAGTGTCTATAATACAGGGTATTTTTAACCCTCTATAATCCCTTGTTATGTTCGAAGGTAACAAAGCAACCAATTTTCAACTCTATTTTCTATTGCTATGTTAAACCCGGCTCTGGAATTTTTGGAATACCAGTTCTGCCGCTTGGCCAATAAGCCTAGGAAGCAAGGAAAAGCTTAGCTGTATATTTATTGCCCCGAAGTCATCAAGTTTCTATCGAATCGGGATCCGCAAGTTGTCAGAAAAGTGGCGAAAATGCATTGATAATAATGGTGTATACTTCGATGATTCAGGTATAATGCGTTTTCTTAAATGAAGCTTTCTTTCTATTAAAAATTCGGAAATTATTCATTTCTACACCTAATATTTTAATATAATGTATTTTTATATTTCAACCTTGTTTTAAATTAAAATCAAATTGTTCCCAATATTTCGGTTGACAAATTATTTTGTTATATTTTATTTGCTCTACATGTTTCGACATCTTACGATGCCCTCTTCAGGAGTTTCTACAATTAATGAAGCTTATAATTATTGTGTCAATGTATATGTGTGTGTCTGTGATGTGAAGGTTTTGAAATGGATGAAAAGGGAAATTTATAGTGTTTTTGGTTTACCTGTGTTACGTGTTGCTTGTTTTTCCGCGAACCTTATGTGTTTCCATAGTTTTTCGGGGTATTTACTGAATCTTGATGTTAATTTTAAAATTGTCTCCTACGTACTCGGCCATGATGTCGAGATTGCTTTGAAGAAGACGATCCTCTTTCCGTAACTGGCGATGTTCGTTATGATTTGTATTTCCCGTAATGGAGGTGGTGGGGGTTTTTTTTTTGTTCTCAGGTGTCGTGAGATTTCGTACATTTTCGCAGTTTCGCTTCGGGGTACTTCGGTCATTATCGTCTAATTTCGCTTTTACCTTCGTACCTCGTTGTGTGATGTGTGTGTGGTATGGTGGTGGTGGTGGTGGTGGTGGTGGTGATGGTGGTGGTGGTGATGGTGGTGATGGTGGTGGTGGTGATGGTGGTGGTGGTGATGGTGGTGGTGGTGATGGTGGTGATGGTGGTGGTGGTGATGGTGGTGACCACACACACATCACACAACGAGGTACGAAGGTAAAAGCGAAATTAGACGATAATGACCGAAGTACCCCGAAGCGAAACTGCGAAAATGTACGAAATCTCACGACACCTGAGACAAACAAACCCCCCCACCACCTCCATTACGGGAAATACAAATCATAACGAACATCGCCAGTTACGGAAAGAGGATCGTCTTCTTCAAAGCAATCTCGACATCATGGCCGAGTACGTAGGAGACAATTTTAAAATTAACATCAAGATTCAGTAAATACCCCGAAAAACTATGGAAACACATAAGTTTCGCGGAAAAACAAGCAACACGTAACACAGGTAAACCAAAAACACTATAAATTTCCCTTTTCATCCATTTCAAAACCTTCACATCACAGACACACACATATGCATTGACACAATAATTATAAGCTTCATTAATTGTAGAAACTCCTGAAGAGGGCATCGTAAGATGTCGAAACATGTAGAGTAAATAAAATATAACAAAATAATTTGTAAACCGAAATATTGGGAACAATTTGATTTTAATCTAATATTTTAATGTCATGTCTGAGTATCGCAGATTTTCGAATTCAGAATTGATCCTCAAATCTTTATCAGTCAAATAAATCTAACCTTACGATTTTTTATAAATAATTTTCAATGACTCCTAAAAATTCATGTCACAGAGGGTGACATTGGTTCTTTACAAAACTTAAATTTCCAAGAATATCGTTCGTTCGTTTTCCATCTCAGTTTATGATGTTTGAGATACATTTTAAGGAATGGTTGTAGAAGCATCACGATATGAGCAACCTTTCGCAGAAAAATAATAACACTAGGTATACTCTTCGCAAAGAACAAAGCAATATGTCTAGACAATAGCGATGACCTACAAAGATGGTTAAAGAGGCGAAACCAGCTTTTCTTTATAGAAAAAAAGGTCTCTAGTTTATCATGCTATGAGTTTCCTTTTTCACATAGAGAACTAAAATAATCACTTTTCTTATGCATGCGTATACCTGTATGATACATCAAAGTGGTATCACTTGACGGACTTATTTGCATAAGCTTTGCAAATTGATGACACTTTGTTATTAGAGAAATTTTTAAATATAACACCCTCGATCTTTGGGTAAACAAAAGTAAAATTGAATGTATCCTAACGAAATTAATTCTTGTCTTTATACGCGATTACTTTTAGCCAAGAGATGAAAAAGGAGACATTGATTGTATGAAATAAAAACAAAAAAATAACTGGAAACTAATGATGATACCAATCTGCATGTTTTTACTCAAAGGATGAAGGTTATCGTTACTTCTTAAAAATTAAACTCATGTAATTTAACTAAATTGACTTTAATTCAGACTAAGATTTTTTTAATTTAAAAATTGATGAAATATTGCTAAAAAGATATTGTGGGGATTTTATAAATCCTACTAGAGGTATCTGGAACAAATTGACTGACTAAGAACGATCGACGACGAAACGTGGACGGCACGAGGACGACGTTAGACGAGTTCGACGGTAAACGAGTTCGTCAGTAGACGTGTTAGACGGTAGAAGAGTTCAATGGTAGACGACAGAGTAGACGTATAGAGTAGACGAATAGACGAAGTTACGTATAGAACAGACGAGTAGACGAGTAGACGAAAAGACGAACAGACAAGTTGACGAATAGACGAATAGATGCACGGATTAGACGTATAGACGTGACTGGACGGATTTAGGATCATAGTTGTGTTATTTTATTATGTGTTGTTATATTTAGTGTGTGTGTGTGTGTGTGTGTGTGTGTGTGTGTGTGTGTGTGCGCGCGCGCGCGCGCGTGTGTGTGTATGTGTGGTCTGGAGCGTTTCCTATATTTCACATTAAATTTAAGAAGTTTCCACTTGTTTATATATTTTCTTTAGTATATTTGTTATGAATATCTTACAATATTGTAAAATTAACGATAACTGAAATTCTTTACGTAAGAATGGATCGAACGTGATAGAATAAATATATTATCTTCATCTGAACGTCTTATTTTTAAATATAGCAAATAGTGTAAAGTTCGAAGGTCAGAATTAACATATTTGTAAGTAACATACTTTCAATTCATAGATGAATTCGTACAGTGATGTAAAAACATCGTTCTTGAATAGAAACGTTCGTCTTAGTGCAGCTAAACGTATTCATGAAATAGAATCGCGAAGCTCCATCTTGATATCCCATGGGATTAAAGAATCTTCCGACTGCACTTGAATTTCATGCAAAAAGGTCGTAAGGAGACACTATGCTAACAAAATGATTGAAACGGGTAAGCATGGTAAAGTGCTCGAAGCGACAACTTAAGGGCAATGTGCAAAAATAAGATTACCACCGCCGAGGTTGTCTATTCTAGGGCTGAAAAGAAAACAATCGAAAGAAAAACACGAACCAAGAGCAACCTCTTCGAGGTGCAATTACCACCATGTTGTTTTCACCATGAGATTCTTCACCTATTTACGTTGATTTAGTACAATGTGGGCTCAATTGTTCGGAAAAGTTTCTGTTTTCGTAAAAGTATTGGAAAATAGAAATGCTAATATGAAAACAGAAAGGCGGCATGTATTAGTAGAAAGAAAAGAAGAAAAACAAGTGGAGAAAAATAATGAAAATTTGTCATTACATGAGTCGTATATTTTGAATGTGGTCCAATCCACTTTATCGCAATGGAAAATAGTGATTTACCAATGACATTTTGCCATCATTTATACTGAAAAAATATAAGTATCGAAAAAAGCAGGAACAACGAAATGCAGTTAAAAATTGGCATCAGTATTTTAAAACCTTTGAACATTTCAATTCGAAAATAGTGACTTTTTATTTGGTCTTTATTTGAGTGGTTCTACAGAAAATATCTTAAAAGCTAATACCGTTATACTGGAATATGTTAAAAGCTAATATTGCAATTTCAGAATAAGCACTTTGGCTACTTTCAAAATAAATGGTTAACCTCTTGCTATAAGCAAAAACCGTAATAGGTTCATGACAGGCATGAATTTAATAGAAGACAAATTGTGATATTTTATTCGGCTAAATACTATAGCAATCTAATCAATATTACTCTCCAGTCTTAAAAGAAGTAGTATTTATCTACTTAATGATAACTACGAAAATAAATGTGCTAAAATACAAATCACCAAAATAGACTTCATAAAACAATAATCAAAGCATAAATAGTTAGCTTTTGAAGATACCTTTTGGTTTCGAATTTGTAAGCTTCATTGAATCGAACAGTATGTATATTGAAATAACGATTTTGCACGAGCTTATCGAACGCATCGATTCATCAAACTTTAACATAATTACTTCGATAAACACATGTGTAGCAGTAAATAATACAACCGGAAGAAAGCTCATTCTTCGACTCGAAGTAAGTTGGACTACATTTTAATGGACAATGTAGAATAAATCTTTCATCTTAAGATGATTTTTCAAATCTGTTGAAGAGACTGACGACGAAAATGAAGCTGCACGATCTTCCATAATAAATCTAAGAAAAATCTCCGTATTTATTAACATGGCATTCACATAAGTAGTCAAAATAACGAATTCTTAATTTTTTCCAAAATTCTCTCAAACTTTTCAACTCGCAATTCTTTTAATTTTTTATGTCTATTTAGAAAAACGTAATCTTGTTAGGTCTAATGTTTAGAAATTGTATTAGTTCCAGAAGATTTATGTTTTCCAGAATAAATATCCTTTAAATACATTTTCTTAATGTATGAAGTGAAAATATAAAAATAGTTCATCGAATGCGTGGGCATTGGACCAAGAAATACTTTTCAGTACTGACGATACAAATACTTCCTGCCGTTTGGACTGTCCAAATGGTGGCAATGAATAACTTATTTAATGTGCAACTAGTATTATATATTCTTGCGGGATTATATACCAGCAACAAATTTTCAAAATATACAAGCGGATATCTATATTTGTTTCACAAGAATTAAATATGTATAAATACACTGTAAAATGTTTCGTTGGTAATTCTCTGTTCTTAATGTCTCTTTGCTAAGTTAATCTCCGGCCCAAGAAAAATAGAGCAAATTCTGTTTAGAATGTTACCCCTCCTACGTTAATGATATTCTTCTCGTACTGAGATACTGCGGTAAAGTTTTCAAAGTTTTAAAAAGTCGACGTTAAGAAGACGAACAAGAGGCGTTTCTGAAGTGTGTGTGAAACCTTGGGGATGAGAGTTGAAATTAAACAGATTTTTTCATAAAATAAAGAAATTACAACGTGAAAACGGTTAAACTATATAATTATAAATAATTTTAATAGAATCCTAATAGCAAAAATTACAAGTCTTAACATTTAACCCTTAAAGATCTGTGTCGAGCCCTTTCGACATAGATTTTCACTTCATTTTATTTTCTAATGATTTAACCCTTTTTTTAACACTTTGCGGAACTATTGTTCTCACGAGAATTTAAGTATTCTCTATTGGGTTTGTATAGTCCCGATATTTGTGCAAATTGCTTAAATCGGTATTTTATAGTCAGTTATTTGACCCAATTACACTGTTCAACCTTCCTTTTATTTCCTCAAATATCCAATCGGTGATCCTCGTAGAGGATCCGTCGGGAGAATTGCTCCATCACCCTCAGTTTCTTAGTAAACTGAGTTTTTGTAAAAACACGAAGTTGAAATTGGTCTCAAAAGATAGAGGAAAACATGCCGAATATTTTAGTGTATATAGTTATTAAAATTGGTTGTTGTAAATAGTTACAAATGACCGTCAAAGTTTAAAAAAGAGCGGATGCGCTAACTTGCTATAGCTATGCTATACTTTTACATTTTTATGAAAATTTATTTATTTAGCACGAATTTGCTATACTGGATCGCATTCCTTAGACATATCTGAAGCGAAAACTGCCCCTACAAGTTTTGGGAACAGTTTTCAATCCCGACGAGTCGAAAAAATATCCGTCGCGAACGTGTAATCGGCGTTTCGTCGCCATGCTGCCATTCTACGCGGGCCTAATGTGACAGTGCCGTAACTACGCGTTCTCGAGTCCGATTTGACAGTACCATCCGAAGGGCGCTTAACTCTGATAAATATAAATGATCAATAGTTTTTCATTAATTTTTGTTCAAAAATATTATTTATAATTTGGTCACCGAATTATAAAAAACGTTTTAATTAATTTTAATTGATCTACAAATGCTGCTGCTGCCTGCTAAAAAACATTTTGGCATTTCGTTACAAGAAAATATTATTGGATTTATAATATTCTTGTTTTTCTTTAAAAAATATTATTGTTTATAACAATAATACAATATGATCTTCCGACAAGCGGATAATACAGTATAATGGGCGTTTGTCGGGATGTTACCATAAATATTCTCTGGAAGTTTCGTAACAGTAATTCATAGAAAAAATGCCCAAGAAGGAAATGTGTGACCTGGCGTGTCCTAGACATCGAATACATCTACGATGCCTTCCTTCATCGATGTTATCCTTTAAGGGCCTTCTTCTCCCCATTATGGGTGAGGCCTTTGTTCCTCCTCAGCTGGAGATAGATGAAGTACTTTAACACTAGATTTACGGGGCCAATTTGCCTCATTCAAAATTTGATTACTACGTATATAATATATTGGTTGCTTAATTTTTTAATAATAAATCTTTCATTTCAATTGATTTGGAGCTATTTTCTATGCCGAAAACTTCGATTTTCTTATATAATTCGAATCCGCTCACTTCAGAAAAATAGGTATATCAACATCCGTAAATCTAGTATTAAAAAAATCAGTTACAATAAAAACCGCGAAAAAATATTGTTCACTGAAATAACATAGTTATATGGATATCAGATCACATTATCGTTATACTCTGCATATGATAAACATTTTTTTACATTTTTTGTTACAACAGAAATTTTTAACACAACATATCGCATAAATATAACATACACCCAAGCATCTTTTCTCTGAAAAATAGAAAATTATGATTCAACACTACCAAGTTACAATCAATCCCTATATAGAAAAAGATCTCTTAGTTCAATGATTTCGTCCCTTTCACAATCAGTCGAAAAACCAATTAAAACACACGAATACCTATATTCACATGCACCTCTATTCTTCGTACACACTTAGGGGAGCATAACAATCAAGTAGTTGAAGCTGTGCCTCTTGCGATTTCCAACAAGGAAGTTGTCTTAACAAGGAAGTTGTGGACCCCCAAATTGTTTCGGCCGGTTCTCCGTTGGCAAATGTCCGTAAGTCAATTAGGCGACAGGTTAAATTCGTAGGAATACTTAGACGTTCTAAGAGCGAGCAAATTGTCAAGTTAAGCGACATGTTCCAATTAATATTTCCATATAGCTACTGTCATAACTGACACGACGAATGTATCCGAAATTGCGAAAATTGTTTACTGTGTTACCAATGGGACAACGACACCTGCCACGAAACACGTACAGTTTCTCAACAGCTAACAGCTGGGATTTATTCCTGCCAGAAAGTCAATGAGTTTTTTTTAGCTTGAAACTTTTTAAATGTTTTCTATCTTCACGAAGTCCACGCGCTGGCTGTTTCGCGAAAGTGGAAATTCAAGGAATTCTGGAAGAAAGAGAATTCTTTATTCGAGATCGAAGTTTACATAAAAATAGAACTATCGGTTCATACATCACAAGATCTTACAAGATGCTTGGACTTTTCCGGATCTATCGTAACGTTCAATTTATATGGGGAATGGAACGGTACTTTGAAGTTATTGCTAGTAACTTCGTTGAGAGAGCTCCTTGGATTTGTGGTAAATTGATGCATTATATGACGAGGACTGAACGATCGTTTTGGAAAGTTTGCAATGAAATGCGTTTGAAATATAATTGTTCATTGTTGGTGTTTCAATGATTACGATGCCCGAGTCGAAATATTGAACCTATTTTCATGGTATTTACTCCTATGTGAATCTAATATGATACTTTTCAATACTAACACTCCTAATTTAAACCTGTAACTCCTTCTCAGTAAAATGATACTCCTATTTAGCTATCACCAAAACCTTTATCTCCTGAATTGGACCTGTTACTCCTCCTAGGTTAAATAATAATTTTTGTATTCAATATATATTTAATATCGCATGAAGGACTTTAATATTTTTTAATAATTAATTAATAAGGAATGTATACATATGTACATAAATGTAACTAGTGGATAAATACTTCAAAAACTGTTATTTTTTATTTGTTCCAGCTCTTTTTTATTAATAGGTAATGAAACATACATTTGACAGTCAAAATTAATATATATATACAATTCATACCGATGGCATCTACAGGAATAGTTTTAAAATGATTAGTTTCATGATAATTAACACTAGATTTACGGATGTTGATATACCTATTTTTCTGAAGTTTTTTGCAAAGAAAATAGTCTGAATCAATTTAAATGAAAGATTTATTATTAAAAAATTAACCAACCAATATATTACATATATAGTAATCAAATTTTGAATGAGTCAAATTGGCTCCGTAAATCTAGTGTTAATCAAAAATTTAGAAGTATTAAATGAGTGATGATTACCATTTGCAACAAAAACATGATCACAATTAAATTCTTGTATAAGAGAATAGTGTTGATGCATACAGTTACATATCCTAAACCTACATCTACAGTGAAAAAGTTTTACAAAACTTTGTTTGTAATGGTTTGGTGTACATTTCAGAAACATATAGTTTATCATTTTTCAAAAGCCTGTAATAATACAACATAATTGCAAACAAGTAAAAATCCATTATTTTTTAGTGATTTTTACTAATTTATTTTTGAAAACTATGTATATATATATATATATATATAAATAATAATAAAAAAAATAATAATAACATTAATAACTGGATAGGATGTAAATCCTCAACGGAGGTTGAAATTGACGTCCTATTTTGCGCCTTATGGTGGCAATAAAGGGATATTTGTGCCACTTTTAGGCGCTAAATAGGATCTTATTTTACATTGAATTTAAACCTATTTATGTACTTCTAATTCCTAAATGTTGGGTAGTGAAAGGTTCAAATGAGGTTCAATATTTCTAATCGGGTATTGTAGAATCGAAAGAAGGATATATAAAGAACTGAAGCTATCTTTAAAGTGAGTACGATTACAGTAAATTTTATTACTAAGTCCTGTTTTGATAGTTAACGTCACTGAAGGACAATTAACGAGCTTGTTCGTTAGAAAACACGAGATTTATTAGACAAGCTCGTACAAACATGTTCAATGTATTTTAATGCAGAAGATACCATCTTTAATGGACGATAAAGCTAGCATTAATTCTCCTGTTGCGCTATTAGGTTTTTCCTGAACTTCAGAGTTTTAAGTATTTTCTTTTTATTATTTTAACAATATACAACTGTTTACAAAATTTTTACAATAACTAGGTTACAAGATACACTTTTATCTCCAGTCTTTGAGTAAACTGAATACTGAAAAGAAGATATTGGGGCAAGTCATTTGCTGTACGACAGGAAAATTACTGTATTACAACCAAATACATGTCTCATCTTTGAGACGGAAATATTAAATCTGAAGAATTTTTAATTCAATGGAATACAAATTTTTTTATACAGATTTGTTGCACAAAATTTTGGGACTTTGGGTGTACTTCCGAAAACAGGATGCCTCCGAATTTTTTGAAACTTGATACTCCCATGCATCTTGATGCGCCGATTACGAAAATGATAGTGAAAATTGGCGGAAATTTGATTTTCATGGTGAAAACCATGAAAAACCCATTAAAATTATAGTATTTCGTGTCTATCTCTGGAAATGTTGCGAATTTTTGAAAAAGTTTCAAACAAAAGTTGTAGATCGTTTCGAAGTACATATTTTATGTTATATGAATTTTTGTCATATGAGTGATAATTTTTGAGAAAATCGCGTAGCGCCTGGCGACCGCGGTCAGTTGTAAAGTGAATGGTGGGGTGGATGACATACATTGCGCATGTGTTTTTCGTTTTCTTTTGTTTTCTTTTTTGTAGAGATGGAGCAAAGATATAATATTTTTAGTTTGAGTAGGATTTTTGAAAATCGGGAGAGAACGCTCCAGTGGTTGCGACATATTGAACTTATTCCAAAGAAACGATATTGTTCTAAGCATAGAAATTCTCATGGGTCCCTCATGGTTCTCACCATGAAAATCAAATTTCCGCCAATTTTCACTATCATTTTCGTAATCAGCGCATCAAAATACATAAGAATACCAAGTTTCAAAAAATTCGGAGACATCCCGTTTTCGGAAGTTTATCCGGGACTTTTAATTACTGTTAGTTTTTAAAATAAATCCTAGAATCTTCAGTAACAACAAGTTGTATTAAGACCGTGGAATATTACGGCGCAACATGCATCAAAATTACTATTCAAGACAGCCACGTACGTGCTTACAAATCGGCTATTGTCGGCGCATTTACATTTAACGATACGCACAACAATATTTCCCGAGCACAGCCGTCCGTTGTTGATTCGCTCGCACGCAAAAACTGGTTTATTTTAACCCGAATACTTCAAGCATAATTCATTGTGAGAATAATGCACATATATTAACAATTACATTACACCACACAATATTCATTATGAATAATCTCCAACAAGATTCTACGAATTAGTACAGGATGCATTTCCTTATAGAGCGAAAATGAAAAAAAAATTGATAAAAATATTGCATGGCTCATCGAGTATTAATTTTCTCCGTTTTTTTTTACATATTTATATTTTCTTTTAACTTTATATTATACAAATGTTATGATAACGCAAGTCATGCTGCAAAAATATTAGTTTATTAAATTTATTGAATAGTGATTACTTCATTTCTTTTACTAATATTGTAATTTAAAAAAAATTTTAATATCCAAACTGTGATTCCATTTGGCCTAGTTGTATTTGGTCTAGTAATTGAAAAGAGAAAAGTTTAATTAAAGAGAATTTACGTAAAATGCATCGTGTGTCTAGGCATTCAGATAAAATAGGAATAACGCCATTTCTCTTGTCAGTAGACCTCTACTTCCTCTTGATCCCTGGCCAAGAGACTCTCATGACATTTTGCTGACAATTTATGCCAGAATTCACCGCAAGAGAATGAAATTATTCGGCAAATAAGCCTTGACAAAGATCGAGTAAAACTTACGACGGAAAATCGAATTTGTATGACCTCAAACTAGACATTTTACTACTTCCTTTTGTCATTCATGATTTCAAAGTGAACGTATACAGTCGACCCTTGGTAATCCGACAATCGTTTTGCAAGGCGGTGTCGGATTATCAAATTTGTCGGACTATAGAGTACTGTCACAGCCCCCTGTAGTCCGAAACTTTTTGGAAAAGCGTACCTTGTAATCCGACAAATAAAATATCAAAGTGGTAAGATTCTATATGTACTATACCTAACTCATACGATGTGGAATTTAGTAAATTAAACAACACAATAAACAGCTTAGGGTTTATTATAAAATTAACATAATTATTGCTCTAGAACTTACAAAAAAATAATAACTAAACATTTATGTTAATGTTTGTCCAGGCATTCGCGAACGATATACCGTATTTTTTCATAACGCAACTCGACTGTACCAACATGTTATAGGCATGTCGGATTACAGGGGGTGACGGATTAGACAGGGGCCGGATTACCGGGGGTCGACTGTATTTCAAGAAGGGGAAATAAATTTTTGCCTTCTTTCTCCGAAGTTTTATACGCTATAACTTCTATATTTTGCAACGCTATGATAATTATAAGTAATAAAAATATCACAACATTTAAACATCAATATTAACTGCATTTTATAATATTTAAGTATAAATAATTTCCAGATCTCGAAAGGTTAAAAAAATTAAACATTTACCGGCGACCCTCGACTTTCGCACACTCTACTTTCGCACAGTTTTAAAAATTCGATTTTGTAAATATTTTTGTCGCTATTTCAAAAATTTCTTCCATGCTGTCACTCCGTCGGAGTGAGGTCCCCAAATACAATATTAGAGGGCCCCTGAGGTTCTCTACTATTGTAATATTGTCTTTAGTATTATCTACTAGATGTTGAAAAATCTCAAGATTACAAAGAAACCATATTAATATCCCACTTTTAATATTTTTCGTATATCCCTCTACTTTCGAACATTTAACATTCGCACACATTTTCAGGAACCAATTATGTGTGAAAGTCGAGGGGCGCCTGTAATTTTCCAATGTTCCAACTGTACGAAACGAGTAATATGAAAATATATTTGTAAGTTCAAATATTCTTCGAAAAATAATATGAGGATATCATTATAATTCTTTCTTTGTTAACTGGAAAAACGGGAGCCGAATATTTCAACTCAGAACAATTAATCTTT
This sequence comes from Cerceris rybyensis, assembly GCA_910591515.1. NCBI lineage: Eukaryota > Metazoa > Arthropoda > Insecta > Hymenoptera > Crabronidae > Cerceris > Cerceris rybyensis. The sequence continues at coordinate 25,088,627 of OU342789.1, read as the reverse complement.
TTCAAGCATTCGAATTTTGGGACTTCTAACCGACATAAATGTCCGCCGCTCGTATAAACCGAACAGAAACTGTTTCCAAGATAATGCTAAACTTTGAGTGAAAATAATGCGCCTGTAGGTTTATTAAAACGGAATTGTAGAAGAACTGCATAATTTATTAAATAACAGCTGGCGCATCGCCCCAGCAGCCTTCGTCATTCGCTTAACAATCCTATATCAAAATGGAAATTAATTTCCGTTGGTAGACAAAACAGCTACCGATTAGCCAGATGCAAATTTTATAATTAAATCGGGATCCACTTATTAATTCAACAAGCGTGTCTTGTTCGCGTTGCCAAAGTTATGAACCCGTAACACTATGCAGCAGGGTGACATAATTAATCCCGCAGTGTCATTGTTTCCCTTCTCTTGTCTTTTTTTCTCATAGCATACGTATATACACAGCTCGTTTTATTTCTCGCGCGAAAGCTAACAATAGGAAGCAAATGAAGTCATGTAAAATTTACAGTACTTTCTACGGCATTACAATCCTACTTGACAAACCAATTGACAAAGAGGAAATCTAACTTATTGTGCGGCGTTAATTGAACCATGAACTACGAATGACATTATTTTTGCGAAAACAATTGAAATTGAAAGTATAAAAAAGAGAATTTAAAAATCTTCCAGGTTCTAATAAGAACAGGACTATTTCAATTGATCCTGCTTTGTTAGCGTCTCCAAGATGGACTCTATATAACGAAAGTCATCTTCAAGTCAATGAAACAAAGAATATTTATCTAAATATATTTGCGGGAATTTTATATTTCTAGATCATTCTAGAAAGATCCGGATTAAAACAAACAACAGACGACCGACGGACCTAGACGCTAGGAATGCAAGAAGATGTCGCAGAGAGTAAAGATGAATAGACTAAAGTAATAGACGAGTAGACGAATAATTAGACGGGACAAATAGAGAGTAGGTGAATCTACGTATAGAGCATAGACGACTAGACGTATATCGAGTGAATAGACGAGTAGACGCATAGAGCAAAGACAAATAGACGAGTAGACGGCCAATTAGACGGAATAAATAGAGAGCAGAGGAATAGATCTGACTGGACATACGGTACAGTGTATATTTCAGATTATTAACACTTTCACGCCGGTGCGTACCACCGGTGGCCCGCGCTTGGGTGTCCCATCGGGCGATGGGTATGGTGTCGTACTTTGAACGACATTGAACCGCGGTGGCTCGCGCTTCAATGTCGTTCAGATGGTTAACCCTCTATGGCTCCTTGTAACTTTGAATTCTTTACAATCCAACGTTTCGAAATCAAGTAAAAGTTATTACTTATAATAGTCCTTTTATTATTTTCTAATGTGCTATCGTGCAACTAATCTTCAGATGTCACAGAAAATGCGGCCCATAGAGGGTTAAAATAACCGCCCCTAGGAGAAAAACGCAAATTGCAACGCCGGCGTGGACGTGTTAAGGTTGTGTGCGTGTGTGACAGAGTAGAGAGTTTTCTGTATTTCATTTATTCATGTTTCCACTTGTATATAAATATAAAAACGTGTATTTGTTATAAATATCCTATATATTTATTAACATTTTTGATGTAGCGTCCAATATTATTATCCGTTTTGTTCATACGGAAATTTGTAGGAATTTGTTTTAGTAGAAAATGAGTTTATGGCAAAAGTACCGTACATGTCACTTGCAAAGACCTCCATTAATCCCTTGCCGTACCATTTATTTTGTGACTGGCTTCACAATAATTTAAAATTAAATTAGTAAAATAAACGTTGATCAGTAATTCTTGTCATATCGTATAATTTGTCGTAATATCATTATTATAGAAATACTTTTATCGTGCCGTCTCGATACTTTTAATTTAACAGATTTTGCAAAATTTGAAAAGGGTATAGCCGGATAAGGATGGCAAAAGTGCCCCCAAAGGTAATTAACCTTGGGGCATACCATTCGATAGCGCTTTTCGGAAAAACCCTTCCTGTAAAGTATGAACCCGGTACCCCTACCGTAGGGGTAGTTATAGGGTGAAACGTACTTTACGGTCTTTGCTCGATTTCTCCCGTTTGGTTTGATAGAAAATTCTGAAGAAAATCACAGATATTATATCCCATGGTGTCCATAGTTCGGAATTTTTTCAGATTTTTTGGTTGGCAAATAGATTTTTAAAAAATTAAAAAAGTTTATAAACATTAATTTTTTATTGAAAATATGAAGTGACCACTTTTATATTTTTACAGTATTTGCATAGTACTCGAATTATTAATGTGTAATATTTTTCAGATTTTTAAGAGTAGTGAACGGCAGTTAAAAAAATTAAAAACCACCAATTGTTTATATTTTTGGCTAAATTTTTGATGTGACCACGTTTATATTATCACAGTTTCTCAACTTTGCTATAAGTAATTGACTGTAATTTTTTCAGATTTTTTTCAACAGTGTACCATACTAAAAAAAATAATTTACCGCATCACGAGTGTAACTTGTTATAGTACGGCAAGGGGTTAAAAAGTCTATGGGAAAGTGCATCGCTACAATGCAGATATAGAGTGAAAATTTGGAAATGCTCACGTGCCTAAGGGCACGTGAACTGTCAAAAAAATGTATCACGACGAAGAATGACCAGTGTCCTTGAAAATTCAATGACTGTCACTTGTAATATTTTCGAACTATTTCTGCAAAAGTCTGCATCCACAAATTGTCAAAATTTCTATGAAGTCCCAGCGTGATGGATTCCGAGCATAGCTTAATGTCTGAATAATACCGCAGTTTGTTGAACTACTGAATATTGTTGTCTTTTATTAAAAAAAAAAAAAAAAAAAAAAAAAAAAAAAAAAAAAAAAAAAAAATGACAGACAAAAACTTAAGTCCCACATGGAGATTCGAACCAGCGACAAAAAAGTGTCCAGCGATTCGACAGGCAGACACCATAGCCACTGCGCCATTGATGCTTTTGAAAGAACGGTTAAAATTCTAGGTTATAAAGACCATACAATCAGCAATTAATTTAATTATCCCGATATTGTTCTTTAACATCTACATATTTCTATGCAGAAACATTGAAGGTCACAATATGAACATACTGTATTAAAATCATGCAAGAATGGCAGATAATGGGCGAGTTTCAGCCCAAAATGTGTCCCAGAAATCAGTTTTTGATTTTTCCGACCGTGATGCACCGTACTCAAAAAATCTGAAAAAATTAGGGTATAACAATGATAACATTATGCAACTACTGTAAAAAGGAAAAAGTTGTGCTCGGAAGATTTCAATACGAAATCGATGTTTAAAAAATTTTTTTTCGGTTTTTCATTTTTCGTGAGTGTAACTTGTAAAGGAAAAATCTGAAAAAAATCCCTGACACGTGCATTTATGTTTAAAATCTGTCAGAATTTTTTCGGAATTTTTTCACCTCATTAAGTGGGGAAAATAAGGCAAAAATTGATTTTTTGATTTTACCCCATAACTACCCTCCCGGTGAAGGTATCGGATTAAAAATTTCTATACAATAGTTTTTCATGATCACCTATTAAATGACCTATCGTCGAATAAAATCGGCTCAAGGGCACTTTTGACTCCCTCATCCTGCTAGACCATTTAGTAAAATGCTTTTAGTGGAAAAATCTCCTCTCACGTTTTAGGGAATGCGTTAAATAGGATAGTATATGAATAGTAGCATATTCCATATAAAAAATAAAATGTCGGAAAAAATTCTATCTCAATTAGTCCACCTATGCAAAGGATGTATGTACATACTATGAATATCTTAAGCTATTAGTTCCATCTCATATTTTCCAAAACCCGCAATAAATAATTATTCTTTATTTCTATGCCGTTACCTTATTTACAGACATGGAATAATAATAATAAAGTATGTTGTCAATTTTTCTTCCAAAATTTTCATTTCATCCTCCAAATTTGAAACATCGTTTTCGAAAACACGAATTCAAAATTCAAATTTCGAAAACAAAAATCGAAGTAACCAGACACCTCCAGTATTGAATTCCGGGATCATGTATCGTTATTACGCTTTCGTGAATCTCGCAAAGCTGTTGAGTTTCGCTTGAAGAAGAATCGTCTGGAAGCTAATGACATTAAATCGTCTTACTGGAAAATTTGGCAAAGCTTTACGACGTAAAAATAGGAAAGTTCAGCATTATTCTCCATTGCCCATCAATTTTATCCTATTATCTTCAACTGACCGGCCATTGTGCAACGACAGCACCATCCGTTTCAATAGCCGCGCCGCCTACGTTTTTTTCTATCCAACATTTATCTCGCTACGTAGCTTGGATTGACGATCACGTACGAAGGATGTATGTACGTTTAGCTTGAAGTATTCTGTGAAAAGCCTATCGAAAACTTGCACGATATAACATTTCAATCACTATTGTATTCGTTTATCTCGAGATCTAACGTTCATTTAATGGTAATCGTTGTTTAGAAGAGATATGTACAAAGCACGAAAACTTTCGTTTCTTGATTTTACATATATTAATTCGAGATACAAGAAGTAATGTTAAGCGGTGGTGAAAAATAGATTCATTGGAACAATACGATTTTACGAAGTGTAATGAAACGGAGAAGAGAGGAAAAGTATCCAATTTTATATTAAGTTGAACCCCTTTCCATACAATAACGAATGATACTCGTGATGGAGTAAATTGGATAGGAAATTTTCAAGTTTTTGAGAAAGGGTCTAGCCGAATAAGGGGGTCAAAAGTGCCCTTGAGCCGATTTTATTCGACGATGGGTCATTCGATAGGTGATGATGAAAAACCATTACATACAAATTTTTAATCCGATACCTTCACCGGGAGGGTAGTTACAGGGTAAAATCGAATAATCAGTTTTTGCCTCATTTTCCCCAATTAATGTGGTGCAAAAATTCCAAAAAAATTCTAACACATTCTAAACATGAATGTACACGTTAGGGATTTTTTTCAGATTTTTCCTTTACAAGTTCCACTCACGAAAAATGAAAAACCCCAAAAAATATGTTTAAACATCGATTTCGTATTGAAATCTTCCGAGCACAACTTTTACCTTTTTACAGTAGTTGCATAATGTTATCATTGTTATACCCTAATTTTTTCAGATTTTTTGAGTACGGTGCATCACGGTCGGAAAAATCAAAAACCGATTTCTGGGACACATTTTGGGCTGAAACTCGCCCATTATCTGCCATTCTTGCATGATTTTAATACAGTATATTCATATTGTGACCTTCAATGTTTCTGCATAGAAATATGTAGATGTTAAAGAACAATATCGGGATAATTAAATAAATTGCTGATTGTATGGTCTTTATAACCTAGAATTTGAACCGTTCTTTCAAAAGCATTAATGGCGCAGTGGCTATGGTGTCTGCCTGTTGAATCGCTGGACAGTTTTTTGTCAATATATCGTACAACAAGGAATTAAGCAAATTAACTTGCGCTGTCGGCTAGAAAATAGCTGTAACCATTACATCACTCTAGCATTAATGTTATAAGAATTTTCTTGCAATTTACTGCAACATTGTAAAACTTACTCGAAAAATCCCACTTCCTTCAATTTTAGAACCCAACATCATACTTCACGATGAATTCATATTACGTACTAATTTTCAAAGAGTAAAATCAATTTAATGAGACAAGAGTAGAGAAATGTTAATTCTATTTTAGAGAATCCAATAATTCAAGAACTGTTAATAATTCATTAAGACACCAACAATGTCAGTGATTATTTACGAATCTCATTAGACACGCGATCAAATTAATTTCACGGTCTACGGAAAATTCATAAATCCTCCAATCGGCCGCGTTGCCAAGTATTGCACGTATTGCAAACGCGCCAATATGCTACCGCCCGTAAAGTCGCGCAGAATTAATTCTCGAGAAGCGTATCTCAATGTGCCGAATGTGGAATTTGAATTTCCACCAAGAAGGATCACGGTTACCATTGAAAATGCGGATGCAACTGCGGTGATACGTGGGTGCTCGCTTATCAAGGCGATACAAATACCCGCATACCGCAACCATTTTCTCCGTGCCAAACTTCTTGAGTTGCATTTCAGCCAATGCATCTCACCGTTGTTCCGAGTGCACACATGTACGTTTAAATATAGATAACGAATTGCCTTCTATAATTGTTCTTGAAAATTATCGAACCACTAATTATTGAAGGAAAATAACAGTGCCCGTTATATAAGTTTTGTTGTTCATATAAAATACGTGTTTAAAAGACTTGTTAACCCTTTTAATACCGAGCGAAAGGAGCGTACCTAAGCGAAGAATACCGGGCCGAATCGGCGAATTTGCAGAGGTTTGCAAAAATGCTCGTAAAAACGAAAGTAGGAGTGATATTAACAAAATGACCATTTTTTCATTTGTGTTGCAAAGAATATGAACCATTTTAACATTTTATAAAGTTATTTTGAAACAGAGACCTCTTGTGATGAGTGTAATAAGGCTTCAACGGTGGCGCAGCGATATATCGTCGTTCGGTACTAAAAGGGTTAAAGCAATATTGACTTATAGTTACGATATTCAGATCAAATTTGAACATGATTGATTGAATGATTTCTCGCTCCACTTGCCGTATGTAAGTTGTGTATATAAATGTAAGGCACAGACTGATTTAAAGTTCAATATAAGAATAAGTTCCATGATTGTTACGAAACGAGCACCACTTTGTTTTCGTGGGGGAATGTTTAAACTTGCGAGAACTAAATATAGAAGCTTGTTATATTTTATAATATCTATTTTTTTATAGATAATATAGAATTTATAGAAAAGTAGAAATATAAGTGTTGTTCGTTGTCGAAAAGATAAAATAGAAGTCTGTTTGTGTTGGTTGAGAAGATAGAATGCAAGTGCGCATTTTCAGGGAAGTCGTGGCACAGAGGAACGAATCGACAATCTTGCTGGAAAAAAATAATAACTCGAGAACCGTTCATTTTAGAGAAAAATGTTTTATACAAAAGTTTCATAATATCGTGAAAAGAATGTCACTGCATCGTTAATTTTTTATTTTTTATATTTTTTAATTGTTATTTAATGGTTAACATCATTTTTTATGCGAAAGTCTGTAAATTTCTTTACGGACTTTTATTCTACGAAAGAAATAAAGAAACTTTTGCATAAGTCATTTTCTCATTGCACTTTATGTTAAAAAGATATTTAATGCAAAATATCCTACAGACGTCTTTCTCTTCCTACTGCAGAGGATGCGAAGTCAACTGATACTGTTTAAGTTGGTCAATTACTTATTCAATCGCATTCCTACCTTTAAGCCGGTAAAACTAAAAAGGGCGCAAGTGGATCCATGAAATTTTTCCACTAATTACTTCTACACAATCTAAAGAATATATAGACGGAGTTTCAAAGATATACATTTCGTTGTTTGTTAGTTATTCATTGTTTAATGGGACCGCTCGCCGCGGTGAAATTAGACTGCCAAATCGCATCCCTACCTTTAAGCAGGTAAAACTAAAAAGGGCGCAGGTGGATCCATGAAATTTTGTTGTTTTTAAGTGCTGATTTTTATATTTAGATGATAGCAAAATCAATTAATATTGCTATCACTGGTCTTAGGAAACATTCTAGATGAAGATAAGATTATTAAAATTCAAATCCGAGGCTTGATTTTTTTCCACCTAGATTACTCATTTCGTCCCACTGTGCGTGGGTGCGAAAAATTGAGGGATGTTAGGAGTACGGATCAGGGGCCTCGGTAGGTGGGGATGAAGTTTACAAGGAGTGGGATGTGCCCTTAGGAACGTCGATATGCGCGTGTGTGTGTGTGTGTATCTTATTGTTAGATGATAATATTACGTTTATAGTAGTAATACTAATAATAACAATAACAATAATAATAACAGTAATAATAATAGTAATAATGATAATAATGGTGATGATTGCTATAACGAGGTTGGACCTAACAATAATTAATGTTTGTTTTGTGTCTGTTTCCTTCCCACGTAAAATAGGACTTCATTGAAAAAATATTTGATCTACTTTTATCCCTGAATTATATCAGTGATATTGTCAGTTATTTTTTTCTCTACAACATGCTTATCAAATTATTTTTATATACATATAATACGTAATAACATGTTGCACAGAATTCATACAAATGTCTGAGAAATTATAAGAATTAGAAAGTTATACTGTGTAATTATCTTTTTTGTTTAAGCCACATAAAATGGGATATATATAGAAATATATGTTTACGACTAAAGATTTACGTCTATATCCATTCGTTCAAAATGTTGTATTTTATTCAAATAATCATTATCTTATTATTAGTAACTATTCTCCCCACTTAATCACATAGTACTTGAACCAAATTATCTCTCTTAATTTTGTTTTCACAAAACCTGGATACAGTTTTCCAAAACAGTTCTTCAAACCTTCTCTAAAAGTCGTTGTTAAATAACATCACTGCGAACTGCACTTTTCAACCAAAATAAATACTCTTCATTCGTTTGTTTACGAGAAAAACTCTTCAGATTTTGTAAACAAACGTGGTGTAATGTTAATTCTACAAGTCAACAGCAAGCCAACATATCCACAAACGATAACATTAAAACTTCGCTTCTTCCCCATAGGGTGTTTCATGGGACTGAATAAACACGGAAGTACACGTCCCCGATCGATTATCTGCAGATTCAGAGGAACAATAAAATCATTCAGTGGCAGTACTTGACAACTTCGATAACGAAGATAAAATCTGCTATAAAACATTGAGAATGTTTTATACCTGGCGCTGTTGATTCAGGGGCGGGGGGAGGGAGGGGGGTTGATTTATGTTGCGATATGGTAGGCGACCCCCATTTGTCTCGAGAACGTGAGACCGGCAATTTTAACGCTTGACGTCATTATACCGCTTCTTTGCACTGACTGATCGTTTCATGTACGATGCTACTGTTGCTGAAAGCGAAAGGATTTTCCTTTTCTCTCTTTTTTTTTTCCAGGGAGTGATAGGTTTATGAAAGTTCTCTATAAGTGGAAAAAAATGGGATGGAGAGAGTGCTTTGTTCTCAGTAAATCTTTCGAGACAATTCGACAAAGGTACATAAGAGTACTCTCAGATAAACAGGGAAAGAATCATTTTTGTGGAGTGAAAAAGTGATTTGTTTAGTTGAAAATGCGATCAAGACGAATGAATGATTTCATTAGTTTGGGTTTTTCCAGTGTGGTGATGAATTTTAGGGGAAGGTCTCGAAGCTTTTGCGTTGTTGTAACTATTCTGTTGGCTTGTAATTGCAAAAATGCGATTTTACTTGATGAATCTTAATTTGGCAAAACTATTTGTATTTTTTTTATATTCATTGGTGTGAGAGTGATATGTAATTTTACTATTCTGATGTTTATTTGTTGGAAGAAATGAATTTTGATGAAAAATATGTAAGAGTAGAAATAGAAGTATTTAGGCACATATTATAATTATATCTCTTTTTTCTCTAAATTCAGTAGACTATCAGTATTCATCCTCCATGTTAATATAATGAAAATAATGTTCATTTCTAATATTTAACCTCTTTATTGTACTTTTACTGTAAGTTGAATTATAATTTATTAATCTCAGTTAAAAATAATGTTTCGTTACGAATAACCCCGTTATCGAAAGAAAGAAATTTATGTCGCAGTATACGCATGACTTATAGCTCTAACATCCGCAATGCGTTTTAATACAGGTTTATGTCTGACTCAGCTAATAATAGTAACTTTTTTTGTGTTTTGCAAAAAAATTAACTTTGTTTAGCAATTAACGATGTATATTTAACCCTCATGATAGTAGGGTTGACTTAATGTCACAGATCATAAGTTACGGAGAACTAAAAGAATAGTAAGCTTTTGTGGGATCACCAATTCTAACATCAATTTTAGTTTAGTGTTTGCGTCGAGAATCGATTGCAACACTTTTTACTAGTATCTATGAAGAGTTTTATTTCTGAAGAACCAGAGTTCCCGCGTGGAAGTACGTTGGACGAGATTACTCTGACAGAGGTTTGCTGTCGATAATGAAAATTAACGCCTGACCCCTGACTTTTGGGGATGTTTTTATGAGTGAAGTGGAAGACTTTTGCTCATTGTCAGATTACTAATGTGAATGCTTCATTTGCCAAATCGATTAACTCCATTTTCTGAATTTTATTACATTTCAGTATCAAAGCACTTAATTGACTCCTAGCTGTATATATTCAAAACAAATTTCTCTAATAACAAGTATTAACACCACGAAATAACAAAATTTTCTTAGGCATTGAATAATAAATAATTTATTTCAGAAGCCAATCTGATTAACTCCATCCTATAATGTATTTAAATCATAATAAAAATCTAGTTAACCCACTGCACTCTTTTTCCTCTGCTACGGAGATATCTGAAAGTTGTTCTTTTAATTTCATTGTCTCCGTTAGACGAGAACTGTTATAGCTCACACGAATCATGTACGAGAAATATAAATTAAAAATAGTTGTGTTCGACTTACCGTAGAAGCAAGTACTTATAAATTTCAATTTTAGTGTGTGTTGTCTTTTTAAGAAAAAAAAAATAAACCATTGTAATATTAAAATGGAATATGTTAATAAGAATTATTCGAATAAGGAAAATAATGAATGGATGGCTCTTCAATACAACTTATTGACAGAAAGCAGGGTTCTAGGAAACGATTTCGTATTTATTTGGATTCGTCATTTGATCACAGCAGTGAAAAATTCCAACAAATAATTCGATTGGACGAAAAAGAAGCTGTAATCACACTGAATGGGACCGAAATGTCCATAAGTATAAAATAATAAAAAGTTTAAGATACAGAAATAGAAATGGGCATTTAGTACCGGAAAAAACATTTGTAAATCTGCCATGTCGATGTCTTCAGAAGTTTGATGAAAAATTCATTTCGGGTGAAAGGAAAGCTTCCATGGAGGAATTTTATCAGTTAGAGGCCCGACTTGAACAAAATATGTAGGATTGTTGGGATATGTGAGTGTTGGTGTGAGATATGCTAAAGGTGTAATTGTTGAGCAAAAAAGCAATTGAGTAGTATAATTATATACTATTAAATATTTACGTCAGTAACAGAACAGTTGTTATTCATTTTTGCTAAAATCTTTAATAAAACACATATGTGAGATCGGAGCGGAGAAGCCCTCCTATAAAAGAACTTAGGAAGAAAAAAGGACTTGAAAAGAAACTCTCAGAGGGAGAGTGTTGTGTCGACCTTTTGACACTAACTATTCTACTTCGAGATACGCGGAGTAAGTGGTTCGTAGAGAATAATTATACTCGAAATTCCTCAACTATCCAAATATTTTATTAAGTCTCGTAACTACTCTAAATGTAATCTGCACGAGCGATTATGGGGAAATGACGGAGGGTCCTTGGATGCGTCCTTATATAGGGAAGAAGTGTGGGAAAGTCAGGATGGGAGGAAAAGGTTTTTCTGGGAAGGAGTCTGCAGAATTTCGCGAGTATTCTAACGACCAAAAGATTGAGCATCATAAACAGAGTCTTGATACCGCTACTAACCAAATTATCTCAACCGAAGCGCGAAGAATGGTACAAATTTCTCGATGTGGCACAACAATGTTTAACCCTTTTAGTGCCGAACGACGATATATCGTCGTTTGCAAAATTGCTAACACTTGACATCGAAGGGCTAATATTCAGTTTCCAATACGATATCAATAATTTTATGGCATATAATTGTAAGTACACAATTTATGCTCCATATTGCGTATTCTATATGACACTATTGCCAAATGACAATTCTTTTTATTCGCAACTACATTTGTTATTAATTTAATCAATTTTTTCGGTCGGCACTAAAAGGGTTAAACACGACTAAGCACCGTAGTATAGGTATGACACCTTTCGATTTATTATTTGGAGTACATCCACGATTAAAAGACGATCACCATGTTCGTGAGTTACTGGAAAAGGAATGGGTCGATGATTTTCAAGATCAGCGCGCAGAGATCCGAGCTCAAGCTAGAAAAAGCATCGAGAAAATACAAGTCGAGAATCGTAAAATCTATAATCGGAATCGTAAACCCGCGACGGAGTATTATGAAAACGACATTGTCGCTATTAAGCGTAATCAACAGGGTCCTGGATTAAAATTCGCTACTAAGTTCTTAGGTCCTTATCGTGTATAGGGTGTTTCAAAAATATTTGTCATGGCTTTCAGGGGTTGTTCTACACCTCTGGATCGATGGAGATTTGCGACAAAAACCTGCCGCAAAATTCGGGAAAGGGTAGCAAATTTTTTTTATTGGCTCATCGCATTCGTCTTGTTACGTAGGCAAAATGTCTGAGAGGAATCGTGGGTCAGAAACGAACCGTTCTCTTGCAAATTAACTTTTAATTGGGCCTTCTGATTAAAATTTCGCCGATAGTTAAAGCAGAGGCTACGTAAACGAAGCTAGAAAATAGGGCACTGTGTCACCGAACCAGAAGAGAAGTGTAAGTGTTTATACTCTTCTTCCCAGGTGGGCCCTTGAGCGAACCCGACACCGAACGCAGGTCATTGACATTTTCTAGTCATTTTCTCTCTCTTCAATTATGTTGCCTCTGTTTCAACTATTGGAGCTAGCAAGGGTATCTCATGTGTTTCCTTTCGAAAGGTCGGTGACTCGAAGGCTGCTACATGGGCGAAATTTTAATCGGGAGGCCCAATTAAAAGTTAATTTGCGAGAGAACGGTTCGTTTCTGACCCATGGTTCCTCTCAGACATTTTACCTACGTAACAAGACGAATACGATGAGCCAATAAAAAAAATTTGCTACCCTTTCGCGAATTTTGTACCAGTTTTTTTTTCGCAAATCTCCATCGATCCAGAGGTGTAGAACAACCCCTGAAAGCCATGACAAATATTTTTGAAACACCCTGTACATAGAAAATTGCGCGGAAATGGATATGTAGTTGAGAAAGTGGGCGATGACGAAGGGCCGATGACTACGTCTACGGCAGCGGATTTTATGAAACCCTGGCCATGCGATGAAGAATATGAGGCAAGCTATAGAAAGTGTCCAGGCGAGACACTTCGTGGAGGACGGCCGAGTGTGGGAGAAAATTTCTAGCGTTAGACATTAGACAGATAAGTTAAGAGTAGGATTAGGTTAGTATAAGTTGCGATCCTTTGTAGCAATCACGGAGTTACCACGCAGTGGCTGCTAAGTGAGGACGGGGGCGAGGGTGTGCTTTTGTCGCCGAGACGGGCAGTGCGAGAGATACGCCCGATGAGTAAATATGCTTCTGCTAATAAACTTATTTTCACAAAGTTCTTTGTGTCTTTCTTCGCTGCCCCCAACCTTTTTTCGAAAAATAAAAGGTTCAGTTAAAAACCCTACACATATTTATATAATGAAGTTTATTCGTAATAAAACAATTATTCGTAGACTGAATTTGAATTAATAATTTTCTTTCACTTGCCAAAACGATTAACTCCCTTCATCACAAAAAAATTGTAGTAATAATAACAATTACTCTAAGAATATTCTATCTCTTACTTTCCATATGTTGTTAGATAAAAGATGCATATGCAGTAATACAGTCTACATCGTATTTTTGAATTTTTAATTTGAGTAGAATTTTAAAAAACAATATATACTATTTTATCATTTTTCTCTACTTCTTATTTTATGGAGTTAATCGATTTGGCAAGTGAGGCATCCATGTAAAGGAAAGTAACAATGGTCCTTGTACAGTAGTCATCCTTCCCTAAATATGTATTGTGAGGAAAATGCCGGAAACACATTCGTCATTCAACGTTTTACTTCGATAAATCCTCTTTTATTTGGACAACCACTACTTATGTTCTTACTTACGTTACCGTGAAATTACAGCAATATTACATTCCGTTAACAATGCATCATTAATCCGTACCTGGAACAAAAGTAGAAAATTTGTCATCAAAAACGTAAAACAACAAAAAATGTCGTAATGTTCGTAGAATATAAAAACTTTCTTAACACCTGGCCTTATTTATTTTGTAGTATCGCGTGAGTGTATGATTGTCAAGTGTGTATGGATGTGTATGCATGTGTGAATGCGATCGTCGATTGTTTCTCGAGCTCGTGTGGCTGCAGAAAGAAAGGAAGAGCAGTTCTCCTTAGAGGTGGAGAAATATCGATAGTCGGCACTATCGATAGTTTTCGATAGTTGGATCATCGACCATCGATAGTTATCGATAGTTATCGATAGTAATCATTGATATTGATAGCAGTAGAATGTAATTAATTTTGTATATCGTACGTTATTATTCTGTGTTGTAACAACAGTAACCAAACATTTCTGTTTAAAAAAAAGTAAGATGTTCACATTTTCCGGTTTCAGCCTGGATCTGCGTTCAGATATGATTTGTCCTGCAACACCGAAATTTGTTTCACTTGCAGTGGAAGATCTGGGAATGCACAAGTACTTAAATATTAATTGGTTTAAAATATTTGTTTCTACATTATTTATTTTAATAAAAATCTAAAACATCGCAGTCTTCTGAAATATTTGGTCTTTCTAAATATTGCCTTTTTATCAGTATGGCATCGGCAAACATAGATTTACCTTTTTCTTTTATACTTTGTTCAATAAAAAAAAATAAAGATTTTTTGTTCACTTGGCAATCATTTTCTAAATTTTTCGGGTTTTCCACTTGTGCATTTATTGATGAATCTTTCATTATATTATTTAGTTCCAATTCCAGAAAAACTGACGCATGATTAAAATTTTCTAAATTTCTAAAACCAACTTTCTTGAATTTGGGCTCAAGAACTGTGACGATTCTTGTCTCCGACCTTAATTCGTAAGGAAACAATCTTTCTGTTATTGAATGCATAATTTTTTTACAAATCACTTTGCCTTTGTCTGTCTTTAATTCTGGATAGAGATTTGTTAGATGATTATATATACCATAACTAATTGTAAGAGGTATAATCATAGAAATTGTAATGCAATTAGATCCCGAAACTTTTTTTGTTGCTTCTTCAAAACAACTCGACATTTTCTACTATCGCTATTTCATCAATTGTCAGTGGTAATGGGGCATTGCGTAATTTGATTAATGATCTATTTACAGCATCAGCAACTTCCAAAATTCTGTTGATTCTGTTGATGAACAAGTGCTATTCAACAGATTATAATTACTAAATTTTTTAATTCGCGGTATATGTAACAGAAGAAAGACATTAAGGAATACCAACCTAAGTTTTCGATAATTATCGATAGCGAAACTAGGCTATCGATAGTATTCGATAGTGGCAACCATCGATAACTATCGATAGTACCATCGATAATTCTCCACCACTAGTTCTCCTCGGTCCCTTGTACAGCGTGCTTGTTATCAGTAGTTCTTTATTAGTCTACATTATTAATAACCAAATAAATACCTTTTTGTTTTATTTTTATTATTAATCAGCAAACATCATCTTTTTATTTCACTACCACTATCCTACAATTTTGTGACTACGTATGCCACCATTAAACACAAAATTACTGAAATGTAAATTGACCAATGCTTCCTAACATATCGCATCCTCGAAAAATAAAACTAAAAGCCTGAAAATAATTTTACGATATTATATCCCACTGATTTTTTCAACTTGATAATAGTTTATAAAATATCAAATTTCTTTTTTCTATTTCTGTTCCACGAATGTCACTCATCATTGTAGGACAAAGAGTTAATTAAATTGCTGTGGCTGCACCTAAATAATTGTCTATCGATGGACTTTGATCATAATTCACTATTAATCTATTTTAATCATATTTATCATGTAAACAGTGTAAAGTATCATAAAGGAAAATTGATCACAGTCTTCAACATTAATACAATAATGAATATGCACGCAGACTGACAAGGAGGCGGTATGTACTTGCAAGAAGTATGTGTCAAACTATTGTTACACGACACTCAAGCAACCTTACATACTGTATTAATTATCGGCAAGAGCTTCAGAGTATATGGCATTTCTCAGGCTCAGAGGTGAAATACATACATAGTGTGTAACCTTAGAAGATAGAGCAACATCAAACGTGTATCTTGTCAATTAGTAGTCTTCAAAGTTTTGATAAAGCATGGTAATTTCAATATTAGAGCAATATTGCCACTTTGAGAATTTATTAAACGATTACAAAGTTAATACAGTACAACGTCGCTTTTACGTTCCCGGATTCTACGTTTTCCCGCAGTTTTCACTGATTTTTTCCGGTCCTTTCAATTTTTCTTTGTTCATAATGTTAAATTATCCCCGCTTTTACCCTTTCGAAATTAAATTTTTCCCGCCGCTTACACTTTTTGAAGCCGTCACGGATCTGTGAACGTCATTTTTTTCATGATGTTTTTGCTTTCTCTCGCAATGTTCTCTCTCGCAACGAGATTTATCTTGTCAGTATCCTGAATGCACTGCATTTTATTGCAGTGAGTCAATCCACCATAAGCAACAGCTTCGGAAAAGCTGGCTTCTTCCAAACCGATGAGGAAAAAGTAAGTGAAGAAGAAGAAGATAGTGATCTTATTTCTGCATGGAAGAAATTGAAAATAGATTATGAAGTTAAAGACTTTCTCCATTTTGACGATGAACTTGCAACTGTGCAAACAGTGTCAGTAGAAAGTTTGATCGATTCAGTTCAGAAAGAAAGTGACAGTGATAGTGATTTTAATGATGATGGCAATGATGGTGATAGTAGCGTGCATACTTGTGCAGAAGTAGTTTCTGCAATAAACACTAAAAAAAAATATATTTCTGCAACAGATGGTGAATGTTAATAGTTTTGACTATGTGTATAAACTTGAAAAGCAAGTTGAAAGAATTCACCAGAAGAAGGCAAAACAATCATCGATATCAGACTTTTTTAAAAAGTAGCAGAATTTTTGTATTTTTATGTAATAAATATTATTTAATATTTCAATGTTTAATAAAAGTGGATTGTAAATATTCAGTATTTTATTACATGTGCAGAAGGGTTTTCCTTCCCTTTACACTTTCCCGCGATTTACACCTTTTTTTGTGGTCTCTTGAAAAGAGGGGTTCTACTGTAGTACTAAAAATCTATAAAAGCTTTAATACCAGAATTATAACAGCAGGTATTGCTGCTGAATTTATATTTTTTACCTGCATAGGAGTTTTACTGTAAGGAATTTGTTGAAAATTTAATATGAAAATTTAAAATCCTAATATGATAAATGTTTCTTATAGGATATTGAAATTGGTAAAAGATAAATTATACTCGTTCTGTTTATGCAGAAAGTATAAAATGTAATTTATTAAATGAAAAATTTGTCTATTGAAAATGCCGCCGGTAATTAAAAAAAAACAAAACATAATGCCAGGTGAGAGCAACGGACAAATTAACTCTTACCATCTACAGAGGCGATAGCAAATTACAAATTAACTCGTCTTATCCACTGCAGAGGCGTCTCCTAATTACAAGTTAAATCGTCTTACTCAACGCAGAGTCATTTTTCACTGACGAGTTAATTCTTCATCTCGAGTTAGCGGATTAAGCTAATTTTATGTGGTGTAATATACTAATATTTTGCATTTGTTTTTATGACAAATTAAAATCTCTTAAATATATACCTATTCCATGAAGAATCAACACTATGCTACAATTATAAAATGTATTACTAAGAAATTATTAATATTTTAACATATTCAAATGTGTCATAAAGTATCTCATTATGTCGCTTTAAATTGGCACAATGAATTTAAGGAAAAATAATTTTACATAATATCATTATTTTTTTTCTATCGCGTCTTTTTTCATTACTTTACAACAAGTAATTGTGTTCCATAAAATTATATAGGAACTATGATCATAGCAAAAATAGAGTGCATACTAGAACTTAATTTTACGTACAGTAGACATGTGTTTGTATGTGATTGAAGCAGCCTGATTAAAAAGAGTAATCGAGCAGAAATCGGACAAAGATGTCGATAAGACATCGAGAGTAAAACATCAGAGAATTCTCATTTTAAAATCCGTATTGTTCTTTTTTCAAATACTTAATGATCATGTCGATAATTTTAAACGAGCAGCGATTCATACTTTTTCATTAATTTTTTTTTAAACATTAACTATACACTGTATTCTTTAATATATACAACTAGAAGATGAATATCTACTTCATTTTTCTAGCCGTGAATATCTTGACAGATTGTATGCGGGCCACGTAAAAATACGTTTTTCGGAAACTGTGCATAGACTGTGTAGAAAAGGCGATTGTTGGCATTAATCACTTAGACTTGTAAAGTTAAGTATATTTTCGAATTTAGAGAGAAAGCAGTTTCCTGTTTATATTAATTTTTTGTAAAAATAAAATTCGTACAAATTTTTCAACAAGTTTTCCTTTTGAGTCTTAATGATGCGTTACAGAACACCCGCATACTATGTGTTAAAATTCTACGATAACTTCAAAATGGAACATACTATGATGACTCTTGTATTGATAAATTGTAATATGTAACGTTGATTAAAAAAATTCCTGTAATTGGACGAATCACTTAATTTGTACTGCTCCGATATAAATGACAACCTGTTGCAACTAATTTGTATAAATAATAAAAGAACTGAACTGTTTAAAGACAATGGTCTTATTGGACAAAAGTTAAACCACTAAAGATTACTCTGACTCCTGAGAAAGTACTTGAAAACATAGGAAGAGATTAAATATTATACAAAACTCTGTAAAATAATTTCAAGAATAAGGATCACGACAGAGTCAGGAAATCGGAATTCTCTGTTAAAAATTAAAGAAGGATATTTCCATTATTCTCTTGCTAAAAATTTATATTGCCAGTCAGTGGGAAAGCTCGACACGATGTATTTATAAGTGTTAAGAATAGCATGGTACTTGCAAGAGGAATTGGAAATCAATATTTAAGTCCATTCTGAAGGTGACGTGACTAGCTTGGATTTGCGTGCAGAAAGGAATAGATAACAAGAGCAGTATTCTAGAATAATGCTTTCTATACGTTAGACGCATTTAGGAAAAGTCGATGTATAAATTCTGTCTATAGATGACATATAAGCGTTCTACTGTTATTTACATTAAACAACCGGATGAAGACATGAATTGAAATCTACTATTTATAAAAAAAAAAAATGTAATAAATATAATAAACAAAGATTTTATACTATTATCATATAAATATACTCCTATACTATTATCATACAAAATGATCGTAAAGTCAAGAGACCATTTTGCAATGCAATAACTTGTTTGTCTAATACAAATTCACATTTATTATTTTATAAAGAATATAAATAAACCTCTTTAAAGCTCATTTTTAATCAGTTTTGTGGTTTATTCCCTTTATTTGGTTGCCACATTATTGTTAATTTGAAGAAATTAATAGCAAAAATGTTTTTATATATTAAATTAATCTAGTGTCTTATGGACCATCCAATATTTCTTGAAAATTTTTAAATAGTTACGACTGAAATTGGTAAAAAGACTATTCTGTTGGTGTAGATAAGAAAAAAGATTATTATTGTTTAGGAAATAGCTTAAAATATTTGTAACAAAAATAAACAAGATTTAAATACGAGACACTTTGCTTTTCGGATCACTTAATCAGCATAAAACTGCAACTTACGTCGAATAGATTGAAAGGACCATTTTCTCCTCATTTAGCAGTTTCCAGGAAAAACTGTTTTTCTCCAGCAGAAAAGTCTCTTTAAATCGTACCTTGCATTGAAAATTGTTCAAATATCAATGCTTCTTGAAAGCCTTGTTGCTTTCACGATCGCTCGGTGAAAGTGAAGATACAAGTTTTATGAAATAAAATCTGAAGGAAAAACATTTTCAAACATACGTAGCATTGCGGAATAGCAAACTTTGTATGTTTATGATTCATTACAAACCGTAAAAATATAAATATTGTAGTAGGATTCGTTGAAATAATACTAAGGAGGATTTGATATCACTAAGGTGTAGGCGTGGATACAATAAAAAAGATTAATGTCAGGAATAAGGAATACAAAAAAAAAACCGCTAAGGATATGATATAAACAAATAGGATATATATGTTATTATACTTCATATATTTCATATACTCAATATATATACTAGTTATTATATAAAAGTTAATTTGTGAGAGAACGGTTCGTTTCTGACACATGGTTCCTCTCAGACATTTTGCCTACGTAACAAGACGAATACGATGACCCAATAAAAAAAATTTGCTACCCTTTCCCGAATTTTGCGGCCGTTTTTTTTCGCAAATCTCCATCGATCCAGAGGTGTAGAACAACCCCTTAAAGCCATGACCATTAATTTTTCTACACCCTGTACAGTGCGGCTCGGCCAACTTGGCACCTGGGAGGTAGGCCTGTTTGGGCAGAGTCTGATTCGCCAGGCGTCAAGCTTCATGCCTCTTGTCACACGTATAGTGCGGCTCGACCAACTTGTCACCTCAGCGGCGGAGCTTCTCGCTTTCAACCCCCTATTCGCACCATTTTGTTTCTCGGAATCCTCTCGCTCAGCCTCTTAAAGGAAGCACCCGACAAAGTCGTAGCATTCAAATATTCTTACTAGTTTGGCTGGAGGAGCGAGACATCGAGTTACATTGTTTTCTCGTCGCGCGCTCCGTTTCATCAAGGACAATCTTCCCATGTGGTGGGGGTAATTCTGCCGGAGTTTATTCTGTTTTTACTATAGAGATGTTACAAATCTGGTGCCTACGCCGATGTCCTCACTGTCGCCACCCAAATCGTGTTGTCTCCCTTGCTTCGATCTGCAGTTATTCTCTAAAAGTGGAATAATTTTTTGACTTTTCATACAGTAGTTAATTCAGCAATATTATTTTCCACCAGCACGTCCTAGATCCAAAAATGTGCATATGGTATACTTATTTCTACCATGAGGTGTCTTTTGACACTTTAAGGATTTCATGACAGTGCTTAATTTTAAACCATTTTACATATAAATATTACCACCATTTTGAAGCACCATATCAATTAAAATCAAATTAAAGAATCTCTATTTCAGTTGTAACAGAAAATACAGGAGTTGCGGCATAACTTTGATATTCGCTTATTTCCCGCAATGTTACATTTTAACGTGCACCGCTGCATTGACTTTACAACTAGCTGCACATCGCTGATAGAATTGCAAGCTGATTAAATAATTTCTAATAAATACACATCAATGTATCAATAAATATATTCCTCAAATTACCTAAATATAACTGATACTTTGAAATTTCGATAGTTCTGACAATTATTTGCATTCAAACGAAAAGGTGTCAAAAGACACCTTTTAATCGAAATAGGTGTACAGAAATTCGTGGTAGAAATAGTGTTAAGGGGAGATGTCGCTCTAAGGGCATCGACATCTAATATTATCCCACAATATAATAATACGAAAGGAAAACTCGAACGTCCCTGTAGAAATCATACACTAAAACCAACTCACGTTAAATTGGAAAATGGTAAAAGGCAAAGTACACAGTTCTGGATAAGTGTCAAGATCATTAGCACAAGTTGAAATTGTTATGAGACAAAAAGTACCTACAAGTACAACAAGAATCCCATTCTGAGAAAACTTCGAGTGTCCATTCTTCACCCAAGTAATACTATAGTTTTCATTTTACGATTATGCTACGACAGAAATTTTTCAAAACTACAATAACCCAAAGAGACAATGCGAATATCTGCAGAGAAAAATTCTTACGAAATTCTTTCTATGAAAAGAGAATTAAAAAAGTAATCAAATGTGCGAGCTTAATAAAATTCAACGTGAAAGAAGAAAATTGCGCATATAGAGAAATATCTTCTAAAATATATTATATTATAGTATATAGCAATCCTTTATTATCCATTATTTTGTAAAGTGCAGTTCATTTCATCATCTTCCCAGAATAATGTAATTATAATAGAAAAAGAAAAATCCTCAGTGCAGAAATTGTAAAAATCTATATTACACTGAAAATTGGTAAAAGACAAAAAAAAACTACGATGGAAAAAAAATTTGGAAAACTAGAACGACTCGAATAGTCGATTCTACTATTACAAAAAAATTGTTTTGTTATATACACCAAGTTAAAAAGAAAAATTGAAGATATAATAAAATATGAATGTGGTTCCACCATTTAACCGCTTCTGTGATTACTTGGCAAAAGTTTATCTTGCACTCTGTTCAGCCGCAACTATTTCATTCGCCAGAAGCAAGCAAATGTCTGACCAACTCTGCCAATGACTACTGCGTGACACAGGCAGTACTCGTTGGCCCAGTCTGACTCGTTGTTTCGAACTACTAGCACACAAGACAACGAAAAGGCTGTTCGCCTTTCCGTCATAAATCTCAGCCATTACGAAAAACACAGCGATATTCGTCCGATTTGATTAACTCTGTTCTACGTTGTGTATAAAGAGAAGAGTTCTTTTTCGTGGTTCTTCCTCTTTCCCTTTTTCCTTCTCTCAGACACACATACACACACAAACTCTCTCCTTCTTTCTCTCTTCCGCTGCAGCTGTGGATCATTAGTCTAACAGGTAAAAACAGGATTCTCGAAAGTTTGGAAATGTTAGAAATTCTGTTTCTACTCGAACTTTCGAAAGCCAAACCAGAAAGTAAGTTTCTTTCGTGCATTGAAAAACAAACGAGCGTATATCCGCCCTCAATTTCTAGGATAGTGGAGTTACACCATTTCGTGTGAAGGCGGCAAGATTTATTTTTGCACGATGCATTTCTTGCAGTGTTGAATTACTTTTTTTATCTATTATGGATGGATTTAAATTAGCTTAACGATATGCATTAATATTTGTTACTTTTCTTCTTTTTGAATATAAATATTACAGCAAATATTAACAATTTTCCAAAAATGTTTATTATGTACCAAAATCGAAATCGTTTTTAAAAAGTTATCCGTGGCAAAACATTATGTTAATCGTAATTTCAAATAAAAACTATGTTAAGTATTAAAACTTTTAAATATTAAAAGTATTAGGTTTTCAAGAAATTGGTAGAATTCTTTTATAAAGTGGTTTCGATACATTATATTTGTGTTAATTACTGTAAAATTTTAATAACCTAAAAAGTAATTTCAAGGGAGTATACCTTGCAGTATTTTTTACCCTCTGTCCCTGAAGACTTTTTTTTTGCACGAAAAGCTACGGAAGCGTTTTTCCAGAGATGCGAAAATCAGCAGCCTTTGAAAAAGCTTTGCGCGAAGAAATACGCTTATATTCAGTGACTATTTTTGGCAAAAGCCATTTATAATATATATAGGTACTTAATCTTTTCTAAACATAAGTTATTTTTCACTCACATAGGTATATTTCTTATCATATCTTGCATCATGAAATATATCGAATTTCTATTATGTATTTACATGTTATTTCTTAACGAATGTATAATTGTATACATACAAAAAGAAATTTAAGAAAATGTTAAATATTCTTTAGAAATGAAAGTATTTCAAATGAGATTTTTGAAGGGATGAAAATAATCGTATCTGCGAATTGTGTATGAATTTCTTGTTTTATAAACCCGGAAGCGTGTTTCTTATTTTTGAATATTAACTCCGTGCACAGTTCAGAACTTTGCCAACAGATTAAAAGTCCCAACGTTGTAATTTGCTGGAACTTGCACGAAACGTAATAACGCATTACAACTCCGCTGAAATATGACACTGGAGAATAGCACGAACATACGATTGTTTGGTAAAACTCCTAAATTCGTGCATGAATTCACGAAATATTATACGTTACTTTAACACAAAACATGCGGTTTTTGTACGATTTCATTTCTGGTTTCTCTCCAATTATTGTCGTCGAATAATTATCAACATTTTTAATTCGTTACATTCTTTTTCATTGCAACGAATAAGAGCTTAATTGTAGCACAGACTATTATTTATACAACGTTTTTCAATGCGAAAAATTCAAAGCCAATTCAAGATCATAGTATTTGCATTCATTAATATATAAATTACATTTATATAACATTGTACATTTTTTATACTTTTCTCTTATTCGGTCACAATGGGATGTGTTTAACACTAGAACTACCAACCAAAATTACTGGTTCTCAATTCTTTCTATAGAGAGATAGCTTTTAGTTAGTGAGTGTGGATGGATTTTGTGTATGTGAGAGTGAATGTTTAGAATATGTATGTGATTTGGAAGACGACGAATTCCAGAGTTAGAGTGAATGTTTAGTCTGGGGATAAGGAGAAAATAAGTGAGTGCAATAGAGAATGCAAACTGTGAGAAAGACGAGGAATGCATGCTGTGAGAAAGAGTATCGAGGGTGGATGCAAGTGTGAATTTTTGGGGAGAGCTAGTTGAGACTTGGAGTTCGTTGCAAAGAGAGATATAGTTGAGACACATACAAAGTTTAGTGGAAAGTATTACGAATAAGAATTATTAGAGTTATTTATTTTAGTGAGAGTTTATATTTTATTATTTTAATGTTTAGGCCGATAATATTGTTAGTTAGTATAAGATGTCTACTGCGGTGCATAACTATAGCACCGCATCAATTCTTAGTAGTTTCGGAGTTTACATTGAAAGTGCAAAAAAATCAGTAACAGAAAATTAAAGGGTATGAAAAACAATGAACTTTAGCTTCTTTTTATTTAAATTGGCTTCTTCTACATAAAAATATAAACAAAAGTAAAATTTTCCACTGTTACATAACTATAGCACCACATTATGTAAAATGAATTTAAACAATTTGAATAATTTGTAGGACCACCAGATTTTTTGATTAACTCCAAGATTATATTTTGTAAGCTATCGATGAGTTTTCGAAAAATATTTTTATTAATTTCCCTGCTTGCTTTAATTATTGCAACGTGCAGCTCTGATACGTTTCTGTACTCCCGGTTTTCGGTATAAACGTTTCTTACAATTACAGTCCAGACGTTTTCCGTGGGATTTTTATCCGGTGAACATGCTGGCCACTTAATAATATCAATACCATTTGCTTTAAATCATGCCGTCACTTTTTTACTTGTATGTTGTGACAGGAAAGTAAAATTGTCAAACCTACTCAACATCATCGGGGATCTGACTCCAGATAAGCGAAAATATTACCGACTCGCGTTCGAAATTCCCTCGCAGGGAAATGGCGCCGCTAATTGTAATAGACAAAGGGCCAGCAGAGGGCGAACATCTTTCGGGTTCGATCGCCGATCGAGCATGCGACACTCTGTCCCCGCGAGTCGAATTGTAAGGATCGAGAGGGACTCTGTCCCCACGAGCCGAAGTAAAAGGATCGGGCAAGATCCAGAGGGACTCTGTCCCGGGGGACCGTCTTGTGAAGTTCGAGAGGGAACTTCTGTCCCATATTAAGATATTAAGATATTAAGATTGTATTAAGAACATATTTTGCGATAAGGAATTATTACGGCTGCGGCTCAAATTCGTTCGTCAATATTGTTATCAAGCTAGTGTTAAGCAACAAATATTGTCAAGTAAGTGGGAACTATTTATCTGAAGTAAATAATTTTGTCTCATATATTCGACATTCCATTTCTTGTATTTCACCTTTGGGTCATCCGACCTACCCTCCCCTGAGAGGGCCTCACCTACCGCTGGCTCAACTAGCCTTATTTTGTTAAATAAAACTTGTGTTGGTTCATAAACCAACTGGCGCCCAACATTTATCAATTCATATAATTTTCCAATAAATTTGCCCAAAATTTCGTCAGAGCCCCGGCAGCAATTGACCCAGGCCGCGCCGGGTGGCACCTTTCGATTCTGATAATCTTAAATTGTTAAAATTCTTAAATAATCAAGAAAGGTGGTTGTCTCATTTGGCGCCCAACGTGGGGCCAGGTTGGAAAATTTTGCTATAAAATGTAGTATTTCATTTAATATTGTTGTCTGGGCAAATTTTGGAATTATATTATTGATATTAAATGCTTAAAATACGAAGTAAATGTAAAGTTCTGGTAAATTCATTGAATTACGGTTAAAATATTTTCGTAGAGCGAACAACCGTTTCATATAAGAAACGTCCGGTCGCAGCGACCTTGTTTGGGCTTAGTCGAGTTGTTTACGTTGAGCGTTATCTTCACAAGGGCTTTCTTCCTCTTACTTTCATTTGCTATATACGTTTCAAATTCCTTGGAATCTTGGTCTGTTGGTAACAGTTATAAAAAAAAAAATTTTTCCTTGGAATCTTGGTCTACTAGTAACCGTTATAAAATTGTTTGAATTTAAGTATTAACGTGGTTCAACCGTCTGTTGTCGAACAACGTTAATCGTCATGCAAATTACTATTGATGAATATTATTAATTATGAATATTGTTTGTGAACATTGAATACCATGCAAATTATTATTGATGAATATTATTAATTATGAATATTATTTGTGAACATTGAATATCATGCAAATTATTATTGATGAATATTGCTTGTTATGAATATTATTTGTGAATGTTGAATATTATGCAAATTATTATTGATGAATATTACTTATTATGAAAATTATTTGTGAACATTGAATACTTATGCAAATTGTTATTGATGAATATTGATTGAAATATTATTTGTGAATATTGAATATTATGAATGTTATTGATGAATATTGATTGAAATATAATTTGTGAATATTGAATATTATGGATGTTATTATTGATGAACATTAATTGAAATATTATTTGAGTGTACTAATAGTAAGTACTAGAACATTTATCTTGGCAATTCGTTCTCCGAAATATTATATAATGACTTCATTATTTCTTTCTCCCCCGCGGAAGTCGAAAGGAACGGTGCCGCGGAATACGAGGGGTAATACGAAAAAGGGCAAAGAATCGACCTCGCTTGAAATGCCGAATACAGCTTCGCTAGGAGGAGATATATCGGGAGAGGAATCTGTCGCAAGTAGCGTTCAAAGTCAAACCGATAGGAATCCGCGAAATGCTAAGGCAACGGTCGACATTGAAACTGTTCAGAATATAGAAACAGGTACAGTCGAATCTCTTATAATGTAACCTCTCAAAGTGAAACCTCTCTCAAAATGTAACATGGTCATCTCTCATAATGAAACTTCTCCTATCCCCACCAGTTAAATGCTACTAACCAATCAAATTTGAGATGTATGACGCGACATATTATTTGAAAACATTTAAATGTTTGTATGGAAAGGTTATGTTCACTTTTTACTTCTGCGCATTTCTTTGCGCCGACGAAGATAGGTACTATATGAGAAAGATAGACTATATAATCAAGAAGTGGGGATGAATATGACTGTAGGGGAATGTTGCATTTTGAGAGAGCGTCCGGTCCCGAAGTGTTCCATTATGAGAGATTCGACTGTAGAAGATTTAAAAATTCCAAATTACCTTACAAAATGCCAGTTCCGATCCATGTTTGCTCGGTCATACTCAAGTCTCGCAGTCTTGTGACGCGGGAAAAGTTTAGGAGCAGATCTTAATTTTTGTCTCACGATGTTTTGATTTTTTGTAGATCTCGATGTATAGTCCACCGTGAAACATCCAGATTAAGC
Source organism: Cerceris rybyensis (assembly GCA_910591515.1). NCBI lineage: Eukaryota > Metazoa > Arthropoda > Insecta > Hymenoptera > Crabronidae > Cerceris > Cerceris rybyensis. The sequence goes on along the minus strand of OU342789.1, from coordinate 25,061,161 downwards.
TCTTTCTTAATTTTATCACAACTTTTTCAAGTATTGTTAGCGGTTTTTACAATTATTCGTTCCGTCCGTGGACTTAATTTCTTCTTTGGTCCACCTATTTTATTCTTCCCATAGTTAGCTGGGTTATGTAAAAAGTTAATTACAACTTTATGCGATCTTCCCAACATATGAGCAATTTCGCGAATGCTAAAATCGGCCCACTTCATAAATTAAATTTGACTCTTTTCCTCTTCCGTTAGATATCCACTACGCGGCGTTTGTAAGGTATACATTTTTATATTATTGTGGCAAAATCTTTGGAATTTTCTTTATACTTCGGTGAATATTTACTTATAAAAGTTGTACGACACTTTATATGATAAACCTTGCCGATAAACATATTGAAATTAATAAATAAGAATGCTGGTGCTATAGTTATGCTACAATTGAAAATCACAATCTCAATTACATCGTCTTGTATAAGTGTGCAATTTAAATTTGGTTTAATCTAAAGTTCATTGTTTTTCATAGTCCTTTAATTTATGCAAATAATTTTTTTGCAGTTTTAATGTAAATTCCGGAACAACTAAAAACTGATTATTAAAGAAAAGTATGTTGAATAAATATATATATATATAAAGAGAGAGAGATAGAAGAGATTCTACAATATTGATCTTATAAAACGCAGATCACAGAATAGTTAATCTTTTCCATCCCTTCTTTCCTCCTGTTCTAAAGTATTTATTTAATATATTCAAATATAATAGTGTTACGGCTGCCAGAGGCGTCACGATTCGCGGTTTTACGCGGCATAATCTTTATTTACGAAGGCACTATTTTGTATTATATCACAATCGAGATCCACTCGCTACGGAGATCCGGTAACGACGACTGCTTCGTTACATCCGGTCTCCAGGATGACGACAGAATCGATCTTCCGATTCGATCCTTGACAGGTTCGAGGGGCAACTTCGACTGGTATCACTTCAGGTCGCGTAACAATAGATTTAATACCGGTAGTTCTAGTGTTAACACTAACTGTAAATTATCTACATTCGTCGTTGGTTAAGAAGTTAGGAGTGAAGTTTGTTCTACAAACAAGATCACTGCCAGATTTAATCCTAACACAATTATGTACATACGAAGAATATTCATCATGTGAAGGTGAAGTAAATATAAGAAAATTTTGCTTCCCTCGTCACGTGAGGTTTAACCCCTTAGCCTACAATAATATGTGGCACTCATGGAACGGTAAATGAAGCTGCATAATTCAAAATTTGTAAAACCTATAAAATTAAAAGTATCAATGTGACGTGACACAACAGAATTATTTCGATAATGTTAATGTTAATCTAAATGATATGATATGTCAAGAATCATTGCTCGAATTTTATTTTTGCATTTTAACCCTATTTCTGCCACGATTTTCTGTATATCTATATCGACCAAAAGGTGTCTTTTGACACCTTTTCGTTTGAATGCAAATAATTGCCAAAACTGTTTAGATTTCAAATTATCAGTTAAATGTAGATAATTGGAGGAATATATTTATTGATACATTGATGTGTATTTATTAGAAATTATTTAATCAACTGGCAAATTCTAGCAGCGGTGTGCAGCTAGATGTAAAGTCAATGCAGCGGTGTACGCTAAAATGTAACATGGCGGGAAATAAGCGAATATCAAATTTATGCTGCAACTCCTGTATTTTATGTTACAACTGAAATAGGGATTCTTTAATCTGATTATAATTGATATGGTGCTGTAAAATGGTGTTAATATTTATATGTAAAATGGTTTAAAATTAAGCACTGTCATGAAATCCTTAAAGTGTCAAAAGACACCTCATGGTAGAATTAAGGGTACCTACCATATGCACATTTTTAGATCTAGGATGTGCTGGTGGAAAATGATGTTGCTGAATTAATTGAACAACTACTGTATGAAAAGTCAAAAAATTAATTGCGGAGAAATGATTCAATTTAGAGAATAGTTTAAAGTTAAAATTTGGAAGGTGTCTTTTGACACCTCTTGGTAGAAATAGTGTTAATTTTGAATCATTGTAGTGGTAGCTACGAAAGAAGTCGTAGGGCATAACGATGAAATTTGTATAAAAATTGTACAACGAAAAAACAAGCCGTTGAAGATGAATGATTTCTCCATGATATTATTTATTCGAGTGAAATTAGGCTTTAATAAAGTCAAAAGCTGTCTTCAATTAATGCTTCGTTGAAATTTCGTTTCGAGGCATAAATTTGAAGGTAATTTGAGAAAATACAGGAAAAAATTCATATGAAACGAACTCGCAATATTCAAGCGAATTAAAGTGTGCTTTCGCGTTATTTATTTCCATAAAAGCTACGTTCACTTGTATAATTAATTGATAATATATCTTCGAGTTTCGCATGGAACGAAGAGTGGGAAATTTAACGAGCAGCCTTGTATGCATAATGAATTAACATTCACGAGTGCTTAGATTCTTCCGACAATTTTGATGTACGACGTTCGTTAAAAAGTCTTCGTAAATTGTGTCAACTTTGAAATTCTTATATGGACTGAAGTTATCTAGAGCTCAATATTTTATAAATATATCATTATAATAAATATATCCGTTAAATGTTCAAGAAATTAAACATTCCAGCAAAGTAAGTGACTTATACTTTTTGTTAGAAGATAAAGAGGAGCTAAACATCATATTAACGAAAATAGTCTGTCTTGCAGTATAATAATAAAATAGTAAATTTGTATGCATTTACAGAAAATGTGATACTGTAGAAATACACAAAATGCATAATAGAATCTAAATGTCGACACTCTTTGTAGACTTTGTTTTCTAAATTATTTTTTCATAAATTTCAGTTAGTGTAACAACTCGCAGTTCAGTACACTCGAAGAAATTCGCACATTTAAAATTCTATATTAATCGTACAATGCATCTAAATTTACCTAAATTAACCCCTTAACGCACAGAATAAAAAAAAAACGGCCAAAAAAAATCAATTTTTTTATGTAAAAAAACACACTAGAACATTGTCTTGGCAAAAAAGTAAAAAAAAGATACAAAACTAATCAAAATTTTTATTTTAATTTTAAATACAACGCCACTCGAATTATCTCGATTGTGAACAGTTAGGCCTGTTTAGCGCGCTCGAATTACCTCGAGCGCGCAAGTTAAGGGGTTAATAATGCCCTAATAGTTATTAAACCAATGTCACATTTGCGCGAAAATAATATACTGACACGCACATATGGGAAAATATTTAACCCTAAACTCCAATTTCCATAAAAGAATTCATTCCATACAATGTATTTATTATCGTTTCAAATTGTTTCAATGTAAAATTAGAAATATCCAATGTACGATAGCCAAGAGCCAAACTTACGCTCTGATAATTGCAATTGTCACAGTGCCAATGAATTCCCTCATCGGTTATAAAAGTATGACATATACCATTGCAAGTCACCGAGCGAAACTGTAACAATAACATTCCACTGTGAATCCTTGGAATACCCTTTCTCCGTGTACGTCTGTGAAAGAAGAGGAAACCTCCAAAGGGAATTCCTCATTCCTTGGAAAAATTCTACCTAACGCCTGTTTCTTCGTTATATTATACCGTTCAAACTTGCCAAGTGGATCCTCTTACTGCAAAGGATCATTCTGTCTTTTGTCTCACGCTTATTACCCCGCGTAATTGCAACGATTCTCGCCACGTTGTATCGGCTGCAAAAGGAACAAAAGAAAAGGTGGTCCATCCTTTGCGACTGATATAACGGTCAACTTATAAAGAGACGACATTCTTTTGTCGTCTTCTGGCTACACAAAAATCACAACAATTAAACATACTCGATGTCGTGAAATTATAAAGAATTGTTTAAACATAGATTGTATTGTATTTCAACGAAGAAAATGGGAACTGCTTTGAATTTTGGGTAGAACAATTCATTAAAGATAAATATATATTATTACAGAGCACCCAGTAGAATTAACACTATTTCTACCACGAGGTGTCAAAAGACATCTTCCAAATTTTAACTTAAAATTATTCTCTAATTTGAATCATTTTCCACCAGCACATCCTAGAACTAAAAATGTGCATATGGTATACTTATTTCTACCATGAGGTGTCTTTTGACACTTTAAGGATTTCATGACAGTGCTTAATTTTAAACCAATTTACATATAAATATTAACACCATTTTACAGCACCATATCAATTATAATCAAATTAAAGAATCCCTATTTTAGTTGTAACAGAAAATACAGGAGTTGCACCCTGGTGGAAATATATCTACAACGAACTACAATTCTCTACAACATATTGCTACAACTGGCTACAACTGGCTACAACATTGAACAATTTTCTACAACTTGACCCTATCTTCACTGTGTTTAATTTCTACAAATTTCTACAACAAAGTACGCGGATTGGAAGAGTATTTTAGAATTTCGTGAATAGTTTTAGAATGTTGTAGTATTCTATAAGATACTACACAAACAACGCGCTGGACTAGCTTTTGAAAGATATTTCCAAAAATTTGTACAGGGTGTTTCAAAAATATTTGTCATGGCTTTCAGGGGTTGTTCTACACCTCTGGATCGATGGAGATTTGCGAAAAAAACTTGCCGCAAAATTCGGGAAAGGGTAGCAAATTTTTTTTATTGGCTCATCGTATTCGTCTTGTTACATAGGCAAAATGTCTGAGAGGAACCATGGGTCAGAAATGAACCGTTCTCTCGCAAATTAACTTTTAATTGGGCCTTCCGATTAAAATTTCGCCCGTATGGCAGCCTTCGAGTCACCGACCTTTCGAAAGGAAACACATGAGATATGTACATAAGGCATAAAAACTTGTAGAATGTTGTAGAATTTTGTAGTATTCTATAAGATACTACAACAAACTACGCGCTAGACTTTTGAAGGCTATTTTCTAAATTTTTAGATAGGACATTAAAAGTTGTAGAATTTTGTAGTATTGTATAAAATACTACACAAACTACGCGAGCCGTGTTTTAATAGAGATCATTCTTTCAAGTTCCATTTGTCTTAGAGTAGCAAGCTGTAATTTGTTGTAAAAATTTGTAGTGCTCTACAACTTACTACAATTTATTACGTAAGAGAATCGAGTAAGTTGTAGTGAGACGTTGAATGTCGTAGAATATTGTAGTTACGAGCTACAATTTTCTACAATTTTCTACAACCACGCAAAATGTTGTAGAAAATTGTAATTTGTTGTAGAGTCGCATAAAAAGTTGTAGATATATTTCCACCAGGGCAGCATAAATTTGATATGCGCTTATTTCCCGCAATGTTACATTTTAACGTGCACCGCTGCAGTGACTTTACAACTAGCTGCACACCGCTGCTAGAATTTGCAAGTTGATTAAGTAATTTCTAATAAATACACATCAATGTATCAATAAAGATATTCATCCAATTATCTACATTTAACTGATAATTTGAAATCTCAAAAGTTTTGGCAATTAATTGCATTCAAACGAAAAAGTGTCAAAAGACACCTTTTGGTCGAAATAGGTATACATATATGTAATTGTGGAAGAAATAGTGTTAATGTTACTGGGTAAGGAGCCTTGGAAATTGTTTGTTATTAAATAAATGGAGATTCTACGATCGATGGTCTTAGTTAAGGGACATGTTCTCTAGATAAACGTTCTCAGTTTTTCTATAAAAATGTGTACTATTTAGTTATGTCTAAAAGGATAATGCGTGCGTGATCGACTCGTAACAATATTATATTATTTATGAATTAAATTGAAACTCTATTTAAATCACTACGTTTGAATGTAATATAAGCCTATCTTTGAGAAAAATGTATTTAACCTCCTGCCCTACATCAATGAAGTAATGAGGTAAATGGGATAGGAAATTTTCAAGTTTTTGAAAATTTATTAAATTGGAAATATTAATGAGACGCGGCACAGTAATATTATTTTTAACATTAACCCCTTGCCGTGCCATTTCTTTTGTTATTAAATGTGCAATAACTCTGAATTAATTACTGAAATAACAATCTAACCCCTAATTTCGGATATAGTAAATGACTTAACGTAATATTGAATAGCACAGAATTAAGTTTATATTATCAGGACGAACTGATATTTTTAATCATTGAATTTTTGAAGCATTTTAAAATTGACTATTCCAATTATCGCGTCACGAGTAGCACTCGTTATTGTACGGCAAGGGGTTAATGTTGTAGGATCGTGAAAAAGAAACAGAGGCGTGCGGAAACCCACCCAAGGGCAGCAACTGGGCCTGAGTAGCTTAACACATTGTTGACCGCTCACGAGTTAACTCGTGTTTCCATGCCAGAACGTTGTTGACCGGTCACGAGATAATTCGTGTTTTGTCTTACATTAGCAGTTTCAATTTCACCACGGCAAGAAAAATTACTAAAATATATAATATGTATAAATTATAATATACAGCAAATATGTAGGAAGTTTTATTGAAATTCATTATGTATAAATAAAATATACTGAAGGTTATTTAGATTCTTTCAATGTCATACTTAGTTACGGAAAAAATAACCGGTGACATGAGTTATCTTCTACGTAAAATTACCGGTCAACAATGTGTTAAAGTCGACGTTCGCCTGGGTTGGCGCGGAACCACTGCGCCAGCAACCTCTCTCTGCTGACGCTTCCTTTTCACATCCTTTTCTTCTAAGTTCTTTTATAAGAGGGCTTCTCCGCCCTAATCCCACAATATTGTGTTAAATTATACGGCATATCAAGAATCACTGATCAATTTTCATTTTAACATTTAAATTCAGAATTATAACGGAAAAAGGTTAAATCCGTTTTAGCTATACATAAGCATCTTCTTTCCGCATTGAAAATTGGAAAGTATATAAAAAGAAACATCATTATGATTTCGTCCAAAAAGGTTCAACTTCTACATATTATGACATTAGTATTGTGGAAAGCTTTTGGACTAATTCTCTAATATCTCAACATAAAAAGAAAGAGACTTGTATTACTTTCAAATATCGAATCATTCGTAACGTTGAAGATAACGTTGTCGCGTTTAATTTTTCAACTATTTTTCCTTATCATTATAATATGTCTTTTATTGTTGATTTAAAATTTTCCCCATATGACGTGCGCTTTCAAAGCGGCAAAGACTCTTTTTTTAAATTCTCTTTTCATTCTACGATTTCTCACACACATGCACACCAAAGTTACCAAACGAATTGATTTCAATAAATATTAGAGCAACCGCACCCAATCATATTTATTGGTCTTATGCTTCAATAAAATGATCAAAAATAAATCTCAAAAGAGCATTCAATTTTTTAATCTGTTTTTTTAACATTGCAATCGAGCTATTCAAATTTTACATCGAAAATAATTTCTATATTTGTCCACTATGAATAAACTTTTCAACAAGATTTTTCCAATGTGACCTGAGACTCGAACAGTTAATATAGTATTCAATATTTACTTTCGTATTCGACGTTCTTTTATAACAGTTATTTTACTAGGCATAAGATATCGAAGGAACTAATGAAGGAAATAATGAAAAGTATTACTTTCAATTTTAGTGGCTACGGTGGACAAGGACATATGATAACGAACTCGCAATTTAATCTAATCGTAAGTTGAAATAATCAGATCACCTTTGGAACATTTTTCCGAAATTATTGTTCAACATATTATAGTTTGGAGAATTGGGAACTCACGTGAAACAATATGTCCTAGGCGTAATAATTGTAGCAGTAGCAGCCAAAAAATGTAATATGTATATTGAGCCTCTATCCAGGATATCTTTACAAATATTTTCCGCCGTCCTCCTACTCCCACTCCTTTTCGGAAGACCCTTAAAAATCCTGCATCCCTTTCCGCCAACTCCAATAAGCTTAATATAATCTATTATATATTATATTAATTTCAACACTTATTTCTCAATACACAGTCTCAGTCCCTCATTAACTCATTATTATCATTTTCATATCATATTCATATTAATCCAATGCGCGTAGAGTCTTATTCGCCAATACAAAAGTACAAAACAAAACTCTCCAGTTTATATTCATAACATTGGAATGGTTTGAATAGAATTGACATAAGTATACTATAGTACTTAAGCTGTATTCTTTTGATATTTTGCCCAATTCTTAGTCATGCTCTAATTCCAAAAACGTTCAGATAGCTAATCTTTACAGAAAGTCCATAAAGTTGCAAAGTTTTTTGGTCTCTTAAAAATTCCATGAATTATTACTAGGGTCACTTATACTAGACCAGTTGTCATCAGAAATAACTGAGATACAAAACTGGCTATAACTTGAAAATTAGATCAAGGACTTTTGTTCGAGTGTGTGTGTATTTTTTCAATTACTTTCAAAATTGTCCTCGACATACGTTACACGTTTTACGAAGTAATGTGTGTATACAGCATGTTGTGCTGAAGCAACGATAAATCGAAGAGTATTGATACCAAATAATCGGCGGCCTTGCACCTTGGATAAAGTGGTTTCTCCATTTTGAAACTATGTTCTAAAGAATATTTCATAACAAATTCAGTCACAATTATATCTAACAAAATTTTGTAAAAATTGATACACTTTTATATACAGTGGAGCTCCTTTTCCAATTTATAAATAATACTATTATACAAGTAATACTTTTATGTCTTTCTAATGTAGTTTTGTTTGAATTTCGAAGAATTGCAAATGGAAAGACTACATTTATAATAAACTGGGCGCATTAACATTTGGACTGTTTTGTTCAATCAAAATTGACCGCTAAAAGAAATTGCATAGACATTGATTATGAAAGTGGTGTAAGTCCAATTTCCGTAAGATAGGTTACGGGATCAATGACCACTGGTGGCTACATTTGTTTCATTTAACATTTCGAACGTTGCAATTTAAGGCTACTTACTTGATTTTCTTCTAAAAATGAATAATTTCATATTAAAAACAAATAGTAATATAGGTAAGAAAAAGTAATAAATCAATATTATATTATAATAATATTATTTTATGACAATTAAAAATATTTATTTCTGTTTAATTTTAAATAAATAGACGCATAAGTAAAACTCATGAGTATAAACAAAAGAGTAATCTGAGGGGTCAGAGAATAAATATAATTGCACAATGAAAAACAAATTAATGAAACGTAAAAAGGAAAGAAGAATTATAGAGGTAGAATCTTCATCAGTTGAGGATATTGTTACTGAGAATTTCAAAACACTGTTACAAGAAGAGAATAAATAAATAATACCAATATCTTATGCTGAGTTTAACAATATATAAATATAATTAGGGGAGATGGGTCGGTAACTCGTTCCGCGTCGGATGTAAAACCTAAGAGTCCTCTAAAAAAAGCTTTTTCTAATAAAGCAAAAACAAATTATAACAAGCCCACACGCTTGAGGGCTTGGGAATCGTGCGTAATTCACTCGAGAGTGTTATCCCCGACGCTCCGCACGTATTCTGGGAACACCAGGCGAAATTCTACACGCGACAACAAAGAGGTTAACCATGGCTGCTATCGATAAGACGGGAACATCAGTCGAGGTTGAAGATGATGTTAGTGACGAAGACAACTCCGAGTGGGTCGATGATCCACTGGGAGGAACCTGAGAAGAAGAGGTGCACCCTCCAGACACCCAACACAGGAAAAGGGCTGTGGCGGCCGTGTCATGAAGTTCAGAAAATCATAACAACTATTTTAATAATTATTAATCAATGTATTTAGTACAGTAAACTCACAGCCGCAGATAATAAGCAAATGATGAACTTCATGACACGCGGTTCCTAATATAGACGTACCTGCTTAGGGCCTTCCCCCGCATTACCTCCTTGACCAATTGCAAGCGTCGGAGGGACTCGTCTAGCGAGACATAGGTAAACGCCCCCCACTCCGACGCACACAACCGAACCATATACAGTAATCCCTGGATAAATGCACAAGAGATTTCCCTGGATAAATGCATCGCGGCCATCCCCTCCACATAGGGGGATCCCCTTCGGTCGAACCTCGATGTCCGACGACGAGGCAGTGTAATATGACATTATCAGAACGTGTCGGTGACGCAATACTAATTGGGGACTTGAAATTTTCCATTTTTTATTTTTTTTTTTGTTGAGAACTTCGCTAACGTATTTGTGACAATTTTCTGATTAAAATGATACCAAACACGACATAGTTTGAGCAATATTTACTTAATATTTTATTCGTTTACTTTCTATTTAGGTAACTCAAACATATCGTGTTTGGTATCATTTTAATCAGAAACAAGTCACAAATACATTGGCGAAGGTTTCAAAACAAAAAAATCAAAAATGGAAAAATTCCATCCTCCGATTAGTATTGCGTCATCGATACGTTAGGGCCGGTCCCCCTGTAGGTTGGACCTCTTTGTCTCTTCTACTGTCTGTTCTTTTCTAAGCTCACGCTCGGCTGGAGCCTGAACGTAAACACAAAATAGAAACCACCACTTCGTAACTGCACTGTTTCGGTCCCGAATTCAGTGCATTTATCCAGGATTTACTGTATATAATAAGGCAAATAAGTGTATGAACCAGTGTGTACTCAGAATTCAAGGAACAACTCTCACAATTCAATAAACCTCGGTTCTGAACCACTCTCGTCTACACATTACTTCAGGGCCTAGCAATCCCGACCAGAAAGCGAGGGAGACCACCGGGGAGTAAAAATATAAATAAAAATAAAAATCAAAACAAACAGACGATCACACACAAAAGCAGGTACAGTTAAAGGGGGATCCACCCAAAATCGAGCAATTCCTCTGGGAAAATTAGTTGCTAAGTAAGATAAACCAACAAGGTGGCAGAGTTATACATTCACCAGTCGCGACTCGCACTAGAAGCAAGGTCCCTGAAAAGAAAAATGCGATAGACACCCCCTCTCATACAACGATTGCAAAAGGTGGTGAAGAGTTGAAAAATAAGACAAATCCCCTCGCGGTGGAGGAACATGAAGCCCGGAACGGTAACCACCTCCAAGAATTTCTAGCAGTGCAAGAGTCAGAAGAGACCAACAACAGATCGATTGACCGGGTACTTCAATGTACGAAACGGAAGGAATTATACTGGAAAACCTGGTTCTCCTGGCGAAGCAACAAGAGAATTCGTCAACACAAGAGACACAGCACCTGGGCCGCGATGGTGGACACCTCCTCGTGGTGTGGCCCGGGAGGACCACACGGTGGGATCACGCTGGAGTGATTCCACCATGTGGTTCTGCTAAGATCCGCCAAATCACCTTCATTCACTCTCTCATTCATTCAGTAGTTAATCATTCATACATTCATCCATTCATTCATTCGCTCATTCATTCATTCATACATTCATTCATAGAGGACGGACAAACAGGTGACGGACTGGCGAGAAAATATTTAAAATAAACTATGGCTGAACGAAGACAAGGAAAACACGTTTACGGTGCAGGGGAGGGAGACCCCAGTATCGGTGCGTCCAGCGGTTGTAGTGCGGGCCCTGGCGCATCGTTATCCGATGACCGTGAGCTGAGGGGGGTGGAATACCAGGCTCCCCCAGCTACTGATGCAACTGGTGATAGCGATGGGGCGGATTCAGTATGCGAAGGGGAAGGGGTTATGGAGGTAGGAAAGGAGGAGCATGCGAGAATGAGGATATGGAGGATAATGCAGGAGAGAAGTAGGTTGGGATGGGTAAGTAGAACCGCTTCTTCATATGACGAAAGGGAGTTCGTGAAATACGGATGGGGTCAGGGGAAATCCAACATGGATTACATGAGGGAGGGACTTACTGTACTCATTCAAAATACAAGGGAAATACATGAGAGATTCGACAAGATGAATGAATACCTAGAAACAAATAAACATGTCAAGTTACCTATATGTAAGGAGGGATGTAACATCCAGGATATGGTATTGGACAACATCGAGATGATTACAAATATACAGAGGTGGGCTGCGAAGGGAAGCGACACTGAAACAAATGAGACACAAACGGAGACCTGGGATAGGATTGGGAAAAGGGACCAGATCACGACACAGGAGCAGGGGATACAGACAGAAAAGATAGAACGACGCAAAAGATGTATCACAAACGCGGACACACAGACGGAAAAGTCGGATAGGGTTGACGGGACAACACAGACGGAGACTTTGGATATTAGGACGGACGGACTGAATACGAGGGATGAACAAAGATACGTGGACAGAAACTGGGAGGGTGCACGAAATAAAGGGACGAGGACGGGAGGTAGATGGCCTACTGACAAAAGAAAGGACATAACACTACCAGTTAAAGACGATACAAAACGGAAAAGATGGACTGCGACTGACAGGATCACAACGGAGGAAGAAACAGATGACGGACGGAAGAGAGAGATGAAAGAAAGATGGGCGGACGTTGTCGGGAAAAAGAAGAAGTCGAGGACACGGACGGAGAAAGGAGGGAAAGGTACCGAAGAGGTGAAGAAAGGAGTAAGATATAGGGGAGAAGCTATAATTATCAAGGGGAATGAAAAGAAGACGAGCCTACAGATATATGCTGAAATAAGAGCGAGGGAAGAAGAAATATTAGACGGGATAAAGGCTATTAGAATGACGAGAGGGGCGGATGTAATTATGGAGATGGAGGAGAAGACAGGATGTAAGGAGGTGGCAGACAAAATTAGGAGAGTAGTTGAAGCAGAGGGAGTCAAGATCGTGGAAAAGAGGCCGATTGCCTTATACGATATATTTGACCTGGATCCATTGGTTCAGGCAACTGAAGTAGAGACGGCGTGTAAAAAAGAGTTCGGAGTTGGGGAAGAGGGGGTTCGGGTATTAGATATTCGGTGGACAATAGGAGGGACTAAGAAGGCGCGGATAGAGATACGAGGAGGTAGGACAAGGGAAATCAGGGATGAAGGAAAAATGAGGATAGGATACTGTCGGGTAAAGATGAAGGAGGTTAAGGAAGTGAAACGGTGCTACAGGTGTCACGATTTTGGGCACATTAGCTACGAATGCCAAAAAGTAAAGGAGGGTGAAGTGATATGCAGGAGATGTGGGGAAAAGGAACATAGGGCCAAGGACTGCGTTAAACGGGTTCCTTGCTACCTATGTAGGGAAAGAGGATTACCGGACAACCATAGTTTTCACCTGGCTGGATCCCGGATTTGCGGACAAAGGAGAGGACAGATCTGAAGATAACAGAAGAAATGATGGGAACATTGGGATATAGGAAGAGAATAGGTAAACGGAAGATTAAGAGGATAGGAACGATAGAAAAGGAAGTAAGAAAGATAGAAGGAGAAACAGGAAATAGGAGTAGAAACAAATAGAAACTGGGCGAAGTAATGCCATGTGAGGTACCGCCCAGTCACTCTAATTGTAAGTTCCAAAGAGATAGGAACCTAGAGGAGGGGTTTTAGTGGGTATTCCGGGAGGTCAAACTCCCGGCGAGTCCCACACTACCCCGGCATCTGATGTCGGGGTGTGCGTAAACGCATTTCCCCTCCTCTACAAAAAAAAAAAAAAAGGAGACAGCACCAGAGGGACACCAACACCACTGCTGTGCTACCTGGACCACCTGTTCCAACGACTCATGGCGAAGAAATAAAACATTTGGAGCCTAAGGGCAGCATCAAAATCTCCAACACTGAGCAGACCAAAGGTAATGATACCAGAAAGATGCAGACTAAAGCCCCTCCTCAACACAATATCCACAGAGAGGAGTTTCTGGAGAAATAGAGGAATTTGGAAAGAAGATTGATCAGCAGGTTATTGAAGGAGTTAGAACCAGTTACTCAGCTGATATTGGCATCGAAAAAGCTCCAAGCAGAAGGAGGCCAGAGCAGAGTTAATGATGAAGGCGGTAAGGTGGGAAAAGGAGGAAGAGGACTTGCGGAATCAGATGAAAAAGAAGGAAGAAGCAAGGTTGCAGCTGCAAATGAAACTAATACAGAGCAAAAAGGAGCTCCGAGAGCCGAAGAAGCACAGGGAAAAGGTAAATGCCAATAATATCAACAACAACTCACCAAACTGGCCTAATAGAGAAAACCCAACAAACGAATACCTGTCACATCCTCATCAGACTCAACACCAATATCAAAATCCCTCAATACCAAAATCTCAACATCAAGCTCCCACTTTAACCCTTTCGCTACAGCGAGCCGCGCCGAAAGTGTGAACAGTAAGCGCGCGCAGTCTTTAGCATTCAGGGCTGAATCTTTTGTTTAAAAAATGATGTTGTCACATTGTATTTAGAAGCAAAATGATTTGTGTTCATAACAATGTATTTATAATTTTTTCATGAACGTATTTTTATATGGCACTTGTTTTAACTCGTGGTTTCATTTTTGGAGCGGGTGACTATAGTCACCCGTCGGGTAAAGGAGGCATTTTGTGGCCGATGACTATAGTCACCCGTAGTAGCGAAAGGGTTAAGCACTGGTATCAGCAGGCTCAAGGACCAAAACTACCGCCGTAACCTCACACAGGAGCTCAATATGACTTGGTCTCAACCCTTAAGGAACCCTCAAGAGCGCACTGAGTAGAGATCCAGAACTCACAGGGGCCGGGGATCAGGTGCAAATGGGGAAGGTGAGCAGGAGAGTTGCCCTCGCGTTCCCCGCCCCACTCCACTACCCCTCCAAAAAGAAACTTACGAGGCAGAGATCCAGGAGAGAAGAAGGACACGAAGAAACATCTTTGTGGGAGGAGTTAACACGGACTCAACTCACTGGCAACAAAACCTTGTGCAGTTACTCAGGGTGAGGTTGGATATTGAACCCAAATTCAATAGGCAACTGAAAGTAAGAGGAAGAATAATTGCCTCGCTTGAAACGATTCACCTGAGAAAAGTAATAATGGCCAGAAAATCAAGACTGACGAGGGAACATCCCAAGGTGGAAATCACCGATTCTTATGAAACTATAGTAAAAGGTGCATTTTGTGTAAATATTTGACACCTACTTTGTTTTATCGGCAAACGTCCACGTTAAAGGGGTGTAAACCGCCCCCAAAGTTGGGGTAACGAAAACTATTTTATCGAATATCTCCGAAACCATTAAAAATTCGAAAATTTCGTGAGGACTGAAAATTAACGTATTTCGACCACGAATCCTATGGTACAAACATTTTTTTTAAAAAACCCATTTGTTTAAACAATATGATAAAAAATACTTTTTTTTTCAACTTTGAGGGTAGTTTTCACTCCTTTAATGTGAACGGTTGCCGATGAAAAAAATACGAGTCAAATATTAGGTGTAGTAAAAAGAAATCCATTATTTTTCCAATAGAAGCCTTTAATTATCTGTATCTCGCGTTGTATAAGTTCGATCGGGTTACACTTGGTGGCGTTCGAAACTTAAGATTTCGTACTGAAAACACTGTTCTGATAGTTTTGTGATTAGTTGACTCAGTTTTGTTTGAGCGCGCGTCAAAGATGGACACTAGCAAAGAGAAAATATGCTATATTTTACAGTTTTTCTTCGATAAAGGCGAAAACGCAAGCCAGGCGGCTGAAAATGTGAATAGTGTTTATGGTCCTGATACTGTAACAGCCAATCACGCGCAATTTTTTTTTCGTCGATTCCGTTCCGGTAATTTCGATGTGAAAGATGCTCCACGCGCTGGAAGACCAATTGTCGAAAATGTCGATAAAATCATGGACATTGTCGAGTTCGACCGTCATGTAAGCACTGTTTCGATTGCCCAAGAGCTAAAGATTGCACAAAAAACCGTTTGGAATCATTTGAATAAGGCTGGATACAAAAAGAAGCTCGATGTGTGGGCCCCACACGAGTTAACGCAAGAAAACCTCATGGACCGAATTGCCATCTGCGAATCGCTGCTGAATCGCAACAAAATCGACCCATTTCTGAAGCTCCGAAAGCTTTGTTGGGACATTCTTATGCATCCACCTTATAGTCCGGACCTGGCACCAAGTGATTACCATCGGTTCCTGTCCATGGCGAACAATTTTGCTGGTAAAAAATTCGCTTCAAGAGAGGCTTGTGAAAATCGACTGTCTCAATTTTTTGCCAATAGGGATGTGGGCTTCTATGAGAGAGGCATAATGATGTTACCTTCAAAATGGCAACAAGTTATCGAACAATACGGCGCATATTTGACCTAAATTAGATCATTCTAGCTGTGCTAAATAAAGCCTTCGATTTCATGCAAAAATAATGGATTTCTTTTTACTACACCTTATATTTTCGCGAGAAATATATCATACTAAAATTTCATAAAAATCGGTGATTTACAGTGTAAATCTGTGTAATTTTACACCTCGGAATGTTCCCTTGTAAGATTCCTTTTTTACGTATTGTATATACATAAATATTACATGTAGTCTAAGTAACCATGTATACCTTGAAAAGGTGTGTAAACGGTCCTACGGATCATACCTCTTGCACCAATAAATAAATAAATATAATTAACGTTCAAAATAAAAAATACTATTTCTATTTTATGTCTTGTTATTATCTATAAACCAAATTGGATTAATATGAAATATACTTATTTTAAGTGATATTTGAGTTTTCAAAATTGAAATTAAATGATTCTTACAATTGATTAATTATGTAAATGGTGTAAGTCCATTTGCAACACGTAGATATACATTATTTTAGTTTAATTCGCCTAAAAGAAATTTGTATAGTCAAATTACATATTCACAAATTGATAGAAACATTATCAGACTTGTCGTAATTAACCAATATTTTTAAATTGACAGATATGCTAACCTTTAGTTTTCTCGAAACAATAGAAAATGGACTTGCACCACTTTTAAAATAAACGGACCATTTATTACTGACAAAAACAAATGATACGTTCTGTGATTGACTCATTAATCCCTTTTGTTATCGAAGACTTCAACTGAAACTCGCCAAATACATAAGAGTAAATGTCCATAATAAAATTGTATTATCTCTTCAAATGTTAGGAGTAATTTGTTCCAACTTATTTACAAGTGGTAATGCTTGACTAAATATATTTGGAACACCAAAGAATTCATTATTTGACCTGGTAGCAACATAGTTCTGTGTTTGAAAAAAGAATGTTGATATGTGACAATAAAATCACCTTTTACATACAGCCACTACTGAAAGACGTGTGATTATACTCAAAATAAGAAACGCAGTCAACGAAAGCACTTCTTAACAGTTAACGATTGTCCTTCACATTGTTTCTCTTCACGCGTTTGTTTTGACACTAAACAAATGACGTTGTCATATCACAGTGGTTAGCAACCGTAATTCAGTCTCTTGATTTTATCCTCTTTCCACGGAAAACAAACCGTATTTCCGATATCTCGCAGAACAACTACTATTGGCCCATATAACGTTAAATGTCAAGAGTATGACACTTAAGATTGTGTACACACGCGTGACACGTTTCTTTTACGAAGTTATCAAGCCTAAATAAAAAAGATCTATGTTGCTCGACAGACCGATTAGAATCTGTCAATTAAAATACGATACTCATCGTCACCTTTGCCATTAGAAAACTGACTTCTCCACTATTGCTGAAAATATACTACGTTACATGTTAGTGGCAATATATTTAAACGATCGAAATGAGAATTATCTATGTTGGTCAACAAACAGATTAGCGTCTGACAATTAAAAAACGATACTCATCGTCACCTTTGCCATTAGAAAACTGACTTCTCCACTATTGCTGAAAATATACTACGTTACATGTATACTTCTATTTGCAATGTTTAGGGAGATATCGAAATATTTTGAAGTGAATGATGTCACGAAGCAATTAACTCACATCAGAAATTATTTTACAAGATCTTTATATCAGAGTATAGGTTTTAAATTTCTTTTTTCTAATTTTGATATTGAGAAAAAAACTATTTTACAACATTGAATGACTCAATGACTTTTTATCTTGTTACCAGAATTGACTATATATTTGTTATATTTAAATATATTGAATGAGGACTTTAGAGAAGAAGAATCGCAATGTGATCAGTGAAGTAAATTTTGATTTGTAAAGTACAAGCGTAATGTTTACTCTATGGCTCCCATGTACGTTCAGGTAATTTTCAGGAAATATGGGGAACCGGTTATTTTTGACAGCCTCGGTAGTTTTAATGTTAACGATATAGCAATTTCATTAGCATTAAGATTTAATGTGGATAGTATGAAAGTGAGTTGCATCTGTATATAATTGAATTGGTAAATATAAAGAATATTGGTTGTTCTTCTGACACTATGTATATGCTACGTTTGGTACTATGTTTGGTGCCAAAGCAACTATTTATGTCACACGTCAGACATAAATAATATTTACGAAAAACTGAATTTCTGTGTGTTGGGACTTGTTACGCGTTTTCATATTAATTGAACGCAAGCTACAATGTACAAGATATCGATTATCTATTAGTCAAAATCATAAATTATCGATCTCGATGCTAACGTTGATTTCCTGAATAATTATCATTCTTATAACCAGGAGATCTTATCTACTGAATTTCCACCTCGTCTTTTTTTCTTCACTGCAGTTACATGAAAAAAATAATATATATTTTTATAAATTGTACTATTCAGTGAAAATTGTTCACGGATCAATGGATACAACGAATCTAACGTAATGCACGGTTATTTGCAACCGTACACCGACTGAATCAAAATGAGTTCCTTGAAAAAGCTCCTTTCAACTCGACTGCAGTGCCCATTGAGCTTACCTAGGCACGTAATTCCAATTTTCTAATGTTCTATGGAATCAAATAGTGTGCACTTTTTCTGGCGAAACTTACAAATAAACATTGACATTATGTATATAAGTTGCATTGTCGGAAAACATCAAGGAACGTTGCTTCAAGTAAAAGTACAACAAAGAAGATTAATCCTTTTGTTATCAAGGATGTCTACATGAATGTATGGATGTCTGAAGTTTCAAAAGATTATACCTAAACTGAATGTCCATTGAGTTCCAAATCTCGGTGATTATTGACTGTTAAATCTTTTTATAACGAAACAGTAAAATTGATGACATAAGAATTTTTCCAAATTTCTTGCCCTTTTAATGTAAAATGCTAACAAAAGGCGAAAGTAGTTCACAGCTAATAAATAAAAAAATTCAAGTGATGTAATAACATAATGAAAACATATTCACAACTGTACAACCTAAAACTAATTCTTCAAATCTGTCTAAAAAATATTAGTAATTTTCTCTTAAAACGCTGCACTGCAGTATTATTTTAGCAATATTTGTCTGTACAGTTTGTAGTCATACCATTTAATAAAATTCAGTTTTCAATAGCGCAAATGTTTAATGAAATACATCAACTTAAAACACTTTCATAATCAATCGAAACAATTACCTAGATGACGTTCGATTCAGGTGAGCCGTATCTCAAAGAAAATTCCAAGGTAGTCGCGTCAGACTATAAAGTCGCGGAAAGTGTATAAAGAATAATAGAGAAGCGAAAAGTCTGAGTTGTAATTAGAATTTTTCATTTCATCAAAAGAGTGTAATAATTTCTTCCTGGTTCTTTATACACGACAGTTTGCGTTAGTAGAATAAACGATACTCGAGGGCCTCTCTGCGACACTAGCAATCTGATGCAGCACTATCGAACTAAAAGGTCGACCAATAACAATCCGTTAGCGTTCTACTAGTCTATATTTTCTGTGCTGTTCCCATCGTTTTATTTCGATAAATGTACATGTCGATTAAGGGCGATACGATTCACAAATAAACTTCACGAGGAAATTTCAATTTCCATTGATAAGGTGTGAAGTACAAGGTGTGGTCTAATGGCATGTACATAGTGTTTAAAAAAAACACTATTTCTGTATCCTTGCATCGATAGAGATTTGTGAAAAAAATGTGTTGCAAAATTCGTGAAAGTTAGCAATTTTTTTATTGACTAACCGCATTCGTCTTGTTACGTAAGTAAAATGTCCCAGGGGAACCATGGGTCAAAAACGAACCGTTCTCATGCAAATTAACTTTTAATTGTTTTTTCCTGATTGAATAAAAGCTGATTTTTTTTGTGAATGTAGTTTATTAGTGTCTGATATATAATGGTAGATATAAAATTCCACAAACTAAAGAAATACAATATTTGTGGAGGAACTAAAAAGAATAATCACGATGGCGCATGTCGTATTTCGATTGCAGACAGCAACTAAACATGACTTGAAACTATCGAAGAACTATAACTTAAGGTGAGAATAAATTGTATGTAAGTGTTGAGTGCACGTCTTCCTCGATTGGTTTGGAAATCCGACGTGTTTGGTGTGGCACAAACTAAAGTGCCGCAACCTGGTATTTTTGTCTCCCGGATGACGCGACACTCTTTGATGGTGAATTTATATAATTCATTTACTTAACGACTAATTAACAACAACAATATAACACTTACAGAAGAAACAAATTAAACGGCGATAATTTAAAATTATTTAAAATTTTAAAGATCTTGATGTTTTTACGATTGAAGCAGTTTTAGCACCAGGGTCGACAAGCTGTAATGGGCTCAGCGGTTCCGAGTTACGCCCCGCTCCACTCGTAGGTGGCCATAGTGACGCTACTCACACATACACACCGAATTGAAGAATTCCAATTACACTAGCAAGAGAGAATCGATGTGATTCTGCTACCGCCAGAACCAGCCAGAACTGAACGGTCGATTTTGTTCTGAACATAACCGCCGTTGTGGGTATTTAATAGTAAATTGCTCAAGACGAAAACGTGTAGCCAAAAGAACTCCAGACATAATTATTATTTATTTCATAGTTCTTATACTTATTATAATTATTAAAATAGTGTTATAATTTAAGTTGTTTCATTTTTTTTAAGTATGAAGCAAAGGAAGAAACGTTCGGTTATTTTCTGTAAAGAAAACAGAGGTTAGAAAGTGTATGTGTTCCTATGTACTGTATGTTAATACAAAATAGTTAATTGAAACATAACGTTGTTATTTTAATTTAAAAATAAAATTGTGAAGAAAACAAAGCGAAGTTTAGAATATAACCACTGTATACACATTGATATAGATAGGCATGCTATACATAAATTTATGTCTTTAGTTCGCCGCTCCACTAAAAACGGCGCTGTTTGCGGACCGTTTTCATACACGGCAGCTTGCCTACCCTGTTCTAGGACCATTCTGTCTGCCGAGGTCCGAATCTCCCTCCAACCGGCATCCCTTCTCCCCACTGCTGTTGGTGAGAAGAGGTGGTGTTCGAAATTAGAAATTTTCCGATTGGAGGGTTCGGTATTTTTCAGATTATAATTTTCTGATTGGCAGACAGAACGGAAGTGACGTCGGTCAGCGAAATCGGAATTTTTTATTGTCTGGTTACTGTAAGCGGACAGGATTCCAAGAACTGATGGTGCGGTTCCAAGGAAAGTACGAACACCGAATATTTAATTAATACTTTCAGTCGCCTAGGTTTATGACTCACGTCATAACTCAAGGCGACTGACTTTGGCACATCTGGAAGCCAGATGGGCCTGCCGATCTCTGAGTTTTTGGTTATCCTGCCGAACAATGACCAGCCAGGTCGCTCCTAACGGTACGCGCTGTAGCCCCCGATGATCGATTTGCGAGGGCACAGATTTTTTAGGCCTACCGATGTATTTTGTTGCCTGTCACGCATCAACAATTAGCTATATAGGAATATAGTGGCAAAAAAAATAATATTAGTACAGTCAAAGCCCTCTATAGTCAACTCCTGTATAATCAAGTTGACAAGTCCTCTATAGTCAAGAAAAGTATCCCCACTCTGACTGAACCGGAAAGAGTGCACGCGCCATCATTTTGCGTGAGTATTGCGATCTACACAACTTCCCCACCCGCGCAGATAGCTGCGCATCCACACACACATCCTACCGGGCATATAAAGGAGGAAAAGAGGGGAAAATAAAGGCGAGTAGTGAGAATTGTCTTATAGCGGTCGTTTCCTGCACCGAGAACTTGATTATAGAAAGCTTTGACTGTGGACAAATAGAAAAAAAGCCGACAGCAGTAGCGGGGGAGTGACACAGATGAAGATGAGGAGGGTGTGCGGAAGGGAGAGACGGGATAGGACGGGGAAAGTACGAATGAGAGTGAGGGTGCTCAGTTTACGACGATTCGTGAGTACGCGCCGATACCGGAATATGACGATTCTGGCCGAAGTGGTCCGACGATCCCGATCGCAGCAACTTGAATTATAGAGGGGAAGCGAGAGTGAAGGTGACACCGGATAAAAGGAGTGAATTGACGCGTGCAAACGAATAGAGATTAAAATGAGCAGAGTGAGGGACGGTGCCCGAAGGGCGAGATCGTCGAATGCCTCATGCGAGACTCAGAGGTTAGCTATAATAGAGTTAAGAACCTTTAATGGCAGGTAAGTAGCGAACATTACGATTACCCGAAGGAGCAGCTGAGCGAACATGGTAAGCAACAGGGAGCACCATGTCGCCCATTGGAGGTAGAGCGGGAAAGATTGTCTGCGGGCGGACGAAAATACAAAGATCTACGCGCCGCTGGGGTTACCTCCACGGCAATTTGTCAATATACAGTGAAGATCTTCTTATTTCCAATGTCGTTTCTCCGAAGTTCCTCTTAATTCAATCCCCTCCAATAGTCCTCTGCCATGAGAGAGGGAGAATAAAAAGAGACAGATAAAAGTGTGTAGTTTGGTTTTGATAAACATAACCTTCAACACGAATACACAACCTCTATCACGTGACGGGCAAACGAAATGTGGAGAATCTTAAAGAGTGGGGAGATAACACCGCCCAAAAAACGAGGAGAAATCGAATTAGACGATTCGAAATAAGAGGCTCTCCACTGTATTTGTAGTTTCTGGTATCACGATCGACCGGTGGAAGCGCCGTTGAGAAGCGCAGCCCCCGGGACTTCTATCCACGTCTTTTGGCGAGAAAGGTGTCGCCATTGACACTGGTTTTCTGCTGGTGTGATATAATACAAGGATCTTGGAGCTAGGGTCTTGAATGCACCCGTTTGCGTCCAAATATGCGAACGCATCGATGGAGATATATTCCGATAGCCTTCACCTCTCGGCGTATTCGGGTCTAATGAAAACCGAACCGACGGTCAGCGAGTTTCTTGCCCTCGATGTATACATCGTGGCGAGATGCCGTCTCACCAAACTTATCGCGGACACATCAAAGCGGGTACAGTTCACCTTATCATAGATGAATCTACTTGCCACCCGCTTGTACTTGTTGGTTTTTCTCTTTCACGAATAGAATATATTGGAACTTACAAAAATCAACTGTATATTTCTTCCTGGAATGCTTAAGAGGTTGCAGCTGTGGACATATGCAGTCTGTTTATGCTCAAGTTGAAAAGGGTCCTTAGACCTGGGTAAATTTCCTAAAAACCTCACTCTGTGACTTTCACTCGTAATAGAAAGATGTGTCTTTCTCATACAGTCTAGAATAAAGTTTCTAGTTAATTTTAATCAAAGTCTTCTTATTTAAAGCCTTTAAAACCAATAGTACTCTCCGTTCGGACCTATGCGCTGCGCCATCAGTCCCGACACCACCCTGAAGATCCTCCGCTCAAATGAGCGGAATGTCTCCATGGCGTATGGCGAGACCGGAAACGCATAGGACATCACGGATCGCACGTAAAGCTTATAAATAAGAAGCTTGACCTCTTTGCGCAAATGTCGCGAATGTAATAGTTTGGCGATTTTCGCCGAAGCTCCTTTGGCTTTCTCCAACAGGCTTAGAGCCTGTTGATTGTAATTTAATCTTTCATTTCATTCGACCCCAAGGGACAGGATGTTTCAAAATAATTTGTTATGGCTTTCAGGGGTTGTGCTACACCTCTGGATCGATGGAGATTTGCGAAAAAAATCTGCCGCAAAATTCGGGAAAGGGTAGCAAATGTTTTTTATTGGCTCATCGTATTCGTCTTGTTACGTAAGCAAAATGTCTGAGAGGAACCATGGGTCACCGAACCGTTTTCTCGCAAATTAACTTTTAATTGTTTAATAATTTAATTAATTAATAAAAGGGCGATCGCTTTTCCAGTGACTTTCGCTAAGATCAAAGGTCTTGAAAACATATTTTGAGGGAAAAGCGATGACGGAATTCAAAGATGACTAATAGTTCCCTTTTGGACCTTGAATCACCTTGGGAATATTTGGAGCTATTATCTTATTGTTAGAGAAGATAGCGAACCTGGGAAAACAAGAACTGAGTGGGTATCCAACAATGTAACGTGATTTTTATTATAAAAGTTTTAGAATATAAAGACATATTAATGTGAAACGTTGTTACTCTTCTACGGTTTCTTCCACAATGCCTGCCGCTTTCGGTACACCGAACAGTTTTTCGGGCGTCCCCATCTATCGCCTTCCTCGACCCTTTTGTATATGTTAAACCTCCAATGCTTTAAACAAGGGCTCAAGTGGCATCAGCTCCGGCGACGCAACGGCTACATAAAAATTCCTCTACATTCGGCCAAACTAACCAAATTATGCCCTCAACATTTTCCTTGATCTACTCTTCTGTAACACATTTATAGCAACCATCCTAATTAGCATATGTAAGACTCAGCGTTAGCGAGGCGTCGAGCCAGGCGTTTACACGCCTGGCTTTCGTCAAGAGGACAACTCCTCCAGCGAGGGAGGAAAATGACCCTCACTCCTACCGGGCCTTTTCGAGGAGAAGGAGATCCTCGAAGGACCCAGCAATAACAACGAGGGATAGCAAAGCAGTCGTTACGGAGTCGACGCCTTGCACTCATCGAGGGAACAC
The DNA here is from genome assembly GCA_910591515.1 of Cerceris rybyensis. NCBI lineage: Eukaryota > Metazoa > Arthropoda > Insecta > Hymenoptera > Crabronidae > Cerceris > Cerceris rybyensis. Next base: position 25,036,463 of record OU342789.1, on the reverse strand, counting down.
TCTTACAAGAGTAACGTCGCGAACAAGCATTATTTATATTTGTATTATTGGCGGGAAACGACTTTATTGTACATTGTATTTATCGGCTTAAATATTTGTAAACGCCCGTGCTATATTATATACAGAGAGAGAAATTGGTGTCTTACACATATTCAAAGATCCATACGAAAGAGTGTTTGATTGAACCAAACTGCGACCACCATTGCCGGATGATCAATCCTGCCAAGTAATCACAGCTCATTGTCAGTGCCTTTTTTTGTACGAGGCGTAGCAGAAGTACAACAGGAAACATCACGAGGGAAGGTTTTCTGCATGCTCAAATAAAGGAAACTTAAAAAATCTAGTAACGATTTTCAAATCGGAAACAGTTATCTACTCCCATCATTGAAGTGTGGGCGAGTTCGATAGTGGTGCCCTGACCTACGCGTCCTCCTTATTCCGCTCACGGAATCTTCACCTCATTGAACAAGTTAGTTTTCGACAAAATCGAGTTAGTAAATTCTATGCGTAAAAGTTAAAATGATACAGTTCACACCGTGTAATCCGAAATTTTATTTATAATATGGTTATACCTTACTGTGAGCCGTTAATTTCCATAAACGAACATTAAGATAATTGCTACTGCCACTTTAAATTGCAAATAATTTCCATCTTGATAAATTTCCGTCGCATTATGCAAATACAATGCGACAAATTGAAATTAAATGCTGATTATACCTGCTTTTCTTCGGCTTACGGCATGCAATTACATTGTGACCTATGAAGTATGGTGTATACACTTATTTATAATAATTACCTATGGTATATGTTGCACCGTCTAACTGAAATGTTGCACTCTTGCATTTTTTGAAGAGCTTCTGATGTGGATATGGGGGTGGAGGTGGCGGGGGTGGCGGACCCTTTGGTTCTTGCTTATTCATGGTACTTCTTGCACTTGCACTCATACTTTGATCATGAATTATAGAAGATCACGGTTCCAACAGGGAAATTATTACACGAAAATCATAATACTTTAATAGTTAAAAACATAATCGACCAAAAAGGAACACTAGAAACGAGAGAAATTATTTTAATTCATGACACTGTGTTTTATCACTTCCGTTTAATATTTTGAATTTAATTTATTAGCGAAAAGATATCATAAGGTTGTTAAAACATTTGTCGGAGTTTTTCAGGCGAAAATTGCTAACCTTTAATTGATCACAAAAATTTGAAATACATTAAACACTTTGACTTTATTTTATCGTGTACAAAAGTACAAAACTACAAAATTGCTTGTTTTATCTCAAACGCCGAAATGTTACAAGTTTTAATGATAGAAATGCCGGAAATTACACCCAGATTTTTTAATGACAATTAAAATTATACTTTAACAAGCCAAAATTGAATTAGCAGAGAGTTATCCGAAATAATCGTTAGGTTATTTCAAAAAATTTCGAATAAATATTGTTCCATCTCAGTGACATATACAAAGTTCGTCCAGAAGAAAAAATGTTGAAGAATAAACAGAGAAATAATTAATGATTTTGTAGTTAGAACTGAAATTCTTTCTATTCATGCAGAAATGAAACAGTAAACAGCGGTAAAAAGTATCGCGAAGTACACATCTAAAACGTTACAAGTTGAACAAATTTGTTAAACAAATCAACATTTACACGAAATTTTAATATTCAAATAACCAACGTGAGATTTTTCGTCGCAAGCCATAGAAAATTCACGCTCGTACCAATGTCTCTCAAAACATACAAATAAAAGTGTTCATGAATTTTCATAAATATTCATAAAACGTACGATGACTATTAAATTTAAATAACGTCGTTATTAAATTTATGGCTGTATTAAAAAATTAGCGAAGACTAAACTATCAATCTCCCTCTCACTGGCAGATTTTCTTCCCTTGAAAGAAGTGGAACGGTAATCGCGCTTAAAATTTCGCAAACCGCCAACACAAAACGACGTCGTGGATTTCATAGCCGGATTTCTCCTATTGCGTCGGAAAAACATTTGTTGAAGGTACTATTATACATCGGTGTTCCTCTCGAATAGTAAAAATAAACATTTTCATTCCAAACGAAACGAGATATTAACAACCCGCCTCTTTAACGAAGAACAAAACAATATTAAAAATATGCTTCATTAAACCATTTCAAAAATCAAATAACAATTCTGCGCTACAACATGTAAAAGTAATACGAAACAAGACAAAAATATTTTTATTGTTTCACTGCAGATTTCGACTTCGCTTTTCCTATTAAACAACAATATATTCTCAATCTATTACATCGTAATGTACCAACCCTCCTATGTATCATTAGTATGTATGATAACATTAACGAATATTTTGTAAGGACAAATATTATGTACAGCAGCGACACCATCACCTATCACCATCGTTAGTCATACTCGAATCAACAAATTGTGAGAGTCGCCTTCTAATTCTAAATTCCAAGCCTTAATTCTAACTCAAGACTCGCACAAGTCCTCATCAGTTTATTTTTTTCACTTACGTACATACAACACGCCGAATCGCTGTCCGAACGAATCAAGTTATTTAACCCTTTGCGTGCGGACGATTTTCTGCCGATGCGCTCTGGAGAGACTGAATACTTTTCCGCATAGTATGGATATACCACAGAAACAATTGCCTCCGCCGGGCGCATATGTGCGTCCATAGTCTCCATCGATGGCTTTCGCAGAACGCATATATGCGCCCATAGCAGTCAAAGGTTTAATATACAGTAAAACCTGTTTTTGTGTGGTAGATAGGGACCGCATAAAAGAAACCGCACAAAAAAAGAAATATTCAGAAATTTCATAAACACTTATAACATATAATTTTTTACAACATATTAGAAAATTTTTTTTTATGCGGTGGATAGGGTACGCATATAGAAAGTAGCGCTTGAAAAGTATGGCAAAGATTTATGAAACACTGAGAAAGTGCTTTCAAACAAAAGTAATAGTTAAATTATACATGGAAACGTTTAAAAAAAATTAATTTCTCATTTTACACATGGAGAAATTTTCAAAATATATATAATTTACTGCTTCTCGTCGTAGTCCAAAACGCGCATCTTCTTGTGATGCGTATTATGCTGATAACAAATGAACATAGCGTCTGGAGCCGAACAGCGTTTTGCAGTGCAATGTGCACACTGATAGAAAACGTTGCAACAGTGTATAATACCAACACCAATAGAATTCATATACCGCACAAAAATAAAATCGCATAAAATAGGACCGCACAAAAACAGGTTTTACTGTACAAGCAAAAGTATAAGTTTTCTTGTTTGGCGAATCACACTATTCGCCGTTACAACATAATAGATATATTTCTCTACTGTACATGATGTCTCAGCCGATTTTGACATCTTGATAACTTCGGTATTGTGGCATCTAGCGAAAAATGTTTCGTAGGAAACTTAAATGGCATCGAGTGAGGCATAATGGTGTGATTAGTCTTTCCATAGTTGGGCGCATCAAGGATATATGAACGTCAACTTTGTTTTTTTAAATAGAATGAGGTACTCTTTGCATCAAGCGATGCAGCTAGACATTCTCTATAAACAGTACTGACCTTATGTATGTCGAAAAGCTAATACATAGTTTAGGAGATATTTCAATTTAAGTAATTCTAAAATTCGTACTTATGTAATGTACCTACCCTCCGATCAGTTAGTTCATAAGATATCTTTAAGGAATGTTGTGTAAACACAAATATTTTGTACGCGGCTCACTCATCACCATCATTAGTCATTCTAGAATCACCACCTCAAGTCCAAAATCCTATTCTTTGTTTTGATCCTTACTCATCCACGAGTCATCATCCATATCCAAGGTTCAACTTGCTATTCCTACTCCTGGATTCCCAAATACCGTCATCCTACCCCCTCTCCTCTTCTAAAACCTTTAAAAACCCTACGCCTCATTAGTTCAGTTCGCTACAATCAGTTCTCAATTCAAAGTCACCAGTTTCTCTTACTCTTACGCTAGTTCAAGTTCATAATTACTAACTCCAACGCCTTGTGAGAGTCATCTTCAAATTCTAACTCCAAATCCTAAATCTAATACAAGAATCTCACAAGTCCTCATCTAATCATTCGACACACTAAATCTCTCTTGGAACGAATCGAGTATTTTAATATATATAGGTAAGTCCAAAAGGTTAAGTTCTCTTTTGTTTGGTGGATCCTGAGTGCGAATCACACAATTCGCCATTACACTTACATTAGCGTTTATTTACAGGTATGGTTCAATATAACGACTATTTGCATCACAGCATTTTTGAAATCGATGAAGTAAGGACTAGCCTACGTTATTTAATATATCGGCTGATATTTTGCCACATTCATCAATAATATGCTTCGTCATATCACTCACTGTAGTTGAAAGTTTCGCGTAAACTGTATCCTTTAAATAGCCCCATAAGAAGTCGGGCGGCGTTAAATCAAGTGACAGACAGATAAGCTCACGTCCTAATGCGGCAGGAATAATGCCTTTGTATTTAAATTATTTAGGTTGAAATATCTCCCAAAACTATTAGCTTTTCGACATACATAGCTAAGTACTTTTTTATAGAGAATATCTAACTGCATTGCTCAATGCATAAAAAAGTATCTGATTCTATTTAAAAAAACAAAGTTGACCTTCACGTATCCTTGACACGTCCACCTACGGAAAAAATAATGTTACCAGATTATGTCCCATTCGATACCCTTTAAGTTTCCTATGAAACATTTTTCGCTACATATCACAATACTGAAGTTATTAAGATGTCAAAATCGGCTGAGACACCCTGTATATTTAAAAAATTCTCTTCTTTAACACTAGGTTTACGGGCGTTTCTTATATACCTATCTCTACGATCACGCGTCAAATTGACGCGTAAGCAAAAATGCGCATTTCCTTTAAAAAATCAGTTTTTTCAAATTAAATATAAATTAAACAACACTAGGGTTCACAGTTAGATACATTATTAACAAGTAAAAAGTCAATTTTTTTAAATTGCCACGGAAATGTTAGCAATGGTATTAACGGTATATGGCAATCACATTTATTGAGCACATTTTTTATAGACATACTGAATTTTGTTTGTGCATTTTCCGCACATGATCTGTTTGCAATATATACAAAAATTACTGTTTTCATTTTTCTGGAGGTTTTTCGTGCCTCCGTTTGAGTGCAGTCTTTTATGTGTTCTATTACGTGTCTGTCAATTATCAATCCGAAAGCACTAGTTACATAACCTGACATAATATTTCTCTTATCATAGCCAGTAGGTCCTGTGATATCCTTGAATATCAAATGAATGGGCGGCCTACTCACAGATTCGTCTGCCTTCAATTTTATCCACCGTGTTCTGTCAACTGTAATTTCAATTTTATGTTACATCCCATTATATGTTGGGATGTGCTTGGAATGCTCGTCCTCTCATCCTCGGAATCAAAACAAGAAAACATACTCATCCTTTTCTTACTATGATATACTTTCAAGAAATTTTCCTCTTTACTACCCGAAAATCCTTCTATCTTTCCACTTTCAATGCATTCGGAGCTTTCACTCTCATCTTCGCTTTGGAGTAATTCATATTGGTCATCTTCGGAGGTATCCCCACAACAATCTTCATTGATTTTGACAATTTTGCTCAACATCTTATTTTACTATATCACCTGGATTTACGTCATATTGCTAGAAAAGGCGGATTGACCAAAATAAAAAAAAATATTGTGCTCCAATTCGATTACCCTATCGCAGAAAGTTACAATTAGCGAAGACTGTCTGAAATAACAATAACTGTAGAATCTTTTGCACATTATGTTTTAAAAACTGTAGTAGTAAGTAAACTGAAATAATGATTTTACGAACAAAGCAAATATATAAAAACTACTCGTGAAATTAGCTAATTCGTCAATTTGACGCGTTTCGTAGAGATAGGTATACTACATACAGATTTTAAAAATTAGAAGGCTTAGGATAAAAATAATTGAGTGTATAAATTCTTTGGTTGAAATGATTAATTTACGACAAAAAGTGGTTGCAATTAATACTATAGTTTTTGAGATATTTCATTTCGAAGTTTGAAATGCGTCAAATTGACGCGTCCCGTAAACCTAGTGTTAATATATCGGCTGATATTTTGCCACATTCATCAATAATATGCTTCGTCATATCACTCACTGTAGTTGAAAGTTTCGCGTAAACTGTATCCTTTAAATAGCCCCATAAGAAGTCGGGCGGCGTTAAATCAAGTGACAGACAGATAAGCTCACGTCCTAATGCGGCAGGAATAATGCCTTTGTATTTAAATTATTTAGGTTGAAATACCTCCCAAAACTATTAGCTTTTCGACATACATAGCTAAGTACTTTTTTATAGAGAATGTCTAACTGCATTGCTCAATGCATAAAAAAGTATCTGATTCTATTTAAAAAAACAAAGTTGACCTTCACGTATCCTTGACACGTCCACCTACGGAAAAAGTAATGTTACCAGATTATGTCCCATTCGATACCCTTTAAGTTTCCTATGAAACATTTTTCGCTACATATCACAATACTGAAGTTATTAAGATGTCAAAATCGGCTGAGACACCCTGTATATTTAAAAAATTCTCTTCTTTAAATCCTCTGATTTAACACACAACACAAATTACTATAGTCCTACATTTTTAACACGTTGACTGTCATCAAGGTCACCGGTCTTAAATTACTAACTTTTAAATTGTAATATTTATACATTTTTGGACATACTGAATATTTAAATAAAAAAAGACCGCAGGCATTGCGGTAAAAAGATTAAGGTCTGTCGAATATTTATCTATCTGCATTTTTATAGTTTTGGTTTTATAAAAGTTCGTATTTAACAGAAAAGTTTTCACTTCAGCAGAAATGATGAAACTAGCAAAATACCAGCGGTGTTCAAAGTGTCAATAAGGAACAAAAAGTTTAAATCCAACCGAAACCTAAGCAACACCGAATCAACAGCTGACAAAGTATCTGGCTAACCCTTGAAAAAAAATACAACGAAATGATAACCTCTGCTTCTTAATTTTCATATTTTTCCGTGCAAGAAAGAAATACATCTTTCCATTCCAAAAATTCGAATTTTCTTAAAATTCACATTGAACCAAGTTACTGCAAACGCAACAATAAATAATTACAAAAAGTCTCCACCATTTCTCGTACTGTTACATTCCTCTTCCCATAAAGGGAAAGGAACACGAATCGCAGTAAAAATCTCACGAAGTACCGATCCAGTACTTCATCATGGTTCCCCCCGGGGAGAGGGTGAATTCGTTCGGAGCAGTATAAGATTCACCGAAAGCGGCAAAGGGTAAAGTTCAGTCGCGTCAGGTACATATGTACATACAGACGGCAGTTCTGATGAAAATCCACGAAACAGAGTTACCCGGCGAATCGGCACTGCGACATACAAAAGCCACTTGAGCCGCTGTGCATACATTTCTACTCGTACGATGTACAATTGCACGAAACATGAGATCGCGTGAAATTGTTGGTGATTCTTGAGAGTGCATAACAAATGTGTTTTTCACACTTTCGTCTACGGCTAATACCACTGCGGTCCACGTGCACCGCTAACGGTCGCAAGACGCGATACTGCAATTCTTGCAAATTGCACAGAAATCGATTTTACGGATATAATTGACCAGCCAGCCCTTCCCACTGTGTGACATTCTTCCGATAAATTCCGCGCAATCCCAGTTTGACCACTCTCCCTTACCCTCTCTCACTCTCTGTCACCCTCTTCCTGCATCTGTATGTGTTCTTTCGTTTGCTCCAGTTCTCCCTTTTCTCTCGTCGTTTGACCTCTTTTCTTGTTCTCCATGTTGCATATATAGACTTTTCCTTTTATTCGTTACACCCACTTCCTTTATTATTTTTCTTTCTTTTTTTAATTCGTTCTCGTTCGACTATTCTCCCTTCTTTGTGTTAGGACGCTGGTCATAGTTTTTCACCCATTCGACGTTGTGCAAAGATTTTGAAGTCTTCATGAATTCTTTTTAGTTTGCTCTTCCTTTCTGATACCACGTCGTTCCATTTCCTTTTGGTTTTTGTGGAGACTTGTACGTCTTTCCCTTTTTTTCATCTCTTTAGGTGCGTGTTCCTTCGTTAAATTCAATTTCTTTGTGTCTTTCGACGTTTAATCCTTTTCGTTGTTCTCTATTGAGCATGTATAGGCTTTCACTTTTATTCGTCATAATTGTCATTCACAATTTTGACTTCATTTCCATTTACCTTTGCCGCTGTTCGTTTAACAGAACAGTATTTGTTCATCTTCCCTTCACCTTTCATTCATCGTTGTAAAAAGACTTTTCTCGCTCTGTCTTACTCAATCGCCGCCTATCTTGTCTCATCCATTTGCCCTCCCTTTACCGCCGCTTAAAGCTTTTTCCCTCTTTTCAAATTTTTTTATTTGTCCCTCTTTTCTACACTTCGTTCTACACTTTCTCTGTCCCTCATTCCATCTCCGTATCTGCTCTTTTCCTTTAACTTTTGTTTCCTCTTTTCCCTCAGTCTTTCACCTCTTTTCCTTTTTCTCTATTATACATATACCTACACGATTTTTCTTTTATTCTCGTCCCTTCTGTCCACTGTCATTGTCATTTTTTTTATTCTATTCCCACTTTACTTTTTCCACTTACCCTATCTCCCGTCTCGTTGTATGAAGATAATTACCTCTTCTTTAATTTTCTTTTTTATGTTCTGTCCTTGACTTCTAATTTCACTTAATTCTGTTCTATGCCTTGCTTTCTATTCTATTTGTTTTCGTTTCTGTTCCGCATCATCTCTCTTCTTATTCTCTGTCTCTCCTTTCTCTCTAATCTTCACATTTTCTCACAATTTCTACTGCACCTCTCAATCTCAGTCTGCCTCCTACCTTCAGCCTTTCTGTGTCTCCATCATTTCCGATCTTTAACCTTTGCCCATCTCCATCTCTCTCTCCCTCCGCCTTTTTTACCTTCAACCTTTCTATGTCTGCTCTCTTTCCTATCTTTAATCTCTCTCCCTATTTCTCTCTCTCTTTCTGAATTTCCTACCTTCAAACATTCTATAACCCCACTCTTTGCGATCTTCAACCTTTCTCTATATATATCTCTCTGTCTCTCCTACCTTCAAGATTACTATAACTTCACCATTTCCCATCTTCATCCTCCTTCTAGCCCTCTCTCTCTGCCTTTTCTACCTTCAACTTTACTATGATTCCATCCTTTGCTATCTGCAACCTCTCTAAATCTCTCACTCCCTCTCCTTTGCCTTTTCTACCTTCAACCTTTCTATATCTCAACTCTCTCCTATCTTCAACCTCTCTCCCTATTTCTCTCTCTCTTTCTGAATTTCCTACCTTCAAACATTCTATAACCCCACTCTTTGCGATCTTCAACCTTTCTCTATATATCTCTCTCTGTCTTTCCTACCTTCAAGATTACTATAACTTCACCATTTCCCATCTTCATCCTCTTTCTAGCCCTCTCTCTCTGCCTTTTCTACCTTCAACCTTACTATGATTCCATCCTTTGCTATCTGCAACCTCTCTAAATCTCTCACTCCCTCTCCCCTTGCCTTTTCTACCTTCAACCTTTCTATATCTCAACTCTCTCCTATCTTCAACCTCTCTCCCTATTTCTCTCTCTCTCTTTCTGAATTTCCTACCTTCAAACATTCCATAACCCCACTCTTTGCGATCTTCAACCTTTCTCTATATATCTCTCTCTGTCTTTCCTACCTTCAAGATTACTATAACTTCACCATTTCCCATCTTCATCCTCCTTCTAGCCCTCTCTCTCTGCCTTTTCTACCTTCAACTTTACTATGATTCCATCCTTTGCTATCTGCAACCTCTCTAAATCTCTCACTCTCTCTCCCTTTGCCTTTTCTACCTTCAACCTTTCTATATCTCAACTCTCTCCTATCTTCAACCTCTCTCCCTATTTCTCTCTCTCTTTCTGAATTTCCTACCTTCAAACATTCTATAACCCCACTCTTTCCTATATTCAACCTTTCTCTATGTCTCTTTTTCTGGCTTTCCTACCTTCAACTTTTCTATAACTTCACCCTTTCCCATTTTTATCCTCTTTCTAGCCCTCTTCCTCTGTCTTTCCTACCTTCAACCTTACTATGATTACATCCTTTGCTATCTTCAACCTCTCTAAATCTCTCACTCTCTCTCGCTTTACCTTTCCTACCTTCAACCTTTCTATGTCTCCACCCTTTCCTATCCTCAACCTCTCTCTATCTCTCACAAGGAAACATCCCGAAGTGTAAATCGCCGATTTTGATGAAATTTTAGTATGATATAGTCCTCGCGAAAATATTTGGCCCGTATTTTTTTCATCGGCAACCGTACACGTTAAAGGGGTGAAAACCACCCTCGAAGTTGGGGTCCTAAAACTTATTTATCGAATATCTCGAAAACTATTAGAGATACGAAAATTTCCTAAGGACTGAAAATTAACGTATTTCAACCACAAATCCAATGGTATAAACATTTTTTTAGAAAACCCATTTGTTTAAACAATATGTTAAAGAATACTTTTTTTTTCAACTTTGAGGGTGGTTTTCATCCCGTTGACGTGGACGGTTGCCAACAAAAAAATTACGTGTCAAATATTTTGACGAGATCTATATCATACTTAAAGTTCATCAAAATCGGCGATTTGCACCTCGGGATGTTCCCTTGTCAGTCTCTCTCTCTGCCTCTCCTGCCTTTAACCTTTCTATGTCTTCACAATTTCCTACCTTCTAACTTTCTACATCTCCCTCTCTATCTCTGCCTCTCTTACCTTCAAACTTTCTATGTCTCCACCCCTATCTTCAACCTTTCCCTATCTCTCTCTCTCTCTGACTCTCCAATCCTCAACCTTCTTGTATCTTCACCCGATTGTATCTTTCCCTTCCTTTCTTCTTCTCTCTCTCTCTCTCTCTCTCTCTCTCTCTGTCTCTCTTCTATCTTCGTACTACCTCACTAATTCTCCCTTCCTCTCTTCAATCTTCACTCCCTCTCTCTTTCTCACTCTGCTTTAACATCCTTCTCCTATCCACCCTCTTGTTTCTGCACCTACCATACTTGGCCAACCATCACGAGAGGCCTCTGTGAATTAATAGCCCGCGTGGTATACGTGACTACGGAACCGAGTGCCTGCATCGAGTGCACTTTCTAGATCGTGACGTATCCCCATCGTCGAAGGGCCGGAATGCATCGTGCCGGAGGTCTCGAGCTTTCTTTCTCACTTTCCATGAGCGCACTTAAATTTCGATAAGACTCGACGAATCGCTTGACTAACCGTGTATCCTATCGTCCGTGTCCTTTTTATCGGATTCCAGCACGATACTACTACCATCCAGTAAATTCCTATTTCGTCCAGTCTATTATTTTCGTTTTGCATTAAATCCACGAGAGATTGCTTTCGAAATTGAGAGAAAATTAACCCGAAGAACCCGGATCGATTTCAGACGGTACGATTTCTACTGAGATGTCGTTCCTATTTAACTTCCGTTTACTTTCTCATTCACAATGTCACCGTATCGACCTTTCATCGCTCTTGGAAATATTCGGATTCTTGTAGTTCAAATAAACTAAGATTTTCGTCTTTTTCCTTTCTTTTATTGCAAATTGTTTCCTCGTTGTATGTTATCGAACGATGTTTTTCACGATGGAAAAAGAAACAGGCCGTTAAATCGACCGTTTAAAGTGTGCCAAATTTTAAAGGTAATATGTTGGTACGCGCAAACCGACTGTACGAACGTTATTTTACGGATATACTAGAACTCGGGCGAATGCCAACGCATAAACGTTAATGAACGGGAATATTCGATATTTCATTGATACAGCCAGCAGGACCGCAGACTTTACTGGTTTGCGGTTTGTATGTTGCAGTTATTAAATCACTCGTGGCAAACTTATCCGTAAATCATGGAAATTCACTTGACTAAATCTATTATAAACAATTTCATTATGTTCTCGATTGACGAGACGCTGTTGAAATGTATAACCTGCCGAGATTGAAAACATTACACTGCGATTGCACTTTAACGGAAAGGTTGCCATTTTTAATGAAAATACGTTCAGACTGTGCTCTCCTCTTTAAAAGGCACCCTATTCCAAATTGGATGAAATGAAAACGAAATTTTATAAACCTGGACAATTACAGATCCTTGGGTTAATCTTGACGTTGAAGACGAAGTTATTATAATTTTGTACAGATTTTCTATCTGTTTTAGCAAATTTTTGCACGTCATTGTTTGAAGGTGAAATCAAAATGTATTGTTCATTGAGAGCAGAAACCAATTTTGTCCTGTTTTCAATTTCAATGGAAGTTGAGACAGACTGAATAATTAATATTATTGAGGTACGAATTGCCTCGTCCTCTTTAAAATGTGCCTGTACATTGGAAATTATTTTCATCCAAAATGTAAAAGTAATATTATAAACTTGCACAATTATAAGCCTCTCGATAAATAATAAATCCTGTACAATAAGGATGAAGATATTATTGTCGCGAGCAAATATCCAATAAGTTTATCTGTTTCAATTTTACACCATGTGAAAATAAAATCCGAATGTGTTATTTTTGCAGACGACAACTAATTCTGTCCTGTCCTCAATTTTAATGGAAGCAATTGCGCGAAATTACAGAAATAATTAATAGTAGAAATACCAGTGATTAATCCAACATATATAAACATATTTAACCCCTTGCCTTACAATAACGTGTGACACACGTGACGCGATAAATGGAATAGAAAATCTTTAAGTCTTTCAAAAACTATTAAATTGAAAATGTCAGTATGTCAGGGGATATCGAAATTAGTCCAATACTATCAATATTACGTTAACTTATACCTAGGTATCAGAACTCGGTGATAGATTATTAACTCAACAATTAATTTTGAGTTATTGCGCGTTCGGTCACAAAGGAAATCGTAAGGCAAGGGGTTAATAACAAATTGGAAGAAGAGTAACGAAAGGAAGAATAAATGTGGCTGATTAAGTCGATTACAGTTTGCAAGATAGAAATAATTTGTCAGAGAAATTTCACCTATAGCGATTTAGAGATTTTTTCGAAAAGTCAAGTCCTGTGTCATTGTGATTATTTAAATGTGCCTAACCCTAAAATATCCTTTCCATATAATCTCCTACAATAAAATCAAAATTTTTATATCATCACAATTAATTATTTCTCTTTTACTCCCAATTGTAATAACAAATTTATCTTCTGTATGTGTCCGACAAAACTACACACTCTTCTGTTTCATACATTAAGTAAAAAAAAGTCGCACTGCGTCGTTTCTACAGGCATATGCCACTTCTTTCTCGCCCTCAATTTCAACGCAAGGTATCAAAAGAATTAGAGCAAAAAAAAATAAAATTACAATAGAATTTCAAGATCTTATCATGTCCTACAATGTACATGTGTGTCACGTATTATTGACATCCTTTCGAATGGTTGATTAAATTGAATTAACACTTTACCGACCGGAAGCCGATTAATCGGCTTTTCGGGCTCAACACTTTTGGACTTTTACCTTTTAATTGGTCGCTACGGCAATTAATAAATTATTAGTTTTCATTGCGGTTAACTGTGCCAAGGACTCAGTGAAGAAACTTTGCAATTTTCGAAGAGATACCAGTATCAGGGACATATTTGCGTGCGAGTGACCGATTAGAAGTGGGTAGGATGTTAAAAAATACCGGTCGAAAAAGTGTTAACATCGTTCAAAGTGAGAAATTAACTTAAAATATAAGACACCATAACCGGATGAACGGTGAACCGCTAAACGGAACGTAATACGCGTATTTCTCTTTTCCAAGGAATGCCTTTCAAGCAGAAAACCCAGAAATATCTTTCTACTAAGGTAAAAAAGAAGAGTAAGCACTTTTCTCAGGGACAGCGCGCTTATACGGCTCAGCTAAGGTATGGGATCCTTTGCGATGTACCGTTTCTACTTTCAGACGCACAATGTATGATCCTTTGGAAAGCTGCGAAACTTCTGCTGAAATTACTTCCGGCAACATTTTACTTTGGTGGCGTAAAAACGCGAGCTGATATTCGTTGAAGCCGCTCGTCCTGATTCAACGTGGACAAGTTATCGGAAGGAATTAGGTTGACGCCTTTTCGGTGATTAATCTTCCCTGTATGGCTGTAGTCTGCGCTCGATCGTGTCGAGATACTCATTCTACTTGACAATATACTGGACGAATGTCAATACAAAGCAGCTATGGAATTTTCTATGATAAATTCTACTTCGAAATTGCTGTTGATATAAATTTAACACATTCTATGCGGGCCACGTAAAAATAAGTTTTGCAAAAATTGTAAATAGATTGCTTAAATAAGGGGAATTGTGGCATTAATCACTTAGATTTGAAAATTAACGTATATTTTCGAATTTAGAAAGTTAGAAGTTTTCAATTTATACCAATTTTTTGTAAGAATAAAATTCGTGCATGGGTTTTTGATAAGTTTCTGTTTTGATCTGAATGAGGCGTTACAAAACGCTCGCATACAATGTGTTAATTTTTTCATTGTCTCCTTTAAATAGTCTTAAAATAAATTCAAATTTAGACAAATTTTAATATTTAATTATTTTATGGAATATGATTTTTTGTCTTGTTATTTATCTCAAAAAGAAACTGTTGCAAATGCAATGGAGGAATTATTTTTTCCTGTGTGTGATGCTTTTAATTCGTATTTCTTGATTGATATTTTAATACCGATTTAAATGCTGCATGGTACGTGACATTAATGATTTCACAAGCAGTGAGTTTTAATTCGTTAAATTATTTGTCATTTTTGATATTCATATTTGGTATTTATTATTATTTAAAAGTATCATTGATTTTGTAGATTTCTTTCTTCATTATTGTCGTATGGGGAGTAGTCGAAATAGACGTATTATGGCGACAGTGGTATCGTTTTTAGAAAGTTTCTAGGTAATAATAATGTTTTTCAATCATCGCATCTAATGCATCAAGCTCATATCGCAAAGCATATACGATCGGTAACTCAAACATTTTAATAGATTTTAATTCGATTAAATTCTATTCTTGCTGGACTACCGACACTCAGCCTCTTATTTCCATTATCGTGAAAATATAAGAGCACTATCGTTGCACGATACCCTTTACCTGCGATGGTGCTTTTTGCATATCATCTTTCATAGTGAAAAATTAACAGTTGTTCATTTAGTTAATGTCAATTGCACAATACTGGCAAATAAAAACCTATAGATTTTGACTTGATAAATTTCGTTCTGATTAATTCTAATTTTTAATACCTTAAGAACCAAAAAAAATAAAGAAGTCCTTCAAGCTTTTAGTGTTAACAACATCGATGTTTTCAATGGAGCAAGTTGTGTAGTTACTAAAATTTCATTTGGGAATTGAACCGTAACCGTTTGACTGCAAAGAAGTGCAATAGCACTCCTGTTTCGGAAAAAGGTATCAACGATTTTTATAGCTTGCTATCGGAATATCCTTTCTGTAGGGCCGCGCGCAATCGAGAATCGAGCGGATCGCCGATTTTTCTAAATAACGAGAGTGAAAACCAGTACAACGGTAAAGAAAACAGTACTCCCTTAGATCGAACCAGTGAGATTTCACTCGTTCAACCAGTGAATACAAACTCACTGGCGAACCAGTGAAATTTGCGTCCGCTGCCGCATCGCCATGCGCCGTGTTTTATTTTTGAATATGCTGACGAGTGAGATTCACTGGTAAACCAGTGAGTGTCACTGGTAAACAAGTGAGTTTCGTCTGGCGAACCAGTGAAATTCCACTGGTTCGATCTAAGAGAGTATGTAAAGAGCGAGGAAGGTGACAAGGAGAATTGTGAGAAAAATCGTGTGAGAATTGTGAAAATCAACTGTTTTGTTACTTTATTGTTATTTTTATAATAAAATTTTACTAAATCGAACCAAAGTCTCACATTTCTATCGGAAGAACTATCATCTTCGAACAACGAAGAGAGCATCAAGTTTAGTAAACTTCGTAGAATTTAGAGGGATATCGTATCTACAGTGATAATGCCAATAGAGACGAGAAATCGAATTCAATTAGTGTTAGTTAGTTCCTAATAGTTGCGATAGGAACAGACAGCATCATCATGGAAGCTAGTACTACACTTCGCTGGTATATAAGTACTTGCAATCTCGCCTCATACTCGAAGGAATATAGTTATGCTAATATTATCGAAGTTAATAACTCAAAATTAAAGCAATTTACTCAAATTCCAAAGCACGTTCTATGTTTCATGTTGGAAGACAGATGAACATGAAGTTGGTTTTAGGATGCTGCGACAGTGATAATAGTTTGTAATGATAAATAGTTAATAACTTTGGATTGCTTTGACTTATGGAAATTTTTCCGTAATAAGATAGGCATTATGATCGTAGATGTTCGGAATTTATTGAAATTTATAAAGCTTCGTTTAATCATAGCTATTGTACAAAATATGCGCATGGAAAAAGTAATGAAATTTCAATAGATTCTGACGTCCTGCGGAAAATCTTCAAAAAGTATGCAACGTCTTGGTCCTTATTGTTGCGATAGCATCTATTTGTTCCAGTATAAAATAGATTTTTATTTGAACAGAGCTATAAATTTTCAATGACCCTGAATTTTAACCATCTCGAAAAATCGTATTCCTTTACCATGTACACCACAAATACAACAAAAACTCGGTATTTCCGAGCCAAGTTAAAATGTTGTATCACCGAAAAAACCAACTAAAATCATCCAAACCGAATGTTATAAAAATAAATCACTATTAGTCCTCACTGTCCTGACAAACGTTGAAATATTTGCTTCGATCGAACCCCAAGTGCCATACAATCGAGTATATACCTTCCGATATCATCGTTGAACGTCCACATAAATTCTGACATCGGGAACAATCACGATAGCGACGGCGAATCTTATTCGAATCTATTTCTCCTGTTTCTAATGATCATCCAAGCAGAATCGAACTCCCAGTCCTAATTAAGACGCAACCATTCAATTTCACCCGCGCTTTTGCTCAAAATCGCAGGGCAAATTCCAGCCGAACGGACAGATTGGCGGGCTAATTCGATTTTGTTTATACTCTCGTTACGCCGTTACGTTGAAACTCTAGAAATTGGTGATTCGGTGTACGAAATCGTGCGCGAACTAAATTGAATTTCTAACGGCAAGCTAGAAGACGATCAGGAGTCAAGCAAATACAGTTCCCCAGTGAAATTACGGAGTATATATAACGACATCTAAACAAGGAGAATCGATCGGTACCAGTTACTTTATCGTATTCCCATCGATGAACCATAAAATATACAGAATTCATCTAAATTCAATGACCAACAAAATTATGATTTCAATTTATAATTTCAACTCAATCGAACAAATGAAAACGACACTTCCTCCTTATAAAATTCTGAATTAAATAGAAATATTTCTCTGTTAGTTCAATCGACTGACAGAAACCATTAAAAAAAAAAGAAACTATAAAACATAATGCAGAGACTATTATAAGTTACAGTAGACACCAATATGAATACAAGCAACAAAATTATTTCAAAGGTACTCGAATTAATAAAGACAGCCTGGGCGTAATTTACATCGGCATTTCGCGCCGAGTGAGATAAAACAGATAATTAATGTGACCCATAAAAAAAGCGTGTTCCTTTAATTCCGGTACTTGAAACCGCACAATTTAATATTCACATACATCCACCAATTAACCACTCACAATTAATTCCCGGTAGCTTTATTCACCACGTATTTGTTCGTTGAATAATTAGTTAGCGTGATTACACGATGTTTTTAATTGAAATACAGTGTCACATGATATCCGAGCGAGACTCGGTATCCGAGTGTACTCGCTCTGAAGCGCGGGGAGAACTGCACGTAAAACGAACGGGTTGGACGGACTTCCGCTCGAAAAATGTTTGGCGCGGTGGCGCACGCGAAAAACGTCAAACTTCCTGGCGAAGGAACAGACGACTCTCCACGTGTCCCGGCTGGCGGTGTGTCTCGAAAGCTCAAAAGCTCGCCTTGAATGCCGCGCAAGCGTGCCGTGGAATAACTTGGCGAAAGCCAATCCTCGAGAGCTTCAATCTGTGCGGCTGGGAAACGAGAGGGAAACGATTTCCCTCTCCCTTTCTGTCTCTGTTCCTCCTTCCGTTTTCCTATTCACATATATATACAAACATTGTGTGAAAGGGACAGTATTTTTTACACCTAGTTACTCTTCTTTTCTTTTTCTTTGTCGGAATGAGAATAGTACTTTTTGGTACTGTACCCTTTCTTTCTTGGGCTCCGTCTGTCATTTTCTCCCTAAAAGGAATAGTAGTTTCTGATTCTACTCACGTTTTCACCCATTTTCCATACATATTTGGTTGGCAACTAAGTCATTGGGGATTTTGTCAATCGATAGTTTTAGCGCATTCTTTTGGGTTGTTAACGTATTGAAAGCACCTTACCTATATTGATTTTTGGTTGTTTGGACTTCCACCTTTAATTTAGTAAAAAAAATGTATCTATTAGTTATTTAGTTTCGTTTTTATCCCAATTTAAAAATGGAAGAACAAGACGGGTTTTTCAGACATATTTCATTGTATTATTTCCGAAAAGGCAAGAACGCATCGCAAGTATACAAAAAGTTATGTGCCGTATATGGGAATGAAGCCTTGAAAGAGAGGCAGTGCTAAAATTGGTTTCTCAAATTCCGTTCTGGTGATTTTTCACTGAAAAATGCGCAACGATCTGGCCGTCCGTCCAGTTGAAGTTGGTGAGACTATTATCAAGGCTATTATCGATTCAGATTGTCATAGAACAACACGTGAAATTGCACAAAAGCTCATTGTATCGCATACATGCATTCAAAAAAATTAAAACAGCTTCGCTATGTCAAGAAAGCCAATTTATGGGTCCCTCATCAGCTTAAGGAAATTCATTTGACGCAACGCACTGGCATCTGCAATTCGTTTCTGAAACGTAAGAAAATTGCTCCATTTTTGAAACGATTGATTACTGGCGACGAAAAGTGGATAGTTTATAACAACGTTCATCAGAAAAGATCGTGGGTGATGCACGATGAACCAGCCCAAACGACACCAAAAACTGAGATTCGCCAAAAAAAAGATTATGCTGTGCAGTTTGGTGAGATTATAAAGGGATTTTGCACTTTGAACTTTTACCAAGAAATCAAACGCTTAATTCAAACGTGTACGTTCAATAACTAACCAAACTGAGCGATGCAATTCAAGAAAAGTGGCCAGAATTGGCAAATCGTAAGGGTGTTGATTTCCATCATGATAATGCAAAGCCACACACATCTTTGGTCACTCGTCAAAAATTATTGGGACTAGGTTGGGATGTTTTGTAACATCCACCATATAGCCCTGACCTTGCGCCTTCAGATTACCATTTATTTCGTTCCATGTAAATCTTCTAAAATGGTAAAATTTTTAATGACGCTGATGATGTAAAATGACATTTAATTCATTTTTTTCAAAGGCCATCGACAAACGCGGACGATAAGTAATTGAATAAAGTTAAATTTATAAGCAAAAATTTTGAATTTTCTTTCTCATTTAAAATCCGCAATCACTTAGTTGCCAACCCAATATATGTGGGAATGAGTGGTGCAGAGGTGTATAATGAAACCGCACACCGATCCTGTTCTACAATGTTTAATTAACAATAATAATAAAATGAGGAACTAATAACACAAAAGATTTTTCTCACAATCGCACTTCCAGTCTCTTCGAACGTTCTTCTCCGAATAACTCTTCATCTGCTCTTAATACTAGATTTACGGTCGCTAAGTATATTAAATAAATATATTAAAATCTATTAAATTAATATGTTAAATATCTTAAATAAGTGCTTTGAATAAAGATATATCAAGCGGCAAAAAATACGATCAGTTAAGTAATTTATTTATTATAAGATATACGTGAAATTCTTGATAAAAAGAAATATTTTAAAAAATGTGACAACCTAAGTGCGGGATCTATTGTTATACCTACTCGTTCATTCTTCACACATTCTTCCACTATCGTTCATTACGTTCATGTTACTATCTGAACTTCTATCGGCATTCACTGATCACTCTTTATCTCACTCACACAAACACCTCTACACATGTTAAACATTTTCTTTCGAAACGAGAATAATACTCTTTATTACTATCCGGTCTCTACAATAGATAGTACTTTTTGATAGTATTCTATCTGATTAGTATTGGAAAAAGCACTTCTTTTTGGTCCTACCCATTCACTATCTCTATCTCTATCTCCCTTTCTCATTCTGGTTTGGTAAAAAAGTACATTTTCATCCTGCTCAATACTTTTTTTCTCCCTTCAACTTTTCTCCATCCAACCGAGAACAGTACTTTCAATCTTACTCACTGTCTCCCTTTTTCTCGTTGTCATTCTCTCTCGATTTGCAATTCTGCGGGTCCTGTCGCGAATAATTAGCACACGGAGTACCGTGTTCACGGTACGAATGTTGGATCGTGAAACACGATGGATTCGAAAGACATTGAGAATCAACGAAACCAGAGCTTGAAATAATCGTGAGAGTAGGGATTAGATGCTTTCATTCGCAAAATGTCAACAGTTGCGTTCAATTCTTTGAAAGAAATCAAAAGGGCACACTGTACCTCATAGGAGCTCCTAACCGCTATTATTTATATTCATTTAACCTGTAAAGTGTTTTCTTTTCGTCTACTCTTACGCGCTTAATGGAAATTAACAAATTTGTGACACTGGAGTTTTATCGTGTAACACAAAAATACCTAAATTGATTAATTTTCTAACATATTTATCTAATGTCCCTAAATGCACCAAATTAATCTCCAGAATTTCTATCACAACTATCGTAAGATTTTATTTAAAAACTGAATTTTAATTAAAATTCAGACTAAATAAAAAGAATATTTAAGTAATAAATAAAATGTAATTAACAGTAATTTTTGTCCTGTGACCTTTCAGCTTATTTTGTCAATCGCTTATTAACCACTGCTCGAAAGCTATTTGAATGCTCGCACTTACAATTAGTAAATCATTCTACGTACTATAATACAGATAATTGTTTCTTCCTATCTTTCTTGCACCCCATACAATAAAAATACTTCATTTACCGATGCTAATTGTAAAAACATCCTTTGATAAAGTGCAAAAATTAAATCGGTGTAAAAATTTAATACGTCATGTTCATTTATGCGACGCGAAACCCATTTACCTTACCGCTAATTTATCCCTTTAAAAAGAAATATGCACTGCCAAGCGTTCGCAGCAATATGTACTCGCTGCAATTGACTTAAATTGTTCGAAGTACAAACGCATTGTAGGAGTTTTTCTTTGAAACGGCCAAGCTGTACATGCAATTAAACGATTATTCGAAAACAGCTGTTGCTTAGCAGCGCCAGAGGTTGAAAATGAAAGAAACAAAGAAGTCTCAACGGATAAAAGCAAAAGAAATCCAATTTAAAAGAAAGTTGGTTTAACGATTACCCTAGAAATTCAGTTTTTCTTGCACACCGTATCTATAATTTACTTATAATTTCTTTACCAGCAAACATGCGCCAACTTCAAGCAAGTTAGAGTTAAAAGACCACACCATAAGGGCAATTAAAACTTAAGTAATTTTCCAACCAAAAGGCAACATCGGTGTAACAAACATTCTCAAAGATACGTGTAACGTTAATCGTGCTAATTTATCTACGCTTTTACGTATAATCCTGTAAGTGGCCCGTACGGAATTGCAACCTCAGTCTGAAACCATTAAATTTCTCGGATACGGTCTAACATGTTGAATATTTCTTTTCCTCGTACGTGCTCTAATCTCGAAGCTAATTCGATTTATTACCAGCGTAGATTTCCGTGAAACGATAAGCCGAATTAAGAGAGGGCACGTTATCGGTGTACGAAAATCGTACGTCATGCTGCAAATTTTCAGCCGCATATATTAAACCCTTGTAAAGTGTACGCGGTGACACAGCAGACTTAGAACTAGCACAAGTGCGAGCTCAAGTAGAAATTATGTTCTTCGTAAAGAAAATTAGTCTTTGTTAAATGGAGAAATATAGCTAAACGTGATATCGACCCGTAGACCAATGTATTTTCTAATAATAAGACACAATTAGAGTCTACTGGGACTCTACTGGAAGTAAGTTAAATGCAATGAATTTTAGAATTTTATATTTATAACACTTTATTTGAACTGTTTGTCGTTCTAAGTAATTTTGACAATCTGACTTTAGTTGAGTGAAACTTATTTTTATATGATTTTTGATTTTATATCAAGTTAGGTATATATTACAAGTTTCGACAGATTGGAATGGAATTGGGGTAGAATTTAAAGATTTTGTTAGTACAAAAGATTATAGTTAATACGGTCTGATTTAATACTAGAACTACCAAGGTGGTCAAAATGACTTGTTCCTCATTTCTTGTAAAATATCATTTATTCCATAAAATCTAAATTACTGAATTAATCATCCTTTCCACGTTTAGATTTCTCGTTCTAAAGTATTTAGTTACTGCATTGCAATATGATAAATTTAACGCCGGTAGTTCTAGCGTTAAATGCCCACTATCAATAATTTTACTATTTTTATCATATCAAGTATTGTAATAGGAATTCGGCGAATGATCGAAAAGGACAATTTCATTAACCTTAACCTACCCACTATCTTAATTATTCTAATTAAATTGAATCTCACATTGCCACAGAATTTCAGAGATCTTCCGATAAAGTCAAAACTAAAGGAAAGAAGGAAATCCGTTAGAGCAGGACAGACTATTTCCTTTAATTACTGTCATCGCGTATCTCGTTTAGTAAAAACATAAACATTTTACACGCCTAGCTAACCGCCGTGCAAGTCATATTCGAAAGATAAGAATGCCCAAGAAAGATTGCAAAGCAATCGTTATGTGACATAAAATTCTTTACGATTCTCTCAGATACTTTAACCAATGTGATTTCAGTTTACATAAAAATGGAGCTACACGATAACAGCCGATTTCACCCGTCCTATTTCAGCACCTTCGATTTATACGTCTCATGGTGACCTTAAATCTTTTTTTTTCAACGTTTTAGACGATATTCTTTTCTATGCTAATGTACACATTATTTAGAAGCTTCGTCATTCTGTAATGTTGGAATTGGAAATGGAGCTTAACTATGAATTCCGTAAGAGTGTTATCGTATTTTGGTGGAAGTTGATAGGGTTGTTACATAAATTAGTGTCTCTCTCAAATATATTGATGATTGTAAAAGTTACATAACTTAAAAATATATATAAATCGATATGCCACGTTACAATTTTTCATATTATGGGTATTACTAAATAATTACTAAATATTAGCTGAATAGTTAATAATAATAGTTATAAAAACATGGTGAAACTTTTTTTAAAGTGCTTGGAGACTTATTATTTGAATAGAATTGATAGACATATTGAAGAAGATGGACAGGGTCCGTCAGCAGAATCCGGACAAAATTCTATTTTAATTTCCCGCTACATGTAATGTCAGC
Organism: Cerceris rybyensis; assembly: GCA_910591515.1. NCBI lineage: Eukaryota > Metazoa > Arthropoda > Insecta > Hymenoptera > Crabronidae > Cerceris > Cerceris rybyensis. Next base: position 25,012,925 of record OU342789.1, on the reverse strand, counting down.
AGTAGATGTTTCTTTCTTTTCAAGCAAGGCATATGTATGTACAATACGTATGTAACATCTAAATGGGAGATTTGATTAGATAGTGTTCGGAATATATTCACAAAGTAACAATAACTGAAGCACTTCGTGCGGAGCGTTCAGCTATTGAAATTATTCGATTCTGTAGATACTCGAATTCTACTGTTTATGATATTGTACGAATGTATGCGGCTGTAGAGAAGTACGTGGAAGGCTCTGCTAATCGGTCAAGGCGAATTTATTCTAAAGAATCAGTCTGTAAGCACAGCGGCTGCCGACGAAAGAGCTCAGCAACCCGCCACATTTCTTTGAGAAGGGTAAAACCATTAACAATAAACTGTACCTCCGGATCATAATTTCGGTAGTGAAGCCAAAGATGGAAAGTGTAGCATCCGGGAGATCCCACATTTTACAATAGGTTGACGCACAAACTCATACGAGTCATTTAATGCAAAACTGGTTTTCCGATAACGTCGAAATATTTCGGTCCAAAGACTTCTGGTCTCCCAATTGACCAGACCTGAAGCTTCTAAGTTATTATGTTTGGAGCGTTATTGAAAGGGTGTCTAATAAATCCAGGGACCCCATCGTGGCATCCCTTCAGGTCGCTATAGAGGCAACGTTCGCGAATTTGGACAAGGATCAGGTGAAAAGAGCATGTTCGCGCTTCAGATCAAGAATCCAAGAAGTGATCGCAGCGGAAGGAGGCTATACTGAATGATAAAACTTAATAAGGATCCCCTAATTAATTTACACATTTTGTTTTTCATCAATACAAGTAATTTCTAACTAAACAAGTGTTTGAATGAACTCTTAACTTTGTCCGGATTTTGCTGACGGACCCTGTAGTATGTACACTCAAAGATTGAAATATTATACTTTGAAACGAGAGTCTTACGTCCTTCATAATCACTGACAAGTGTAAAACTAATTACAACAAGCCTATATAACATTTTCGTCAACATCCAAAAACGATTTATACAACGGGACATAAATAACTATCAAAAATATTCAATAAAGTAAACAATAAATGGTTTTAACATTTTACTATATAGAATTTATAACTTTCAGTGTTAAAGGTATAAAGTTCTTTGAAGGAGCTTTCTCAATTTGTATTAATAATCGTCTCATGCGTAATAGATACAGAAGCTTTATTTTTCTACATATAAAGAATAGAATACTAGAAAAGAGAAGACTACAGTACTAAAAATTTCTCATTTAAAGTAATACGATAAACGAAACATCCGTGTTTGCTCGTTAATGTCACAGTTTATGGTACATGTTATTGCAAAATGTTTGCCGTTCAAAGCAGACATATAAATTTCTAGCAGAAATGTAAATTTTCGCATAAACTGTTACAAAACGGATATCCATAATTGACGAACCTGGTATTGCAATTTGCAACCGGAAGTTTATGCTACCATTAAAATTTCTAAAAACAGAATCCAATGATATTCGTTTATTTACTCATATAATGAAATAGAGTGTTTCTGCGAAAGCAGAAACTACAGGGTGCTGAATCTAATATGCTACACGAATGTTTACCCACTTGCAGCCATCTAATACGAAAAAGTTTAGAAGATTCGCATAATATGCAATATATGCAGTATGCAATAGATATCAGTAAACAAACTTTCAAAAATACTTTGTTTTTATGACAAAAACGAAATCACTTTGCCTTTTGGAAAAAGGTATGCGTATGTTTTGTTCGATATATTGTAAAGAATATTGTAGAGAATACTACTCGATTTACAGTAGTGGAGAAATAAAATGTTTTTCTTATGTTCTAAGCGCGTGTTTACATTCAGTAATCTCTCCGCTGTCAAATAATGTTTAGACTGTGTTAAAGTCAAAGACGACGAAATCTAAATATTGCATATTCCCATTACTGTAAATCGAGTAGTATGTTAGTAAACACATCGTGAAACATGTGCTTTGAATTCGTCTAGATGTCCTCTACTATATGCTTAAAAAAATATATGTTCCTATTTAGAAAACCCAAGGTGACCTTGATTTCACCATGAAAACTATATTCGTAATTTGACTTTGAATTACCCTTGAACATCATTTTCACCTATTTTTCATCTTACAATAAATTACAATAAATTCAATATCATTCATCAATAGTAGTCAATACAGATTAAACAATAATTGTATTGTTGATAGTTAGAAAAAATTGATTAATGACGCTCCTTTGCGCTCCGAATTATTTTATTAACTTTTTGTCAGATGAGGAAATATAATCTCGGATAATTGTTTACTGTTGATTATCCGTTTTTATTTAATACTAGGAACAATTGTAGATACTGCGGTGTATTCCTGTTAAAATGCAAAATTATTGTTGATTTCGAAAAGTCGATAATTAGTATATGAAACATTAAGTGCCACAAAAAGCTGTGTCGAGTGTAGCTCGACATAGGAGTGCAAAGGGTTAATCCTATGTCTTACTATATGCTCCATAGTAATGTGAAACACGCAAAATAGATTACGATGGGTTGGTTGGCAAAGATTCGGTCAAAAAGTTTTATTACAATAATTAAATTGATTTAAATATTTAAAGGAATATCGTTGAAATTTTCTTTAATATTAGAATATGTAATTAATATTAACTAACATTGCGGTGGTCTGAAGGCCACCTAAAGTAGTCTATTCTTGACGGAATGACAACAGTAAAAGCAAAAAAACAAAAGGAAGAGACGAAAAATGTAGTATTTCGGACGTTTAAACTTGAGAATTTGCATATTCTTGCAGCATAGCTTTAAATAGGTTTGGAAACAGTAAGCTATGTATGTATTTAATTATTACAACTAGCTTAGTTAACAAAGGCTCTTTTTGTTTCAGAGTTCAATGGCATAGTTCTATGTAAATTGCATATTCTTGCGGCTTTGTGTTTACGTTTCGTTGAATGAATTGCAAAATGGTAATGACTATTGCCGTTAACAGTTTGGAACAATTCTGTTTGTTATATTTAAACTACAATTTATCCTACGATTGTAAGTCGATAATTTTTATACTAACAATTAAGATGATCTTGCAGTCACCTTCGGTATTTAATACTGACAAGTGTCTCAAATATTTTATCCAGTTTTAATAACTTTTGTGGATTCAAAGAAATTTGTCTGCCTCCTCGTACAGCACTAGCTTTAATAATAGTAACCTAGAACTTGATGAGATTGTTTTGACGCGAAACTCTTTACGTTTTAGACTTTTTTACTGTCTTCAACACTCATTTTTGTCACATTCATAACAATGACATTTTTAAATTTTTCTAATTTCATATTTCTAAATTTTTTCGTGTTTCAAGATCATCGTTTAAATGTAATAAATAATTAATACACGAAATTCTACACATCTCACAAATAACCAATATCGCTAAAATCAGCAGAATTTTCAATAATTCCTAAACAGCAGAACTAACAAATTTCTCAATTTGCTAAACCACTGAATATGGTGATTGTGTAAATATGCTCAGCAAAAAGTAGCAGAGTTTTCTTGAACGTTGCAATTTTATACTTGGAGATTATTTCACGCGTCTACTTAAATTATAATCGTTATTTCAATCACCAATTTATCGAGGATCATTAATTGGGTCATTCGTAGAAGAACATGGTTCGAGGACATTAATCATTCTATCTACCACAATCGCTATACACGCTACCGCACGTTGCTGCGGTGCTGAAAAACGAGCAAACGTGAAAATTTATGTAAATTCTGTAAATCCTAGCCTGCCAGCAAATGGATCGCAGTGCGAAGGTCAAAAACTAATTCTTGGCTTTGTTCGTTGCTATTCCTCGCTCCGGTACACAAAATTTTATTGCAGTATAGCTGGCGTGCGAGTAACGTGTTTGTATACCGGTAAATGTAAAAGTGTGTGCGATATATTCCGATGAAATTCATACTTCACGAAATAGCACACCCGTTGGGAGCCAAGAATTCGTCTCACCTTGTTACGTATATACCTATCGTTCCTATGCCAACAAAAGTGAGACCTGTCCGACGACTGTGTCCATCGAACTCTAAGTTAAAGTGGCGTTAGAAGAACCAAGGAAAAATAGTATTTGAATAATCGTATTTATTTTACCCGTTTCTATCACCATTACGTGTGGTACATGTGCAAGGAATTATCATAGAATTATAACACTGACAGAGGGAGAATTATATGGATAATTTATACAAGAATATGCATGTAAGAGTTAGTAGAAGCGAAGGGGATAATCGAATACGTTTTATTCTTTCATAGAAAGTGTAATACAAAAAAAATTATTGCAGATTTTGTGCAAATGAAAAGTGATTATGATTGTAAGACAAAAATGTAGAAAGTTTCGATTATTAGATATTCTATTTGTTTATACCTATATCATGATTGTGAATGGGATATATGTAAGCAATTGTATGGATAATTTATGCAAAAATATTCGTCTGTGAGTTAGTAGAAGCGAAGGGGATAATCGAATACATTTTATTCTTTCCTAGAAAATGTAATACAGAAAATTATTGCAGATTTTGTGCAAATGAAAAGTGATTATGATTGTAAAATAAAAATGTAGAAAGTTTCGATGATTAGATATTCTATTTGTTTATACCTATATCACGATTGTGAGTGGGATTTGTGCAAGCAATTGTATGGATAATTTATGCAAAAATATTCGTGTGAGGGTTAATAGAAGCGAAGGAGATAAACGTATACGCTTTACACCTTTGTAGGAATTATAATGCAAGAAAAATGATTGCGGTTTTTGTGCAAATGAAAAGTGATTATGTGAAGATAAAAATGTAGAAGAATTCTAATATTAGATATTCTATTCGTTTATACCTATGTCATGATTATGAATTGTACCGACAAAAAAAAATATATATATGGATAATCTTTTGGTTTTGCATTCTAGTGCGAGCAAAGAGTAGAAATTAATAAGAAGAAAAATGTATTTCAGGAAATAACGAATTATATATGCGCTCTTCGTTTTCATTGAAACGGAGTAAGAATAATGTTATAAATTACATGAACTAATATACATGTAGTGATATTACAATTTTACCATCGAAACGAAGGCGGAATAAAAGCGTAGACACTTTATTTTCCCATATCGCAGTCGCATGTAAAGTATGTGCAAAGAATTACATGCAATCTGAACAAAAGTACCTGCCAAGAAAGTACGATTAGATAATGACCACCCCTTTTGCCTGACAATTTATCCCCTCCTATAACAATCGCAAGTAAAACACAAAAAAATTATGATTACTTTCCACCATATTCAAAGAATTTCATCTATTCCAACTCTTCATATGACAACTACCCTAAGTAGACGGAAAAAGAAACAAATCGTCAAAATTTCGTCCAAACATCAACATTAGCCTGCATAACAATTCTCAAACTCGATCGAACATCGAAACTTTTCCGAGAAATCAACCCTCTTAATTAACACAAACACATCTAGTTGAACATTTCAGTGATAAAAGAAACATTGTCTGATAACTTTAAACAAACTGAAAGATCGTCGAGAAAATGAGCTGCATGAATGCCAAAGTACAACGTGGGATTAAATTGCTATTCAAAATTTTCGCCCGTTCAAGGGGACTCCCTGGTTATGGGGAAATTTTCAAACAAACTGCTCGGCAACCAAGTTCGTTGTTGGAGGGTATGCATTTATTTCTACGATCCCCGCTGTCATACAATTTGCAGTTTTTACCAGCATAATATCCAAGGACACTTAAATTGCGTTGCACTTCCACGGCAGGGTTTCTGTTCCACTATCCTTTGCATATCTGCCATCTTCACTGTTATCGATCCGTCAGTCACTGCACGAAACGTACCACTCAACTAACTCACTTCTAACTTGTATCGTTTCCATTGCAAAATGCCGAAGACGAGGATAGAATAAACAACGAGAATACCTTTTTTCGTTTGTTCTCTCGTCTATCGGAAAACTCGAAAGGACAAACTTCTTCGATTTTATCAAAACGTGCGAATGAGAGTTTAATATTATTTTTCAACGGAATGGCTTTGGGAGGAGGATTTTCGTGATAACTTTTATGCAGGAACTAAGTCGTCCCTTGGAAGATAAAATGATTGAATGGAAAAAGTTTGCGATCAGAAACAATTGGAAAGGTCATTAATTGCTTGTTGTTATCTTTGTATGTTTTGTTCGGGTATTTATTTTTACCTCATTACAAAACGAAAATTATAAGTAATGTATTGGATCGTTCGGAATGTTCGTAGCGTTACTTGGGTGATATTCAAACTCGATAATCATTTGGGAAATAAATACTTTATTCAATACCGTATGCACCGTTTCTATCGATTACTTTTTGCCATCTATTAGGTAGCTTCATAATCCCCTTCTTAAAAAACTTTTCATTTTTCCTAGCAAAGAACCGCTTTAAATGATTTTTGCAAGCCTTCAGACTACTAAATTTTTAGTCATTGAAAAAATTTTGCATAGACCTAAATAAATAATAATCAGATGGTGCTAGATCTGGCGAGTAGGTTGGGTGGGATAAAATTTCTCAACCGAAGTCCAATAATTTTTATCAGGTTTTCATAGATACATGCGGTCTAGCGATTTCTTGGTGGAAAACGACATTCTTCCTTTTGGTCAACTCGGGTCGTTTGTTTACATTCCTTCCTTTAATTAGTTCACTTGGGCGCAATATTTATCAGAATTAAGAGTTTCTTCATTGTTTAAAAGTTCGTAATAAATAATACCCTTCCAGTCCCACCATATACTGAGCAATAACTTCTTCAAATGCAATGCATCTTTTGGTGCTACTAATGCGGATTCTTCTGCGGTTCTCTAAGATCTTTTCATACAACATTATTGTATAAAATCCATTTTTCATCTCCTGTAATCACTTGTCTTAAAAATTGACAGGTTTGGTTGCGCTTTAACAGAGAGTCACATACAGAGATGCGATCCTTTAAATTCTTCTCCGTTAAGTTATGCGACACCCATACGTCATAATAACTGTTGAATCCAAGTTGCTTAAGATGTTCATATGCGGTACTTTTTGATATTTTCAACATCTCAGCAATGTCCCTAGTTGGCTGCCGTGAGTTATTTTTTATTAACAACTATATTTCGTCTTCATCAATAACGGATGGTCGACCAGAGCGCTTTGCATCTTCCAAACAAAAATTACCACTTTTGAACTTGGAAAACCATTTTCTGACAGTGCTGTCACCAACAGCAGCATCTCCATAAACCGCACATATTTTTCTTTTAGTTTCAATAGCGCTTTTACCTTTATTACAATAATAAAGCATTAAATGTCGGAAATGTGCTTTTCGGTTTTCCATATTCCTACCACTGTTATACGCACAAAATATTATACTAATAAATTTGATTGCCTTTTGTTCTAAATAATGTGTGAAACTATGATTTTCAATGTCATGCTGTTACAAAATAACATTAATAACAAATGACAGTCGTAAAAAGCTTTAATTGTTCCGTTTTTCGAAAACGCTACGAACTTTCCGAAAAACTAAGCATTATACGGCATTACTTTATCCGATTTTCGCCAAACAGATCTAGGTAAATATTATTTGAAATTCAGTATTGAATGTATGATACATTTATCCAAGTTGTATGTTTTTTAAACTAAACGCAAAGATTTTTTGTTATATTACAATGCAGTAATTATAGTAACATAATTAATAGTAATATTCCTGTAAATTTTTCTGAGAAGAGTGCACCACCGATACAGAACCCACATTAACAAAGTCCCATTCGGCTATTTCGATAGCTGTCAGACAAACGCAAAACGGCAGAATAAAATTGCCGGCAATTCAATATTATCGACTTCAAACCCAGCTTGAAAACCATTTCAGGACTCTTCCTAATATGTAATTTTGTTAGCCTTTCTGTTATAGTGCAGGAGAATAACCCTAAAATGAATTTTTGATCCTAAAATGAAATTTAATTCCAAAGAAGAATACCAACTCACACTAACCTAGCCACGAACGTGTTAAAAATACTCTTGTAAATTTTCTTGAAATAAATGCACCACCGAGAGTAAACCCGCATTAACAAAACTCCATTTGGCTATTTCGACGACTATTCGGCGAATGAGAAACTGCAGAATGAAATTACGATGGAACCTGACTAGAATACCGCGTTAAAAAATCTGGCAATTAAAAATTACTGAGTTTGAACCCTCATTAACCTAGCAACGAACATGTTAAAAATAATCCCTTAAATTTTCTTGAAATAAATGCACCACCGAGAGTAAACTCACATGAACAAAACTCCATTCGGTTATTTCGACGGCTGTTTTACTAACGAGAAACAGTAGAATGAAATTACAATGAAGCACGATCGGAATCCCAATCTAAATAAAGGCAACCCTATAAATAAAATCGCACCGTCGGGGATGTTTGCGTAATTTCAAAGTAGAATTTCAGTTAACGCTGCAACGATTGCCGTGCAATAATACAAGCAAGTGAAAGCGTCTCTTTTTACGGTGCGAGCAAGGTAACGGGTGTTACCTTGTAGACGACGAGTAACCAGGGAACGAGAATGGAAAAAGGGGCGAACCGATAGGGCGGTAAAGCTCCTAAGACCGGCGGAGCGTACCTCTTACAGCTCAGGGAACATCGCTCTCCTTGAAGATTGTTGAGCGACGCAGTTAGACAGTTTAGTGTCTCCCATAAAAATGAAACCACTGCTCGGCTTAACAAATTTCCCTCCGATAATGCTACCTGCAGTCTCCTCTCTTTTACGCCCTCGGCCAACCCTTAATACACGAAGTCGTTGATGAATTATACTTGGGTTTGAGAATTTGCTTAGAACTAAGGAAATATCTGATAAAAGTTTCATCGTGGATGAAATTTACTTTTTGTTATATCGATACTATAAAGTCAATTATTACAAAATTCTTGAAAATAGTTTGTAATTCCTGCCGATTTGGAAAATATAATAGACCTAGTATAAAGATGTTATAATTCTTGCATGCCGTTGATTAAAATTATATTACTGATATGAACACAATTGTAATTCGGTTTTTTAAGAAACTATATCCGTTTAAAAAAAGAGTTGGGTTTATAAAGACCGATCACACTAAATATTTTCAAGAATGAAATCCTACTGACTAATAACAATTTTCCTACGACTTGTACCAAGAAATTCTAACGGTAAACATATTCTAGTGATCTGTGATATCTACGTTAGTAAAAAGTGTTAGGGTTTTCAGTACTCTAGATATTTTAAACTGAATTAATGTAGGATATTTATAACAAATATACTTAAAAATAGTTATATACAAGTGGAAACTTAAATTTGTAGTAAAATATAGGGAATGCTCTAAAACACACACACACACACTTTAAATATAACAATACAACTATTATACAAAATCCGTCCAGTCACGTCTAATTGTTCGTCTGTTCGTCCAGTTCCTCTATACATCTAATCGTCTATTCGTTTACTCGTCTATTCGTTTACTCGTCTATTCGTCTACTCGTCTAATCGTCTACTCGTCTATTCATCTACTCGTCTATTCATCTACTCGTCCATTCGTCTACTCGTCTACACGTCTATTCGTCTATTCGTCTATTCGTCTATTCGTCTATTCGTCTATTCGTCTGGTCGTCTATTCGTCTAGTCGTCTATTCGTCTAGTCGTCTATTCGTCTAGTCGTCTATTCGTCTAGTCGTCTATTCGTCTAGTCGTCTATTCGTCTAGTCGTCTATTCGTCTAGTCGTCTATTCGTCTAGTCGTCTATTCGTCTAGTCGTCTATTCGTCTATTCGTCTATTCGTCTAGTCGTCTATTCGTCTAGTCGTCTGTTCATCTACTCGTCTACTCTGTACGTCTACTCTATGCATCTACTCTATATGTCATCTGCTGTCGAACTGTGCGCTTGTCCTCGTGTCGTCCTCGTGCCGTCCACGTTTCGTCGTAGATCGTCTTTTCGTCAGTCAACTGTCTTCGTTCTAGTTAAGCGGGATTTATAAAATCCTCACATTAATTATTATCATTTTGAACAGTAACTTTGGCCGTACATAGAATTCCAGAATTACCCCATACGGTAAAATGATGAGTATAGCTCGTCATTGTGCTGTATAGCACGAAAACCCAATGATGAGCTATCTATACTCGTCATTTTACTCGAACAGGTCAATCTGAAATTCTTTATGAAAGCTTTGTGGAACTTGAAAATGGAATAATTATATTTCGTAAAAGTGAACAAAAAAATTATGCAAGAAATTTTCATTTGATAATGGCAAATGCAATCTATTCTTTCATGTTACGCAATTTTATTTTCGAAACTCCTTGAAAAATAATTGTTTCGTTTGATATTTCCTTTAGGCCTGAGAATATATGCAATTCTAGTGGAAGTCCATTTATATCGATACTTCGTTTTAGAACTCCAAATCGTTTAAGAAATCTTAAGGATTACTTTTAAATCGTGATAACGTGGAAAATATAACACAATTAGCGTAAAGACGTTAACCAATATGCAAATGCTGCATATGATATTAGAACGAATAGTAAAGTGATTCATCGTCTCCCATAAAAGTGAAACCACTGCTCGGCTTAACAAATTTCCGATAATGCCACGTAAAACCTGGTTTTTACGCCCTCCGCGTCCTCTTTCGAGTGCAGCCGTGCACAAGCTCGTATTGCTGATGAATAATCGTTACGTTGTAGCCCTCTAATTAGAAGTGCTAGCGTTTCGAATGAACATTTTGTCGTGGACATTTTTATACAGAAATATAACATAATTACAGGAAATATACGGAAAATTATGAAGAGCCTGCAATTGATGGTGGCATGAGAACTAGACTGAAATAATTTACTTCCCGAATAAAAATAAAATACGGAAAAAAAAACTGAAATAAGACTGAAAACAGGATTTAGACGAATTTCGAACGGAAATAAGACGAAAGAAATAATTGCCACTGAAAATTCTCTGAAAATGTACTGAAGATGTATGCTATTGAGAAAGTTCAAACGGAATTGAGACTGAAACAAGACGGAGGAATTTTTCAGTTGAAGCTGAGACTGAAATCAGACTGAAAATTTGCCATTGAGTATTTCAGCCTGTTTTCCGTCTGAATTAAGTGCTTAATTTACGATTAGATTTTAGTTTTGTTTCTGGATATTTTCAGATCGTTTTCAGTTGTTTTTTCGCTTACGATTTTCCGACTTTTGTTCACTACCTCAGTTTTCTCTAATTGTAAGTTAAGTTTCCGACTGTATATTAATATAGAAAAATTACTCAAATTTTTAGTCTGTTATCTGTTTTTTGTTTTCATCCGGGTGTCATCCATACAAATGAAGTTACTGCTGAATGAAATAAATCTCTTATCTATAGTCTAAATTAACTATATTGTTAGTGTTAAATCTTGGAATGAAAAGATTTTAAACCTAGAGGAAGTATAAGATAAATTGAATTATTTTAGAATATTGACTTTACTCATTATATTTGCAAGAATTGGCTAACAGGTTTTTCCTTGCATTTATACATACATGAATTTAAATTATGCACGAATTTAATAGCCAATAATAAAAAGACGTACTATGTTAAATACGTGGGATAAAATATTAAGCTTTACATTTTAAAAAATGAGTTAGCTTCGAGTTAGTATAAAAATGTCACGCTATGCATATTCGAATATTAAAAAGGTGGGATAATTTTAATCCTACCTAGTCGCAAAGAATTAAAGGATTAATAAATTATGGAAATTTTTGATAAAATTATTTTTCAGTGTTTAGAATACTTCTTATTTTTTGGAGTTTTATTAAATTTTCTTAGTACCGGCTTTTATTGCATTAGAGGTAATCAGACTCCCTTTCTGTCTGTAAATATCATCTTACAACTTTGTTTTAAATTATTACATAAGATTTACACAATGTACAAATTTAAGGATATTCAATAAAAGTATCGTATTCAATTTATAAAAACTTCAGGAAATAAGTTGTAATGTCTTGTAAAACCAACTAAAATGAAACATTTGAAAACTTCATTACCTGATAAGAAAGAAAACTTGTAAACGCCAATGAGATTTATTTCGAAAAGCGGAAGACAATTATCCCATAATCGAGGTTTTGAGGCTTTCGCGGCCACTGTTAAGTATACCATACAATGGTTTGCGTTTTCCGGGTTCAAGCCGTGTTGTGAATTGTGAAGATTCCAACGTTTCGGCAGCATTTCAGCTAGCTTCATCAGGGTTAAACTGATACTGAGGTGTCCTGTTGATAGTCCTCCTATTTGTAGTGGTGCTCAGTGACACGGAACGGTGCTTCAGCCAATCAGATTTTTAGTTGATCAACTGAGCGACTTACAAAATACAAACACAAGAAACAGGTCGGCCGTGTTACCGAAGAAAACACTCTCCAAGATCGCAGTCAAGAGAAACCTATCACCATCCTTCTCCCTTACATACAAGGAACCACAGGCCGCATTGGAAGAATTCTTCAGAAACACCAAATAAGGACGATATACAGCAGAATCCCTCTAATGTTGACAACTTGGGCCAGGATCATTCGCTAATGTTGACACTCCCTTCTATCCCCACTTTTCATGACTTCCCGAGTCGAAAAGTCCAGCCTAAAAAGAAACTTCAAATCCTAGATTCTTTTGATTTCTCATTTGCCGCTTAATTATGTATACCATTTTGAACCTCAAAATCCTCGACTAGTGTGTCTACGCGCCTCAAAGTCTTGTAAATATGATTTTTAGGAGTTATATGAACTGATCAGATAAAATTTTTATTCCAACTTAATCTGACATCCCCGAAAAATATTTCAGAAGTTCCAAGTCTGTCGACTCATATTCTAAAAATAGGGCTTTCAGGAGCAGGTAGGAATTAAATTATCATTTTATTCCATATAAATTCTAAATGTCCTAAAATCACTCCAATTCCAATCCAATTCTAAAACTCCGCATTATAGAATGTATGGCTTAATATTGGGCTTACAATTAGATTAATTTTCTAAATAAGAACGCTGAGGATTATTTTGGGCTGTATGAAGCCTAAATTGATCCTAAAGTAGGCAAAACTGGCAAAAATTAACAAGTTTTGGGCGATTATGGAATTAAAATTTGCATTCTTTTAAATATATGTAACATATTTTTTCATATTCAGCCTATATATCCTAAGTTGTTTGGTAATTTAGGAGGATTTTGGGTTGAAATTTTCGACTCGGGTTACTTTTCCCTGTGCGCATAAGCATGCGCAGAGTTGAAACTTGAGTGAAGGATTCATGTAAACATCCATAACCTACATAACGCGCCACGAAACTAAAATTCTATTGGGCAATAAAAAGTCCAAGTGGGGGAAAATACAAGTAACAGTAACGGGAGTATCCTGTCAACACTAGCGAGAGAGCAACGTTAGAGGGAGCAACATTAGAGGGATTCTACTGTACATACCACCTACCAAGATATCCGGTATGCTCACCTCACCCAAGGATCCGAGTCCACCGTTGCAATTATCAGGAGTATACAAGATCCCATGCTTATGCGGACACGTATACATCGGAGAAACTGGAAGGAGTGTGAGCACACGTCTCAAAGAACATGAGAGGTGCTCTAGACTGGGGTACACACAATCGGCTATAGCCGAACATAAAATTAACACCGGTCACAAAATACTTTTCGACAAAACCAACCTCTTAGCTAAACCCTCAGGTTACTTCCCTAGGAAATACCGAGAAGTATTGGAAATAGTAAAGTATCCGAACAACATCAATCGGGACAGAGGCTATAATATCAGCCCAATCTGGAACACCCTCCTTCCATTTTTTAGTCGCTCAGCTGATCAACAAAAAATCTGATTGGCTGAAACACGGTTCCGTGTCACTGAACACCATTATAAATAGGAGGACTATCAACAGGATACCTCAGTATCAGTTTAACCCTGATGAAGCTAGCTGAAATGCTGCCGAAACGTTGGAATCTTCACAATTCACAACGCGGCTCGAACTCGGAAAACGCAAACCATTGTATAATTCTCCCATAACTTCGTAGCTCATTTTTCAATTTTAAAAGAGCACGAAGCTAACGAATGCTTTTGCCACTCAAGTACGTAAATAAATTCTCACATTACAATCTTCCCTATATTTTTCTTTCTCTCATAACTTCAATTATACATGAAATTAAAAACATTCGTTGCCCAGTTGTTGAAAAAGTTGTTAGTATTAGTTTCTCGAAATCTGTGCTCCAGATATCCGTGCTTTTCAGTGCATACAAATATGCAGAGTAAATGGTAAAGGTTTCACGATGACTTCCGCACTTCATTTTCAATGAAATTTCCCTAAAAACTTTATGTACGTAGGCACGTAGGAATGCAGGAACGAATAAAACCGCTGCTTTTCCCGACACGACTTTTCAAGTAGACCATGAGATGCCGCCTAAAAATTTTTCACAACGAATACAACCGGTCTCGTTTTTCTTGCTTTCAACGTAAGAGCTTCGACGATACTTGAGGCTTTGGTACCTCAGAATTTTAATGTGCCGCATTTTCAAAACAAGCTTCAGTACTATTTCCTTCCTTCGGTTAGAGCTGTTGAATATTATTTGATTTTACGACCCGAAAATAACAAGAGAATTTTTTTAAATCGTAAGGCACGTAAAGGTACATTAATGGATTATGAATTCTGGGTGTTTAAAAGTTGTATTTCACTTCTAATACCCAATTTGTGTTTTATACTATGGATGGGTGTACAAAAGTTTATTTAAAAAGACACTACTTTCGCATTCGGAATTTTAACAAACTTAACACTAGATTTACGGAAGCCGCCAATTTGATGAGTTCCTACATTCTTCATAAAGATTTCTCAAATTTACGGAGAAACAGTACAGTAGATAAGATATTTCACCTGCATTTTATACCTTTGCCGCTTGATCCCTCTGTTTTCAAAGTTCTTATTTTACACTAGATTTACGGAGCCAATTTGGCTCGTTCAAAATTTTATTACTATATATGTACAAGATGGTCCACGTAACTTGTGCACCTCGAATAACTTTTAAAGTATGCGTTGCACGAAAGAATGTTATATACAAAAGTTACATAGTTTAAAAGGGTACACTATATAGTGTGTTAATTTTTTTTATAGGTGGAGGCGTTTCGGAGATTTGAAGGTCAACATTGTTTTTTTAAACGGAATACTATATTTTTTATTCCAAAACATGGTAGAGTATCGAATTGTTAGCAAAAAAGTAAACCCATACTGTAAAAGTTATTCGAGGTGCACACCATTCGATTTCACACCTGTAAACCTAGTGTTACATTAATATAGTGGGGAGATGCAGACTGTCAGCGATTTTGTACAATTCTCTGGCAAACTTACTGGTTTTGGTAACTAGACTAGCGTTTTATGGGTTTGAAACAGTGTGGTGTAAGGTTCGGATGACGCTAACTTCTCGTAAGTAAGGTTGCAAAAGGGCGATTGCATTTCCGGTAACTTTCGTTAAGATTAGAGGTCTTCCAAACATATTTTGAAGGAAAAGCGCTGAATCGGAGACAAATAATAGTTCTCATTTAGACCCCGAATCACGTTTAGTACTACTTGACCATTATATCGCGAAGAATTAGGTCGGTATCCGATAAGAGTTTGTATATCTAAATGGAAGATAAGTGAATAGTGAGTATTACTTTTATTGGAGGTTTTCAAAACAGGTAGAATAGAACGTATTGAAATGATAGAAAAGAATCGAATAGAACCGTGTCTTACGATGTAAAGGCATTTGCTTTTTTTAGATAGTACTTTGAGTTTAAATTAAAATTCATGCGTGATAAAAGTTAAAGTCGTATAAAGTCAGTGGTTTTTAGTAAACGTCGAAGCACTATAAAATCAATTTTAACATAGGAAAAAACATATTTTTTTAATTACATGGTTTCTGCTTGTCTACTTTAAAAAAAAATCAGAAGCATGGTACAGAAAGTTATAAGTCGTGAAAATAAAAATTTGAAAGAGCTATGGTAGTTAAAAAGTTAAAATTTTAAGCTCGCAATCAAATCGGTTCGAGTTTAAATCCTCCATGTAACCTCTAGGAAATTTCTTTTATGTGATACGTATATTATATCCTCGATTTTTCGCAAACCACCTAAAACGATACTAGATGAAGCCAAATAGCACGAAACAATAGCAATAAAATAATGGAATTTTAAAAAATTAAGTCATCTGACTAATTATAATTGCGATAAAGGCCTCCTCTTTTAGATTGTACATCGTTCCATCCTCAATTAAATTATTATTTCTGTCCCACATTACCTATATTAAAATGACTCTAAATTCAGGTACGCAGTCTAAGTCCAATAATCTGATTTTAATCAATTTATTTTGACAAAACTCGAAGTCAATTAAAGTTTCTTAACTCCAATCTACTGTTCCATGCATCGAAGTACAATAATTGTCGCAATTCTACATTCATTGCAAGAATGAAAAATTAATTATAAAAGCAATACCATCTCACCGATTCACAGCAAATAAGGAACCAAACCATTATCTGGAATTGCTCCATTAGAAATTTAGCAGACAAAATAGAAGGAGGAAACTACTTCGATAGTTGTGTAAAATTTTAATTTCAACAAGTTTAACGAACTCCACAAGAAAGAAAATACGACAATGGAAATGGTTCACATATCATTCCGAAATAAATGAATGCAATTACTCGGAAAATTGTACGGATAAACGGAATACTCTGTCAGAAAATGTATCGTACAGCGAAAGCTATTTTTTAACCGTCGAGATTCGCTGAGAATTTCTCGAATTCTATATAAGATTTACGTTCAACTTGACGCGTAACAGATTACGGTGACTTCTTGTGCAACAAGAAACTTGTTTAACGCTATAAAGTTTGTATACGTATTTCCACGAGGAATCTTCTATTTTAATCCGTCTGTTGGTTCCAGTTTTGCCCAAACTAAAAATAATATTATCGTTTCTCTTATTTTGTTCTTTCATCCACAAACGAAATGTTTGTTCTACGATTAATACGATTCCAAACCAGATTTAGAAAGGATAATACGGATTATTTACCGACAGTTTTAACAGGTTACCGTTAAAACTGTAAATCAGAAATCTATACCTGCCTCTACCGGAAACTTTCGAATATTTACGGAACGTCTCCTTTACTAGGGCTTTTGCATGAAGAAATTATCGATCGATGGTGAATAAAAAAAGGGAAATTTCTTGAAGGTTTCGCAAAGAAACTTGTTAACTTCTTCGAAACTTTGCGAGGTATGGATTAACGACGAAGCCTAAAAATCCTCGAATGCCTTGAAAACTTTTCAAAGATCTTTCTCTACTTCCCTCGTTGAAGATGCGTGTAACGTGTACTAGTTATATAGATCTTATGAGTATTGAACGAATCAAATAGATATTACGTGAAACAGACGACTAATGGATAAACTATTAACGGTGCTTGATAAAGATGTAAGTCGAGAATTTAAAGGATTATTTCTTAAAAAAGAAAATTTAGTAATCATTCCCACTGTGTTGCTTAACATTAGATCTATCTCTGACACTAGATTGACCTTCTTTGGGGGCTTTTGATTACTCCTTAACACTAGATTGACTCTCCACTGTCTAGGAGATCAAAATGACTTGTACTGAATATTTTAAAATGTTTTTAAAATGTGTAAGGCTGCACCTTGCTTAGTTTTTTATATCTATCTTGTGAAACATGAGAGATTAAATCAACTTAGTTTCTTGTGCATTTCATCCTCATTCGCCTAAACTATTTATTTAGTATCTTTAAATTTAGAAATTCATAGTCAGCAGTTCTAGTGTTAATTGGAACTGCCAATGATGAAATAAATATATTTAAACGTAGTAGACAGGGATATCATTAAATATTTTATTGAGAAGTGATTAAAATAAAAGTGTACTGTGTTGTTGGTTTAAAAAATGGTTATTACTAAAAAGAAATGAAGAGTACAGCTTGTTATTATCTGTTTATTCTAGAAAATTTATTATTGACCATACATTCCATTTCAGTGCAAAGAGTTAATCAATTAACACGTCGACTGCCGACTACCGGGGGTTACCGGTGACCGGCGCAATTGAATTCAATGAAATTTCACGTAACATTTAAATTGCAAAATTTATGAATTTTCGGACATACTGAAAATTTAAATATTGGTGTTAAAAAGGTGAAGGTCTGCCAAATATCCAGCTATCTATATTACTTCAAGTTTCTACTTTACAAAAAAGTGAATTTAATAGAAAGTTTCACTTCAGTTGGAATGGTGAAACTGGTGAAATGCCAGTGGCGTTCAACGTGTTAAACCATTTATATTCTATAAGATAGCAAATTTAAAATTTCGTTTATACATAAACGACAGTTAGAATAACAAATGTTAATGTTTTCAAGAATAAAACATTTTAATCACTTTCGTATTTATACTACTAACATGTTACTTAAAGCACACTTTTCATGATTATCAAATTGTTCATCGTTTCTCCTTTCTCTTTTAAACTTCCTAATACATATTCCTACACTAATAACATATGCGAGTATTTTTTATATATAGGTCAACACCATTTCTCCTCATCGATGAGGAACAATTGATTTTATAGAGAAGGGAGAAGAAACGTGCATCAGCAGTAGGAGCAGTCCGTTATAAACCGCCAAACAGTAAACGTCGATTATGAAATTTCACGATTTCCTCTCGTACTGTCATATCGAGAAGGTTAAACAGGTCAAAGGTTCATTTCACCGTGGAAACGACCCAAATTTCTGCATCCGCAGAGTCCAAGTCGGAAAAATAAAACGAAGGATAAGAAGCAGTATTCGCATAAGGATCGAATGACGAGCGACCGTTTCTAGCTGGCGTGAAATTGCGACGTCCCAGGATGGCAGAAAAAGACGAGGTTGAGGAAAGGAGACGATGACACGGCCTCGTGCCGCACGAAACGATGCGATGTCCCCGTTGTGGTCGGCCTACACATCGCTCGCGGCTCGAAATCGCCCAACCTCCGGGGTGTAATTTAATTCAAGGGTCGGATGAGCAAAGATAGGTATAGCTGTACGAAAATGGCTACACGAAACAGGATGAAGAAAAGAGAGCCAAGGTGGAGATTGTGTCGGAGTTAGATTTCAAGGGTGGATGGAAAAAGAGGGGGTGGTCTTCAGACACGTTGACGATTTCTTGGTCGAAGGGTATTACAATTTTGTTTTAGTCAGGGGGGAAATCTATTGTAAATTATACGGATTTGTTGGTTATGAATTATTAAGAAAGATACATTTGAGGTTTTTTTCATTTAATTTTTCTTCTGTACTTACTTTCTAATTTTGGCCTTTAGTCTTTAACACTAGATTTACGGTAAAATTAACGGATTCCTACTTTTTTTTTTAAATTCTTTTCAAAGTGTTAGAGGATTAGTACATTAAGTATTTCAAGTGTATCTTATAATATAGAGATTAATCATATTTAGTACCGCTTGATTCATCTTTCTTCAAGGTACTTACGTAATTTATTTAAACCTACCACATTTGGCAGATGTACATCTAGTGTTATGGGCTCCTTTATGTTTGAATGTTAGACAAACTTAATGATTTAAAACATGTTTTTCTTATGCATATGTCATTTGTATTCATTGCAATAAAAGTTATTTTTATTACAGACGTCCCTCCACTTTCGCACAATTCGTTATTTTGAACATTTGTAAAAATTCAATCTTTTAAAGAATTTTATAGATATTACAAAAATTGTTCGTTTCCATACAGTCATTTCCACATAGCACTCGTTTGCACACACATCGCCTATTAGAGGTTCTCTATATGATATTGTAGTTCTAATACTGCTTCTAATACTGCCTACTAAAACATAGAAAATCTCAAGATTACGAAGAAACCACATGAAAACGTTTAAACTCTTCTCATTACATTAATTAGGCATACTGATAAATAAATACTTTAGAATAAAATTTTTAATATTCTTTTTGTGTCTCCTTTCGAACAGTTAACATTCGCACGCATTTTCAGGAACCAATTACGTGCGAAAGTCGAGAACTGCCTGTATTAGGTATTACTAAGAGTGTTGTAATTTTTTAAGTGAAAATAGAAGAAATTTCATGTAGTTGGCAAAGTTATGGAGAATGTGTAAACAAAGATATCGATGAACATAAAGGGAGCGAGAGTTCGTTTGAAAATTTATTGAGTGCTACTAGGCGAAAGTGTAATCGTGCTGTTAGTTGAAAAGGGAAAAAGAAAAATCCGCGAAGGAACAGAAGAAAAAGGGAGCACCACCAATTGTGGTCTGAAATGGTGTCGGGGATGTTATTAAGGGAAGCAGATAATATCTAGACACCGCTATAACCCGGAAAATACTTAGTGATATCGAAGGTTAAGTATAGATACTTTCTCAAGTGCCCAGTTTACCCTCTTTTCGTTTTCATTACTCTCTTAACGAAATTCTCTTGAGTTTTTTTAAGAAGTAAACACTGTACTCTAACAATTTAATATTTCATTTTAAAAAAATCCTCTTGTAAAGTTTGCAAAGAATGTAGGATTTATAGTATTGTCTGTTAGAAATTGTATGAAATACTTCTTTCATAAAATATAGCTTTCATAGGGAATGTAAACTCTTTGATTTTACAGAATTACTATAACAGTTGTCAATTTGACTGAAAACCATGTTCCCCGATTGTACAAAGAACGAGAATATTACTGGAAATAAGTTAAAAGTTTCTCGAAAATTCTAGAATCGATCGCTAAGTGCCAACAAATTCAGATTCACATTTTTACTTCGATTCCATTCGGCAACGTGCCAAAGAGACCATCACAAAAAAGTACACCGCAAAAAGAACCCATCGCTACGTTTATCGCACTCGAGCGAATTTCAACCTGCCTTCGTAACTTACCGTCTCGTACGTGGGATTGCTCTGCACTTTCTGCATGCCCTTAATTCTATCGTTGTTTTCCACATTGTGTGAGATTCGGTTGGAATGTCACGAAACATGAACCACCAAAAATCCAAGTCAATTTCATGGTTCCTACGTGGAGGAACTTTCCCTCGACTTTTGAAGCGTTTAACATTTTCAACCTCGGTTGAATTCTGATGCGTTCGCTGATAGCGAGAAAAAATGAATTTTAGTTATAGAGCTGAAAAGTAAATTCAATTTACGTCATCGGATAAAAGCCTGAGATAATTTGAACTTTTAATAAATTATTGTGCTTCACCATTGTAAATTTTCGGGGTATTAAACTCTGCAAGGAATTTGAGTGTTTGGTGCTTTTAATTGAATAATTTTCTGCAGATATTGATGATATGATTTTCAAGTAATTTTTAAAATTTCATCTTTTTTCCTTCAAATATCTATGATTGTCTAATCACATTTAAAAAATATGTAACTGAAAAAATATCGTAGTAGGGTAAGGTTGCGTAAATCGTACCACTTAAGAAAAAAATCTGTGTAACACTGCCGATTTACCAAATAAATAGGAAGCAGATATGTCATTTAAAACTTTTGTAAACGTCCTTTTCATTTATTGTGACGAAATTGAGAAATCTATAGGTTGTCATATAAAAAAATATATATTTTGAAAAAGTTTCATCGGTACGATTAAAGAAACCAGTTCTAATACAGTTCTTCTTTAATTACTACAAGCATCACACACGTATTTTGTCATTCTTTTTCGAAATTCAGCGAATAGATCGTGCACCCATGATTTGCATTTCAAGCACTGAGAATCATGCTTCCCTCACGAGAGGAAAGAGAATCCTCACGATGCGGCAATTTGTATTTTCCCGCTAATTGACACGCAAACTTTCTTAGATCGGTAGCAGTAAGCCCTAAAAAATTTATTTCTAAAGAAAGGGTATGTTTCATCAACTCTTTCTCCATATTTTCGCGAAGATCTTTCGGCCTGCCAATTTTCATATTTCTATTTAATCCTTTAAAATGACGTCCTAGAGTTGGTTTAGGAATATTGCATTTTCTGTGATCCTCATTAAATCCAATTTCATTATTGGATAAATTTATTAATGCCTCCACCATATCTTCTTGTTTCCAACTATTATAAATTCGTTTTGCCATATTTTCGGTCTATAATAAAAATTTAAAAACAGTATTTTAAAGTCAAGTGATATTAACTAATTCTAAAGCAAATTCGCATTTATTACATCAAAGTTATGTAACCAGAAATAGTAAACTCCTAAGTCGTACCGGTACGATTTTGGAATCTCATGTAGGTACAATTTAGGAGACGGTACGATTTATAATTATAATGACCATAACCAAACACAGAATAAAGCTAACACGATTTTGTTTGCGGCAAACAACTTCTTAAATGTTACAACACGACTTGAAAATATGAAGCATGATTTTATCAATAATGTGTTTGCATGATGAACTACTAAACAGGCAGTAAAAGTTAAACGAAAATTACGATAAACTTATTTCTTGAGATATTGCCTTTCTACGGTAATTGCGAGAGACGAACAAAATCGGAAACAATATGATTGACTTGACAGTAAGTTATTTTGCTAGAAAAGGCGCATATCACGTGATATTACGCCTAATATTTAAAAGGTACGATTTACGCAACCTTACCCTATATTGAAGACACCAATTAATATTTAAAATTGCTTTTTTGCATTTTCTATACATTCTCTTTGCAAATTGCAAAGGTTTCTGATCGTATATCTAAATTGAATCCAATTATTTTGGGATTCTGTCAATCAATCGAATTGAACGAAAGTCCATAATTTCTGTTTTGTAATTATCGAGTGATCAAATTTTTGCTATTAATATGCGAAATTCAATATCTGAACATAGTCACGGTGATAATTAATTGGAAATGGAAATTAATTCGATGCTTACAGTAAGACGGGATTTCGAGGTAAGTCAGTTGGAAATTCAATAGGTAAAGTGAATTATTCGGTCAACTTCAGCCACAAATCCACGCGTTGCAATTTTCGATAGTAACATGAATATTAGATCACAGAGTACTTTGATTCCATCGATTTCCACATAATGTCCTCGCAAATCAAACGCACCGTGCGTTTGCAACTTTCACTAATCTTTCAACATTTTCTCGTAATCCAAGTATCTTCGATATTTCTCCGAAATGTACAATAAAATCTTGAGCAATCCAAGATTCAACGAAACAGAAAGAATTGAAAATATAAAATATATTGCGTGAGTCTTATGTATGTTTGCTAAAACTGTTATTTACAAAGCTTAATCAGCTTATACAAATTTGTAAACAACGATTAATAAATATAATTACTACGTAATTCTCCAAAAAAGGGAACTGAATCAACAATACAACTTACTATTACTCTTGCTGATAGAAAATGTCTGTATTTTCTTTGAAAAACTTTGAAAGTGAAATTATCTATTTCTTACAAGGGAACCTCCCGAGGTGTAAATCACCGATTTTAATGAAATTTTAGTATGATATAGATCTCGTCAAAATATTTGACGCGTATTTTGTTTTGTTGGCAACCGTCTACGTTAACGGGGTAAAAATCACCCTCAAAGTTGAAAGAAAAGTATTTTTTATCATATTGTTTAAACAAATGGGTCTTTTAAAAAAATGTTTATATCATTGGATTTGTGGTCGAAATGCGTTAATTTTCACTCCCTACAAAATTTTCGTATCTCTAATAGTTTCGGAGATATTCAACAAAATAGTTTTCTTTACTCCACCTTTGGGGGCGATTTTTACCCCTTTAACGTGGACGATTGCTGATAAAACAAAGTAGGTATCAAATATTTCCAGAAAAACCATATTATCGTAGGATCGTGAAAAAGAAACGAGAGAGGCGCGCGGCAACCCCCATCCAAGGCAGCAACTCGGCCAGAGTAGCTTAACGTCGACGATCGCCTGGGTCGGCGCGGAACCACTGCGCCAGGGACCTCTCCCTGATGACAATTTCTTTTATGCGTCCTTTTCTCCTATGTTCTTTATAGGAGGGCTTCTCCGCCCCGATCCCACATTATACTATAGTTTCATAAGAATTGGTGATTTACAGTTGAGGATAGTCATACATGGAATCGATGTGACTATACAGCCGACAGACCTCAAAGTTGTGAACATAAACTGCTTTAATCGATTATATAGTTGCTTTAGAATGCTTGTAGTGTAAGAAAATATTTGTTATACAAATAACAATGAATACCATAATTGCAATAAGTATTTCGAATCATTGTTTAATCAATCATATTTTTTAAATTTATATAAAAACAATATGTATATCTGTCAATAAAATCTGACCTTTGAGAACAACCATACATGTACATATATACGAAGGAATAACTTGACAAGTACGCAAACGTATGAATTGAAAATACAATAACTTTTTTTGTAATAGAAATATTAAATTTCCAATTTATCCGTATTTTGTGTTTCAATATATAGTATTCACAGACACATATACAAGTAAATTGATTGAAATTTAACTGACAAAATGATTTAAAAAGTAGTCTTTTTAGCATATTATTTAAACAATTGGATTTTCTAAAAAACTGATA
The DNA here is from genome assembly GCA_910591515.1 of Cerceris rybyensis. Classification (NCBI taxonomy): domain Eukaryota; kingdom Metazoa; phylum Arthropoda; class Insecta; order Hymenoptera; family Crabronidae; genus Cerceris; species Cerceris rybyensis. Next base: position 24,988,477 of record OU342789.1, on the reverse strand, counting down.
TACCATTGGATGCAACGTCCGAAGGCTTTAATTTTCATTCCGAACGAAATATTCGTATCTCTAATAGTTTTCGAGATATTCGATAAATAATTTTCTGGATCCCAACTTTGAGGGTGTTTTTCAACACTTTAACGTGGACCGTTGTCGATAAAAAAAAATACGTGTTTATTTTAAAATATTTTAACGAGATATCTTTATCATACTAAAATTTCATAAAAATCGGTAATTTACACCTCGGGATGTTCACTTGTTAGTATAGTTTTGACCACTTCGAATATTATGCTATTATTAATTATGTTATTATCAACCTTACTGTACGGTTTTCTAACTCGTTCAAAATTTTTCAAATCCTTTCAACCCTTGACTTGCTTAATTTTGAACGTCTTAGTCCCATAACTCTAGGTTCATATTAAATCAATTAAATGTTCGATTATCAAAAAGAAAAGTTTCACCACTAATTTTTATCGAGTCGCATCAGATCAATAGTGATAAATAGACTCCGGATGTTTATGCAAATTTCAAATTCAACAAATGCAGTTAAGACAAGAGAACCTATTTAGGGATTTGTTGCACTCGATAAATGTTACAACATATACCATACTTTGGATATTTCGGATATATTTTTATATTATGTTTGTTTTGTGTATTTTAGCCGTATTCATTTTGTCATAAAACCATAAACATCCGGAGTCTAGTGATAAATTTTACGTAGAACGAACACAATTTATTTTCAACTTCCAAGATGGCCAATTCAACTACACCCATTTAGAAGAAACTCTGGGTGCAAATAGTATAAATCTCTCAATAAACATGCCTAAACATGTAGAATGTTTCATTAGACGTCGGTATCTACGAAATACGACCTAAAAACACGAAATGCACTTAAAGTAGACGTGCCTCTCAGGCAGTAAAAGAACCGTTTTCCCTGAGATCACGATTTCGCCGGATTCGCAAATTTCCTCGTCGAAGAAACCTTCTTCTGGCTGGGTCGTGAATTTGAATTGCCAAGTTGGAAATTCAGGTAGAAAATTTTCAAAACTAAATTCCTCGTACACGACCGATCAGCGTCAATGTAAAGGAACTCGGAAATCTACGATTTCAAAAGCTTCCGATGGAAACTTAAATCGTCTTGATAGTATCGACAGTTTAATGATAGCCATTAACAGTTATCTTCAACAAGCTGAGCCGTTGCCCGCTGACATTTCTTGCAGAAATCCCTGTGCAACTCGACCTTTCGTATTTCGCGAACGCCTTGCGGGTATTAATTTCTTGCTAATACCTCCACGCAGCTACGGACTTCTCAAAGTAATTGAGTATTACGCGTAGGAGGAGAAATTAGCAGAAGAATTTTTATGAAAATATTGTAGCTTTGAAAGTTGCGGAAGGAGTGAAAAGTGTGTTTTTCAGTTATGTTCAATTCGTTTAAATATCTTTGAGCTGCTCCTATTAGACATTTGCTAATTTTACGGCGTTCTATTTTTTATTATTAATTATATTAACTGTCAGTTCTTCAAGCGTCAAAAAAGAATTTTTAGAACAGAAAACTACCTAACATTTGCTCTAGCATATGGTACTATTGAGTTGACAAAAAAGTGATTTCGAGTTTGTAGTATAAATTGAAATTCAATTTTTCTTAAGACAGAATATTTTTCTATGACCTATGTTCAATGACCTTTCGCCATCTTTCTGACAAATTCATGATTCCGCTTTTATAAAAATTCTGGAACATACCAGGAAAAAACTGACCCAAGTGCGGTTTTAGGCTATCATCGCGAGTGAAAATAACACTGTTCAAAAAGTTTTAAAAATCTTCATAATAAATGGTAATCTGATGGTGCGATATAAGACTTATGTGGGGGCTATGATATCACTTCCCAACAAGGCTTAGCCTTTGCGAGAAATAAAAAAGGAAAATATGTTAGACATGTTCGCTTTTACACTCCGTGTTAGAATTTATTCTAAACAAACATTTATAAACAAAATAAAGCACAATTTATTTTCTAAGCCAAACCAAGACCTTTCGATCGTCAGGAGAAAAAATCATAATATTGTTGGAAATCGTTCAGAACAAACGTAACGCTAGCATTCAGCGAAAAGCGAAATTACTTTCTTGCTAACCCAATATTTTTATGTTACTATTTTTAGCAACGTAATTGATAAAAAAGAGGCAGTAATTTCGTGATTACGAATTTCGAAGTTCAGCGAAAGCTGCTGACATTTCGTTGCGATAATAATTGGATGAAAATTAAATTTCATTATCCGAAACGAGATATTGTCTGCTGCGAATTCATTCACGAGACATAGATTAACGAGAAGAACATACATATTGAAATGAAAAATGACAAACTCGAAACAATAGTCTATTTTAAAATTTTGCAGAATGTGAATTACTCCAGGGAAATGATTAAAAAATAAAAGCAATTGAATCGGTGTGGTGATTAAAGATTAAGCACGATGCTTAGCCCGAGTGATTTCATATCGAGATAATTAATCGAAGTAATTAATTTTTTAATAGACTTCCAGTGTCCTCGGGCAATTTCAATTTACAGGTTGAGTTACTTCTGTAATACATCGACATTTCTGCATGCTTTCTTTAAAATCTTTGAATATTAATTTCGATCGAGCATCGTTTAATTCATCGAACATGTTAGTAGAAATTTGATTGAATTTATAAGTACAAATCTGAATCAATTTAAGTTTAACGTATCGCGTGATTGGACTTAAATGATGTTTGTAAACCCAAGGGAACCATTTCATGCACTTGCTAACTTCTTGGCACGATGTAACTACTGAAACTCAAATGCAGCACAAATACACTTCGTCAAAATCCTGAAAAGTTGAATGTGTAAAACATTTATTACAAATACACATTTAAGATAGTTGTCTCATGATTCGAAATAAACAAGAAGTTGTTCAAACTTGAACTATATATAAATAGATATGTAATACATATGATAGTGAAATTTGATGACCGTTCACCACGTTATACGCTAAATAATTGCAATTAAAAATGATACTTTTGTACACACTGCATTGGAAAAGCGTGGGAAAGTAGTATATATTAATTTTTATTGTGGCGAAAATAAACAACGTTGAAACGAAAAACTACAGTGTAATAGAATAATATATTCTGAATCATTAAGAAAAAAAAACATGCTGTTACCAGTTAGTTTTTCATAAATATGGAAAAATAAAATCTTCGTTTCATAATTATTAGTAGAGGAGGGGATATTACTATAGATACCATATGACAGTATACATATGTACAGGTTAAACAGATAGTGCCAAGTCCTCGTCACAAATAAATGGATGGTTGTGTACGTGTGTACATATACGGAATAAGCACAATGTGTGTTTCAATAACGTAGCATAATTAAAGTGCAGATTTAACAATTTTTTTCAAGTTGCATTATGATTAATTTTGGATTTTAGTTTTATTTTAATATCAAAAACTCTAAAATGAAATATTTTATATTTTGGAACAACTTCCTAATACATTCCGTAGAAAATACTAATTTTATTTCTATGGGGGGATGAACCCGATCTAGCGACGGTACCTGCGTGGAGCAACTACCTTAATATACAAATACAAGTGGAAATATAAAAATGGAATTGGAAATGGAAATAACGAGGATGTACACACTCAAATACACGCACTTATTTAATTCTAGTCACGTCTACTTGTCAGTTCGTCTACTCGACTAGTCTTCGAGTTATCTATACCTCTATTCGTCTAATCACTTAACACTAGATTTACCAAACCAGTCAAAATGACTGGTGCACAATTTTTTCCAAAAATTCCACGGGTTTACGAGAGAGCCGTAGAATAAATATTCTTCGTCCATCGTATAAAACATAAATTACCGAATCTATCATCTCTTCCGCATCTTAATTTTCCTTGCTTTGAGGTACATATTTAACATATTTAAATATAGTAAATTTCACGCTGGTAAATCTAGCGTTAATCGGCTAACGGTCTAATCGTCTATTGATAAATTATAATAATAAAATAAGTCTTCCTTCTCTTCGTATTTACGTCCGTTTACTGCGGTGTTCGTCAATTCTCTGCCTACGACTTTTCGTCCTCGTGTCATCAATCATAGAAAGCCTTTATTTCAAGTTTCAGAGCGAATATTTGGTTGAAGAGGTGATCGCGCGCCTCAACCTCTACTCACATTTTATTTTATAACTCAAAAACGAATAATTTCCCCAAGGTTTGATAAATACCATTCGAAAGGGCATAAAACGTTCTATTATTGCAGCGATTTTGGTTGGAATCAGGTGATACTTTTTTGGGAATTGCCATTTTTCTGCATTTTTTCTACATTGAAAAACGCGAAAAGTGTGAAAAAGTATGTGTGCAATAAATAAATTACATAAACCTATACACCGTTGGAAAACTTTATTTTTTTATGATTTTTTGGTGCCAGGCTCGGTCGATATCTTGTTTTTTTAAAAAGTTACAGCACATAATAGATTTGGCCAAAAGTTTTTGCGCGCGATCAACATTAGACTCAAAGAGTTACTAATACGCAAAGTTTCAGGAAAATTGGTCTCGGGTAATTTTGGTCGATTTTGAATCAACACCTTTTCTCATTGTTCCTAGAGACTTCTATTAATCTTTGCAAATTAAACGTCATAATTCACAGAACTTAAAAATCTCAGCACCATTTTTCACCAGGACAAAATGGAGTTCGAAATAATTTCATGAAAGCTCCAATCATCCAGGAATATTACAATCATCTTTCTAAATATTCGGTAACAGGTTCCAATACGTTACATTAAAGTTCACGGCATCGATACGCTTATATGTGAAACTTGAAAGTAGATATCCTTTGCAAAGACAAAAGCGAACGTTTCTTTTACCGTGTTAACTTTTTTTGCACGCGTTCTACCTGCAGTAATAAGTCAAATTTAATGTACCGTAAAAATTCTAGCGACATTTTCGAAGAAATCGTTTACGAAGCTTCGTTGCTAGAAAATGTGGAAAAATCTTGAGACATAGATTGATACTGGAACACGGTAGATGCAAATCCAAGGAGAAAACACGGAGGGTCGTATTGGCGGGATTCGAGAGGAAAGTTTGATTTTAGATGCAATGACACGAAGGAAATTTTGATTTGACGAGCAACGATGGAAATAAGATTTTTATTTGAACACCAATAGCCAGGAAATTTCGTTGCACTTGCAGGTACGAAATGCGACAGGATTTACTTCCACGATGTCACTGTGTTTTTATTGAAAACAGTTGACAGAATTTTATCCAACCCGATGCATTTTTGTATTTGTAAAACAACTAAATTTATTGCACGGCTACCTAAGTTCACAATTTCGGATTAATTCGAATGAAGATTATTTTTAAATGGAAATCTTCAACGTTTTATGAACCGAAATATTTTCCTAATTACTCGTCATCTACGCAAAAATAATTTCTTATTTTATTTGACTACCAAGTTATTGTAACGTATTCACTTTCATATCTTTTATCAAATTAATCATTATTATCCTATATTCAATTTTATTTTGGCAAAAATTTCAAATAAATATACTACCATAATGGCGAATTTATCGTCCTTGGATTCTTCAGGTCAATATTCTCAATTCAATTTCGTTACAAGAACAAATATAATAACTCGTAGATAAAAAGTTGGTAATTTGCACAAAATACGGAAGAAGAGTTTTTCGATGCGGTACGTGTATAGAAAAAAATATTATTTCCGCGTGTCCACTTCACGCAAGATAAAGAAGTATCGTCCGAAGTGATCTATTCCGCAGATTGGGAGTATAAGTCTTCTCTTGGATTAGATTGGTTCGGAAAAGAAAGAGGAAATAGGAATGAAACCGAAGATGAGCTATAAGAACACATTTATCGGCTTATGAGAAAAGAGGCCAATTTTGACGGAATACAAACCGAGAGGAACGAGATTGTTACTATACTATAGTTTCACATCATTTATTGAAAACTTTTGCCAAATCAAATTCCAGGCTGTGGAATAAAAACTGGATTAATAAAAAAACCTGGAAATACCTATGTCGCTATGATTAACCCTTTGCGGTCGTATTAAATTTATACATGGGTGTGGTACTGGTTGTAATTAATTTCCATTGAGCGAGCAGTGATACATGATATGTAAGATTATGAAGGATAAACAAGATGTTTTAATTCTTTTGTCAACTTGAGATATATGTTTACACAATAATATGTTTTAATGTAATGTGGGGTTTACTATGATAAAAATAATATATTTAGAATTTAAAAATACAAAAGGAAAACAAAAACAATACAATACGTTAAAATACAATGGGGGTTACAATCAAGACAATTTCACTCTGGCAGCTCCTTCCTAAAGGAAAGCTGCAATACAACTGTTTTTCGCTACGACGTCGTTCTTAAGAGGCCCACCCTGCGTTATTTACGTTGAAACGACGCAGGGCCCCGATGACAGAGAAAGAACAGATGTCGCATCGCTTTTCTACCTACAATAATGTTTTTATAGAAAAATTATATTTTATAATTTTCCATTGTGTGGTATTTTTCAAAGTACATAGTCTCCAACATGACCACCTGGTTTTCGACTGCACGTGTCTCAAAAATAATTAGTTTGACAACTTCCGCCCTGGATTTTTCTGTTTGAACGTACGAAGCAATCTTTGCTTTTTATGTTTTGACAGTGCTGTTTTCCATTAACCCTTTGTCCTACACGATATCTGCCAATTGCGCGAGCCATAGTAAACAAGAAAGTCGGTCGCGCGCCGTGGCATTCAGTTGTTCAGAATCGTGGTTTTCGCTTATGGCACAAATTCTTTACCACGAGTCAGACTCGTGGTTTTCGCTTATGGCACAAATTTCTTACCACGAGTCTCACTCGTGGTTATAGGCCGAAGGGTTTAGCCTTTCCTCTTTATCTGAGGACAATGGTCTTTCCGGTTTTGAAGATGTTCCGTCACGGCGTCTTGCATAGCGAGTAAGAGATGACAGTATTTGTTTAAACTGATTTTTTTTTGTTTCCAATTGATAAGTGCACCGTATTGGTTCGTAACTAGGTTCTTTAGACATTCAGGTTCGTTCAAAGAAAGTATAAATTGATACATAGATGAATATAATGTAAAATTAGTATGGTTCTTTGCTATGGTGGCTGAGAGCAGACATACAATCACAAAGGGTTAATATAATTAAACTCAAACAACGAAAATATTTAGAAAAATTAAGGTGAACTCGAAAATTTCAAAATTTTACAATCCCATTACGGTACGTTTTAATGATTAATCTATCAAAATTGCAAATTTGTGGATACACAACCTTATTGAAAATTGATGAATGTATAAAATTGAAGGGAAAGTATATGAACTGAATGATATAAGGATCACTGAGCTAGTATGTAATTCTTCATTGCTAAATTAAAAGAGATAATATATTATAAAACTCCCCAGTCTGAATTTCAACAAAAATGATGAAAAAAGAAATACAATACTGTCATAGGTAATGCGAGTGCTTGAACATTCTACGAATTTCCACAGTAACGAAAATATTGGAGCGAATAAAGTACTTTTGGAAAAAAGAGAGGCCGGTATTGAAAGTACAACGAAGCGGTTTATCGATGAAAAGTACACGGAGTGGCGCACTCCAGGACACTCGAAGGATCTCTTAAGGTAACACGTTAATTGCACTCGACATTTTCACGATGTCTGGGATAAAATCCATTAAGGTCGTATTGTTTGCGTAATCATTTTTTTTCTCCTTGCAATCGATGCACTCATTAAGGAATTACGACGGTAAACGACAACGAAGGAAAACTACCTGGGGTTGAACGATCGTCGTTATCGGATAATTCTCTTAAGAGCCATGAAATATCTGTTCACTTTCGGTTAGTCTATCTGGAATACTCTTTCAATTATCTGTTCAATATGATTTTAAAGATTATAAGTAATTAGAGAATACTATTGACGCCATTTTTAGACTAATTAATTACCACAATTGTTTTTTCATATTTTGAAGTGTGGGGAATTATAATCTTTTTATGATGAGATACGTATCACAGTGGATAAAACTGTAAGAATATGAAAACTGTAATTAACCCCTTGCCCTACGATTTCCTTTCTGGCTGGGCATGCAATGGCTCAGAATTAATTCCCGAAATGAAAAATTCCCACTATTTCCTGATATTTCGTATAACTGAGCGTGATATTAATAGTATAAAAATAATCAAACCATTTCGTGATCAGCTGATACTTTTAATTTAGTAATTTTTGAAAAATTTTAAAATTTAGAGTTATGAACATTTAAAGAGGACGTAGCAGACAATAACAATCGTTTAGTGGACTTGAAGATTGGCCATAATTCCAAATGTTAAAATAATAAGTAACTTCGTAATTAACACAATATAATTCAAAAGATATAGTCTTAACACTAGATTTACGGATGTTGGTATACCTATTTTTCTGAAGTGAGCCAATTTGACTCATACAAGAAAATTGAAGTTTCTTCCAAAGAAAATAGTTCCAAATCAATTAAAATGAAAGATTTATTATTAAAACAATTAACCAACCAATATATTATATTTATAGTAATCAAATTTTGAATGAGCCAAACTGGCTCCGTAAATCTAGTGTTAAATATTTTGCTAAAACATTAAACATATTTTGAACTTCAAAAAGACAGAGTACTTACTTATGAATTTATCTTCTCTCTATCGGATGAAAGAACAAAAGACGTCTTAACTGCAAGCGCTTTAAAATTATAGATTCAAAACGACATTCAATGAATGTATAATATACCACAGTAAAAGTGCTACTTTCCTTGGCTTACAAAAATTCCATAAACAAACAAACAAACAAGTGTAAGTAATTCGACTTTGCGTCATTACAGTAGACACTCTTTATTCTTTCATTTCTGTCAACCAAAGCGTTTGTAGAGAGAGAGGTCAGAGTGCTGTTCGAAGGGAAAATGAAACAGTACTTCATAATATAATATATTTCTTTGTACTTAATATTTTGTTTCCTTGTTATTTAAACTCTTGTACGGTAAATAAACCTATGTAAGATTTCGAAAGGATAGATTACATTGTAGAATATTTAGTACGATTGATCGAAGCTCATGACGGAAGCGAAAAAGTGTAAGATTATATCAGAGTACAAAAGAAGGATGGATGAAATAAAACAAGTGAGTAGGAAGAGAGTAACTAGCGAGTGTGCATGTAAGAAAGTGACTTTTTGCATTCCCTATTTAAATATTTTCCTGTAGCCAATAATTTTATTCTTATTGACTATGAGAATAAAATTAATTCTGATATCATACTCCAATGAAATAACTTTTGTGCTTATCTATTCCTATGTATATTACTATACAGGCATACTGTACTTAACTTAATGTTTAAAAAATATTTCTGTGTTTCCATGAAAGGCCATAGCAAAATGACTATAAAATTGTCCAACTCGAAAATAGCAAAAACGACAAACTGTTCTCAGCATTTGTTCTTTTGCTCCTATCACAACTAAAATATAATTTACTTAGAATTTCAAAAGAAAGAGGCCAAAGTCTCAACACTATTAACGCCAAAAGTTTGAACTACCAAAGTCAGCAATATCACTCCTTCCTGACTTTTTCTAAAAATTTTCTAAGTTTATAGGACAGCTATGAAGTATCTTTTCTTCTGCATCCATCTTATTAAAAAAAAACAACTAAGTTAATAATTTTTTCCACCTCTTGTGTCCAGTTTTTCTAAAATACTTATTTATAATATTTGAATATAATAGAATTAAAGCCGGTAGCTTTAATATTAAGTATTCAAAAACCAGCCAGCAAGTATCAAAAATACTGTCTCTGTTGCAATCTCTATTTTCTATTGCAATAAGCATAATATACACAATGCTTAAATATATAATACACCGTCGATCGTAACTCTCAGCTACATAAGTCAACCCCTACATACGGTTTCATGCAACATCTCTCCCTGTTGCCCTTTCCCCAAACACACACGGATTATCTGCACTGTACCATTCATTTTGCATATGTAGAAGTAGAATACTGTTGAATACACACACGCGTGTATATAATTAGTACCATGTACACCACACATGGGCAAATAATGCCAACGATATCACGGCTATATAGGCCAATGCATATACCGTCCATACAAACTGGCTGCGTTTCTCCCCGGATACGTGGGTGGATATCCAAGGAGAGGTGACGGGAATCCTCTCAAGAATCTGATTATTGCAGCCTCGGTTGTGCCAAGGTTCAAGCCAGTTTCACCATCCGACTCGAATACTTTAAAACTTCACCCTTTAAGTAGGAACCCCCGCTGATCTTGGAAAAGGTTTTTATTAAAATTTCTTCACCCCATTTGACGTCTTGCTGTTTAAAGCATTGCCTTAAAAAATGGTTTTACCTGTTATATCTACGATACACACTTTACGTTGCTTTATTTGACGTGTGTTTTGGAAGAAGTGTAATTGGGTACTGGACATTTTAAGAGGGTGAGATTAGTGTTTCGTGTGGACTGTTGGCTGCTTTAGATCTGTAATGAGACTGATTAGATTGTAAAGTGTAATTATGGTTGGAAGTATTTAGAGGATGGGTTTGGTTTATTAAGGTGTAATGTTGTGATTTATCGGTAGGAAAGGTACACACAATCGTTGGGGCTATCTTTTTTGTTTGTTATTAATCAATAATGAATAATTATTGAATAATCGTAACCGACAAGATACTTGTAAGATTGAAAGTTATGTAGATTATTATTCTGTGAGACAGGATGATCTTAACACTAGATTTACGGAGCCAATTTGGCTCATTCAAAATGTGATTACTATATATATAATGTATCGATTGGTTTCTTTTTTAATAATAAATTTTTCATTTGAATTCATTTGGAACTATTTTCTTTGCCAAAAATTTCAATTTCTTGTATGAATCAAATTGGCTCATTTCAGAAAAATAGATATATAATCAACATCCGTAAATCTAGTGTTAATATGCATCCAATTGGATTAACAAATCATGAATATATGAGAAGATTATTTTTTCTGATTCTTTTTAAATGTATTACGTATTTAATTATATTACGAAACTGTATTTATTTTGCACAACTTCTGCAATTTTATTAACATTGAAACAAATGTTTCTTCACTTACTGTGACACCACATTTATTAATTTTACACGAAGAAGGTTCCATAGATTTACAACAGTGTAATTTTTTTAGTTTTGTTCATCAATCTTGTAAAGTGTAAGCAATGAAGTCAATGAATTTTTTCCTAACTTTATTCTCCGTCTTTCACAAAGTAATTACATATATAAATTCCAAGATAAAAAGTGTAAGTTTCAAAATCCCGGCAGTACTACACAATGGACTTAAGAATATCCTAATTTCATTGATTTCTATTACAAAATTCCTCATAATTCACTTTATCAAAGAAACTTCCATAAGTACTACTTACTCGATTGCTCGTCGATCAGTTCCTAAGTATCAGCCATTCGTGCTCTCCTTATACTTATTTAATATTAATGTTCTCATGCACGAATCCTAATGTATCGCAATAAAAATCATAAGTTTATTTAAAAGTTGACAAATTCCACTAAAATTCGCAAGTTTAAATTTAATTGTAAGTTATCATCAAGGCACAAGGGTAGGGTTGTAGAAACGGTAAGGTAAGATCAGACACTCAACAGCAGATAATTTACCGACGTAAACTACTGTCGACAACCCTCCTTTGACCATCCTGTAAACTGTCAAAGGAGTACTGGCGCCAGCTAGGCAGCAAGTCAAGGAAGTCTAAAGAAAATTATTGATTTTCTTCATGAAGAATATTTCCAAAAATGGAGATATTCTTACAAATAAACATTATTTAATACAAGGAAATTCGCGAATGTATAAATTCTAATAATTTTCCGTAGGTATTAATTCCCTTCAAGTAATTCAATTGATAAATAGATTAAGCTAATTGATTTTTAAACATTTTACAATTCAATATAAAATACAAATTGGTATCAATGATTATATTTGCTATTTGGAAATGAATAGCATGAAAAGTTTCTCTTAGTTTTGTATAGAACAATATATATTGGTAATCGGCAACGATATATTATTGTGACACTGCTAAAATTCGAAATTTTCCTGAATAACTGTATATTAAAATTGGGAATGTTATTTTGGGAATTTTTTAAGATTCTTTGCACATGACTAATTATAAAAAATAATAGACGACGCAACGTTTATTGTTATTTGCACCTCTGTTGGAAGAAGGTACGCGAAATTAAATTGAACGAAGATATTGCAACGTTAAATACAGATTACTAAATTTCTGCACGTAATTGCACCAACAACGCAGACTGTTAATAATTGTTAATGCGTTTCGAGCATGATAATGGAGGAAAGTTTGATTTCACGTAGGTATACTTTAAAGTTTATCGAAATTATCTCGAATTCGCGTAATCATTTTAGTGCTTCAAAATTTCCTTTAATTGCATAACTTTCGAAATTCCACTTTGGATCAACGCGAAGGAACTTTGTTGTTAATTAAAATCTTTTGAAACAGCTGACTTTTTAATGTCAAAGAAATTACGTTTCTCCGAACTTCAAGGGCAAATATCGAACAATACATTTCATCGACATCTATTATATTTATACTATGTTGAAGGAGGCAACTTCTTAGGGGCGGTTACTAGATTATTTGCCCATTCAAATATATTCCTTTACTACTGAATAAAATAATAACCGTCATACTAAAATTTATGAATTGCTATATGAAAATATTAATATAAGCAGCCTTCGATTGCCGTACGTTTGTAAAAACTCAATTTTTAAAATATTTGTGTCGCTGTTTAATAAAATCTTTGTCACTGCCACGGATTGCTGTAGCTCGCACTCACTCACACATTACCCAGGATTTCCTAACATTGTAATATCGTTTCTAGTATTACCTACTAGACAATATTTCACAAAGAAACCACATTAACGTACAATTTTTTATATTTTTCCTGTATCCTTCTACTTTCGAAGACTCAATTTTCGCACACATTTTCTGGAATCAATTTTATGCGAAATTCGAGAGCCGTGTATATATGGTTACAAGAAGTAGAAATCCAACTCCAGGCAATATTGCCCATCTTGATCCAAAAAAAAATGGTAAAACTTCCTTAATAAAAAGAAGCAAAAATACTAAATGTACAGTGTGCCATAATTGAGAAGGAATATATTTGATTTTTAATTTTCTGTATTAGGTAATTTGTAAAATTCATTAAAATAACAGAAGAAAAATTTGACAGAAAATTGCAAAAATTATATTTTCATCAATATACAGCCAAATCTCAAGCGTAGACGTGAGTTCCGATCTATCTCGTTGTGTCTCACAAGTTTTCCTCAAAAAGTGCGAATATATTGTTACAAATTGAGTAACGAATTTGTCTCCCCTGTATAAGGTATCGATTACTAGAGCTGTAGCAGCGAGTTATAAATGTTGCTATTTCATCTCAAAGAGAGTTGTTTGCGAACTGTCGATATTAGATCTATGTAAATAGAGCCGTTATTTTTATAACGTTTAAGTAGTTTTATTATAAAGGTCTGCAACAATATTAATCTCAATATAACAAAATTTACCTAAGACCAAAAATTCTTAGCAATTCTATCGCCGGAGATGAAAACATGACAACAACATTTATCGCCCGACAGAATTAAATAAAAAAAACTCTTTCCCCAGTATAATACAAAGAATTCCGAATATATCACTAATACATAACTCATACTAAACATGACTACATAATTAGTGTAATTTGGGACTAACAATACTATAATTTCGTCCTTTTCACTGAAAGTTCCCTAAGGCTAAAACTTGAATCTGAATATCTCATCGTTTGAGGTAATTTAAACGTCTCCTTATTCAAGATTAAGACAATGCGAGAATCGTCGCCAGGGTCTCAGAAGTGCTAAGAACATCCCAAACACAGTAACTTCAAACGCCAAGTGACTATTACAGTTGCATTGTCTAAAAGTAGAACATACATAAAAAATGCATCCCTCGCGAGTTTAAGCTATTACATGTAACATTGTGGATAAAGGCAAAACATAAAACGAATCCTTATCTTCCTGAATGACGAAAGAGCAGAAACCTCTAGGAAGTACCACTAACCCAGATTCTTGGATAGGCGGCTGGGTAGTTCGGTTGGTTAGCTTCGAGATAAGCTCTTTTGCAAAGAATGCAGATTAACTGCCGATATATTTAAAATTCATATTTCACAGTGCCATTAAACGTGAAGAGCGCGCTTATACTTTCCCTATCATTCGTTCCATTCTCGCTCATTTCTTCACGGAGCGCGCTAATGTTCATGTATTTACATAAAGTGCAGTTACACTTGGAGTAGAAGAGCAGTTTTCCACTTTGCGTTTGCATGATGTATACAACATAAAATGCCTCAAGATACGTTTCGAGGATGAGAGATGAAAAATGTATAAAGTATGCTAACAACTTTACAACTTAAATTTATCGCAATTTTCCCGGATTTCTTTCGCGAGCTCTGGAGGCTGAGGTAAATTGTGGATATAACTTTGAATAATTCGTAAGCATTGAAATACCCTTCATTAACGACTACAACTGACACGCATGACGTTTATGATATAAATGATATCGATGCATTAAAGAGTCTATTAATGAAGCAGACGTAATATTTGCAATGTAAACTTGAACGGTGTACGAAAATCAAAGGGATGCGAAGAAGTGGTTGATATAGACCTAGAGGTAAACACTCGTAGTAAAGGATTTGGAGGAAAAACTGGAATTGCAGGAAATGTGATGTTTAGCTTGAAAATTAGGCAAATAATAGCAGTTCATATTATTATTATTATAATTCCATTAATTATTTAACTGGTATTTGCATATTTGAAATATAAAGGTGGACTTTCAATGGCACTTACTTTAATTTTATAAAATTCAAAGCTTTGCTAATGAAACCTAAAGTTCCTTAGATAGAACAATAAAACTGAACTTATTAATTTATTTTGATTATTTTGAAATTCTTCTATACTTATGAATTCCAAGCTACATGATATTATGAGTGTTTACGTAATTGCAACCACCTAGGAAATTCCACCAGCCCTTAATACATTAACCCCTTCAGACCCGAAGTTTTTTTGGTTTAAGAAAAAATTATTTTTATACTAAAATTAACTTAATTCATGTGAATGAAAGAAACAATATACTTTTTAGAAAAATATTTATTTATTTATTTATAATTTGTAAATACACATTTTAATGGACATATGGTCCTTACGCAAAGTTTGTAACATTAAGGAGATCCTGAGAAATATTTGTATAAAAAAATAGGTGTTGAAACTAAGTTTAAACCTATACGTAATAAAATACAGCATGAAAAGTATTATGTACATTACAATGTGCACAAGGTTCGAAGCTGTTAACTACCACGCTAATTTCTGAATAATCTATTATTTATCTTAATTTCTCCTGTCCAAAACTTAATACAAAGATACTAATGTTCACATCTTTTGTTAAATATAATTCAATTTTAAAACACAACGCAACGTCGCACAGTGTGTAATTTCGCTGTTCTAGCTAGACAAAAGTCAATTTTCGTAATGGTCCAGACGAATAAAATTCTATTGGAAATCGATAGTAAAATATCCATAGAAACCGAAAATGTAAAAATCATTTGAAAAAATAATCAGTAACAGTTAATTATCAGGCCTCAAAGTTGTACTTTCCGTAGAATGCTTTTACACGCTCGTGCCATGCCCTAAACATTTTCGACAATTGTTTTGCAACGAAAAGGTAGAATGGACTTTGTGTATATGTATTCTTATCTCCACTTATTTGGGATATTTTTACAATTTTTTGTTTTTCTAAACGACCTTTTATTACCATTTTAATACGCTTTAACAATTAACATGTAATTTAAGTTCCGTTCCGAAATGTATGTAGACTTTTAACATACATTACTATTTATTACACTTTTGCAATTTTGTGTGTTTAAAGCTAAAGTTATAAACAATTGAAAATGCAAGGACCCGTTTCAGACAAATGATGACATCTGTCACTTTTTTATTGTTTATTACGCGCGGCATTTGCTTTTACTTACGCGAGGCATTTACTTACAATTAGCTTCGTTCGCTCACAAGATCCAAGAAAAATGCCTTGCGGAAGTTTTTAAATTTTTCAGCTGAAAATAAAATTTATATTGCAATTTTGTTTGCTTTCCCTAAAAAAATATCTACCCTTTCGTCTCCCGGTATTAGATTTTTTCTTGGACCTTTAAATTTAGAGTAAATCGGAAAATATTCATAAAGATTGCGGCATTTTAGACGTTGCTCCGCTTTGAACATTGTTTAAATATATTTCAATGTTTACAACAATAAAATTATATGTTTTGTTGCAATTGATGGAGTTTACAGAATCATTTTAAACACAACAAAAATTAAAATAACCCTTACGATTAAAATACAACAAATTTTTAAAGTCTAGAGTTTCTTATTTTACGTGTAAATGTTAAATAACTATTGAAATATATATTATTAACTAATATAAAGTAACGAAAACCATAATTTCTTTCAAAAAATAGTTTTGTCCAGCTAGAACGGCGAAATTACACACTACGCATCGGGTCGATCACCAATAACAACCGTAATACTCATCCTATTAAAATCCATGATCATAATCAACATGCAACACGATCCAATTAATAACAAATGTAAAATGGTTAACACTAAATCAATTTCTGCAAATTGCATAGGAATAATACAACAATACCACTTAGCAAACACAGTAGCTAAACATTACTCTGCGGTCAACCCATCCAATGTACATGTTAACAGCAGCCTTCAACTGACTATTAATAAATCCATTAGTCTATAGTGTGTATTAGCAATTTCATAATATATAATATAGTAAACTTAATGACTCAACACCGCTCAGTGGTCAGACCATCGATAGATAGAACAAAAGATAGGAAGACTATGGCGTACAGAGACCGCATGAGGTTTCGAGCATGATGGTGAATATTGGGTGTGACCAAGGACGGCTATTTTCGATATGTAATCTAAATTAATGAAATATTTCCACTCTATAGGCATGCATCCTGTTGCAACAAGTGAACCTTTAAACATTAATATCGATGTAAAAGGCGACACGGGTGTTCGATAATTAGCGTGGAAACCTTAAACGCATGACATAGATTGTCATGTTCCTGTTAGGTTTTACTTTAATTATTTAAAATACATTATTTTCCTAGTATCGCTGGTTATAACGACAGAGGGACAAACAAATTCGATTTTTACACAGCGGGAAGTTCTCCAATTTTGGATCAATTCGGTCTTAAAATTCTTTATTGGGATGAAATTTGTTAAATTTGAAATGAGTAATTATATTACGTGGAAGAAAATGGTGGAGTGGTAATCAAGATTAATTATGTCATAAATGAGTCATAAACATTTGTTAAAAATGATCCAATAAAATTTAAAACATTTTACCGTAGATTTTCCTATGATTTACTTTGTCGCGTGATTCCTAATTAATTTCAATAAAAGATGAAAATATATTTAATAACATTTTGCTCTTTCTGTATAACGAATGCAATAATGTAGACATCGAGAGCGAGGATATAAATTCCTGAAATAAATGGAAAACTAGATCGGCTTGTACATACATCATAAAGCCCGAAATATCACAGTCGTAATCACTATTCTGATCTTGGATCAGCCTGTACAACATCACATTTAACAACACCATCTCAAACCGGACAGTTGTCACATTTGAAAATTTCGAGTAATGATTGGACTTCTTCAGTCATCTTTGCAGACAAATTGGACCGAAATGTTCAATAGATACCTGTATCCCTCTTATCTTTTTCGATGTTGCTGACACTCGATTCGGTCAAACTGAAGTATCTCGAAATAATTCAAGTAGCAGCAGGATATCTGGTTGAGTTACAATTGTTTTGACCTTTGGGATTTCTGGCGTTTGTTTTTGTTGGCTTTAAATAAAGCAGCTCAAATTTTAATCAGCTATTATACAGTAATTTTGAGGCTTCTTACTTCACTCGGGATGGTTTACAAATCACAATTATTCTTTTTTTATAATGTTGGAATGGATTAATTTGATATAGAGAAAAAAACATGCCAAAACTCTCTATGTCTATTTTAGTTGATAATCGTAAGGCCAGCTCAAATTTAAATAAATTATTCTTGTCTGATCTCGAAAATTTGTTTCCTACTTGAGTGCAGTAATCATCTCCAGACAAATTAGATTCATTGGACTTTCTCGATACTCCATTTTCGTAATTCTCCAGACATCTAGTTAATTCCTCACGATTCAAAACTATTTGATGGTAGTTATGTCTGCAATTTTTCCACTACAATATTTATTTGTGCTTGACAATATCCCTAGATACAAATATTGAAGTATATTTCGATCAGTCGCATAAAATTGTCGTGCATTCTCAAAATTGAAACTATTTCGATAGAAAATTATCTACATAGACGTTCTATTCGAACCAACCTCTAAATCACTTGCTCTAGGGTTACAAGGAATTAAATTGCACCGGTTCTCCCTGTGCTGTACTGAAATATTCAAAAGAAATTCGTAGTATGGTGTAGAGTCTGAAAATTCTACCAACAATTTCAGAGAAACCAGAAAAATCGGTAACCAGGAAAATGCATTTTCACGTAAAATCCTCGGCACATCTGCCGAGTTGCAGACATAGGATGAAATCCGCCGGATGTGCCGATTCCAGGAAATTTCAGAAACCCCCAAATAAAGGAAGATCGTTTCAATACGGAACAATCTAATTGAATCTCATTTACTCCAAGGTGGCCCAGACAGGTCGAATCGAGGGTCAAAAGCATGTAATAAAACTAGAGCATTCCAATTCAATACAGGATTGTGCGGTTGGACTTTATGTCGTCTGAGATGGTCGGCGAAGCGCCAATAATCTCAAATGCGCAAGAAAATGGAGAGTCCGAAAGTCCGCAATGAAGAAATTAAGAAATACAAGACATTCGCAAGATTCTTCAAACTTCCTGACATATTTTGGCGACGAAATTCAAGTTTTCTATGACTTTTTAGATTTAATTTGACCTTGAATAAGGTAAAAGTACCAATAGTTGACCATGTACCAATTAGTTGATCATTTTTTACAAAATATACGAAAATAAGGTTTTGCATAAGTTGTGTTCTTCCGATGAAAGTGAATTTCAGATGCCACAACATCTGTCGATTATATTTTGAAACAATTACATGTAAAGTCTGAATTCAATAAGGTAAGTAATATGCCATTACTTATATCTCTATTTCCCTAACGTTTCTGTTAAGAATGGCTGTACGGTTCAGGTAAAAAATTCATAGATTGTGAAGATTTCGCAAATGAATTATTTACTGTTTAAGACCTCACAACGTTTTATAACTAACATATACATCGTTCTTCTTATTTTAACCTCAAAAAGCAATAATTTTTTAATGGTCATCTTCTGAATATTGGTACTCTACAATTTTCAGAAGTCGACAGGCATGGTAATTACCGTTATTACTCATTTAAATTTGTTTACGATTTATAATGTATCCGTTTTACATCTCACTTGATTAGAAATACAAAATGTAAATCGATATATTGTAGTATACTGAGTTTTAGTCGATGACACGGTCAACTGTTATCTATTTAACTGCATTCGCGGTCATTTTTTGATCAATGTCCAATGTCTATTCTATTCTTCTTCTACTTTTATTATTTAATTATTAATGATAATTTGTACTGGTAACTATTAAAATTAAACGATAATAAAGTGATTTTCAGCATTAATGCTATAACCCTACATCGAATATAAGCGGTCCACTACTAACGAAAAAAGGTGGTCAATTACTAGTTCTATCGATTTCAACGGTGGTGAACTACTGAAGCATTTGCCAAATTTTTAAATATATTTCTCCAATTTTTATAACTTCTGTTTTTCTCAAAATTGGTCTTGGTACATAATCTAGAATGTTTAAAGAATGTCTCCAGGCATCGACTCTCGCTAGCTATTGACAGAGTAAACAGTTACCATTTTTTCTATCGAAAACTTCTCTTAACTGGTCAACTACTGGTACCTTTACCTTAAATCTGTCTAAAAATATCATGTTTGATGATATCAGTTTGTCTGTAATGAAAATCGTTTATTATCGATTATTATCATCGAATATCTAACTATATAGTGCATTTAATTAATGAAACAGCTATCGCAACGTCAAAACGAAATTGCCTATACGAGTGACATCATTTCGTACCGTTTATAATTAGGAAAAGTATCCATTCAACGATAAACATCTCATTGTGGTAAGAGAAGTGCTTATCGTTAATTGGTTCCGTTTAATCAGTCCATTTCAATTAAATTAAACTGAAATTCACAAATCGATCGACCGTCAGAAAGAATAGTATATTTTCTATGATAAAGGGTAAAACGAGAAAGCATTGGATAACTTTTGATAAATGAAAAAAGCAGCAAGTCTCCATTTAATCAAATATAATCCTCTTTCGCCGAAGAAACGAATGAAAAGCGACAACGAATGATTCGATGACGTATAAGCAGCGGTGAACGAATATGTGCTGCCCGTACTGAAGTAAGGGAGGTAAATAATCCAATAACTGTACAACGAAGCCGGTCAGACCTTTAATAAGCTTAGCATTTTTTTATGCAACGGTGTACTCATCTCTATAATCTACGTACATACATACATAAGTTCACCTAGTACGTTATGACTAGACATTCATTAAAGTTTATCTTAACAGTAGATCTACGACAACCGTCAAATTGGCGGGTTCCCATCTTTTTGCAAATATCTCTCAAATTTATAGAGGAGGAGTACAACAAATATTTCAAGTATATCTTACAATAAACAAATTACTTAACTGATTGTATTTTTTGCCACTTGATCCATCTCTTTTCGAAATACTTATTTAATATGTTTAAACACACAAGATTCAGTGGCCGTATATCTAGTGTTAATGAAGTCTGGTGTTCTTCTTACACATTTTATCGTCAAGACTACAATCTACTAAGGGCAATGAAATTTCTTTTTTTTTTTTCACTAAACAGTCTACTATCTTACACTTAGGGATTGCAATACCGGTATACCGGGATACCGAATACCGGTATTTTGAGCCATTTGTACAATTTTGTAATACCGGTATTCACAAGTTTAAATACCGTTTTTTCGGTATTTACTAAAAAATTTTTAAATTCTCCACTATATGTTCAGGGGTCGCCAACATAGAAACATAGTATACGTTTTTGTGTACGATATGATCAAGTTTATAGTAAATTTTCTTAAAATTGTTTACCCACAAACCTATCTACATTCAGAACAATTCCGTACAGTTATCGAAGATGATGATGACACTAATGTCGATAGTGAAAAGGAATTGTCTCTTGAACAAAAATTAGAAATAGCAATAACTAAAAAAACTTCAACAAACCAGAATACAATACAGAAATCAGTTATATTCAAAACCGTCCGAGAAGAAATCGATTTATTTGAAAATGAGGGATTTAGAGGTAAATACTTGGAAAAAGTATATCGCGCATTGCTGACAGTACCACCAACTAGCGTAGATGCTGAAGGAGCGTTTTCGACAGCTGGTAATTTTTGCACATAATTACATTCCAGGCTTAATGACAGTACAATTGATGCATTGTGTTTTTTAAGATCACATTTCAAAAATATGTAATAGTACCATAGACTGAATAGTGATATTTACACTTTTTTGAGATTTAAATACAGAAGATGTTCCTTGTTCCTTTACTTTTTTGTTATTCTTTATATACTGTTATAATTTATAAGTTACAAATGATTTTTTGTGATATTTACTATCTTTAATAAACCTGGCAAATGAAACAATTCCTACTACCGGTATTAAGATCTAAAAAATACCGAATACCGGTATTGAACTTTTGGCCCGATATTGCAATCCCTACTTACACTGTTTGAATGTTTGGAACTCATCTAATGATATCCCTAGGCGAAATAAGTGGAGTAGTTAACACTAAAACTACTGAGCAAGCCAAAATGACTGGTTCCCAATTTTTTCCAAAAATTCTTCAAGTTTATAGGAGTATCATAGAGCAGATATTCTACGTTGAACTTAACTAAAATACAGATTAAGTACTGAACCTTTCCTTTTTTCCACCTATTGATTTCTTTTTTTCCAAAATACGTACTTTTTTTTTTCTTTTCTTTTCTTTTTTTTTAAATACGTACGTTAATCTATTATATCGGAATATAATAGATTTAATGCTGGTAGTTCTAATGTTAATTTCGAATTTCTGAAATATTTCATTGTGTAGAATACCTTATTACCAAAATTATAGCCATTTGTAATGGGCCAATGTAATTCATTAAATATTCAAATTTTTATGGAAAATTTTGCATATGCAACGAGGAACACCCGTTTAATTGAATTTCTTTAAAATACTAAAATATAAAATTTCTATACTATTAATTTAAAATTTGAGGCGTTTGCAGGCCATTTGCCCATCGTTGATATAAGACTGTACCGAAAGTACCGAAAATATTGGGATATACCGTTTGTAATAACAAATTAAACGATAAAGAGTTCACTACTCGGTTAGTCACTTAAGATCGATTGAATGTTTGGAACTCTCCTAAAACTGTAGGCCTTAGGCGAAATGGCCGTAGCAGTTAAATTCCAAGTTGGAAAGTTTCATCAAATCTCCGTGAAAATTGGTATGTTCTTCTTGCACGTTTTATCGTACAAACTATAATGTGTGAAGTATGACAGGATTTCCTTTCTCTATTTTTCACGTTTAACCGATGTGATCATGTCGTCTGGTACCGACAGTTTTAGGTGACTTCCGAACGATTAGAGTTATGTCCTAATGAGATTTACTTCTTTAAATAACGTATTAAAAGATGGAAAGCCGGTCCATTACCTCAGGTTTATACATTTTTTTTAAATTGTTTGTAACAAAAAATGTCAATATTCAAATGCTTGACAGAGATTGGAAACACCTTTTTTCGAATTTTTCTACTTGAAAGTCAGGAATTTTCCTGTTACTGATTTTATCCTAAAATAAAATCAATTAGTGCTGCCAAAAATAAAAATAGAAATATTAGCTTCGCACCTAACGAGGGTTTAATGGAAAAAAGTCGCACGGATCAACAAAACGTCGTGGAGTCTACATTTCCTGCACCAGAGAGAACGTGTTAATACTACAACTATCAATAGTATAGTAAATACAGATCTACTAAACAATTGCATTGAAGTATAAAAAAACAGAGAGGTATGGCAAGTAATGAAATTTATTGTAATCGCCCGTTTGACAATAATCGTGAAAGATTACAAGAAATATCAAGTTATATGTTTGATAAATTTTTGTTGGAAGTTATCAATATACAATAATTATGATAATTGTAATAAATCTGTTATTTAAGCACTGATAATGTGAGATTAAATCTGTAATTCTTTTAACTGCTCATATTAAATATCTTCTAATTCCAAAAGTAATGGCTTTTAACTGTTTAAGCACAGGAATTCCGAAAATAAAATGACCCATGTTGAACATGCATTTTTTTCTTCTTTTTAATTGAATAAAATTGGTTTATATTTATTGATAAAGTTATATAATAATATAAATTTTCGAGGTGGAACAAAAAATGTCCCACCATGCATCTTCAAGCATCAAAGAGGTGGGACACTTTTCATCCCACTGTGCCTCAAAGAATTAATGGACAATTACTAGACAAACTTTCTAGTTGATTTAATCATTAAGCGGTTTGACACAAGTAATATGTAAACTAATTAATTTCATATTTTCAAATGCTCTAAACGTAAAGATAATTTTTTGTAAAATTTAGAGAATAAATATTAAAAATTATTCTTATTATTTTTCAAATACAGTATCTTTTCTATACGAATACGTATTTTGATACCTATATAATTATATAACTGCACGAAAGGGAACGGTTGAAATATTATACTTTACGGAGAAACGTTTGAAGTAAACGCAATTCTCCGGACGGATAAACTACGCAAAAACGGAACATTGCATCAAGCTTATGCACTCGCGGGAGTAAGTTCTTGTAACCACTATAATCTTACAGTTTGCAGGAAAAGAACGCGCTTCTTGCTAAACTTGCAACGCCTTACAAATACAACTGACGGCTGCATTAAAACTTCCATTCAAAGTTTACTACAAAATTCCTTGACCCGGAAGACATACATATGTCATCTTATAAAATCACTGTAATTTCATTTACGAAGAGAAAAATGCAATACCCGCTTTTCAATAATATTAATTTTATAGGTCATAAAATAATCAGGAATTCTACTCCAGATTTAATTCTCCTTATTGCAATGTAAAATGTTTTAAGAATTGTTTTTTAATAAAGTCTCCTATGGAGCCATTCTAATGCTCTATGCGCTGAATGAAATTTTCTGTTTGATCGTTATAAAATCGATACCATAGTATGTCGTAGATTGCTAATTAAAGCGTTAATAACGCAACCATTGACTACGTTCCTCGGTCGTTGCAGCATGAAAACGAGTTTACGAACAATGTAGCTCTCGTAATATAATTTATTGAAAGTTTACTCTTGATCACCTACGCGATTAAATATTGTTGTTTATTGAAATACCTACTATACGTACACCCCTGCACATTGTTCAATATTAATTACTACTTGAACATTGACAAAGCTCTGCAATAACTTAATCAGTGTGTCGTATTCATGCGACGGATGCTATTTGGATTCAAGAAATTAAATTTATTCGATTCTCAGCGATTAACGTCGATCGTTTGAGGCTGTAACATCAAATGTGAATTACAACTTGAACATGTAAGGTATGCAGTGACGAAGTATTTTTAAATTGAAAGAGCCTTCGGATAAATCTGTGTGATGAGAATCTTCGATGAGGTTTGTAAATATGATTCCACTATTTAAAATATATGATAATTTTGTGATATGATTGTATTTTAATAGTATAGTTTATAGAGACTGAAACTTAAGATATGGAGTTCATAAATTTGACTATCAACAAAAGAAGTCTTTGTTTGCTATGCATAGTTTCTTATCATAGAAAAGTAGTCTCCATAGACTGCTTTACAATTTTTATTGCATTTTTATGCAATTAAAGTTTCGTAATATTGATTTATAAGATACTAAAGTTTTCGTCTTAAAACTTATAAGACGAATGGCGATGATGGGAATAAAAATTTTTATTCTGGAACAATGGACAAAAATCCGAGTTGCACCGTTGATAAATTTTGATTCGATTATATTATATGAGTAAGTTGGAGCTCGTAGTGATACGAAGTTGATAAAAAATTATATAGACGATTATGTTGCTAAAAATGTACAAAATTCAATGCATAAAATTGTTATATGCAGCAAAAATAGACAATAACATCAGCTAAATAATTTAAAAAATAATTAAATTGTATATCACTTTCAAGGAATTAACAAAAATTAAATCATTGTTGGTCAACCATCACTTAAAATTAGACTCACAATCAGTCATAATTCCAATTTTTAAATGCAACTTCTACTTAACTATAAATATCTCTGCGATATTAATTTCTACATTATGAAATCTACTATTCAACATAAAAAATTGTCTACTGCTTGAAATTCCTGCAAGCTTTAAATTTCAAATTTAAGCTTTCGCTTCATACCAAGTCATTAAACTTGCGAATACTGTCATGATGAAGAAGAAAGAAATTGTTACGATATTCGGTAAATACATACGAACGTGATTTCTGTTTCTCTTTCGATTTTTCAATTTTTCCACGAAGAAACAGCCACTTACGTATTTTACGGTCTGTTACGTCGCTCGCGGATACGATTTTACCAACATCCCATGTGATGGCATGGTAATCATGCTTTTCACATCTTAGGGCGACTAACGACACGCGCGGTCGAAGCGGAGTTTTTTGGTTTTATTTTTTTCCTTTTGAGCGGCAATGCGTTAACAATGTCTCGTCAGCCATCAGGCGGAGAAAGTCCACAATTAGATGACCATTAAACACACATTGTTCTCCTTGAATGTTAGATATCCCACAATACAGAGGTCCAAAAGAGATTCAAATCGAGAGACTGTGCGTCGCGCGTCCACACATTCCGCTCGCCGAGCCGAGAAGGAATTTCTCCGTATATTCCGCAAGACAAAAGCTCATCGACGATTCGCAGTTCTTTAACCCTTTGCGGACTAGCGACGCATATATGTGGCCTGAGAAAAAATTGAATTAGAATCTATTGTCGCATGTATTTGCGATTAAAGTTTAAAAATTGAAATACATATAGCCGTTGGAATATGATTACACAAATAGTAATTTATAATTTCTATATATTAATATTCTAACTTTTTACTTGAACGGCGAGTTTGAATCGCCAAATAAATGATCTCTCAGTACTCAAAAATGTCTCCGTCCGCAAAGGGTTAAGGAACTAGACGCGGCAACGCACGAGCGCTTTCGGATAAAATCCCTATCCGCGTTTGAGACCATCGAATTGCTCTGACAAAATTGTTCTGAACACATTGCGTACGGCGCTCTGCTCGCGCAACGCACTCCCAGGGCCCGCACATTTTTGAGCGCTCTAGAAAAACTTTATACAATGCATATATCCACTTTTTTAATTCGCATTTGGTAGCAGATATTCATATAAAGTAATCTTAACTATTACTGTACATTTTTTATACATCTTTTACATTTTTAAAAATTTTAATTATTTATTTTACAAGTTTGAATAATCCTTTAGCGTATGATACCGTTACCCTAGTAACGTAACAAGAAAGTTTATTTTTATAATAGTTCCTTAAATCGTCGATTGAGTCGAAGAAATCTGAAAACGAGATATGTATCTCGTCTCCCGGCCACAACGTTCGGATTCCTAAAGAGGAGATATCTCGTGTCCCGTACGCAATGTGTTAACAAATACCATATTAGTGTATAATCAAAGGGCGACACAATATATTATATATTACAACAACAACCAGTCTCACAACATTAGTTTCACGTGAGACGGCGGCGCCGTATTATTCCTCGCCCCACGGTCGACTTATTAAAATCGATTTTTATATATGCATACAACAGTGACATACATGTTCGTTTCTTTTTCCTATGAACATAAATCTGTCACATTTTCCAGCAGTTGAAAATAGAGTGTAGTAAACTATACGTGCAGAATGCACGAAAGCATTGTTCTTCGGGACCGAGCCTGATTTACGTTTTGAATTCTCGCTTCATTTGAAAGCAGTTAAAATTATTTTGAGCAATCACGGAATGAATAACTAAAATACGAGATGTCTAGTTCATTTCTGCTGCAATTAAATTTCATAAATGTCGACAACATGTTATTTTTGAAATCAATGAAACGATTGTATAATATGGTGGTGAAATGAAAAGATGATGTGTAGTGTTTAATAATGTAAATAGAATAACAGTAGTTATTAGTGATTAATAGACTCCGGATGTTTATGCATTTATGACAAAATGAATACGGCTAAAATACACAAAACGAACATAATATAAAAATATATCCGAAATATCCAAAGTATGGTATTCGTTGTAACATTTATCGAGTGCAACAAATCCCTAAATAGGTTCTCTTGTCTTAACTGCATTTGTTGAATTTGAAATTTGCATAAACATCCGGAGTATAGTGATTAATAATATTAGAGAAATACTGACAATAATAGTACACTGTGTAAGGGTTCGAAGAAAACTGTTCCTTCGGTTCTTTCTGCAGCCACTCGAGCTCGAAGAAACAAATCAGGATTGTACTCATGCATGCATACACATCCATTCACACTTAACAGTCATACACTCACGCGATACTACACGATCTATATTCGCAGGAATCTCTTTTAGTCCAAAACGAAACAGATAATTATACCAAATAATAGAGTTTAATTTCCATACCTTTTCCCATATTGTTTGAAATCACTTTCAAGTCTGCAAACTTTTCAGTTGTTTGTTATATAACTCATAGTAATAAAATGCAGGATAAATTCCAGATTTTAGATTTTGAGATTTATACAATCGCTTCGTTAGATGTTGTACTATTTAAAGAGTAGATATACAATTAAACTACCTCAATTTTATGAAAGGGTCTAGCAGGACAAGGGAGTCAAAAGTGCCCTTGAGCCAATTTTATTCCAGGATGGGTCATTCTATATGTGATCATGAAAAACCATTGTATACAAAATTTTAATCCCATACCTTCACCGGAAGGGTAGTTATGGGGTAAAATAATAAAATCAGTTTTTGTCTCATTATCCCCACTTAATGGGGTGCAAAAGTTCCGAAAAAATTCTGACACATTCTAAACATGAATGCACACGTTAGAGATTTTTTTCAGATTTTTCATTTCCAAGTTCTACGCACAAAGAATGAAAAACCAAAAAAAAATTTTTTAAACATCGATTTCGTATCGAAATCTTTCGAGCACAACTTTTTCCTTTTTACAGTAGTTGCCTAATGTTATCATTGTTATACCCTAATTCTTTCAGATTTTTTGAGTACGGTCAATCACGGTCGGAAGAATCAAAAACCGATTTCTGCGACCGATTTTGGGCTGAAACACGCACAGTATTTGTCATTCTTGCATGATTTTAATACATTATGTTCATTTTGTGACCTTCAATGTTTCTGCACAAAAATATGTACATCTTAAACAACAGGATCGTGATAATTAAATATATTTCTGATTGTACGGTCCTTTTAACTTAGAATTTTAACCGCTCTTTCAGAAGCAGTGTCTACTGTCTTAGATCGAACCAGTGAGATTTCACTGGTTCAACCAGTGAATACAAATCTCACTGGCGAACTAGTGAAATTTGCGTCCGCTGCCGCAGCGCCATGCGCCGTGTTTCACTTTTGAATATGCTGACGAGTGAGATTCACTGGTAAACCAGTGAACTTTGATGGCCGCCGAGATCACTGGCGGAACCAGCGAGTGTTATTGGTAAACAAGTGAGTTTCCACTGGCGAACCAGTGAAATTCCACTGGTTCGATCTAAGAGAGTAGGGTGTCTGCTCGTGAAATCGCTGGACACTTTCTTTGTCGCGGGTTCGAATCTCCATATGGGACTTAAGTTTTTTTCTGTAATTTTTTTTATTAAAGACTTTGCAATGTTCAGTAGTTAATTAAAAATATTTGACAGATACTTTTAAAAATAATTACAACAGTACACTTTTTACTTCATCGACTTTCCAGTTATGTCACGATTTACAATTCCAAGTACTTTTTTACATTTTGTACATTGAATTTTATATTTCTTTTGTACTTAAAATATATTTACATACATTTCAATAAACCAATATCCATGAACAGTATAAAATGTTTGAGAATACTCATAATTACAAAACGTTGCATGTCTAAGAAAAGCATTAATTAATTCCTTTCAAGGCACTTTTGCCTGAGTTAAAAGAACTTTCTGTATCACATAGTTAAATATAAATTACCTTAAAAACCATGTAACGGATATAAAATCCATTTTATAGAATTAATAAAAATCTAACATGATTGTCTCTTGTTCCAAAATTGCTCACATCGTAAAAATAAGCAGATACTACAAGGGTAATTACATTTTATTACAATCAGCATAATTAATATGATCCTAATCTAATTAAAAATTCCAGTTCCACGGGTCTCATTTATTAAATTTCTTCCACATTTTAACCTTCTGCGATACCTCATTTAATTATGATTCTCATCATTAATCTCCGCAAATTTCAATGGGCGATCTCACGACAGTAATTTATCATCGTATTTCGATTAATTCCACGGCATGTAACGACATTTGCTCGATGTAGAACGTGGCCTGTTATATCAACTTTCCATTACATTTTACAGCCTCGTCGTCGTTGAGTATCCTCTAACTCCCTGTCAAACCTGTCGATCTTGGTTTCACATAGCAATTCGCTACCTTAATACCACGGGACAGCGCACTATTTCTATTGTCTATTTCGCAATCTCGTTTTCTCACCCCAGAGTTCATCGGGTCGATATATCGTTCCGATTCTCCACTCTGTTTCTCCAACCACCCATCTCTTTCTCTTTCTCTCTTCCTTTCTATCATTCCCCCTTCCTCTCTAGCATTCACTCTTTCTCTTTGCCTTTTTATCATTCTCTTTCTTTCTTCCTCTCATTTTCTCTTTCTTTTACCCCTTTTCTAATTCTCTCACTCTCTTCTTTGCTCTCTTGACAAACCGTATAATTTAGATAAAATGCAATTTCACGTGCAAGTGCAAAGGGACCACACCGAGTCGGAAGTATAGCCACGGTTCTCCAATTTGTTTGTCCTTTCGAAAACAAGTTATTAAATTTTCAATACCAACATTGACATGGCTGATGTAGCTACCGACACTTCGGTGAAAGAAGCAGATATTAACTCGTTGAGTACCGATTTCTGTTCTGATTGAATATTTTATAACGTAAAACGTCCATCTCCTTTGTAAAACAGATAAAGTTTGTGAACTGATTGCTGAAAAAATAGAAAATTGTTAAGTATTCATAGTGTGACTGATTTGTTCATGGTCCGTTCGATTAATTGAAAGTGATCAGTCTCGAATCCGGTTGCATTCACTCAATAGAACAGAGTTAGAATCTGCTTTTTGTCGGAAATGGAGAATTTTTTCCACATGATATACACGTCATAGCGACGATTACGGAATTGAGTGCTTTTCATAAAATGAATCCATAATTCTTGCACCCAAGAATTGTAAAAACAGTAAATAGTTCTTGATTTCTGTTGTTTTATTCGTATTACGGCGAAAATAGTATCCAATTGCATCTCACTATTCCGAGTTTGAATATCTTTTCCCCTTTGGGAATGTTTTCCCATTTCATGTCTATAAACTCAGTAAGTGAGATTCAAAAAGTGATGATCCTTTGTGACGTTACTCCATAATGAAGCGATTTCTAAAATTGCAGACATTTTTTTATGTTTATTATTCTTCTACTTTCGTTATAACAAAATTGTTATGAAATCCGAGTATTATCTATAGTTTTTGCCGTTTGATAAAAACATTATATCTCGGTAGTGTGGTAAAATTGCTGAAAACGTGAGAAAATAACTTCATACTTTTTGAATTTGAAAATCGCAAAAACAATAATCCATTCTCGAAATTCATTTTTTTTTTGTTCCTTTGACAGAAACAATGCCATCAAATTCCAAATAGCGAATTCCATTTTAAACCTCCTCATCCACTGAAAAATATTTCTCCATTCCCATGAAAGGCCACAGTAAAATGACTCTACAATTGTCCAACTTGTAAAACAACAGAAACGTTCTCAATATTCGTACTTCTGCTTCTATTATTACAAAAAGGTAATCCACTTCTAATTTTTGAAACCATAACAGCAATCGAGATCGAAGCCTCCAAACTTTTAACGCAGTCAAAATAACAGGTTCCTAATATTTTATAAAAATTCTGTAAGTTTATAGCAAAACGTTAATTTAAATATTCAACACCCATATTATAGAACATACATAACTGAATTAATTATCTTCTCCACCTTTTGATTCCTGTTTCTTTAAGTGCTTTACTGACAGCACTTGTAATATTTACTTACAGTCACAGTTAATCTGCGAACAAAGGATCGCATTTGAAGAAACATAAAATATACAAACAGGTAGATGTAAATGTTAAATACCTTGAATATCAAAAACTAATATTTAGAAACATAGTATTTATTAAAATATAATCTCCATTTCGGGTCATTTAGACCCGAGCATTACAGCAGGGTTAATACCATTATTATTATTACTATTATTATCGTTGTTATTATTATACTAATCAATATTCCCTTTTTTTATATACAGGGTATCACAGCCGATTTTCACGTCTTGAATATTTCGGTATTGTGGTATGTTACAAAATAGTAACAGGAAACTTAAATGGTATCGAGTGGAGCATAATCTGGTGTCATTAGTTTTGCCGTAGATAGACGTGTCAAGGACATATGAAGGTCAACTTTATTTTTTTAAACAAAATGAGGTACTTTCTTATGCATCAAGCGATGCAACTAGACATTTTTTATAAAAAAAAGCACTGATCTATGTATGTCGAAAAGCTAATGGTTTAGGAGATATTTCAATTTAAGTAATTCTAAAATTCGTGCTTACATTAACGTTTATTTA
Organism: Cerceris rybyensis; assembly: GCA_910591515.1. Classification (NCBI taxonomy): domain Eukaryota; kingdom Metazoa; phylum Arthropoda; class Insecta; order Hymenoptera; family Crabronidae; genus Cerceris; species Cerceris rybyensis. Next base: position 24,956,342 of record OU342789.1, on the reverse strand, counting down.
CAGGCATGGTTCACTATAACCACCATTTACATCACAGCATTTTTGAAATCGATGAAGTAAGGACTGGCCTACGTTATTTAATGTATCGGCTGATATTTTGCCACATTCATCGACAATGTGTTGCTTCAAATCGCTCACTTTAGTTACAACTTTCGCGTTGTATCCTTTAAATAACCTCATAAGAAAAAGTCGGGCGGCGTTAAATCAGGTGACAGACAGATAAACAGATATGAAAACAGAGCTCACGTTCTAATGCGACAGGAATGATTCCTTTGTATTTAGATTCAGTTTAGATTTAGCTCATATATCGCCGGTTTTCTAGGATAACGATATATTTCGAAAATGACAGTTTTACAGTAGGCCCTTTTCCTTTTTTATTTTTTTCATCTTTTAATATCTATAAACATATAAATCACATATCCTTCGGAAGTACTTACATTTGTTTGTTATTTCATTGACCACAACTCGATATCACTATAAAATTGAATTGCTAAACAGTTTGGAAAATATTATACCAAAACTACACACACTTCGACTTATGTCGTTGTTCTTGAAAACTGGCGATATATAATATATTTCGTTAATTTGTAATTTGAGTTAGTTCATTATTTAATACCCCTTACTACAACTTTAATAGCCGCGCGTCTACATTCTTTCCGTTTATCATATAGATATCGTGTGAGTTGTCATTAAAGTGTTGATATTTTTAAATATAGTAGATATTACGTCTGTAGTTCTGGTTTTAAATAACGGGTCCAGATTCGGATCTTTCTCCTAATTAATTAAAGAGCACTTTCTTCCCACAACCTATTCTGTAACCTTGATAATCTTTATCCCACTTAAAATTATAGGTCCTCGAGAAAGTGGACTTCGATAGCTACAGGCAAAAGTATAAAATCATAACGAGCATCGCTCGATATTACAAAGCAAGGGGTTGAGAGTAGAAAACCTTGAATCTCGTTTGTCGAACTTCAAAGGACAGGAGGGTACAAGTAAGAGGTGTTATTTGAGGAATGAGGGAAGTCGTGGATCGAGAACGTAATTCCAGAAACGAATTTCATTCCCCAGTTTCCAGCGGTGGTTACAACGTCAGGAAGGCATCGGTGGGGGCTTATCGAGTCGCGTTAAAAGCGCTGACTATCCAATAAATCCCCCGCTGTTGGTAACCGGTGCTTTTATTTCTTTCATTTGCAAGTCTAAAATTCTTCGTAAATTTAATAGACACAAACTGAGAGGTAATTTCAGTTGTATTCGTACATTCGAATCGATTATCTTACGGTAATTAGGAGAGACGAGCCGAAGGGTTGTATCTCGCTAATTGTCTTGTATACCTTTTGTTTTCTATTATAAACTAATTGTATTCTTAACTATTCTTTCGATGTATTATAAATTTCATTTTAGAATAACGTATTGCATTTTGAAATGGAAATACATAACAATTGTGGAGATCAGGCTTTGGAATATCTTACGGAAAGTATTATATTAGGTGTAGAAAAGCGTTCTTTCCGGTGAACTTCAGCTAATTGGTATAGTCATATGCTGCAAACGATGGTTTTAATTTTTTAACAATTTCAATTACTGACTTTGGCGATGTACATTCTTTATGATAATGTGAAGAGAAAGAGATCTTCGGCGAATTCTGACCAGTTTACGACTTCCACTACGAAATGAAATGTGCACCCCAAAGTTGTGCATTTGATGGGATGTGAAAGGAGTCTTATATTATGAACTGTTAAATCCGGAAAAGTGGAGTCCGCAGAATATTATCAGCAACAATTAACAAACTTAATCAATGATATCGATAAAAAGACAAAAAAAGGCAATTGTATTGTCAAGGAAGTCATAAGATAATTCTCCTTCACGATACACTCTTCCACATGCAGCAAAGACGATAAAAATTCTCATTTTCATGTTAGGTTAGGAAATTTTATGTTATACAGCTTATTCTCCAATTATGACCCTATCTGATTTTTATTTATTCAGACCCAGATCAGAATTATTTATTTCTCACCCAGAACTCTTCAATGTCATTTAGTAGAGATGCACTTTAAAACACTGGATGGGGTATGGAAAAGCTTAGGTGACTTTGTTGCTTCTATCAAACTTTACCGAATCTAGAAGTTGCCAAAAAGGTGGCGAAAATGCGTTGATAATAACGATGAATGCTGCGACGAATAGAGTGTGGTATTTTTTCATAAGTAAAACTTTCATTTTATGGAAAAAAAAACGGAAATAATTAATTTCTATACCTAATATATTCTATGCTAATGAACAAAGTAACAATGAAATGTGATAATGCAAACCTCAACCGAGAAACCATACTAGATTATATTTTTAATCAATTTTCTCCCATACATTTTCCCGGCATTGTGACAAAATATGGAATAAATTACTTTTAGAGAAACTTATTAAAAAGAATATTTAATTTTTGTGATTTGGCTACGGTAGCATCCCAATAAAATAATAACTAAAAGAAGGGATATCAAGTGATTACATTTTATCGCGAATTATTGTGGAGGAATAATTTTTTATTTAAACCATATAACATAAATATAAAATACACAATATTAAATCGGTAACGAAGATGTTGTCAAGTGAAGATCGCCACGTCTCATAATCAATGCCTCCATTCACACACACAGCCATCTCTTGTTAAATTATACAAACATACAATAACCATGCTGGCAAATATATAATAATGTACAAAACTAATATCACACAATTATAATCGGCATTGCTGCAAGAACGTATTTACGTAACGTTTTACTGTTTTTACAAACAGTAAAATTATTAAATCATATGCCGTTCAGTTTCTCTATTGTTGAACTTTGACGAAAATCGATGCTAAAGAAATATCAAGTATGTTTGAATTTGTATAATCTTAATTTTCATTAGAACCTTTTCAATCAATTCAGGGGAAAAGATTTGATTACAATTTTTTCATTTTTAACAATTTTCTTAAGTGTAAAACAATAAAAATTCTACAACGCTGCAAAAAAACTGATATAAAAACAGTGTGAATTTACATTAACAGCTATGACACAGAAAGAATCAAAAGTCATTAAAAAGATTCTTTTAGAAAATGGCAGATTAATTACACAATTTATTGAATAATTCGTATAATTAAATATTTCAGCGCGATATCACATCACTGAAGACAGCATAAACAATACAATTATTAAAACCAAACTACTATCCACTAAAATAATGGAGTATCGTAACAATTGATGAAATGCAACGACGAGTTATGGTTTAACGGAATGGTCAATGAGGTATGGAATTTCATATCGTTTAAATGGAACTTATTTTTAACAGAAAGCGTGAATTACCGGCATTACGTGGTATATAGGTAGACAAAGGACGCCTATTATGAGACAAGCAGCAGTAGACAGCTGAAATTGAGTGGGTGGATTAATTAAATGTCAAGGGAGAATATATCACCAAAATCTTAGGCCAGCTTCGCTCATATTTGCTAGGAATTCCACACCCTCGTGAAATACTTACGAGCAATCTGTTCTGTGGCACTGAATATATGTATTTTCTGCGGGGATATTTAGGACATAATAAAATTACGTCCACCGTCCGGTGAACCTATTCTTTTCCGTGTGCTCAATTAATGGCAACAAATAACTATTGTCACAGGAAAGTAATTTTATCCATGCAATGATTTCAATTAACCACGTGAACAAATGTTATCTTCTATGTAAAAACGTAACACCATGAATATCGAGTTATTTTTTTCTTTGACTGTGAGTGTATAATGGTAATCAACTCTAGACACTGTTTTTTCTGAAGGTTATTCACGTATTTACAATTTATTTGATTAAACATTTGGTAAATTCTATTAACACCTTGCCATGCCATTTCTTTTGTGATTAAATGTGCAATAACTCTGAATTAATTACTAAAATAACAATCTACCCCCTAATTTTGGATATATTGGGTCAGCAAAAAAGTAATTTCGGTTTTTGATGAGAGCCAGGGTTACGTTTGTTCTCAATGATTTCTGACAATGTTATGATTTTTTTCTTCTAACAATCGAAAGTTGTCACTTTTGACTTGGCTTAGAAACAAATTGCGCTTTATTTTGTTTGTAATTGTTTGTTTAGGAGAACTTTTAACATAGAGTAAAAAACGAACGTTTCTGATATGTTTTACTTTTTTATTTTTTGCAAAATCTAAGCTTGGTTGGGAAGTGATGTCACAGCCTCCATGTAGCCCTGATCTGACACCATTAGATTACCATTTATTTTTCAGCTTGCAAAACTTTTTGAATGGTAAAACTTTCAATGGCGATGATAGCCTAAAATTGCATTGGGTTCAGTTTTTTGTTGATATGGGCCAGTATTTCTATAAAAACGGAATAACGAATTTGTCAAAACGATGGCAAAAGGTCATCGAAAAAATTCTTTGTTAAAAAAAATTAAGTTCCATTTCACACTACAAAACCGAAATTACTTTCTTGCCAACCCAATAGTAAATGACAAAACGTAATATTGAATAGGATAGAATTAAGTTTATTTTATCAAGACCCACTGATATTTTTGATAAAATAATTATTGGAGCACTTTAAAATTGACTATTCGATTTATCGCGTCACAAGTAGCACTCGTTATTTCACGGCAAGGGGTTAACCACTTGGCCTACAATTTCTTTTGTGAACGAATGCGCAATAACTCAGAATTTATTGTTAGAATAATAATCTATCACTGATTTCCGATATACCATGTAAGTTAACGCAATGTCAATAGCATAGAAGTAATTTAAACGTTTCTTGATCCACTGATATTTTTAATTTAACAGTTTTTGGAAACTGTTAAAACTTACTGTTTCATTTACAGCGTCACGAGTACCACATATCATTGTAGGGGAAGGGGTTAACATTATTTCATACAAGTATGACTGTTTTAAGTAGAACGCCACGAATCAAAATTTACTTATTTCATTTTGCTTTACCACCTTTTGTATACTATTTAACAATTGAGAACAGATTGTTTGAGATCAGGTCCTTGTGGTAATTTTATATGTTAACGTAGTTTTTGTTTACAGAAAGGTGAATCCTGGGGTAATGTATTTTGAAAATCGCGACAATTGGAGTTTCCTAAAGTTTCTATTTTATAGAAAGCTGGATTTCATAGAAGAAGTTTCACTACAGTAGAAATAATGAAATTAGCGAAATACCGGTGGCGTTCAACAAGTCAATCGAAATTTTTCTTTATGCAAATAGTGCTGATGCAAAAAGTACTGATAAGTGAAAGTCCACAATCTACAATAGTCATTTTTAGTATTATATTGTACTTTTCTTATATTCGCCTCTTCAATAAGCAGCCCTTCAAATACTAACGAAATTTAGCCGAAACATGTACATACGCATCCTTTCATTCCTAATATCCTAGACTAAATTAGTTCTCATTAAAGAATACCATTTAATACGTTCGCGCTATATCGAAAGGGATATCACGAGTTTATGAATGTCGTTTTCCCTTCACTTCGAACATTCCTTCAGCCTTCTCCCGATCGGAGGCACAATTCAAGGGATGGATGAATAGATGAAGGGGGTAAAAAGAATCTCCAAGAACCGGAATAGAAATTCCATTTGCAAAGCACGGATTATTTCCGATTATACGATCGCATTATTAAATTCTACCATGATTCGAAGCACGTAAAATTCTGCGCCATTTACCACGAATTCCTCGTCTACGCAGAATTTCCCTGTTTTGAAATTAAACCTCGATCTTGCTATACTTTCCACTCACGGGGCAGCGCGTAAGGTATTTACAAATTTCAAAAAAAAGAAAAAAAGGTGCATAAAGTTTGGAAATACTGTGCTGAATGTTATAGCACAAACACAAGAATATTCGGACGTAAGAGGTTCGCCAGAAAAATCACAAAACAAGTTGTTAATTACTGTAATATGTGCAAATTTCAGTCATATCTTTGCTTAAAATATTTTAATAATCTCCATTAAATTTGAACATAAAATTTTTGATTGTAATTAATAATTTAACCCTTGACAATGCCGGTCTCACGCACCGATGTCGAACGAACGAAAAATTCGCTGTCAGTTCCTAGGGACTGAGGCCGCCTAAACGGAAAGTTTGCTGTCAGTCCCCTGGGACTAACGCCGCACTGAACGTGTTAACTATATGTGTCATAAGACAATTGACAGACGAACATCGACGGCACGAGGACGAGAGATTAGTTCAAAAGTAGACGAGATATAGAGTAGACGTATACCCAAGTCGAAATATTGAACCTATTTTCATGGTATTTACTCCTATTTGAACCTAATATGATACTTTTCTATACTAAAACTCCTAATTTAAACCTGTAACTCCTTCTCAGTAAAATGATACTCTTATTTAGCTATCACCAAAACCTTTGTCGCCTGAATTGGACCTGTTGGGTAGTAAATGTTGAGTAGTAAAAGGTTCAAATGAGGTTCAATATTTCGACTCGGGACTGAATAGGATGTAAATCCTCAACGGAGGTTAAAATTGACGTCCTATTTTGCTCTTTGAGATGGCATAAAGGGAAATTTGTGCCACTTTTAGGCGCTAAATGGAATCTTATTTTACATTGAATTTAGACCTATTTTTGTACTTTTAATTCCTAAATGTTGGTTAGTAAAACGTTCGAATGAGGTTCAATATTTCGACTGGGGTAGAATTCGACAGTAGACGAGTTATAGAGTGGACAAGAGTAGACGAGTTAGAGAGTAGATAGACGTATAGACGCATAGAGTTAGAGAATAGACGAACGTATATAGACGAATAGAGTTACAGACTGGACGAATAGACTTATAGACGATTAGACGAACAGAATTATAAACGATTAAACGCATAGAGGGACTAGACAAATAGACGAAAAATTAGACGTTACTAGATGAATTTTATATTATAGTTTATATTTCATATTATCCGTTTGCGTACCACGAGCCACTTTCGCTCTTTTCAGTTTTTGTGTCGAAAAACCACAAGACATTTTTTCAATGTTGATAATTGAAGGAAGACTTTGTTAAGATATTTTGTTAAGAATTCATCAGGTTTCTCTTTTATAATATAAAGTAATTCCAAATTAAGATACAAACACGAGAAGATTGTTCTTGTTGTGCACTACATGAAATAAAACACCAACTTTAGCTTATTTTGAAATAAAATCTGAAGAGCGCGAAAGTGGCTTTTGGCTTTTTTCGAAGTAATTTTTTAAAACCCTCCCGGTATTCAAACGGTTATTTAGAGTGTGCGTGTGTGTATGTTAGAAGAATACGTTCTCCATATTTCACATTAAATCCAAGTTTTCACATGTCATTTTAAGTATATTTATAATAAATATCTTACATATACTTATGCGAATCTCGAGAACTTGTATGCAAAGAAGAACTTCTGTGCAATGTTTTATTGTAATAATAAAATTCTAACAACTTAGACATAATTTACGTGACCATTTAAAATTCGTGATTTAAACCCGGATTTTCAGTTTACTTAATTAGAATGTCTTTGTGCATAAATAAAAGAGATTCTCACAACGCACGGCTAAACGCTCGTAGAATATAAAGACACGAAATTACAGTTAAAGTACTTCTCTCATAGAGTATGAGGATTAAAATAAGGCTTTAATGAAAGTAAATTATGAAGGATGAAGTTATTATACAGCAAAAAATAAAGCATTCCGAAATATCTGAAAGCTACTGTCAAATTGAATTTCCCGTAAATAAGTAGCTATGAAAAGATTCCTTTTAATGTCAGCTACCGAAAATGTGTGGTATGTAAACAGCAGCTGCTTTAAAATTGTAGAAAAAAAGGTAAATTGATAATTTTTAAAAATTAAGAAATTCGGTAGGTAAGGAGCTCTGCAATCTTTTTTATTTCATACATTTTGTATCTCATCATTAGACTGCGGATGTTTATGCAAATTTCGAGTTTCACAAATGCAGGTGAGACAGGAAAACCTATCTAGGGATTTATTGCACTTAATAAATATTACAACAAATACCATACTTTGGATATTTTAGATATATTTTTATATTATGTTCTTTTTGTATATTTTAGTCGTATTTAATTTGTCATAAATACATAAAAATCCGCAGTCTACTCATCATCTTTCTTACAATTAGTCCTCCAATTAGATTGAATTTACATCGTAAAAGTCAGACAGCTCACGATTTGAAGCATTTTTTACTTTAAAAGTATCCCACATTTAATCCTCTCAAATTCTGTGCGGTATACATAAAAAATAGGCAATCAATAAATAGAATAGTAGAAAGAATAGCAGAAAAATCATTCTATTATTTTACTATAAAAAATACATTGACGTTTACGGACATAAACCTAATAAAAAAATTACCAAAGTACTTGTAAAGCCGAAGGAAAATTCAGTTGAACATTCGACGATCGAGGTAAACCAAAAGGCCTTGTTTGGTGATGTTATTATGTTAAAATTCAAGCTATTTTGTCGCAATTTGTGAGTAATACTATTACACTAACTGAGCCACGGGAAAAGCATCGATCGCTGATTCGATAAATAAAGGTTTGTGTAAACAAATGACAAAGAGTAGAAGTATCTCCTCCAAAGTGTAGAGCTATTCTTGGTAATTTCTTTAATTAGATTTATCTCGTTAACTAAGACTTTGCGCCCCAAGTAGGTGGGACGTTTTCTACTCTACTTCAACCCCCCAAATCGACTCTCTTAAAGCGACCATTTTTCTCTGGAACAGCCTCTATAAAATGTAATTTCATAAGGTACTGGGCACTTTTTTCTCCAGAAAAAATGAATCGTTTCTACTCATGGACAAACGTAATAATAAAACATTGCCAGCTATGGCGATAGATCGTTTATATCAATGTCTGCGTGCTAGAACGTTACTGTTCACGAATTTATTGTTTCCTGCTTCCTTTCACGCTCTTGCGGATTTGATAATTCTAAATCGTCGATTATTTGTAATAGTACATTTTTCCTAACTTTACTTTCACGTTGACCGAAAATTTTAGTCGTATCAGTAAAGTAAATAATGTTACACAATAATTAATTACTATCGAAATTTAACCCCTTGCTGTGTCATTTACTTTGTGACTGCCTTCACAATCATTTAGAATTAAATTAGTAAAATAAACATTGATCAGTGATTCTTGACATATAGTATAATTTAACGTTATATTAATACTATCGAAATAATTTTATCGCGTCGCATCTCACTCTTATTTTCAATTTAAAAGGTTTTGTAAAACTTGAAAATTTAATTTCCAATTTATAGCATCACGAGTTGTTATAGTACGGCAAGGGTTAATTAAATAGTAGGTACATTATTTTTTAGTTCCGGACCCTTCACTTGAGTATTCATTCTGACATATAAATTGCAATCTATTTAGTTGCCAAACTATTTAAAGAAGGGCAACATTTCAAATACAGGTCATATAAACACATCCTCGTTTTTCACAAACCCGAAGAATTCTCTTTTTCTCATTTAAAATGAAGCAGTTGTTCAAGTTATTCACATGCATACCTGTGTTTTTTATTTAAAGTTCAGTGTTAACGGTCAGCATGTGATAATATTTTGCAGAATTCTACTGGGTAAGTAACCTTTTAAGTGTTAGTACACCTTTTAGTTACAATCTTATGTTAGATGCACAGCTGCATTCGCAAATACGCAAAGTAGTATGAAATATAAATATAGTTGTACCTTCAATTCCCCATTATCGGACATTTATGATAAATATTAGGTAATGTCAGTTATAACAAATAATGATTTATTCGTATAAAAAAAAACTTCGTTTGCTATGAATTTATAGACACAAAGTTTTTGAAATTCGTTTTTTTTCTGCTCATTAATGTCTCCTGTCATTCTAAACTTCAATAGTTTTTATTATACAGCTAATAATTCACGATTTTTTTGTGTACATCGATTTTATGTAGAAAATGCTGCAAAATAATGACCATTCTAACAATAGGTCGGACCCAGTTTTTTTTTTTCTGAGGCTTTATCCTAACGAGATTGTAAATCCTCATTATTTTTTGTATTGAGACGTAAATCTGTTTATCTTCACTTTTCAGTGACAAAATCGCTGTTGTTTCACTAAACCCTCTGATTAAGGAGTAAATGACTTCAAAGTGCACTTTACGACAAATGTTTTTTTGGGCAATCAAAAATAATTGTATTTCCTATCGCATTATACTTTCCTCGTGCTAATATTTTTACGTCTGATAACAAATGTTAGATCTTTTCAAATTTATCACAAAATATAGAAAGAGAATATTGTGTTATCTGTCATACAAAAATGAACAGCGACGGCTTTCAACTAAATATTGACGAATTTTGCATCTTTTATTTTTGCTTTAACGACAAATTCCTTCGACCTCGATTTTAAATTTCAATTATTGGACGTGGAGGAATAATGCCACCACTTCCGCTAATTAACGGATTGTGAAGGCATTGAAATAAGAGAAGAATAATAAATTACATTTCTAAAACGAACACTTTGAAATAGCTTCTCTTATTAATCAAAACCTCGACGAACGTATACGCACATATCTATTCGTCAATTTTTAATTACCTCACAAGAGAAATTATTTCTAAAATCGCAGAATTCTATTCACACAAAAATTCACGAACCATCAATGTCTAAATTTAATTCAGGAAACTATTTTAAGAATTGAAGAGTTCTATGCTCACGAAATTTCTCAAATCTCCAATTTCTAATAATCTGATACAAGAAATGATTTAGACTTATCGCAGAATCCTACAAGCATAAAAATTCAGGAATCATCAATGTCTCATTTTAATTCAGGAAACCATTTTAAAAATTGAAGAATTCTATGTTCACGAAATTTCTCAAATCTTCAATTTCAAATAATCTGATACAAGAAATGGCTAAAAAATTGTAGAATGTTATCCTCAAAAAGATTCTGGAATCTTCAATGTATAATAAATTTAATACAGGAAATTATTAGACAGTGAATTGATTTTGGAATTATTTTGTGGATAAAATTCAACATTTTTTACGATTTAATACAGGAAATAATTCAAGAAATTGTAAAACTTTTTTAATACAAAAATTCTAGAACATTTTACTCAAAGAGTACTGAACGTAAGGTACAACAACGTAACACGATGCAAAGGATTGACATGGAAGAAATAAGATCAATTCTTACCTTGTGCATGCCTTTCCTTGTCCATTTCCACTACGAGATGAAACTCAATATATCGCTGTCACCTTGGATCACTGCATCATGAAACTTTCCCACTTTGAACGATCTCTGATCTTACACGTCCGAAGTCAAACGAAAACACGAGTGTTGTGCGCATCTGTCGTACGACTAATTTCGGAAAGAGGAGTGAATTTTACGTGTGTACCAATTAACGCTTGTACGTGAAAAAACGTGGGACAGCACCTTTGACAATTAGCGCATAAAATATTGCAAATCATTCGGAGTACATCCTACGATATTTATATAAACGTGGTCGGCATAATGAAATAACGAAATGTTAAGAAGTTCTTGACATAATTCCTATATAAATCCGCTGCTTACGTGGCCATGGAGATCCAGCAAATTTCACTTGTTGATCTCGTCTAACAAACTTTAACGATTAATTATTAAAAATGAAATTCCACTGGGTCTAAAAGGGACACCAGTTCAAAGTTCTCAAACTCCGCCGAATGACGATCGTATCTGTAAGACAATGAGTTCTTGTTTGTTATTATTAAATAATTTCTCCGATCCTCCAAAGCGTCTTTATAGAGTGCACCATTGGTACCTAACGTTAGGTACGAAATTATTAGAATATTGGAAAGTATAGAAAAGTTCACTCCTCCTCCTTGGGTCTCCGACAGGATCACTTTTCACCCTACCTAAAACTGAAAATAATATTGATTCTGATTGCTTTAAATTCTCTCTATATTATAACAGAATTTATACATCAATAGTACAATATAAAATTAAAATCTATTTCTCGTCACTTCTTTTATAATAAAAATAATTTAAACTATGGTCATCCCGTGTGTATGGCTTTCGCTTAGAAATTGAGATTCAAAGGTCACGGTATTCTCGCAGCAGAATTTCGAATGAAATTCCATGGAATTTCAATAGGACGGTATAAAGTATGAGGAACATCCCTGAATCGTCTTCCACCTCGATCGGATCGTTAGTTAACGTGTACAGGGGATTGTCGTATAATTCATGCTAATTGTCATGCATTTGCGCGCGTCCAGTTCCCCATAGTGGCTGGATGCCCGCCCTCGAAAGTCGTAATATCGAATTCCAAATTCGCGCACGTATTAGAACACACGGGCACAACGATGCGTGCAATTAAACATCGTCCGGAATTATTAGCATCGTTGACGGTAAAACCCGTGAATCGGCGAAATCATTCATTTCGATTTTGAGATTGACAATTTTCAGAAACGATCAACTACCGGGAGAAATTACTCTCACGGTAATTTCAAATACGGTGCACCTGTTTAAATCGGATGATTGTCCATTCTGACTATTTTTTTTTTGTAAATTCTATGAAATTCTAGGTTTTCCGTGTTGATGTATAATCACGAAGTTTCAAAATGTTAAATGTGTACAGTACAATATCTAAACGCTTATTGGACGTTTTGCACTTGGCATTATTCTTATAATATAATGCTTATCAATAATTTTCTGTCGCTTAAAAATGAAATAACGTTAATTTGACATTCATTTATGACTTTTACCACTAAAAGTAGAAAAATATTTGATGCTTTTAGTCAAATTTGTATTATTTCCTTGTACTAATACATAAAATAGTACTTGAGGTTTCTAGATTTCTGAGAGCACATTTTTTAACAAATCCACACTTTTTGAAGAGTTATAAAGGGCTAAAAATTTTGCAATTAGTAATTTTTTATCAAGAAGGTAATTGTACATTTAACTGAATGGTATTTTCTATCGTTAGCTGTTCATATCTGTTCGACAATACCGGAAAGTAGAGTCACCAAAGAAAATGTCATCTGAATGTACAAAATGGAGGTGAAATTTCAAATTGAAAACTATCCAAACAAAAAGTCACGAACCACAGAAATATGTGCGAAGAGATAAGAATAGCAAGAATGACATTTCATCGTCCTAAGAGACACACCGCTGTGCCTGAGGAAGATTTGTTCGATTTGTTTGGAGAAATCAGGACGAAAACTCAAGGATGATAGGCGGAACGAAGAAAAAGGAATTCTTCTCCGAGAAGAAAATTTAATATTGAAAGATTAGGGGCTTCTGTCTTTTAGTTTAACACTCACGGGAAAAGAAAGCAATTCGGGGGAAATAAAGGGATCGCCGAGAGGCTTTTATCCTGCGGCTCAATAAAAGGGAATTAGAAATAGAGAGGAATTTTGTGAAAAGGGGAGACTCTACTTCACGATTTCACCGAATTTTTCGTCCCCCTTCGAGAGGTTAACGCGAAGGCGTTAAAAGTAATACATAGAAACTGTCATTTATTCGCCACTATTGAAAGATCCAATCTTATAACTGATTTATTTAACGTACACCAATGACTGCGAGAAATTTTAAGAAAAAAATTCTCCTTGTGTTCCTACTCTCTATTCCATTTCTTCATTCTTTTTTTCATGTTTTTTCTACTTAAAAAAAAAACTTTACGGAAACTCGTGAAAGGCGGCGGTACACAGCGAGAAACTCTGTAATCGAATTGGAAGATTTGAAACTTCGATGCTGTAACCCGAGAAGGATGATATTGTAAGAGAAAAACCTAACGCGGGAAGTCGTTTTCGTCCTACTTGTACTTTCTTTTTAAAGAAACGTCGTTATAAGATCGAGGATATTTACCAACGTAAGGAACAATTGTAAACTCTCTACAGCGTCAAGGTGTCCGTAAGATATAGAGAAGAGTGGAATTTGACACTATATCTATCGATAATGAATTCAATATGTTCGAAAGAAATAGATAAAGGAGGTGAAAAACTTGATCGATTAAATTGCTGACAGTCTTCAAGATAGACGTCGAAAATTGAAGAAAAGCAGGATTAAAAATTTAAGGAGTAGTTTCAAAAAATGTATGGCAAGTCATTTTGACCTTGGTAGATCTAGTGTTAAGTCAAGAGGGTAATGTTTTACCCGGATCCATTTTTTTCGAAATCCATTGTTTGGTCTTAAAAAGAAAAAGTCTTTGAACGATGAGGGTAGCCGATATTCCTATAGAAACATTAGGGAGTCCTATCTTCTATCTGAATAAAGAAGAATTGAAATGGGGCTGGAATTTAGCGAAGATAGGGGATGAGAGTTGGCGGTGACGATTTCGCATTAAAAGGGAGCCGGTGAAATTTTCTTCTGACCTTTACGAAATCCCACAACACTCAAAGACAGAGACTTTGTACTTAAATTACGTAAGGTTTTAAAATGTCTTTTAATTGTGACGGAAAACCCAGAACTTCTTACGACTGTTGGATAAACAGTTGCAAGTAATGGAGTGTGCAAAAGAATCCAATAAACTTAAGACTTCCCACCTACATTTCCCCGCGTTCTGAGATATAAGAATGATGAGTTCGATGAAAAACAAATACGATTGCAAATATGAAATGTATGTTGTTTTCAAAAATGTAAAGGTCGAATACTTTGAAATTGAATAATAGAAGAGAATTGCTAGGAAATGATCGATTTTGGCGTTGATCATCCCAGAAGAAAATTAGAATGTTTAATCAAAAGATAATAGTAAAATTAGAGGAGGACAATAAATTATGAAACTACAATGCAAGGTACACTTTCGTCAAATAATAATCCATTTTCAAGATTGTTATTAAGAATTGCTTGATTTCAACTATGTGAGAGATTGATATTGAGCAAACTCAAGGAATAGATATAATCACTGGTACAATGGCGCAACCTCATTTTGTTCTAATGGGGACACAAGATCGAGCAACCTTCTACAGATTTACTTGTCGGCATCCCTAACGACCATTTCGCACGTGAATAGTCATCGGAAGGACATACAGATCAAGAAATAACGAATGTGAGACTTTCAATCAAAATGATATTCTCACATTTAACTATATGATTATTCAATCGAAATAATACGTAATACAAATTTTCATATTTTATTTCACTCTCCGCCATTCCCTCCAACATTCATAAACGTACAAAACGTACTCAAATACTCTATCATTATCAAAACATACCATTTTATACAACCACTTTTTACAACGATAAAAGAAAAAAAAAAAACTTGAAATCAACGAAACGTAGTCATAAAAATGAAATATGCAATTGGTGTCCCATCCCAGCGTACCTGACACTTTAACGAAGCACTGAAGCTCTCAAATAACATCCAAATCCCTCAAAACGCGTATAAACATGCAATTCTCTTTTTCTCCGCCAAAATCGATCATCCTTTCCTTCCTCTCTTCAAAAAAAAAAAACAAAAAAAAACGACCAAATCGAATAGCAGATGCCACACAATTGTAAAACAGACAAAAGGTAGGAAGATAACGCGAGAAATCGGTAGATGGAAGAGATTCAAGGGCAACTTTAAATTCATATCACATGTGTATCTCGTACGAACGATCTTGAGATGTAAAGCTGCAGCACGAGGAATACGTGCGCGGCGGGAAAATTCGATCGAGCGTCGGTTTCCTCGAGGAATGCGCGAACGATCGCGTGGGCGAGAACGAGATAGTCCGCGGGAATGGTGCGCCTCGACGGAATGACAGTGGGCTACTGACGGTCCTGTGATCAGCGCGGTATGCTGCCGGAACGCGTCGGAAGCGCGCTACCCCGCGAAAATCTGATGCGTGCGCAATGCACTCGAGGATCAACTGAACGGCTCCTAAACTCCGCTATTTTCAGGTGCTTTCGCGGGTTCTCTGTGCTTTACGAATGATCGAACTGGGTTGTTGCTATTGATTTGTATTTCGACCTCGATTATGGTGAATATTTATGACAAATACATATTAATTATATTTTGGTATAATTGGCTGTTCGTCTACTCCTGTAATTCTTTAATCGTCTATGCACCTATTCATCTATTTGCTTATAAGTCTATTCGTCCATAAGTCTACTTGTCCAAAAGTTTATTCGTCCATAAGACTGCTCATCCATAGGTGTACTCGTCCATAAATCTATTCGTCCAAAAAGTTTATTCTTCCATAAGCCTACTCGGTCACAGGCCTACGCGCCCATAAGTGTACTTGTCCATAAGTGTACTCGTCCATAAGGCTACTTGTCCGAAAATCTATTCGTCGATAAGTCTACACGTCTATAAATCTATTCATCCATAAGTCTATTCGTCCAAAAGTTTATTCATTCAAAAGTCTATTCGTCAATAAATCTATTCATCCATAAGTCTATTCGTCCATAAATCTATTCGTTTATAAGTTTATTCGTCCATAAGTCTACTCGCCCATAAGTGTACTTGGCCATCAATTTACTCGTCCATAAGTCTACATGTCCGAAAATCTATTCGTCGCTAAGTCTACACGTATATAAATCTATTCATCCATAAGTCTATTCGTCCAAAAGTTTCTTCATTCAAAAGTCTATTAGTCCATAAATCCATTCTTCCAAAAGTCTATTCATCCATAAGTCTATTCGTCCATAAATCTATTCGATTATAAGTTTATTCGTCCATAAGTCTACTGGCCCATAAGTGTACTTGGCCATCAGTTTACTCGTCCATAAGTCTACTTGTCCGAAAACCTATTCGTCGATAAGTCTACACGTCTATAAATCTATTCATCCATAAGTCTATTCGTCCAAAAGTTTATTCATTCAAAAGTCTATTCGTCAATAAATCTATTCATCCATGAGTTTATTCGTCTACAAGTGTATTCGTCTGTAAATCTATTCGTCCATAAGACTATTCCTCAACTTTTTGTCTAACTAATTGTGGCATTCGTCAACTCTCTTTGCGTCTACTCGTCCGCGTGTAGTCCACGTTCATTCTTCTTCCATTTTTTTTTAGATCCTTCCAGAAAGATCCGCGCGGGATTTATAAAATTCCCGCAATAATTACTATTCAATAGCCAGAAGAAGTTACTTGGTTTGAGATTCAAGATAAGGGGAGAGTATCACTCGCACCGCCTATCCCAACCTTATCATTCATGGAAACCTGAGATCGACGAATAACAATTGAAAACAAAATATTTCTTTCGTCATAACAATATAACGATTGTGCGGCTTTTTCGGTTAGCCGCGTATTAAAATCGAAAGTGACGTTAGAACAACGAATGTCTCTATCCGTCGAGGAACTCGGAAGAAACTACTTGTCAAGTGACTTCTTTTGGGTGGCGAATGGTATAATCATTTCACCTGGGACCTACAGTTCTAGACAGATTCCGAACCATCGTCGAAGTTGGGTTGTACTAAGCTGTTGAAGCTCTTCGTTGTTGGTAGTTGGAGCTTTTAACTGTTTGTTAGGGTACGAGGGAGATGTGAGTTTTCTGTAAGTTTGTGGTATCTATGGGATATTTGTCACTCAGGGAAGAATAATGGTTGTTTCTTTCTCAGTGAAGGTATTTGAATTTATTGTTCAGTAGGTTTTAGGAGCCTGAGATGATAAGTACTGTGCTTGACTATTGTTTATATCTTTTAGTTCCTTGGTTGTTGATAGTTTAGCTGACGAATGAAATTTTTATTTGAAAAAATACGAGTAAAATTGGAATTAGAGCTGCAACTTAGTTTATATCCGTTGGAAATTTAGCAATGGAGGATATAAAATGATTGTATTCATTTTTTGATCGTTAAACTATAAAATTGTAGCAATTTAGTTACCGCATGTTTGTTCCTTGAATTCAAAAAATATTGTCAACATATGACACTATTTTTAACGTAACTAATACTCTTGTCACTTATGCACATCAATGCGACAAATCGTAAAATTTTTAAACCACACTGTACATTAACACATTAAGCGCCGGCTTCATTTGCTTGTCTCTGAACAATAAGTAGCTAAAAAAAATATTTGATACCTTCTACATTTTCGCAACAATTTTTTTCCCTGACCCAATGATTCTAACACCTTCATAATTCTTCATATCACGCGAAAGTCTCTAAGGACGATCATCTTTTGATCTGTGAGGTGTAGAAATATGTATTAGGTTGGAAACTATGAAATGGGCGTTTTTGTTTAGTCTATGTTCAGCTGCGACTGACAATGAGAGAGGTTCATTATGACGTGCATTCAATATTTTTATTTATAAATTTTTAAATTATTGTTCTTACTCATTTCGTAAAATTTTGTCGTGTTTGTATCCCATTATTGTTTTATTTTTCTCCGAAACCAGATTGAAAGAAAACGCGATTTACATCTACTTTTCTTGTAAGAGTTCAAATTGAATCATGCCGCAGCTCAAGCTTCGAGAAACATTAATCACGCATTTGGAGATGGATCCACTAATGAAAAAAATACCCGATATTAGTTCCAAAAATTTCGTTCTGCTAATTTGAGTATCATCAACGAGCCTCGAGGAAAACCACCGGTCCATATTGATAACGTGGAATTATAGACGACTGTGGAATCCGATGCACACACAACTATTCGTAAACTGGGGTCTAAACTAGGAGCTAGCCATACAGCTGTGTTAAAACATCTGCGTGCAATAAATAAAGTATTGTTTTTAATCAACGCCCGTTTCAAGTATTGTTTTTATTCAACGCCCGTTTCATAGTTTCCAACCTAATGTATAAAGAAACAAAGAATCCTGCATTATTGCGGGGTCGGCGCTCAATGTGTTAAGTAAAAGAAGTATCAATATCCCATAGTGTTGCACAAACAAACGCTGATCTTTAATACTCCACGTACATAGAATACAGCGTATGGTAAAATATGCACAATATACCTTAAAATGTAAATGAATCTCAAAATGCAAATCCGCCGTGTAATTGCCATCTGTTACAGAAGAATTTATTCTAATCAGAAAACTCGAACATGTACGAACGTATGCAAAACTTATCGAGTAAATCATGAATAAGTCATCGAGTGCAATAGTCAAGAGTATAATCGGGTTTCACAGGAATATATATAAAACTAAACTTTTCATCTTCATCGTCAATATATTCGATATTAGAAAAAATATTAAAAAACGAAAGTCACGATTGCTTACAGCTAATTAGATGTTAAATCAATAACTCAATATTTTAGATAAAATATACGGACTTTTTTGAAATTTTCATATAAACTTAAGTTTTATTTCTAATAGGCGTAACACGAAATTTGGAAAATTTATAAAGTCCGATGTTATTTACGACATATTGTAACAGCTATTTTCAAAACTCGAGATGAAACAAAAAAGCCCAACTCGTTCCTTGTTAAATGCTACTAGACACGAATCAAATCTGATAGGTAAAACTTGGAACATCACTCTGATCCGATCTTGGACTTCGATTACAGAACACAGCATTTCGGAGAAACTGGTATCATTGTTTGATATTGGCACGTTGAAAGCAATAGCATGAAATTCGCAACATACAGATGAATAATAAATAAACGAAGCAATCACGGATGATTTACTACATGAATTTTCCATTTCTGCCTCACTTTAATTTTGAAATGAATGAATTGATATTAATTTAGGTATATTACAATTTTTTGTTCAAGCTTTTCGCAGAATATTTTTATTTGAAAATAAAAAATATATTGATCATTTCTTTTATTAGAAACGATTGCTATGTTGCCATGATGATTTTAGAATACACAAAACAGTTATTAAAAAATTATTTCACACCTCAACAATTATATATCTTTTTTTCTGTAGATTTTCAAATATTTATAATATTTTTTGTTATTTTTGTTCATAAGTTTAAACACTTAAAGGATTTGGAAACGAGAAACTATATTTCAAAATCAATGTATCGTTTCATAGAACAACAATTTAAATATTGAAGTTCAACATTTTTCTCATTGTCCCAAGTACTTAAACGATAAGTCGTAGAGTTTCAATTGTTTACGGTTTCTTAACTGTTCAGTGGTCTGCGTCAAATGTGAAACACTTAATAAATTACGGAAAAGTCAGTCTCACTAGCTACAAATCTCTTCGTCTTAAACTCTCGCTCTTAATCACACCTATTAAATTCTTAACAGCCGTTATTCCCACCTTTGGAAATCGACTCTTGATGAAACGTATTGTCACAAATTTGTAAAAACATTCAGAGGTTATTCAATAAGATATTCAACTAGAACATATTAAAATAACATTTCAACAAGTTGAATTTTCTGTATTTTAATAACTTGTAGACCAAATAGTTTTTATAATTTTTTAGATATTTTCAAGCATGTCAATTTACATCCCCATAATCTTATGACATTGAGCATTCATTATTATCCGATAATAGTAGCAACTATAAGTGTTGATGAATATTTAAAAAAAAAAAGGAAAAGTCACTGTCAAAAATAGAATTCTAATGAAAATTATCATTAAATTAACATTAGAACATTAAAAAAAAGGCGCGAATAAAATACATTGGAAGAAAATAAATACAGAGACACAAATATACCTTAACTTACAAGATAGATGTAAAAAATTAAAAAAGAACCAATATAAGAAACTTCTGGCACATGTGCATAACAAATTCAGAAAAACTCTTTGTCCGCCTTGGTAGATCTAGTAATTTATATTGTTTTTTAAATTTTTTATCTTTATTTTATTTAAAATTATTTTCTATAATTAACAGATAACCGTTGACAAATAAACTACGACGAAACCTCCCATCAAATATATCTCAAGACAGAACCACAAAGGACTAAAAATTCAAATTACATTCTCAATTCAAATTTCCATTCTTTTATCACCACATTTCGTATCATTAACGACTTGAACTTGAAAAAAAAACGGATCTCACGATAATCAATACTCATCCTCGAAAAGGGCTCTAAGTTGTCAGCGTATCGTGCTTTGGGACGCATAAAGGGCGAAAGTTTTTCTTTCCAAGTATCCCTGTAACATGGGCGCAACAATTGGAGCAGAAAAAAAATGGATCTGATTTGTTGTCGTCGTATCTAAGGTGTGAGGTACATTTAATTTTAATTTCGATGTTTTGCGTCGTCGTTATCGGGAATGATGTACGGTTTATTGCGGAGATAAAAATAAAATATATCGGCACTGATGTGCGCGCCTCCAAGGGGAGGTTTATTACGTGCTCATCAGAAAGTCGTAGTAGATGTTCAGACCGTATCCTGGACTTTTTTATTTAATATTAACAGCACAATTGTTACTCGCACAAAATATGTCCGTGAGGCAATACAGTTAATGCAAATACGTTAATATAAATGACATTATTGCATCCAGGAACATTTAGAAGAAATTAGAAAAAATAATTGACAAAAAAGAGCACACCTTATCGTCACCTTTGGGAAATAATTTCTTTTTGCTGTAATATTGAGTGTTACTCTTTGTTAGTATTATTAGAATTTAAAAGGAGTGTAATTATAAGCAAGTAATATGTCACAGAATGTCAGAGAAGATGATGCAAAAAGAATGTAAAGATTGTATAATATAAATTATTATATTCTTGGCATAGGCATAGATCTGAGTTGGTATATCAACTTTGAATATCAACTTGTGAACAAATTAGTAGGAAATAGGAAATATTAGATTAAATATCTTAAGTGGTACTATTCTCGGTACTCGTTCGTATATGGCAACCAGAGAAGATCCCACGTGTTATGAAACATGCTTTATAATAGACATAATTAGTGCAACTACAACTGCGGTAATCATGCTTTTGTAATTTGATTCACTTAGCCAGCATCGATACATTACCTTTGTAGGTCACGGTAAAAGCCCTCCAAACTTTCGCTTCGGGACTATTGACGCTCTGTGTACCGAGGTAAAATTGTAAAAGCTTTCGTGCCTTCGTTGCAACTATTGTAGAAAAACGATTTCTCCCGTGTTTTACAGAGGACTGAGTGTTCTTTCAGAAGCATGTCCGCTATGTTTTCAAATTGATAAAACCAAAAATAGGAAATTTGATTTGATATATGCGTAAATATAGCTCACCGTTTTCTGTTTGTTTTTTTTATTATCCATGGATTCATTTATCAAAATTGGAAAGTGTATGTTTTATTTAGAAAAGTCGTATTTGTTACTTGATCTCTTCTATTGAAAAAATTGTTCGTGAAAAATGGTATAAGGGTTGGGGCAACGGCATTCGAAAATAACGTGGAAATCAATATTTTTTACGCTAAAACTGAGAAATAAACGATAAATATCTAGCTTCTGGTAACATGCGTATTTTTCCTGTATCGATAGTATTCTGCGTGGCTTTTTTTAGCTTCCATCGATAAATTAATTTCTCCCGCAATGCTGTTATTGAGAGTTTGCAGGGTTGAGGTTGCCACTATCAATTTTTTTTAAATAACCTCAGAGTACCCTTACAAAATTGCTGTAAAATTGATCGTTTTTGATGTTCGAATACTTTTTACACGAATTATAAAATATTTCGATAAATAGCACAATATTTATGTTATTGTAATAATTGTTATTTGATGATGAAACGTTTAATAATTTTTACAATACTATCAAAGTTTCCAATGATCATAGAGAGTTAAAGGAAATTGTTTACAGTGATTTCAAACTAAATTTTTTATTTCCGGAATTATCAATGGAATTATTTTTGATTTACAGACATTTCAACCATTATTTGGAGTAGTTTTGTATCGAAACACGACACGTTATCTCGATATGTCGATCTTGTTCATCGTATCAACTTCTATAGTTGGGACACGGCGATTGTAAAGAACAAGCCGAGCTTGTTTCAAACATCTCCAATATCTGATCTCCGCTTAACTTTCCCTTTTTTTTCAAAAAAATATGTCAAGGCCTTTTTATCTTGGGAAAAAAAGGTGATGTTCGTATAAAGTGCAAAAAAATAATTTACATCGACGTAATAATAACTTATATTATCACTTAAATATTATAATAAATAACTCGCAAGGTTGTTTTCAATATTTTTTGTACATATCCAGTTACTGTCCCATTTCAAAATAGGAATTATAATTTTATAATACTCTATTGAAACTATATGATTATATTATATAACAGAGCTTATATTTTTCTCAAATTGAAAAATTTTAATTTCCATATTAACGTTCCAGATATTGTAAAATGAATTTCAAAATTTTTGTATTTAGGTATGATAAACAACCTCACACTTTCAATTTTATGAATACATGAAAAATCGTTTAAAAAACTTTTAAAACATAGATCAAATAAGTGAAGAATATACAGAATATTTCTGCAATTAATACGAGAGTGTAACAATTTGTAAAGACAAAGCCGTCGCAGCGCCAGACCAAATAAACACTCACAATTAATCATGAATTCAACGTTTCCATTAGCAATAACAAATTGATATATACATTCAATCAAAATTGAGTTTTCATATATTTTTATTAAATTAGCTGCATACAATACAATTCATCGTTAATTTTAGCAAATGAAAGCCCATAGCACTGAAAAATATTGAAACTAATGTGTTTACCATGTCGAGAAAAAAAGCAGTTGGTTCGGTCGATGTTGACCGCCCCCCGGGCGGTAATTCAGTCATGATGGTAACGCGAATTTTCAAAGTGAAATAACATTTCGAGGACGTCGTTCACCTTCTGTAAGCGACGTTTTAGAGTGCAGACAAGATTATCGTCAGTGATTGTGAGCGTTGGAAACAACATAATTGAAAGGAACACAGAGTGACACTCAAAAAGGGAAAGATCAAATAGAGGATAGAGGGAGAGACTGCAACAGAAGGATAGAAAAAAACTAGGATAAAAAAAGGAACAGAGAGAAGGATAAAACGAACAGAAGGGTGGATAGAGTATTAGAGGCAAAAAGTAAAGAGGGACGGAGCTGCAAGGCAGCAAAAAAAGAAAAAAGTGAGGAATTAACGGAAAAGTAACCTCAGACGTAGCACAAAAAGGGGGATTGAAGAGACTAAAGACAAGAGAGAATAAATATTCAAATATTATTCTGACATCCAGAAGGAATTCATCCTAGAGAAAATTCTATCCATATACACCATGACAATGAGTGAATACCCAGCCTCAGCAATAAAAATCGAAAGTACATGTAATAAAAAAAATGAATAGCAAAGTAAACTTAAAAATTGAAGTATACAGTACGAACGATTGAAAACAGCAGGACCATATAAACCAAACACCGTATAACCGACACAAGTAGAGATTTCATGTAGACGTAGAAAGAAAGATAAACTACATAAAGCAAGATAGACAGTGAGTCAAAAATAGGAAACAGAAAGGAAGAAGGAGAGAGAAGAGAAAATCAGAAGGGGTGAAAGAGAGGTACAAAGAGAGAAATAGAGACCTATAGAGAGACAAGGAGAGAATCGTAGGCCCTTGAAAAGAGAGAGAGGAAGATACACGACAGAGGGTGAAAGGGAACGAAAGAGGGGGTAGGGTATCACAGGCATGGGCCCTAGATATTAATACGTACTCTGATGCCGGTTCACTTTGTCGATCAGCGGCGTGTAAGATCGACTCTGCCAGAGAGATACACCCTACAACACACAACGACCATACTTTGTCCCCGTTGCAAGGTGAAATGCTAACTAAAGGGGATGTTTTAATGGCAAAGATAATAATATGCCACGATATTACGATAGTTATTCTTGGACTAAACGGTACTCGAGCGGCTGAAACGACTCGTCCCGCGTGGTGCGGCCTCCGTCGTCGCCGGTGAAGAAAGAAGAGGTGCGCGTGGAAATTCAACGAGTGCCCAATTATCGTACAGTCTGTTATATATGTACATATATACCTACAATGTACGTTGGTATCTACTTCGAACTACAACAACACGATGCGCGTTTTTTTGTCACGCATTTTACCGTGAAACGACTCCTACCGACCTGCATAAAATCCGGCTCAATGAGTTTCCAAAAGGCTCGGTACAATTAGAGGCTTTCGTGGTCTATCGAGAAAAAAAGGGAGGACACAATGATGGAGATAGTATTAAAATGACGATAAAGTTGATCATAGACGACGGTCTGTGACTTGTATCCTTTGTAAATACAATTATTGGTTTGGTGACTTTGGATGTTGTTTGCGGGGAGGGGGAGGAAGGCTGTGATATGAAAAAATAGATATCGCATGGTAACCGGATAAAAATTCGTACGAATACAATACGTGATTTTCGTGCATTGTAGTGATTCTAAGGAAGAAAAATCTGATGCATGATATAGAGAGAAGGCTCTATACAAAACGTTCGAAGGTGTATTCAGGACTCGTATATAAAAGTGCCCTCTTTCATACTTCCCGGCTGACCTCCAGTGGCGCTATTAACGCTAAAAATGGACTGCGAATACCAGTTTTAAAGTCATATCGTATTTCTCTCATCCCTATTGAAAGGAAATGCAGTGAAATTCAAGCGACGGATTACGTAGAATCCGGAAAAGCTCTTTTAATACCACCTATCTTCTACTATTTTCCTCTTTTCTAAATTGCTCTCACTGTTTGCTTTTCCTTTCGTTCGATAAGAATTAGAAAGAATTTAAACGTCAGTTTTTATTTTTATCTACCAAGACAGTTTATCTGTTCTTTCGTTTTGATTCGAAAGAAAAGCTACGGATCTCGTACAAAGATAAGGGGAAGGTCGCTGAAATTGTTTACGAACTGTTTCTTCGCGATGAGCTCTTAAAGAGAATTTAACAATGAGCTGCTCCTTAATAGCGGAAATATAAATGTAAACGAGGAAATGATAGTCGTATTTGCATACTGGCAGGAAATATGAATTTAAATGTCTCTCTGAAAACGGAAATAATGTAACTGTATGAAATAAGTATGCAGTAAATCCTGGATAAATGCACAAGGAGTTTCCCTGGATAAATGCATTGCGACTATCCCCTCAACATAAGGGGTCCCCCTCGGCATTAACGACGTTCGACGACGGGGCAGTGTAATATGATATTATCAGAACGTGTCGGTGAGGTAATACTAATCGGAGGTTTGAACTTTTCTTTTTTTGATTTTCTTCTTGTTGAAAAATTCGCTAATGTATTTGTGACATTTTTCTGATTAAAATGATACCAATGACGACATAGTTCGAGTAATATTTACTTAATCCCGGGTGAAAATAAAAAACTGAAAACAGACTGAAAATTGGAGTAATTTTTTTATATTAATATACAGTCGGAAACTTAACTTAAAGAAAACTGAGGTATTGAACAAAAGTAGGAAAATCGTAAGCGAAAAAAAACTGAAAGGATCTGATAATATCCAGCAACAAAACTAAAATCTAATCGTAAATTAAGCACTGAATTCAGCCGGAAAACAGGCTGAAATAATCAATGTAAAATTTTCAGTCTGATTTCAGTCTTGGCTTCAACTGAAAAATTCTTCCGTCTTGTTTCAGTCTCAATTCCGTTTGAACTTTCTCAATATCATATGTCTTCAGTACATTTTTAGATCATTTTCAGTGGCAATTATTTGTTTCGTTCTATTTCCGTTCGAAATTCGTCTAAAATCCTGTTTTCAGACTTATTTCAGTTTTTTTTCCGTCTTTTATTTTTACTCGGGATATTTAATTCGTTTACTTGCTATTGGGATAATTCAAACACTTCGTGTTTGGTATCATTTTAGCATCGAGTTAGCGAAGCATTCAAAAAAGGAAAATCAAAAATGGAAAAGTTCAATCCTCTAATTATATTGCCACACCGATACGTTCGAGCCGGTCCCCCTTTACGTTGGGCCCATTGGGCCTCTATGTCCCTTCTGCTGTCTGTTCTTTGCCAAGTTCACGCTCAGCTGGAGTCTGAACGTAAACGCAAAATAGAATCTACCACTTCGTAACTGCACTGGTTCAGAACCCGAATTTTGTCCATTTATCCAGGTTTTACTGTATGTACTTCTTTTGGAATTTATTCTTTGTACCTTATCCTATGGGAACCATTAACCCACTTGTCAGTGTTAAATACCAGAGTAACTGACAAAGCTAAAATATGTCGCCCGAAAGTTTTCAATTTGGTAAGAATGAAGCGTGATTTTCATGAAATGTTGAGGAACTACTTGTCACTTACCTGGACCTTGAGGTTTTACTGCGAAATGGAAATTGTGGAACTTGCATTAAACTTTTATAAATTAATCATAGTATAAACTACTTCAAGCTGTCTAATATTCAATGATAAAGTATTATTTATTGTTCCTTGGTTTCAATATAGAACATAAGGTTGAAAAGAAGACAAGAGTTCTTACATGTTAGTTAGATAATAGCTATTATACTTTAAAGCTTCAAAGAATGTGTTCATCTTCCTTTTATATAATTAAAATTTAGAAAATATCGTAACACCTCATTTATATTATATGTTTTTATAAAAGATTAAAGCATCCAGAAAAGGAACGATCAAAAACGCCTGTTTTCGAATGACAGAGCACGATTTATTCTATTTGATTTGTTGCCTTGTGTTACCACAATGGAACAGAGTTAACAAAAGACAGGAATTTTCAGATAGAACCAATGGTGCACTCGAAAGAACTTATTCAAGTTCAGTGTGTATTCCCTTTACCTTTCTAAAGCGTCACAAATACTACAATGTCTGACCTAATATTATTGAAAACTGGAAATTTTATTATGAGAATTCCATTCTTAATGGCAGTTCATTCGACTTGTCCTGTTAAATTATTTTTTGATGAATCTACCATAAAACAGGAAATTATAGAAATACTCTTACAAATTATTCTAACGAAATTGCCTTCCCTATATTTGATATCGATCACCAGAACGATAACAACGAATTGCAAATTTTAATATTGATTAGAATCTCAAGAGAGTTGTCTTTGAGCTAACAATTCGGTCCTGTTAAAATAGAGACACTATTTTGTAATCTTTGAGTTGTTTGATTATGAAGCGCCGTAACAATACCATAATTGTAAGATAAAACCAATGCTACACTCAAATAAACAGACTCACGTTTTTTCCAGCTTTTCTAATCCCTTTTGTAAATCATCGAAAATACACAATCCTTCGAATCGACAACAGTGAAAAGTAAAATTCCAGTGTATACAATTGTGATGCGAACAATGAGATTCGCAATCAGGATCCGCCAAATGAAAGAGAACATGTATTTCTAGACTTTTGTATTAAAATATCGTGATTCGGCTTATTGTGTGAAAATTTGATGAGGACTTGTGAGAGTCTTTAGTTAGAGTTATGACTTGGAATTTAGAAATAGATTTAGAATTTGAAGACGACTCTCACAATTAGTTGAACTTGAGTAATGATAAACTTGGAAATCAACTTGAGGACTGTATATAACTATATCTGAGAAATGAAAGTTATGAACTGAGCAATGAACTAATGAATTTTGAGTAATGACCGAGAGTTAAGAGATGTAGGGTTTTTAAAGGTTTTTGGAGGCGGAGTGGGATTACGATCCGGTCTCCGCTATTGTTCGACTTCGGCCAATCGACTCTGCGCTGGGCCTGTTAGCTATTTTAATTTAGCAAATTTCTAATGCTTCAGGTCCCACGCGTGTAGGACCGTCCGCGGTGGACTGGGACCGGGTCGTGAACAGCCAGTAAAGGTAAATCCTATTGTCTAGGTGGGTGTATTACTTCGAGGTGGCCGGGACCTCGAGAGGTGTCCACCAGATGTGGAACTTTCCATACCAAGACGCCCCCACGGTTGCGGACGTCTCGAGGCGACCTTAACAATTTTTCGCAACCCGTCTAGACAAGGATAAGACAACTTTCCCTTACTCTCGTTATTCGAGAGTAGGGAGAGAAAAATATTAAAAAAGAGTAGGGATGACCGAAGGGTAGAAAAAGGGCGACACGCGGTCGTCCTGGGATTCCATTCTTGTGGAAAAGCAACTAGTGACGAGCGACACGATATATGTTAAACCAACTTTGTACATATATAAATAAAACACTACTATTGCGTTCACCAAGGACTCGATCTCTACAGTGATAATGGTGGATTCAAGCCGAAGGCCAAAGTAGGAAGAAGGATTTCGGACTTGGACGATGACTCGGGGATGAGTAAGGAATGGTGACTGTATTAGGGAGTTGAAAGGTCGAGATGGAAAAATAGGAAATCTAGACTTGACGATTATCGAATGACGGATGTTGAGCGAGCCGCGTACAAAATATTTGTACTTATAAAATATTCCTTAAAGTTGTCTTATGTACTAACTGATCGTCTAATCTATCTGATTTATAGATCGTACTAACTGGTCGGTACATTACACAATTAAGATTCTAAATCAAATCTGACTGGTAAAGATAGTAGGTACATATATCATAACCAGACTGCGGATTTTTATGCATTTATGACAAATTAAATACGGCTAAAATATACAAAAAGGACATAATATAAAAATATATCTAAAATATCCAAAGTATGGTATTTGTTGTAATATTTATTGAGTGCAATAAATCCCTAGATAGGTTTTCCTGTCTCACCGGCATTTGTGAAACTCGAAATTTGCATAAACATCCGCAGTCTAATCATAACTGTTCTTCACTTCTGTAAAACTTTCAAAGATACATTACTATCCAATCTGCCACTCTGGGACACTAAAGGTTGCAACATCATAAATGAATTATTTACAACAGACCTGTTACATTGCTATCCAATCTGCCATTCCGAGACACTAAAGGTTCCAACATTATAAGTGAACTATTTAAAACAGGCCTGTTCTCAATGACAAAGGACAATTTACCATATCAAATCTGTTTGTTGTCTTGTTCCACGACTATGGAATAAAGAGTTAACAAAAGTGACACGAATTCTCAGATAGAAACGATCCTGCATTCGATCGTTCATAGTCTCCAGGCGAAATGGCGATAATTTAAGTAGCCGACCAAGAACTTCGTAGAATAACAGATTGAATTGGTTCCGATACTCCAGTTCCTTGAGTGGCAGTCTCATCTGCGACCTTCTCACAGAAACTAGATCTGCATGCACATACATATATATTTTACTCTCGATCGATTCACACGTAGGCCAGCAAGTGCCTACATTAATGTACTTGGCTCTTCATTATTCCTCTTCGTCTTGATGGAAAGACGGAGAGACTTCGTTGAAACGAAAGATTCAATTAATACATTGAATGTCATAGGGGTCACCGGTGGCAGGCGCTGTTGGATTCAATGCAATTTCATATGCCTTGATAATTGTAATACGTACAATCTTTTTTACGGATTAAATATTTAAATATTGGTAGATAAAGCCCTTATGATTACACATCTATTTTTGTTTTTAAGGTTTCTGCTTTTTAAAGATGTAATTTTGAATAGAAAAAGTTTTACTTCAGTGAAAATGTTGAGACAAGCAAAATAACGGTGGCGTTTAACGTGTTGACCCTTTGCAGACGGAGACGTTTTTAATTGAAAACAACATGTTTATTGGAAAGTTATGATGTCAATGTCTAGAAGTTATAAATTACTGTATGCGTAATAATGTTTCAGCGGTTATATTTCAACTTTAGCTGTGTGAACATGTATGTTCAGATCATATATGTGCGTCTATCGTCCTCAAAGAAAAAAATCCTGGCAAAAGCCCCAAGGAGTATTTTAATTTAACTCAAAATCGGTATACAAGTGTTATTTGGGTCGCTGATTAAGAGTCCGAAATCAAAATTTTCAAAAACAAAATGGCAGATTCAATATGATAATATGAAAACCAGTACCACCTTTGAGATTGCATATTTCTAACAGTGTTGTGCAATACAAATCTTTATTAATGGAAAATAATGTGTGTGAACTCTAACGTGTTACAAATCAAACGCAATTGCTAGATTTTGAAAATCGCGAAAAACATTTTTGGGGTTTTAGCCAGGATTTAAGTGAAATCGATCATTGTGTGTCATTTCGACCTACTAATACCACATCTAATTAATGACGAATTAATATACAGAAAAATGATCACCTATTTCAATTTTAACACCGGATATTGTCGTACTTTTCCCTGAAAAGCTATTGTACAACATTCTACAATGAAACCTGCAACTTCCTTTCTAACAATTAGTGAAAGATGTTTCAATATTAAAATGTCTTTTTCTTTTCACTCCTATTAAAATGTCACTGAGTGGGAAAACTTCATTAACTGCTTATTATTTAGTTCTTTTGACACTTAAGCCAAAATGCATCGATCTTGGTGAAATTCTTAGGAGAATAGTGGAGGAAGAAATATTACGTCGTTTGAGAGATTCTAAAATTTCTCTCTGAAATAGGTTTGAACGATGGCAGATTTCTCTCACTTTATCACACGGTGATTATTAGTTTCATTAACCTGGAATTGTGGAACAAAGGACAATCACACACACATTGGACATTTTCTAGCCGGCCTGGTAGCGAACATTATCTCTTTTGTCTCGATCGAACCTGCTGGAAATAGAGGCGATTGAGAATAGCTGCGAGGATTTATTCTTATCGAAGAAAGGTCTCCTTGTACCGAGATAAAAATTGAGACAATACTTTCCCGCTTAAAAACTATCATGGTATTTGAATTAATTGGAGATCACGAATCGTTCAGCATGCCACGTTCGTTATTACTCTATGAATCTTACAAATTGTTCGTGCAATAAACGTAATAATAATTTTAGAAGAAATTTTAAAAAGATCTGCCAAATTGACAGTGCAAAGTTGTATTATTTTGTTGAAACTCAAACTTGATATAAACTTGAAAAAGAGACAATTTATTAATTAAACATAATACAATTCAATATGATGAATGACATTTGCCATATTACATTTCTGTAGTTATAATAAAAAACAATATACAATGTTAACATTTGAATATTTCGAATTACAGGGCTGTATCCTCTACAATTTTTCTTTAATTTTGTTGCGTTAGGAGCAAGGATTAGCGAGATGGTTACTTGAAGAGGTTGATGGGAAATTCAAAGTCTTTATTACACCAACAATATACAAACGAGCCTTGTGCGACTCGTGGATTTTACAAAAACAGTATTTGAAATGGCCGATGACACTTGTGGGTCAACCGGGAGCGTAACGTTGTGGATAGAGAATTTTGTTCGAGAGCGAGGCCGAGCATTCGGACTCGGCCTTTTTATTCCCAAAAGTTGGGAAGGAGGGGTGACTTGCCCTTGGAGAAGGGTTGGAAAATTTTGTTGAAAATGTGAAACATGTGCTGCATGTACGGTGACTGGACTTCCAGGACCGCACCTCGGCTTGCAGGAGGCACGGTTTATGGCCGTACCTGGACAGCGAGCATGCAGACACTCGCGGTGAATTTGCGCAGCCACAAATTTAATTTTATATTTGTTTAACGG
This sequence comes from Cerceris rybyensis, assembly GCA_910591515.1. Classification (NCBI taxonomy): domain Eukaryota; kingdom Metazoa; phylum Arthropoda; class Insecta; order Hymenoptera; family Crabronidae; genus Cerceris; species Cerceris rybyensis. The sequence goes on along the minus strand of OU342789.1, from coordinate 24,924,143 downwards.
TCGTACTATTATGCAGCACTATTCGATTTGAATTTTTTAGTCTCTGAAAAGGATTGCATTTTGCTAAAAGATAATACTTGTTCGTACAATTGTAAGTGAAGTGATTGAAAGAGAATGCAACGTCAGAAAAACGTAATAAAATATAAATAGCTATATCTGTCACAGCCTCAAATTACAATAAAGCGTAGATGATATTATTTACTATTTATTATTTATATTCAAAATACCCGAAGAAATATTAAACAACATATTTTCCTACAAACTACGACAAAGGTTCGTACAATATAGAAATATTTTATAGTGTTTCAATGAACTACAGAATTCCAAATGTCACATACCAAAATATCACAGATGCGTCAAAGTTTCTCCGTCATCGATATTACAATAGAATTTTTATATTTCATACTTCGGCAAAACCCGAAGCAGAGAAAATAATTTTTAAAGTAAATACCACCAACCCGTTGTTTACTCAAAAATTCAATTACGATCGACAAATACGTGTTTGCACGAAAAATTTCTGATACCCGTGTAAAGCGATTTACACTTTTCGAACGGTTTACAATGCAAATGAAAACCTGCGAGTATATTTGTAAAAGCTTCGGCTCAACCGAAACCTAAATCCCCGCGAAACTTCGGCGCACAATTTCAACACACGAATGAACAAATTTTTCAGCCTCAGCTTTAAATGTTTCGCGTGTCTCGATAAAATACGATCGACGATATTCTTTCCATTCAGAAAGTACCTACATGTCAATCAAACACGTCTTTATATCCTCACTTTTCCGTCCTCTTAGTTCCTCGCCTTTTTCCATCTTTTGACTTCCTTTTCTTTTTTTCTATTCCTCCTTTCACCGCTTCTTCCTCCATCTCTTTTTTTTCTGCTTACAACTTGTTTTACCACGCACTTCTACTTTTCCCGACCTCTTACATCCTATCTTTGACTACCTCTCCCTTTTTCTATCTCCAGTTATCTATTCTTTCAAATTCCATTTGTCTCTCTCTCTTTCTTTATCACTTTTTTCTACTTTCCTTATTTTCCTGCCCTTTCCCTCTTGTCACTTTCTTCCCTTATTTTCATATTTTCGGTTTCTCCCTTCTTTCATCCTTTCCACAACTTCCATTCCTCTTCTCCTTTTTCCACCACCTGCCTTTATCTCTCTTTACCTCCACATCTACAACGCTTCTTATCTCTCACCCCTTTCACCCGCTCCATTTTCCTCAGTCACCTTTCCTCTCTAGCTACCTCTCCACTTCTCTATCTCCTTTTATCTATTCTTTCAAATTGCGTTTTTTCTCTCTCTCTCTTTATCACCTTTCCTGCGTTTCTTATCTTTCTGCCTTTTCTCTCTTATCGCTTTCTTCCCTTATTTTCATATCTCCAGCTTCTCCCTTCCTTCATTTCTCTCCACCTCCATATCTACAACGCTTCTTATCTCTCACCCCTTTCACCCATTTTCCTCACTCACCATACCTCTCTCTCTCCGTTCACAAAATAAAATATCGACCACAGATACGCAGTCGCGGTCATAAATCGATTCATCGAAGCGTACTAAGAGCACGTCGAAAGAACTCGCGCTTCACGGATGCTCCTTTTTACGGCAACAGGCCAGCTTGAAATATATCGCCAATTTTTCTACTTGTCAGAACGTTGCCGTTTTCCCGATTGCACTAACGTGCAGTACGTCACGGGAGTCGACGTAACAAAAAAGGATTAAAGCTGTGAACGCGATAACCGGCCACTTTTGCCACGGGTGAATCGGCCGTGAATGGAGGAAATCGCCTCGAATTTATCTGTCTCTTCCATGAGCGCTTTCGCTTCGATTTTACTCTACGTCTTTGCAATGTGCGTAGACGATCACAAGGATCGACGATCGAAGACCTATCGGTTGGACGGTCGATCGAAAGTAAAATAAAAAGGCTTTCTATCGTGGTAGAGCTTAATTCATTCTCCTCACAGGACGCTTCCTTTCCTCGCCAGTTCAGCCTTCGCTGATAGATGAAGCTTTTTGTGAATTGGATTGCTCCTCGCGTTTCCTCCCTCGTGCCTTCGATGTATGGCTGTACATACAGGGTGTATCGCAAATTAGTAGCTGTCTATTTTTTGTTCTTTATACTTGCAAAGTATCTTAGATGATGATTGTATGAATTGGTCAATGTGGTTGCTATTCAATTAGATTTTTGGGAATTGTTTCGGGAGGAAATTATAAAACTTTAATAGATTTCGGTAATTCGGAAACCACAGTAAGCTGTAGGTGTAATGACCATAGCAGCTGGAGCAGAAAATGTACAGATTGAAACCGAAGGAACTTTGATAGAATGTTTATTTGTTCAGCAGATTGTTGTCGGAAGTGTTTTTTTTTTCAATTTTTTGTTAGTTAAGTGAGAGTGATTTGGAGAAATTGTTAAAAATCTGTTAGTAATAGATGATAGTGATAATTATAAGTCCCAATAAGGGATATTTAGATGAAAATGTAGAGTCAATAGCAGCCTCGAAAGTTGATATTAACGCGATAGAATATTAAAACATTGAATGCTGCGCCGATCTTACTATAGTTTTCATTCAGGCGGCAGCAGGTAAGGTATTCACAAATTTCAAAAGAACGAAAAAAAAACATATAAAGTTTGAAAATACTGTGCTGAATGTTATAGCACAAACACAAAAACATTTGAACGTAAGTCGCCAGAAAACTCACAAAACAAGTTATTACTGTGATATGTGCAAATCTCAACCACATCTCTGCGTCAAATATTTTAATAACCTTCACTAACATAAAATTTTTAATTGTAATTAATAATTTAACCCTTGACAATGCCGGTCTCACGCACCGATGTCAATCGAACGAAAAATTTGCTGTCAATCCCTAGGGACTGAGGCCGCCAAAACGGAAAGTTTATTGTCAGTCCTCTGGGACTGACGCCGCACTCAACGTGTTAATTGCTAGGAGAAACAATCTCGAGCAGTCTTCACCATTGGGCTACAAAGTGTTCGTGAGTTAACATGGGATATTTAACTCTTGCCACTGATATTAACAAATTGGGAAGTGAAGTAATGAGTCAAATAAAACCTTAATGTAAAAAAATGTTATACGTACTTTACTGATTAGGAATTGGCAATCGCTACATTAATGTACAACTATTAAATTTATGGAATTACGTTGCCTTTGTTAAGAATTTTGACATCGTATTAGGGATGACTTTTTTTCGTCTTTCAAGTATGTCATATTTTAATTGTGATATTAAATAGGTATCCGTATGATTAGAAAAATATCACAACAAATCCTTTGATTATTTTTACAAAATATTAACATTAATCGCTGTATTGGTAAATACATTCTCGAACGTATGCTTCTACAACGAAAGTTAACTTCATCGTATTTAGAACTTTAAAGATATAGCATAAAAAGCTGTCCGATTACAAAGTACCGAATAGAAATCGTTTGCACTATTTGAGAATATTGCTCTCCATCATCTATGCCAAGGGTAATGTTTGTAAACTGACCAATGTAATTTTCTCTTGAATTTAAAGTCACAGAAAAAATTTCTGGTACAAAAAGTGTTCTATTAAAAGGAAACGCATTCTGCTGAAAATGAGATGTCCCATATGATCTAGTTTAATTGCAAAAAGTTATGGATTAAACCTAATCTTATATCCAAGGATCTTTATCCAAAGATAAAATCCTTGTTTTGATCCACAATTCCCTACACAGTCACAAGTCATCATCCATATCCAAGGTCAAACTTCCTATTCCTACCTCTAGATTCCCAAATACCGTCATCCTATCCCCTCTCCTCTTCTAAAACATTTAAAAACCCTACATCTCTTTTAACCTGGCTTCAGTTCTAATTCATTACAAGTCATTACTCGTTATTACTCAAAATTCATTAGTTCAGTTCTCAGTCTCAGTGTTCATAACTCATTGTCAGTTCATTACTCTATTCTACTAATTGTGAGAGTCATCTTCAAATTCTAAATCAAATTCTAATTCTGACTCAAAACTCTCACAACTCCTCGCCATCAAATAATTCATTTTTCACACAACACACCGAATCACTCTTGGAATGAGCCGAGTTATTTTAACCCTTTCGCTTCGAGCGCCGGATATATCCGGCATCTATTATATATCATGGGTATATAAGTACCATCTGTGGTAATGATGAATGTATAAATAATTTCATTTTAAAAATGTAAAGAGTCCTATATTAGATTATATGCTATATTAGTGTTATGTGGGGATTTTATAAATCCCGCGCGTTTTGACGGAGCCGCCATGAGACAATCGACGGACGAAAAGACGATCGACGACGAAACGTGGACTGCACGAGGACGAACGAACAGATCGACAGTAGACGAGATCGACTATAGACGTATTTGACGAGAGACGAGTTATAGAGTAGACGTAGTAGGTGATAGACGTATTTGACGATAAACGAGTAGACGCAGTAGACGATAGACGATTAGACGAACTGTAGACGATAGACGAATTATAGACGGTAGACGAATAGACGACAGATAGAGTAGACGATAGACGAGTTTGACGAATAATAGACGATAGACGGACAGTAGACTATAGACGCATAGACGACTAGACGGATTCTATATTGTGATTTATTATTTGTTATATTTAGTGTGTGCGTGTGTATATGTATATATTAGAGTGTGCGTTCCCCATATTTCACTATAAATTAAGTTTCCACTTGTGTAAGTTATTTTATTAAATATATTGTTATCAATATCCTACAAACTTTGGGGGCTCGTCCGGGATACAAGTGCCGAAACGAAGTGAAATCGGGAACGTGAGGAATTTAGAGACTTTTGAGATTTTTTGACGAACAATATTATCAAGGTGAAGTGTGGTAGAAGAAAAGTGATCGAGAGAGCTGCGTGAGTCGAACGCGTGGTGCAACATTGTATGCGCGACTCGCATCCGCACGTTTCTGAGAGTGAGAAACGGTACAGTCGAGGCAAAGAAGATTTGCGATATAGATTTTGATTTTAATATAATAGTTCGAGTCGACTAACAGATAAGATGGAAAGCTTGGGAGAAATCGAGACCATTCGTCGTAAACTTAAGACGGCATCAGCAACTTCGGTAGCCGCTTTGCATAAATTTGTTTTTCGTCAAGAAGGTGATAGAGGGAATCGTAAACGACTACGCGAGTTTAGAGGGTTTGAATTTAGCGATGGTTCGGAAGAGCACACGAACAAACTAGAAGACGCGAGAGGATTGACGGTCGGCGATTTAACATCGTGTTGCAATATACTTGGCCTTGATTACGCGGGAACTAAAGAAGAAATAATAAAACGTGTTTGCAACGGTTTAATGAATTTGAATTTATTGGGAAAAGTTGACGATGAAGAAACCGAGGACGAGGATGAAGAAGGCGATGTTGTAGTTGAGCATGTAAAAGAGCGAGACTTTGTAGCGGAGACAGTCCGCGCAAGCAACGATGTAACAAGAGTGCCACGTGGAGAACGAGACGACGCAAGATGTTCGATGGGGTATAAAGACGTTGAAGATATTTTACGTACTTTTGACGGAGGGGATTCGTATCCAGTACAGCGATGGATTACGGATTTCGAAGAGGCTGCCGCATTTTTTAGATGGACCGAATTACAGCAAATAGTATTTGCGAAAAGGTCGCTTAGAGGTCTTGCGAAATTAGTGGTGCAAAGTGAAGGCATTATTAAATCGTGGAAAACAATAAAGACTGTGTTGTTGGACGAATTCGCGACGAAAGTGAACAGTGCTGAATTGCATGAGATGCTCGCTAGACGGAAATTGAGGAAAGAAGAAACCATCCAGGAATATTATTTGCAGATGAAGGAGCTGGCGATGCGTGGTGCGATCGAACCAGAATCATTGATGCGGTACGTAATTAACGGAATACAAGATGACTCTGCTAATAAAAATGTGTTATACGGTGTGGCAAATTTAAAAGACTTTAAAGAGCGATTGAAGATATATGCGGAAATCCGGAAGAATCAAGAAAAGTTTAAGAGCAGTCAAGAGAAGCCTAGAGAATACCGAGGAAAAGACGTTTGGACGAAGAAGACGGAGAATCCGAAGATTTTGCCGCGCGTAGTAGAGAAAGACAATCAAAGAAACGAACAATATTGTTTTAACTGTGGTGAGAAGGGACACCGATCATTTGACTGTGAAAATAGGGCACTAGGTAAAAAGTGTTTTAAGTGCAAAAAATTTGGACACATTGCTGCAAATTGTGAGAACGGTGAAAATCGCGAAAAGCCGTCAGTGACGCGACTCGAAATGAACACTATTGTGACCGCTGAGAGAAACACTATGTGTAAAAATATTAGATGTAATAATTTAGATGTAGATGCGTTGATTGATACTGGTAGTGAAGTAAGTGTTATGCGTGAATGTGTGTATAGAAGAACTGGAGTGTGTGAGTTGCATGCGTGTGATGTTATATTGACGGGTGTAGGTAAGTGTGAAACTAGAGCGTTAGGATACTTTAAAACAACAATTTCGATTGATTGCAACGAATTCCCATGTACGATGTATGTAGTAGCGAATGATTCGATGTTTGTAAATATGATTATTGGACGTGATATTTTAAATTTAGCTGAAGTTAAGATAGATGTAAACGGTATTACAGTTATTTCGAGAAATAGGTCTATAGATGTTGACAAACGCGATACAGAAAGAGACTGTGACGAAGTCGACGGATTAATTTCGAATTGTGGAGTGAAAAAGACTGAGAGTACCAGTGTAGAAGTTAACGTTATTGTTAAGGACAATGAATCAGATTTCGATAGACGACAAGATTCGGGTGAAGTCATTACGAATTATCAGACATTTCAGGAGCCTATAGATAAGAAGGATTCCACTGCGAGAGGAATTAGACAAAGAGAGAAGATGACGCATATCGACGAACGGAATAGACGACCCGCTACGTATATGCAGCATGAAGGCGCAATTGGAATAATAAGAGGAGCACAACAAAATGACGATTCAATTAAGACGATTACAAAATTATTAGAAGAGGAGCCTTATGATGATTATAATTTAAGAGGTGGTATTTTATATAAATTTGTTTCAGGCCGCAATTTATTAGTTGTTCCTAAATCGATGGAGACAGAAGTGATACGGCAAGCGCATGAGAAGGGTCATTTCACCATAGAGGAGACGAGAAAATTATTAGAACGAGATTATTACATTCCAGAATTGATACAAAAGGTAAAAGATTTTAATGATAACTGCGCGACCTGCATTTTAGGAAATATGTTAGCTGACAAGCGAAAGCACGACACCAAGATGACCACCGCAATAGACGTGAGAAGAAAATTAGAAATAGAAAAAACTGTTTTTGAAAACCCAAATGATACAATGAGCAATAGAGGTACAATTTTCATTCAAGACGAAATTCAAGAAAATTGCGAAGCAAAAGACGTAAATCCCGAGGTGATAACGACTGGATTGTCACGAGCGAAATTCAGCGATACGAAGATGAAGAAAGACTTAGATTCCAGATTGAGAGGAAGAAGTACTGATCGAAAGACTGCGAAGATTCGCGAAGAAAATGAGATTTATAATTTCCGACGACGAAAGTTTAATGCTTATAGAATTGTTAGAGATAAGGGACGAGATGCGTGTGATTTGCGTAAGAGAAGTGTGCAGGAGGGGCCGATGATGACCTCTACCTACGAGAAGAGTGTGAGATCGTGGTGTCAGGATGATGTGTCATCCGAGGCGGATGACTTGCAGGATGGCCGAGTGTGGGGATTTTATAAATCCCGCGCGTTTTGACGGAGCCGCCATGAGACAATCGACGGACGAAAAGACGATCGACGACGAAACGTGGACTGCACGAGGACGAACGAACAGATCGACAGTAGACGAGATCGACTATAGACGTATTTGACGAGAGACGAGTTATAGAGTAGACGTAGTAGGTGATAGACGTATTTGACGATAAACGAGTAGACGCAGTAGACGATAGACGATTAGACGAACTGTAGACGATAGACGAATTATAGACGGTAGACGAATAGACGACAGATAGAGTAGACGATAGACGAGTTTGACGAATAATAGACGATAGACGGACAGTAGACTATAGACGCATAGACGACTAGACGGATTCTATATTGTGATTTATTATTTGTTATATTTAGTGTGTGCGTGTGTATATGTATATATTAGAGTGTGCGTTCCCCATATTTCACTATAAATTAAGTTTCCACTTGTGTAAGTTATTTTATTAAATATATTGTTATCAATATCCTACAGTTATATTAGAGCAAAAATTGTTTTATTAATCATAGTAATTATTTAAGATTTAGAAGAACGTACCTATATACAAAAATCATGCGCACTGTGCATATTTCTGGCGCATGCTTCCGTTCGGTGATGGCACTTCGGCGGACTGGACTGCAGAACCGAAAGGGTTAATATATAAAAGTCCGAAAGTTTAAGTTCTCTTATTTGGCGGACCATTTCTTATTTCGCCATTACATGTATGCTAAGTACGTGGAATTACAGAAAATCAGCTCATACGTACAAACCTAACTTTAGCGATATAATTGAATGTCAATGTGCAATTTCGAAGATCACTTTCACCTTTCCTCATTAAATCATCTCTCTGCAAGGAAGGAAACCTATCATATTATTGATTCCCAAGTCATGTTACCAAAAATCTACAACTTTAAATGTCTCCTGAATTATGGAGGCTATACCAGTACACATATATTGCAAATCAAAATTAAATAAATAAATAGTATAGAAATATGTACATTGTAAAGCCGTTATTCTCAAAATATGGCATCAGGAGAATTTAAATTTCGACTCACTACTAGAAATCCGAATTATTATAATAACTGCCAGATTTAATTATACTACTATTTATTTTTATAGTCAGCTTTCAATACTCTGTAAATTAAATGATCAATAAAGTCAATTAGATGCATTCATTATCGAAGCTAAAATATTAATTTTCCAGCAAAAAATTATATACATGATCATCTTTAAGCTAATGATAATCATTTTCAGTATTTTTTAACAAACTAACCAGCTAGAGCAACCCTGTAAGATATATTTTTACAAACTTGTTTAAACCATTTGCAGACATTACTACAGTGCATGCACTTTAACCCTAGATCACTAACCTTATTTTTCGACGCTTAACACTAACCTTCGTCTCTTCGACTACGGTGTTCACAAAACGGGTTAAAAGGTATTATTTAAATAAAATTTAAACATGTTTTTTTCTATTATTAAAGATAGGTATTTATTTATTACGATAACGTTAACTAAAATGGTATACTTATTAAATCTGTGTCGTCGAATCGACGAAGGTTAGTGATCTAGGGTTAAAACGCTCTGCTTGTATTCATTAGCGACGCTAATATTTTGACAACACTGCGATAAAATTTTATCCTTGTATCGCTTTATGAGATAATCGCATCTGGCCACTACCTAAGAATCACCCTGTATACAGACATATATAGGCACCTACGTATATACGTGCAGAATAAAAGCTGTCCTGTTATCCCGCTATAAAAGCCAGGGAGATCTTCGCATACTAATTCGCGAAGCTTTCAAAAACAGCTCCTCGCTTTCTAATCCGTACTCTACGTTAAGCTCCCTTCCGCTATGATTACGCTTTATTTTCATAGCGATTTGTATATCTCAATATTTTCTGCTCTGCAAGGAAATTCGGAGATAACAAAAAATTGTAATCGCAGATATTTCACTTTACTACTGTAGTACGTGCAGTATATGTGGCAAACTTGCCATTATTACATGTGCGTGGCGTAAAAAATCACTTTACTTTGAACATTTCTTCGAAGAGTATCATTTTTGTGAACTATCTGTTTCATAGAAACTATAATAGTATATGTATATTAAATTAATAAATTAAATTATTTTTTTTGTTATAAATAAATTATGTTTTAAATTATTTATAAATATATTCTTTTCATACGTAAAAAAACAACGAAATTTTCCCTTATCACATTTTATGATATCTAGGACAGTTTGTGATTGCTGCGTCTTGCCCTATCCGCGCAGCTTGAGTATTGTAAAACAAAACGAAAAATTTTTTAATTTTGATTTTTTACAAAAACAATAATATTCTAGATGAGGAGGGAAGTATTTGTTGCATAATACATTTTATCCCGTCATCACTCGTTTATCAGATACAGTGATGTAAAGTGCCAAAACCGAAAAAAGGAAAGGGTTAATTTCATGACTCCAGAGTAAATTAGGGAAAAACGCAAAAACACCTAACCTTCATTTTTGATTTCTCTATCATTTAAAAAAAGTTTGGTTAAAATCGGATCGTAAACTTTAAAGATATGACAAAAAAAATGTCATTTTTTAATAAAAAATTAACAAAAAATCGTTAAATCAAATTTTCAATTCCATAGGACTTTAGTAAGCGCCAAAACAAACATTTCGTACATTTATCAAAAATGTCTATCATTAACCGTTTTAAAGTTATAAGCGAAAAAGGAAAAAAATCGGGAACTTTGAAGGGTGGTTTCACCCCCTAAACATGCGACTTAGCAGATAAAAAAAAAACGTATCGATTATTTTCGCGTCCTGAACAACTGTACCAAATTTCATCAAAATCGGCGCCGGACACCTCGGGTAGTTCCCTTGTTAGTGTGATATATTCATACGTGACCTCAGAGAACGTAAAATATAATGTGAAATTATTTTATCCTACTTGAAAACGGCATAATGGATGGAGTTTGCATTAATTCCATCCTTTTAAGTGGAAAATGATATATGTAATGTATTTGATATTTACGTCATATTACGTCACGATATGAAATATGTGTAAATGATAGAAACAAAACGGAAGAACGAATGTAAATTAATTTCAGTTACGATGTATGACACAATTCAATGTCCGATCTATTTTTAAATGAAAGAAATTCATATTTTTAATGAAGATTCTTTTCAATGAAAATTATATCTCGCACGGTCTTCCTAATGAAGTAATTAAATCTTTTAATTTATTACCGCCATTTAAAATCAAAGAAAAAAGGGTGTTTCTCCCAGCTCCGTTTCAAAAATCACTTTCCCTCATTTTCTTTCCTAACGTAGAACCGATATTACATTATACACGTCAAAGGGCACCATCAAATTTACCCCATAAAATCTCGAACGAACCACTAGTCTTTCCACTATAAAATCAGCAGCCAATTGTTAAAAATCTCCATTATACTAACGACTTAATTAAATTTCAATCTTACGCTCTCACCTAACGACACTCCGTTACAAGGAAGATCGAAAGCCTCGCTTGTTTACCGTTCATTCAGCTTCCGGTCTTGCAATTAATTATTTTTATTCTCCGAATCGCTTTTTGATAAACAATTCTTTTCTACATCGTGCACCAACACATTGCAATTTTTTCTCGCACATCGGAAGCTTTGCAGTAAGCTGAATATTATCGAAGCGTAAAAAGGAAATGGAGAAACTTTCGACGATTGATATTATCATGATAGAAGATAGGAACACTGCGTTGACCTCTCGCACATCGGTCGTCGATAGGAGAGCGCGTACTCGGTAGATCTCATTAAACCACACCGCTTGACCCCATATTATTAATTGCACGCCAGCAAAGAGCTGCTCGACGTGAGCCAGCGCCAGAGGAAGAAAGAACGGCTCCCCGAAAGTGGAAACGTCGCTCACTTGTGCACGTCCTTTCGTCGAGCATCGACGCAGATTACAACCTAAGCTATCTTTCTACGATTGCACTGTTTTATATGGAATTGCCTATCGGGATGCTTTCAAAACAATTGAGAAGTCATGAATTGCTTTCTTTTTTTTCACGGGTGTAACAAGTGATGATTGCGTCTATGATAGACAGTTTTAGGTGGATTTCAAACTAATGGAACTATGATGTGTGAAATGAGCCGTTTATTTTGAAAGTGGCCTAGGTCCATTTATACTTAAATTGAGATATTTAAGGGTTTGTGTTTTAATGCAATTAAAAATATACGTATAGAGTACCATTGAGACATGCTGCTTAAGTGTATCTAAATGAGTTAAATTTACAGTTCCTATTAAAATAATAGCCATTATTAAGTCAATAATATGCATTTTTTTACCAAGAATGGAGCTAAGCCACTTTCAAAGTTAACAACCAGATTCGTTATAAAAATTGAAAGAATTCAAATTCATTCAACATAATTTAAATTGCTTCAAATTGAAAAAAAAACTTTGTTTTTAGAATTTAACCAGTACTTAAAACTACAATGTCTCAGTGAACTTTTCTCGTTTTTTCGACATCTTCCTTTCACAGTTTTGGACGCGATAGATTCGTAAAGCAATACATTCTGTTTATTAAAATCTCCTAAATACCAAAACTTCTCAAAAATATTATCTCCTTCCTCTTCTTCGTAATTTTTTGTGTAAGCTTTTCGACAACGACAATCTTTTTTTAGGAAAACTTTTGCAGGCACAATGTTTCCGATTTGTGTATAATATCTTTTCCCTGTATTCCATTTAATTTTATGCAATTTTTGGATGCATGTTTCATCAACTCTTTCTTTTTCGATTTTTCTTGAAATCGTTAGTTACTAATTCGTCGTTAACTGCATTAATTAAACATACTGATTATTCAACTAAAACCATTGCCCGAAACCTGACGTTAACTTATTAAATACTAATTAATTAAAATACCTTCATCACTGTCTTCGGACATTATCAATAATAAATTGGACTTAGACCACTTTCAAAATGAGGATTTTAATTGTTGAATTGACTACGATAATTTATGTGTCCAAAAGTGTCGCATTTACTTTGAACAGCTAACCACACATGCTTTATTGATAGATAACTTAAAGTTGTGCATGCAAATACAGGTAATAGAAAGTAATTAACAAATAGCCACTTGCAACATAAACGACTAAAATAATAATTTAAAAGTTTCCTAGAGATGATGAAAATCTAAAGTGAAGGGACTGCTGTGACAATTTTGTGTAAGACGTTCAGTTTTAGGTAAGCTTCGAACTACCGAACAATAATGTAATTAATAATAATTTAATACTAATTACTAATAATTTAAAAATAGTTTCCCATAGATGATGAGGATCTCAAACGAAGGGTTTGACTACTACGGCAATTCTGTGTAAGACGTGCAGTTTTAGGTGGATTCTAAACTACCGTAATCATAATGTACTAAATAATAATTTTTAAAAAATCTCTCAGAGATTATGAGAATCTAAAGTGAAAGATTTGACAACAGTGACCATTTTGTGTAAGACATACAGTTTACCGAACTACCGAAATAACTATGTGTTACGTAATAATTTAGAAGTAGTTTTCCGGTAGTAACAAGGATCTGAAGTGGAGGATGTAACCATTATGTCAGTTCCGTGTAGAGTCTACAGTTTTATAATAATATTCTGTCAGCTTTAAGTGATACGTCCATTATACCTAGGATTCAAAGTTTTGGGTGAAACTTGAACCACTCAGGTTATAATATATTTAATTATGGTTCGAGAAGAATTTCTTAGAGAGAGGAGATTGTTTCTATATTTTTGAAAGGTTCGAATTGTTTGTTCCCCTTATCTTTCCTTTTTACGGAATCAATAATAATATTCATTTTCTAATGAGCCGCTTTGAACGAAGCAAATGGAAAACTTAAAAAGAAATTACTTTCTTTAATTATTTCAACGAAGTGTATTTACCAAACTCTGTGAATAAAAAGTATTTATAACTGAACCTTTTCAGGACCATGTTCTCTTTCATTTTGTAGGTGCGAGATTTTTAAAAGAGAGAACCGTTGAAAGTTGTACCGAATTCAGTTATAACAGCTTGAAGAAGAATTTTTTTTTAAAGACAAAAACACCTGGCTAAACTCGCAAGGTAAAAGAAAACGATTAAAATTGACCCTGGCATAAAGTAAAATTTGAATGTGTCTTATTCATTATTTGCATTTTGTTAAACATTCTTCAGAATATATTTGGCCATTTTTATTTGCAACCAAACAAATGGTATTTACACGGAATGGTAATTTTTTTGTATAATATATCCATATATTTACATCCCCCGAGTCGAAATATTGAACCTATTTTCATGGTATTTACATCTATTTGAACCTAATATGATACTTTTCAATACTAAAACTCCTAATTTAAACCTGTAACTCCTTCTTACAAGTAGTAAAATGATACTCCTATGTAGCTATCACCAAAACCTTTATCCCCTGAATTGGACCTGTTGGGTAGTAAAAGGTTCAAATGAAGTTCAATATTTCGACTCGGGACTGGATAGGATATAAATCCTCAACGGAGGTTGAAATTGACGTCCTATTTTGCGCCTTAAGATGACATAAAGGGAAATTTGTACCACTTTTAGGCGCTAAATAGGATCTTATTTTACATTGAATTTAAACCTATTTTTGTACTTTTAATTCCTAAATGTTGGGTAGTAAAAGGTTCAAATGAGGTTCAATATTTCGACTCGGGCCAACATGTGATTTAAATGTTTGGAAGAATACTGATATCTTAACACTTTACCAACCAGTATTTTCTTAACAATCTACCCACTTCTAATTCACTTGGCCGCACCTACTTTCCAGATACAGATATCTCTTCGAAAATGACAAATTCTCTTCACTAATTGTAAGTCATGCCATTATATGGAACAGTAAACCGCAATGATAAATAATTATTTATTAGTTGCTGTGGGAACTGATTACTAAGTTAAAAGTTCAAAAGCGTTGAGCCCGAAAAAGTCGATCATTTGGTAAAGTGTTAATCATTTAACAATTTAAGTAATAAATTGTCATCGTAAAGTGTCATCACCTTCGACATTAAAACTCTCTCCCTCCTTTCAAATCGTAATATCGAGGATTAAATGCACATTCCTTAAATGTTTAACGGAGAATATTTGCATCTTTAAATTGATTGGTACCAACTGAATATTAATCGAAGGAAGGTAATTAAATGTCGGCACTTAAATTGCAATAGGGTTAATAAGAATACTTCAAAGAGATTGTCTTAGGTCACTCCATTTCAAAGGTGGTGAAGTTAAAGCCTCGCTGAGCGTTCTTTAGCTCTGCATATATGCATTACAAATAAGTCACTGTGCTGATTATTCATTCAATTCGCCGTTTTAGTTTAATCAGTTGGCAAGGAAGTTTAATTTTGCATGTTCGCCCGAAGACCTTCCCGTTTCCTTAAGCTGTCGGTTTCGTTATTCTCGACAAATTCCCTCTTGCATTTAGAAAGAGTAAAAGGTAGATTACGTTATTCCGAGGAAAGAAGAGCTGCGCCTTTCTGAGATTAACATAACGATCAAATACGAATGGAAGAAATAGCTACGTGAAATGGAAATTCCTGTTTTCTTAAAACAATCGGAAAGAAGTTTATTTTGCTATACTGCTCATGAATGGATCACTGTATTTACTTTTTAATTGCAAATCCGTGAACAAATCAATATTTTCTTTTACATGGATAAAACGAATTCACGCGATTAAATCTTAAACTTAACGCATGTCTACTCTATGACAATTAACAAATATATTGTGTTGACATCGTTTATAGAGGACACAACAGGCGTTGATTTCAGTGCAATTTTTCACTTCTGAAGTTTGATAGAGATTTCAAATAGTATTCGATTTTTCTTTCATAAAACGACAACGCAGATTGAGCAGTCTTCAATAACATTATAAAATGTGCAACAAAATCAATGACTCTCAAAATTTCTATTTGAAATATCAACGCCATTTTGGTAACACGCCTCGGACATTCGATTTTTTGTTACTATCAAACGCTATCATTGAATATACACGTTTGATGGATAATAAAATCTTACCCTATCCCAATTAATTTATCAATTTATCTTAACTTATCGTATTTTTGAGATTGACCTTGACCTTAACATTCACGGTTAAATCATTTTAGTAAGTGATCAAATTCGTTTCGACTACAGAAACCTCATGGCTGAAGTTCCGACAGATGTTTTCCTGCTTAAACGCCGATTCCATCTACTTTACTCCTTTCCTCTGTACCTTTTTTCAATTGCCACCCTACCCCCCATTGTTTTCATTACCTCTCACATTCTCCGCCTCTTTATTTCTCTACGATTCGATGTTTCCAAATTTCTTCCTGGCTCTGTCTAACACCCTTTAATTCTCTCAAAGACACCCTCCTTCTCTCCTCCTCTCTGCACTCCTCCTCCCCTTCTCTTCTTCGCTCCTTCACTCCTCTCCTTATCACCTTCTCATCTTCTCTCTTTCTCTCCTTCGCTACTTCTCCCTTCCTCTCTTTCTACCCTTCCGCCTGCCAACCCCTAATTTCTCCTCTCTCCTCCACTCTTCTCCTCTCTCACTTCTCACCATTCCAAGCACCTTTTGATCGTCCTTCAATCCCTCTTTGCCCCTCTACAAGCAGTCCATGTCGCGATATTAGAACCAAGCATCTAGAGATCAAATCGAACGGCTCCGTTGGTATTCCTAAGGGTGAGGAAGGACATCGAAGTAATGTCGTTTAAGGGCATAGGCTCGTTCCATTAAAATCCCAATCGTTCTCGGTAAATCTCATCGGCGAGTTCATTTTCGATCCCGCGTTACAGGTAATCGTCATCCGGGTCGCAGTAACGAACTATCCAGTCGTTTTGACCCTAAATACCAGTGTCAGTCCTCAATTTCGTTATATAAGCATGTTAATTGAAAATCAGGGAAATTACAGGCGGCCCTCGATTTTTTATTCTATAATGCTACCCGAGTCGAAATATTGAACCCCGTTTGAACTTTTTGCTACCCAACATTTAGGAATTAGAAGTACAAAAATAGGTCAAAATTCAATATAAAATAAGATCCTATTTAGCGCCTAAAAGTGGCACAAATTTCCCTTTATGCCATCTTAAGGCGCAAAATAGGACGTCAATTTCAACCTCCGTTGAGAATTTACATCCTATCCAGTTATTAATGTTATTATTATTATTTTTATTATTATTTACATATATACACATAATTTTCAAAATTAAATTAGTCAAAATCACTAAAACATAATGGATTTTTACTCGATTGCAATTATAAGTGTACCACTATTCGAATTAATGTGATAACTATAATTAGCAAACAAATAAAAATTATTATATCCACTAGTTACATTTATGTATGTATACATTCCTTATTAATTAATTATTAAAAAAAACTAAAGTTCTTTATGCGATATTAAATATATTTTGAATACAAAAATGATTAATTAACCTAGGAGGAGTAACAGGTCCAATTCAAAGGATAAAGGGTTTGGTGATAGCTAAATAGGAGTATGATTTTATTGAGAAGGAGTTACAGGTTTAAATTAGGAGTTTTAGTATTGAAAAGTATCATATTAGGTTCCAATAGGAGTAAATACCATGAAAATAGGTTCAATATTTCGACTTGGGTATTTCCCATGATAGTAAAAATTCAATTTTTTAAAGATTTTTGTCGCTTTTTCAAAAACTGTTTGTTTCTATACAGTCACTGCCATGGAGTGATTACTGTAATATCATTTCTAATATTGCCTACTAGGTATTAAGGAATCTCAGATTCACAAAGTAACCGCATTAACATACAATTTTTCATATTTTTCCTGTATCTCTCTATTTTCGTACGTTCAACATTCGCACACATTTTCAGGGACCAATTATGTGCAAAAGTCGAGTGCCTACTATAATATATTTCAATTGTTGCGATTTCTCACAGTCTACTATTTATGCTAATAATTTTGAAATAAAAAGTGCTTTCTTCTGAATAGTTTTATTTTGCTATTACACGATTTCTGGGTGTTTAAAAATTTCTGATGATGCAGAAAAATCCGTAGCTTATTTAGAATTCTTATTGCAGCTATTGCTTCTGCCGTAATTCGCAATTTAGTGCGAAGTCGGATTTCCACAGGAGAAAATAGAGTTATGATAAGTTCGTTAATCGATTCGAGATGTTCTATTTTGCGTTTTGAAAGGTGTGCAATGACAAGGAAATGAAGCATTTCAAAGATTTATTCGCATTATTTACTCTCAATTGTACATGATGTAACGAGTACTTGAGTTAATTGTCTGACCAGTCGAATGTACCTGTTGTGCAATTAACGGTATAATTAAATTCCCCTCGTTGAATGATTGCTTTTGCTGTATGCGATTCTGTGATTCGTGTCGATGCTTCGAAAAAGAATAATTGGATCGTGACGGTTATGATAGAAATAATGAAAATTAATTTCAAATGGCTCGTTAAATGCAACAAATAGAAAAATATGTACATATAATTAACAACGTGACTGTTTACTTCAATATTGCAAAAGTAGCTACTCAATTCAAAATCTACAATAAAACTATTCAAATAATAATTATTAAAATAATGATAACCCTAACATAATAACTGGTCAAACATTCTAATATTCACCACACAATAAATTGTAGCATTATCAACTTTAAAATATTTCAGTTAGTTTAATTACCTCCTAAAAAGTTTGTTTCATCATGACAGAAAAAATAATTAATTATCTGAGCAACAGAAAGATATTGTATAACTTGCGATAATTTCAAAATTAACGTAGAAATGATTTCAAACAAAATGTTTTTTATTACTAAAATAATTGTAAGACCACAGAAAATATTAGTCCAAAATCGGTGTAAAAAAAGTCGTTATGAAAGTATAAAAAATCAAATGAGACTTTTAAGAAAATGTTATTCAGAACCTGTTTTCCGTAATACTAACTGTTTATCAGATATGAAGATGGTAGTGCGACGATGAATAGCTTTCGCACTAATGTCGTAATTCTACTTTAGCTGATGGAGTTCCTAATGTGGACAGGGTGCAAGCGGAAGGAACAATATTTGGGACTCCACCGACCAAATTTCCTACCGTCGAACATGCTGCATTCTCGAGCTAAATAGCAGGAGATGCTCGCCTCTGGCAAACAATGTTGGATCAATAATGAGAACGAGACGAGATAGAAAGATGTTTAAAAATCTACCGAGTTTTAACAAGAGGAGAACAAAGCGTATGAAAAAAGAAAGAAGAAAGGGAATACACGCAGTGCGGTATGAAAATAATAATACTGATAAAACTAATTTCCTGATACACACAATAGATTTAATTTTTTTTTAAACTTTGCAGTTTTTCTATGATGTAATAATTTTGAACTCGGAAAACTGTTGGATAAAAACTGTTGAGATTTTTGTACTGTTCTACATCTCAAACATAATTTTTATTATTCTGTCG
The DNA here is from genome assembly GCA_910591515.1 of Cerceris rybyensis. Taxonomy (NCBI): domain Eukaryota; kingdom Metazoa; phylum Arthropoda; class Insecta; order Hymenoptera; family Crabronidae; genus Cerceris; species Cerceris rybyensis. The sequence continues at coordinate 24,904,949 of OU342789.1, read as the reverse complement.
TTTTTTATTTGATTTGTGACGATTATAATTACTTCCATAATGTTGACTACTATATTATAACTATTGTACTATTATTGGGTTATCCGGAAAGTTCGTGCCGATTTAGAACGAAAATTAATTCAAAGAATATTTAAATATTAGTACATATTTGTTAAATTATATAGGTGGCATTCTGCTCCACGACCTTTCTCCATCTTTTAGGTATTTTGAAAATTCTGTTCATCCAGAGTCCGCTCAGGTTTTTTCAGCGAAAAAATATTCTATATGATTGTTTATCTTGACCAAAGTATTGAAGCTCTTCCATTAAAGAAATTTTGTACTGACCAAATAGGTGGAAATCTGAACGCGTGAAATATGGTGACTATGCTGGCTAAGATAGAACATCGTAATCGAGCTCCAACAACTTTTGTTAAGTTCTCGAGGACACATGAGGCCGCGCATTGACTTAATGAAACACGACGCTCTTTCGAGTCGGTATTTCTGGACGTTCTTTTTTCAATTGCTGTCTTTAATTCGTCTAAATGGAAGCAGTACTTTTTGAAATTTATTGTTTCATTGTTTGGTAACAGCTCATGATGTAGGGTTCCTTTCTAATCCCACCAGATAGAAAGCATGACCTTCTTCGGTTAAAGATCAGCTTTTGGAGTGGCTAAAGATGGTTCATTTCGGTTACTTTAAGATCTTTCTTGTTGAACACCATTTACCATAAACAACACATATTCTGTTAGCCACTTATGCGGCATATTTGCCTTTTAGTAAAAGAAAACCTTTAAATGCCTATAATGCACTTTGGTTCTACATTCAAAAACATATAAAACTGGCAAAGTTTAACGTGTCATAATCAAATCTTTTTCCAAATACATATGCCTAAAGTATCGCCGTTTAGAATATGTACGCATGCCATTTATTTTCAATCATTCTAATATATTCAGATCTGTCCTTACGCCGCCTATCGAAATTCGGCACGAACTTTCTGGACGACCCAATATATTCTATAATATAGAAACAAAGAAACAATTGAACTTAATAGCTATCGTAGAAAGATTAATACAAATTTTATTTTGAAAAGGATCAACAAATTTTAACACTTTTCCGACCGGTGTTTTTTTTAATATCCTACCCATTTCTGTCCGATCACCTGGCCGCAAATATTTCCGCGACACGGATATTATTTCGAAAATTACAAATTCTCGACACTGAGTCCTTGGCACAGTAAACCGCAATGATAAAAAACAATTTATTAATTGCCGTGGGAACCGATTAGTAAGTTATAAATCAAAATCATTGGGCCCGAAAAGTCTATTTCTACTACCGGTCGGTAAAGTGTTAATTCTAATTCGTATTTTTAATTACTTCAATTACCTATACAACACAATTTTGGGAAAAAGATAATCACTTGTAGTTAAATTAGAAGTACAGGAAATAATATTAATAATACATTTTCAGCTCACAATGTTCAAACTACGATTATTATAAAATTGAAATGTTACATGACAAAGCTAGGCAGCGAAATAACAACAATGAAGATAAAATATTATTATGCAAAAGAGGCTTCGATACAATCATTATAACAAATAGCATACTACAATTTCCGCTAGGTATATTTGAATAAATTCAGTCTCATTACTTCCTTGCCATACCGTGTGGAAAAAAACGGGGAAAACAGGATAAAGAATCTCGCGGAAAATGAAAGTAGGGAAAAGGAGGAAATTCGGTGAGAGAAAGTTAACGAGGTAGGTTCAAGGGAGAAGAGAACTATTGAAAGGGAGTAGGGAAAATGGAAATTCATATAGTCCCTAGAAGCATGAGAAAATTCGAAGGACTTTTATCACTTTCTTTCGTTGATGGATATCCATAAATATTTTCCGATATTGCGAATGTTGAAAAATCGCTTCACAATGGTTGAGCAGGCCGACCGAAACTAATGAAAGAATTTCGCCAAGCTTCTCGAGCGGCTAAAGCAACGATAAAAATGGATTTTTTGCTCTTTGTTTCACGATAATCCCTGCTACCTATTTACGAAAGTTAATTGAGAGAAATCGGACGGAAGCGGTAAGTAAATAGAATACAAATCCTATCTATCAGTTTCTCTTAAAAATCGAGTGAAAATATACGTATCTAACAACACGAATGTACATGCATCCAATCAAATTAAATGATTTCCAACCGATGTGATACAATTCTCGGCGTTAATGGCATTGCGTGACAGTTTTTCGATGCACCGGAATTCCATTTCAATAATATCGGGTGTAAAGTTTAAGCTTACGCGATTACACCGCACGTTAATTAACGTTTTGAACTTTGTCGTGCTCAAATATATTTTCACATCACCGAAAGAACAAACTGTATATCTCCTTAATTTTCTATGCTTTTTTTTTTAATTTCCTTACATTAGCAAGTCAGAATTTGATGGGGGATTCCATTTTTAGTTTGATTTATTAAATGACTTAACACGTTCACCTAGAGCGTATTTCAAGCGGACATACTATAGATGGAGTTTATTTTAAGTACCGTAAAAACAGTGTGTAGCCTGACCCATCGATAACCCACGGCGTTCTGAAGAAAAAGGGGATGTGATCCACTAGCGGATCACCCACCGTGTTGACGTGAAAACCCCTTCCTTTGTTGCCTCGAGTATAGTATTTCTATATAATCTGTTAAGGAAAAATTATCTCGATTTTCTTTCTGCCCCCCCTTGTCAGCCAGTTTCAGACAAATAGTGGTACAGAAAAGTAGGAATAATATAGGACGATAGAAATAGTATAAAATCATAAATATAGAAGTAAATATAAAAGCAAAAAATAATCTACCATTTGTACTGAAATTACAGCAAAAATATTTGAATTACTGGCACAGCGAGTATTAACTTCAATAATGTAATAGAATATTGCTGACAATAGCCCAAATGGTAAAGTAATTATTAAATTAAATACTAATCCATCAGACAGAGTGTCACCAACTGGATAAAATCGAATTCTATACAAGAATATCATCAATCGAAAATATATAAGAAGTTTTTAATTTGAGACTTGGTTCTAGAAAAAAATCGACTTCAAAAATTAAAAAATTTTAAAAACTCAACTAAAAAACCCTGTTAGTTCGGTAGAAAAATAGTTCCATTGGACGAGTGTAAAAGCAAAATGCGAATAATAGACAAAATCATAATATCGATAATAATTACAAACACGACAATAGTTTTCAACTATAAAAATGATCTGGAGTGATATTCGTTGACTTGTATACTGAGTAGCTTTTTCGAAAACGCGATCTCAAATTAAAAGCTTTTATTATACATGCTAGACTTATTTTCTGCCTGTTTATTGATATCTATTTGTTGATATTTCTAAAAGCACACATATAAACTGGCTTTAACACTGCCGTGATTATATGCGAACCTGACACGGAGCAAGAGCAATTTTATCCACCCTATAGTTGTTCGCTGTAATCCGTTCTTAAAGGTCGTACGAGGACGTTCTCCCCTTACCGCGACGTCTTGCTTCACTCGCGCGATGGTCTCACGCTAATTAAATTGAATGCTAATTTCACTAAAGAGCAGCCAACAACTTGACGTTAATGAAGATTATGATAATTCAAATAATATAAAAGGGTGCTATTTGCAATAATAGAAAGCAAAAATTGTATAGAATGGTGCTTGTGAATCACGTGTGATTCTATCACTTATGTTCTTAATAACGGAGATTTTCGAATTTTCGCGACCGTTTCTTGTGAGTGGAAAACAAATCTATTGGGTTAGCAACTAAGTGAATGCGGATTTTGTCAATAGATAGTTTTAGCGTATTCTTTTGATTTGTCAACGTGTTGAAAGCACCTGACCTATATTGATTTCTGATTGTTTGGACTTCCACCTTTAATTTAGTAAAAAAAAATGTATCTATTCGTTATTTAGTTTCGTTTTTATCCCAATTTAAAAATGGAAGAACAAGACGGGCATTACAGATATATTTTATTGTATTATTTCCGAAAAGGTAAGAACGCATCGCAAGGCACAAGAAGTTATGTGTCGTATATAGGAATGAAGCCTTGAAAGAAAGGCAGTATCAAAATTGGTTTGCCAAATTCCGTTCGGGTGATTTTTCACTGAAAAGTGCGCAACTATATGGTCGTCCAGTTGAAGTTGGTGAGACTCATATCAAGGCTATTATTGATTCAGATCGTCATAGCACAACACGTGAAATTGCACAGAAGCTCGATATACCGCATACATGCATTCAAAAAAATTAAAACAGCTTGGCTATGTCAAGAAACTCAATTTATGGGTCCTTCATCAGCTTGAGGAAATTCATTTGACGCAACGCATTGGCATCTGCGATTCGCTTCTGAAATGTAAGGAAATTGATATACAGGTAACTCTCCTATAACACGGTAGATAAGTTCCAAAAAAATACCGTGTTGTATGAAACTCAAAGCAAGTACAAAAAGAGGGATACGTTCCGAAAACCTATTAAAAACAAATTTTTTTTTAAATTCTACATAAACAACAATTTTTATTAAAAATATTAATGTATGTGCAACACAAAACAAAAAATATTATTTTAATTTAATGCAACTATAATTTAATAAATTTCATCATTGTCACTGCTCGGTATAATCAATCGAGAACGTAGTTTCGGTGGAATGATATCGCCTTAAATTTTCAGAACTTTTTTCTTCATTTACAGTTTTTGTATCTTCTATCCTCTTTAAAAAATCTGTAATTTTACTTTGCTTTTTGGTTCTTACTGGATTAATGTTAATTTCTCCTTAATATCTTAAAGACGAAAAAGTTATTCTTTGACACACCGTAGCTCGACGCAGATTGCCAATGAGCAGCGTGAAATACTTTTGTTTTCAAGCCACATAGATGAAATCAAAATAGTTTACGCCACACTGTATCTTTAAGACGGCAAGCCTCGCCGCGGCTGTAGAAGTACAGTGTTGTATAAAGGTTTTTGCAATTTTCTTATCGTATTACAGCGAAACCGTGTTATAGGATGCCGTGTTGTAGAAGGGTTTCCGCAATTCATAAATCGTGTTATAGCGAAACCGTGTTGTAGGAGGGCTACCTGTATTTCTGAAACGATTAATTACTGGCGACGAAAAGTGGATAGTTTATAACAACGTTTATCAGAAAAGATCGTGGGTGATACAAGATGAACCAGCCCAAATGACACCAAAAGCTGCGATTCACCAAAAAAAAAAAGATTGTGCTGCCAGTTTGGTGGGATTATAAAGGGATTTTGCACTTTAAACTTTTACCAAGAAACCAAACGATTAATTCAAACATGTACGTTCAACAACTCGCCAAACTGAGCGATGCAATTCAAGAAAAGCGGCAAGAATTGGCAAATCGTATGGGTGTTGTTTTTCATCATGATAATGCAGAGCCACACACATCTTTGGTTACTCGTCAAAAATTATTGGAACTAGGTTGGGATGTGTTGTCACATCCACCATATAGCTCTGACCTTGCGCCTTCAGATTACCTTTTATTTCGTTCCATGCAGAACTCCTTAAATGGTAAAATTTGTAATGACGCTGGTGATGTAAAATCACATTTAATTCATTTTTTGCTGGCAAAAACCAGAAGTTTTATGAATATGAAATTATGGAACTGCCTGAAATATGGCAAAAGGTAATCGACAAAAACGAACAATACCCAATTGGATAAAGTTATATTTATAAGCAAAAATTTTGAATTTTCCTTCTCATTTAACACTAAATTTACGGATGTTGATACTCCTATTTTTCTAAAGTGTGCCAGTTTGACTTATACAACAAAACTGAAGTTTTTTGCAAAGAAAATAGTTCCAAATCAATTTAAATGAATGATTTATTATTAAAAAATTAACCAACCAATATAATATATATATATATAATCAAATATAAAAAAAAATATATAAAATATATAATCAAATATAATCAAATTTTGAATATATATATATATATATGTGGGATCGGGGCGGAGAAGCCCTCCTATAAAGAACTAAAGAGAAAAGGACGTGAAAAGAAATTATCATCAGCGAGAGGTCGCTGGCGCAGTGGTTCCGCGCCGACCCAGGCGATCGTCGACGTTCAGCTACTCTGGCCGAGTACCTGTCTTGGATGGGTGACCGCGCGCCTCTCCTTTCTTTTTCACGATCCTACAAATTGGGGGCTCGTCCGGGATAGGAGGAACAGCTACCGCAACGATCCCCACGATGCTAGAAGACGTTTAGAGCAGAGAAAAAAAAAATCGGCAAGCGCAAATAGCGAAATTCAGAGAAAGGACGGGTCGCACACTAGGCACCATGTGAAACTGTGTGTTATGAAGCTGTGTGCTGAGCGAGGGCCTAGGTGTGTGGACGTTCGACAAGTGACGACGAGATTGCGCTGCCGATAACGAGGATTTGAGACTATGTGACGTTACCGACATTTGAGGGCAAATGTCATTATCAGGACGGCCGAGTGTGGGATCGGGGCGGAGAAGCCCTCCTATAAAGAACTAAAGAGAAAAGGACGTGAAAAGAAATTATCATCAGCGAGAGGTCGCTGGCGCAGTGGTTCCGCGCCGACCCAGGCGATCGTCGACGTTCAGCTACTCTGGCCGAGTACCTGTCTTGGATGGGTGACCGCGCGCCTCTCCTTTCTTTTTCACGATCCTACATATATATATTCAAAATTTGATTACTAGATATATATATATAGTAATCAAATTTTGAATGAGCCAAATTGGCTTCGTAAATCTAGTGTTAAAATCCGCAATCACTTTGTTGCCAACCCAATTTATTACAATACACGTGTTTATATATACAAGTAAAAACACGAATAAATGAAATATATAAAATTCTCTACTCCCACACACACACACTTAATAATTCAAAACATACGCTGTAAGGTCCGTCTAGTTACGTCTATTCATCTACTTGAGATTATGTAACCTCCAGTAGGCAATACTAGAGACAATATTCTCTTTATATTATTACAATATTAGAAAACCCTTAATAGACAATGTATATGTGACTGCGAACAACATAATTCCGTCGGAGCGACTGCATGGGAGCGAACAATTTTTGTAACAACGACAAATAAAGAATAAAAAAATTTGTCATAAAAAAATTAAATTTTTAAAAATGTACGAAATAGCGAATTGTGCGAAAGTAGAATGTGCGCAAGTCAAGGGCTGCCTCTTAGTTGAAAGCGAAAAAATGCAAAATAAACAAACAATCAAACACTTTCTTCTCGTCGAGACGTTCTAGTTGATTGACTTGATGATCTCGCGATAATCGAATAGAATGTTATCATCGAGTAACCAACAACTTGATGCTAATGAAGGTAATGGTAAACGGTTACTGTAACGTAAATTACGAGAGGAGAGTTACTACGGTCGAACGATGGACCCAGCGAGTTAATCGGCGATATAACTTGCGGCAAGTTAACCCTTATGCCACCAGGAGAGGCTAAATATTAAATTAGGTGAAATCCGGGAGCTGCCTCTCGTGTAATACGTGATTCCGTAGTAAAACAGAAACTTCAATGACGTTCTCTTTGTGAGTGGTGTTAATAATATATCACGCTCGTTTAGTTGGCCAACATTTCTGCGAAATTCCTCATGGCGAACTTTATACAATTCCTCCTTGCGATTGTTTAAACAATGTAATTCCATGCACACGCTTACCTGTCCGCATTTTAATATCCTTGTATTAACATAGATTATAAAATTTTAAGCGAAATTTCGGGACATAATTTGTTCGAATTTTAAAAATTTCGATCGTCACGAAGGATCTGGAAACTGATACGGTTAAAAGTTGACTTCGAGCGGACCTGAAATCATCTGGGCGCTGGTTTGTGTCAAAAGTAATTTTATCTAGGTAATTTCAGTTTCGTTTGCTGTTCAAACTTAGCAATTCCGACTTATGCTGGAAATCGAGTTTATTCGGTGGCAAAAAATATTCTTCAAAGTGATATCAACTGTTATTTATAAGACACAATTTATTGCAATTATAGAGAACATTATATTTTTTATATAAAATTTCTAAGAAATGTATTCGCTAACAACAAAGAAATTATAATTTCTGAAGGTTTAATTAATGAGATGGAATGTTTCATGTAAATCTTCAGTATAATGATATTATGTATTATCAATTTCAGTACTCTATACGACATACATCATTCTAGATAATCCCATTATATCATTCAATAATTATTTTAAATACAATTGACCTTTTTAGCAGGATATACGTCTACTTGAAACAGAATAATTTAATTTCCATCGAAATTCGCTTCGAGTAATCTTCTATAAAACGGAGCATATGTTTCATTAATAATCGCTGCAAATTGCGATGGACGCAGTGCGTTAATTTAGAAATTTATTTGATTTATTTTAGGCAAATGGTTAGTTAAAATTAATTACTTGCATTTGATGGTTCGAGTTTGAATTTTGAAACGATGCATCCTACGAAATGTGTGATGTGTCGATATCAGCGATGTGTTCTATATGTTATTTAGAATTTCGGCCGCGGAAAATCGATGTGCCACCTAAGTATAAAACATCACATTATTCTCGGTTACGCAAGCCAATCCAAACTTCTAGTTTACTAAAAAATTGTTGCTGAAATTCAAGGAATATTTAGGATATTTCTTTGAAAAAATTCTCAAAAATTCTCAAAATAATTTTCTCCTTGATAATAATCTACTTACTATATACAGTAATTCTAAAGTTAATAGTTCCCAATTTTTAGTGGCTATAATAGCATACTCTCTTAGATCGAACCAGTGAGATTTTACTGGTTCAACCAGTGAATACTAATCTCACTGGCGAACCAGTGAGAATTGCGTCCGCTGCCGCAGCGCCATGCGCTGTTTTATTTTTGAATATGCTGACGAGTGAGATTCACTGATAAACCAGTGAATTTTGATGACCGCCGAGATCACTGGCGGAACCAGTGAGTGTCATTGGTAAACAAGTGAGTTTCCACTGGCGAACCAGTGAAATTCCACTGGTTCGATCTAAGAGAGTAGTATATGTAGTAAAAGTTTAGTCCGCTCTTTTGTGACAAAATCTACAGAAGTTGTCTTGTGTAATAGTTTCCAAGATGTCAGGAGAAGAGCGGAACTTTGAGAGTAGTTTTACCTCTTAACCTCGTATAACATCGACTCACTCTTCCGACGTGAATTGTGAGGTAAATCATACAAGCGCGAGTTGCATTTCTGACTAAAATAGTAGCCTGAATATGACAGGAGCAAGATAGAAAATGGATTTGCTTTAGTTTGTAATTCAATGAAAAATTATATATGTATGATTTAATTCCATCTTTTGTCATGTCCCTGTTCATAATTTGAATTTTTTTTTATTATCTCAACATGTATCTTCGCTTTCTTTTGGTTTATCTTTGGTTTATCTTTCTTTGATTATCCAAGATCGTAAATAAATTAAAAATCGGAAATCTAGTCTGACTGAGTGTTCCATAGAATTTTAAAATGTATGACCTTTAATTCTGTGTGCTCAATACATCAAGTTTTATCGGAATCAAAGTCAAAGTTCTTGCTACTTTAGTCGATAACCGTTCAATATTTTTACAGAGGCTTGAAGTAGTTTTAGAGAGAATAATTTAGTATGTCAGAAAAAATTGTATATTTTTCTATTTCATGGTTCTTTTTAACACCCTATTATTCATAAAAACTAAGTCATTAAAAATTGTATATTGCACAATGTACTGCAAAAATCGATTCAAGAAAGAGTTACAACTTTCCATGTACTCTAATTGTTGGGATGGAATCTTAATCAGACATTCATCAGCGAATGACCTCGTATTTGCAACGTTAACACTAGATCTACGACAGTCATCAAATTGACGGTTTTCCACATTGTTAATAATATTTCTCTTTATACAGAAGGAGTACAGCAGATATTTCACGTGTACCTTATAATAAATAATAAATTACTTAATTGATCACATTTTCTGTTGCTTTTTTTCAAAGTACTTATTTAATATATTTAAATACACCAGATTTAGCGGCCGTAAATATAATGTTAACTACACTCTTAACCCCTACAATGACATGTGATACAAGCGATGCGATAAATAGAATACGGAATTTTCAAGTTTTCCAATTACTGTTAAATTGAAAATATCAGCCAGTCACGAGACGGTCAAATTATTTCTATAATATCAATATTGCAGTAAATAATACCAAATGTTACAAATCACAGAGACATTTTCATTTCTTATATTAATTTTGAGTTATTACGCACACTGTCAAAATAGAAATCATAAGGGAAGGGATAAATACGATACTGATAGAAAGTATAAAAATCCTACATTTTTCTACTTCATGATTCTTTGCAATGTTTTGCCATTGTTGGCAAAAATAAGGACAATGAAAGCACCACATTACACGGTTCTGTTTGTACGATGCCTTGCAATAAGTGAAATCTTGTTAAACTCACTTCCATTATTCTCCGTGCTCCGTGCAATCGCCCCAAGTACTATTGCTCTCAATGTTTCAAGTGGCCAACTTAAATCAAGATTAAGACAGTTATTTATTATCTTAAAGTTTAATAAAAACTCAACTCTTTCACCGAACCACTTAATTCTTGTTCTGACAAGATTATAAATGTATGTCAAAATTGTGAACAGTCTGGTCCGCAAGATCCTTCTGAACTCAAATTCACGGATTACGACGATATCAAACGGGGGAAAAAAATTTCACTGTGAAATTTATCATTAAGATTATTAAGGTAATCCTCTTGTCAGAAAAATGTGGGAGTTCGCCCGTTAACAAGATACAACATTAAATCCATTAGAACAGGGGTGGTCAACCCGCGGCCCGCTGATCGCATTCGGCCCACCTTGAATATTTTTCCTACCGCGATATTATCATCAGTATCATTATTATTACATTATCTATGTTTACATGTAAGAATAGTAATGAACATAATAATAATAACTCATTATATTTCAATTGTTCACTCCGAAAAAATGCCTATAGTGGGTCTAAATTTAATATGGGGATATATATTAGGTCGAGTCATAAGTAACTTCCGGTTTTTTGTGAGATATTTATTTTGCTCTCATTAAATAACAAAATTATATTAATTTATTATGTATTCTCCGGTATTACGTATAACCTTCTCCCATCTTCCTGGCAGTTTATTAATCCCTTCCCTGTAAAATGTTTTTTGGTTTGGACTGGAAGAAGTTTTCGACGGCCTATCTGACTTGTCTTTCGGAATTTAATGTTTCTCCATTCAAAAAGTTTTTTAACGAACAGAAAAGGTGGTAATCTGTTGGGGCAAGGTCCGGGGAGTAAGGTGGGTGTGGTAAAACAGACCATCCAAGCTGAAGAATATTTTTTTGAGTCACCCTTGCCGTATGTGGTCGCGCATTGTCGTGTTTTGCAAGTTTCTTCTAGTTCAAACCAACCACATTTTACAAGGAAGGGATTAATAAACTGCCGGGAAGATAGAAGAAGATTATACATAATCACGGAGAGTACATGATAAATGAATATAATTTTGTTATTTAATGAGAGCAAAATAAATGTCTCATAAAAAAACGGAAGTTACTTATGACTCGACCTAATAATTTTACATGCGGCCCGCGGAGTTATGATGCATTACCAAAGTGACCCGCAATATCATTTGGGTTGGCCACCCCTGCATTAGAACAATTACTTTCTCATGCTCAATATTTCAAGTACCTAAAGGGATTCTGTACTTAGAAAGAAATTACACCAAAGACTTTACTTGGTGAATTGTTCTCTAATAGCACAATAATTCTACAGTGTCGTAAAAACTATTTACAGCCCCATTATTTTTCTATGAGGGCATAACAAACTATTGAACGTGAGTTGCAGTCTACCCGCAAATGCGAGAGATTATAGTTATTTGCATTCACAAAAAGCTAAAGCGACGTCCTTTTAATTTTACTAGCCCAGATTTTATCGTACTAATCTTTCGTCGAAAAGCAGGCGCATATCCGACAAATTTAACCCTTTGCGCTCCTTGCATTTCTTGCGCCTGCTGGTAGTCTACTCCACGGACTTTTAGGCAACAATTTGTAATCACAATACTTTGACAAAAATGCTGCAGTTTTTAGAAAAATGATTTTTTATTAACGAGAATTAACTCAAAAACTTAGTTAACTTCAATGTATCTTAAAATAAATTCAGACTCAAAATATACAAATTGGTTGACATTTTTTGTATAACATAAACGGCAAAAAACCATTTTGATGAAATTTCTGTAGAGTATTAAACATCGATTAATTACTTAAATATTGATTAATAATATAAAATTTATTCATATATTAGGTTAAGTTAATTTAGCAATATAATAATTTATTTCTTATAAACTTTTCTTGTATGACAATTCTTGATTGATTTTCATTAATTCATGATATGATTTTCTCAACAATAAATTAAGGATGATATTTATTAATAAAAATAATAAAAAATATTCAAATCAGTCAAATAACGAACTTATATATTTTAATGTGTTTAATGGACACGCATCCACAATGATCAATGGATTCAACTAAACTGAAATTGTAAAAGAATTAACCGTTAAGATCGCAAATGTATGCAAAACAGCAAAGAGCAAGGAGAGAACATGTCTGATGTTGTTAAGGAAGTAACGGTATCAGCTATACATTCATTTTTCTTAGTTAGTAATAATTAGAAAATAAAATGTTGCCAGTAGAACTGGTAGATGGAGTAGATCGTATTTACTTGTTATACCAGCCAGACTGGTGGTTGAAGCGCAAAGGGTTAATCCTATCGCACTCTGAACTGAAGGAGATATTTCCTGCTGCTATCTCGAAAATAACGAAGCTAAGAAATTGTCTCATTCGCATGAAAACAAATGTGATCTCTCGAAACATCGTAAAGTCTTTCATGCTAATCGCGGATAGTGTATAAAATCGTGATATCCGTGAACGGTCCATCGACTTTAAATTTTCTGATAAAGAAACAAGTGCTTTCATCCGCGTCTGGCAGTAAAGAATATAGCACTCTGATAACATTGTGAAGATAGACAATGGTGAACTTGATCTAATCTTCGAACACTATCAAGCATCAAAAGCTCGTGTTCATCCATCGCGAGACAGATATATTGCTAATCCGAAGATCTCGCGAATCTAGCAAGAATTTATTGACATTCGCAGTACTAGGAAATCCATTTAAATTCGGAGTTTCGATTGTGGCGGGACGAGAAATTTCGTACAGAAATTGCATTTCAGTCGCCAGACAGGAATTACTGTAATGTATTTCCGAAGTTCTTCGCAAATAGTTAATTAATTCCAGAATTTGGATGTCCTCTGTTAGACACAGAATGATATATCACAATCCATTTAACCGAATTGATCCCTAAGGAAACTTGGAACGGTTAAAATACACGATAATAGACAATCTAAAATTTATCGAGTTACAAACACTAAACTGTCAAGATAGTCAATATAACCAGTTTCCAATTTCTTTAAAAAATTTTTAAAAAATTAATAAGGTTGTAATGTTGTAAATATTCTATTTCTATGGTAAAGAACACGTAAATTACTTAAATGATTAGGCTTTTCATCTATTGATTACTCTTCTTCCAAAGTATTTATACAGTATATTGAAATGTAACAGAAATAACGCTGGTTATAGCATCAAAAGACATTTATGAGTTGTGTAGTTATTAGCAGAGAATAAATATTTCTTCGTAAATGTGATGAGCTTTATTGAATGGTCAATAAAACAATAAAAGTGTATTTACTGACATAACCATCAGAATTTTCGCACAAGAAATTGAGCACGAGTAAAATATTGACACACTCGTTACTTGTTATTAGAGCTTCGAATTACTGGAATACAAGCCTTCACATGTTAAACGAGAAAATATTATCCCTCGAACGAAAATCTTCGGTATTATGATCGTTTTTCCTCCTTTACCACCACGTAACGAAATCCCCTGTTAACGATATTCGATTACCCTTATCTTGAAATCGACTCTCTGAAAATTACATCTTAATCCTGGGGCTTATTCGATGAATAATAGGTAATCTGTGCAGTCAACCGAAAATTTGGTGATTTATTAACATTTCTTGCCAATTAATAATCTCATTTAATGAATAATTTTCTCCCAAGGTTATTGTTGTTAATATTTCATGTTGAAATTTATGAATTTTATATAGTAGGTATTACTTTATTCTGAAGGTAGAAAATAAAATTCCTTTCTTAAGTAACCCGATAAGTGTTCCTTTAAAAATATTTTCTCTCAATTTGGCAGAATAATATATTATAATTTACTTGAAAATGACGTCGAAATCTTTGAGAGTTAAAACGCAAGGGAAAAGAAAGAACGTAAGACTAAAACAACCAACAGCATATATTTCGTGGTGCAACACTTAAACGCAAAAAAGTAACTCTTCCTTAAGGTAGTTCTATACATATTCAGAATAAAAAATTTATTTTTATGTTTTCAGATTTTAATTTTTTTTATATCATTTTTTCACAAAAATTGGTAAAAATACTTCTACTATTCTATTATAATCATCATAGTAAATGTTTATAAAGAGAAAAATAATTGTTTAAATGTGCGAAATAATTCTAATTTATTTATTTTAAATCAAACTTTTGTCGATACGGTACCTACTACAGACAAAAAGGTATGTACATAGAGAGAATTTTTTGACGTACACTATGCAAATACATCGTGGCATCATCGCATCATTCAACCTACTCTAACCTATAAATACAAATGAGAATTTGACAGTTATTAGAGTTGAGACGTTTTTTTGAAAACGACAAATGACAAATTTGTGAAAAAAGAATTCTCAAAAGAAATTTGAAAGCAGTGGAGATTCTCAATAAAGGGAAACTAAAAAAACAAATCAGAAATTTAACTCATTCTAGTGGAGAAGTCGAACATCCAAAAGTAATCTCAAGTAGCATGAAGTATGGTTTGTGTGAAGGCATGCGTTTTTTCATTATGAATATTATATATAATATTCTTTCATAGATTTTTTTTCAACTTTTAATAGAAGTTTTCTTCATAAGTACGTGGTAAATAATGATAGAAAAATTACATCGGGTTCTAAATGAATTGATTATGCCACTACTATTTTTATAAAGATTTTTGTCGACTCATTTCGGTTAAAAAAAATAAAAACCTGCATTCCAAGGCATGTAAAAATGGCTGTCCCTATAAGATTCGTGTAAAAATAATTTATTTTGAAAATAATTTTCTCATAAACTATGTGGTTAATTTCATTAATCTTTCGCAAATTGTTTTGGAATATAATGGATATCCAAAATTTAAAAAAAAATTGGTCGAAAAAAATATTTGCATAGAACTACCTTAAGTAACTCGGTAATGAATTAAATTTCCGGTGCAATTAACTTTAAACGGCACCGCGAAAATCCACGAGAATAAAGGAACAGAGCAAAGGAAAACCTTCAAACCCGAGTTACGATCGTGCTATAATTATCGTTGCAGCGCAAAACAGAAAATTCGTGAAAGGAAATTTATGAATGAACAAGCCCGGCCTCGCGTACGTCTTCATTTCGTAAATTGCAAAGCTCGAAAACTCGTCCGCTTTAAATGCTGTCGAATAATTAAGCCACCTTTAGTACCACTACCACTACACCTACTGTGTACGATGAACAAGCATTGCAGCAAGCGCGTGTCGCCTTTGTATGACATTCGTCAGGAAAAGATGTTCTGTGTGAGCGAATTTCCTCTCTGAATGCTTGCGAATGAAAATAAAAAACGGAGTGCATACCAAGTCTGCGAGCTGCCAAATAAAGGAGCTCTTCGCGCGATTACTATCATCGTGTAAAGCGACGGTTTACGGATCGGTAAGTTTGTGATAATACGTTGTCGAAACAGCGTGAAATTTTCATTGTTCAGATGAGATCATAGCAATTGAGGGAGTTTTAGTCGACGTACTCTGACTCGTCCAAATTAAACTGCAGTGATAATTCTTTATTCAAATGTTTTAGGTGCAGTGTAGAGACAGAAAATTGCTGTCCAATCAAATTAGCTTTTCTATTGATTAAAACAGTTACATGTATTAGTTCATCGTGTGACAGAATCCACCAAAATGAAAAGTCTGAATAACAAAGAGCAACGACTCAAACGCATTCGTGTAGTGATCGATGGAAAATATGTTTTAACACTTTAGAACTACTCGCATACGTTCGAATAACTTGAATATTTTCAAGTTGCCCGAAAACATTCGAGTATTCGCGTACTCATGAATTTGATGTCAAATGTCGCTCTTATTTCATTGGTAAAATATGTTAAATACACGTTATTTCTTGACCATAAAATTTATTTCATTTTTATATTTTGATAATTATAATATTTTATATTATTTATATTTTATATAATTTATTATTATTGTAGTTATAATTTATAATTATTTAATTATTATTAAATAAGTTATAATTTAGTATAATTGGTGGAAAACGCATCAGGGCTGTTTCCCTACTTTAGCTAGATTAGCAAAAAGTCTATTAGGAATACCCTTTACTCAGGTGCCCAGCGAGCGTTTATTTTCAACCGCTGGAAATAATGTTAGTGCAAATCGCACTAAATTATTAGTGGACCACGTTGAAAAAATATGTTTCCTACATGAAAATATAAAAATAAAATAAACCTTGTGGCCAAGTAATAATTAGTGTTCAACACATTTTACCATCGATATAAGAGTGACATTTGACCGCAAATTCATAAGTACACTGCTGCTCAAAAGTATGTGGACACTTACCACTTTTATGAAATTTCTGATAGATAAGGTATATTTTTGTTGCTAAATTCTGTTCCGAATGTGTATGTAATGTATTCCAATAGTACTAAATTACAAATATTGTTATTCAATTCTTTTAAATAAAAAAAATCGATCCGGTGGGAGGAAAGCTGCATTATATTGCACTGTAGAGTTTTTGAGGTTTTTGTCTAGCAGTTTCCAGGGACTGCATTGCTAAAGTGAGATCTCTTGCCATCTCTAGCGTAACATAAACATCTATAAACATGATTGGCAGCGAAATACTTAAACGATTAATAGCCAGGATGCCATCAGGATGCCAAAATCACGCGGTGGATATGTAGACGAAAAGAAGATATAATTATCTGTTATCCTTATCTGTGAGATGTTTAATAATTATTATTAAAATATGTTCTCCAATACTGTGCAAACAGAAATGCCAACAAGATAATCAATTTTGCCAAAGATATCGAAACTTTTTTTAGGTAGTTATGAGAGTTAAGGAAGTGTCCACATACTTTTGAGCGGCAGTGTACGTGAATACTCGAATTTTTTTGGACAGCTTGAAAATATTCAAATAATTCGAAAATATGCGAGTAGTTCGACAACATTCAAGTAGTTCGAATGCATTCGGGTAGTTCGATAATATTCGAGTAGCTCGAAAGTATTCGGGTAGTTCGAATATTCGATCTGTTCGAAGTTTTCGAGTAGTTCAAATTTTTTCAAGCAGTTCGACGATTCGAGTAACTTGAAAAATTCGAACGCTCGACTCAGCTTGACTCGTCGATTATTACTCGACTCGAAATTCGAGCACCCGAATAAATCGAGTACTCGCACACCCCTCAATTATAAGACGTATGTTTTAAAACGACCATTTTCAAGACGAGATTATAGTTATTTTCAGTTTAGTTTTAATTCTAGTTTTACGTGTTATTTTGAATTAATATAGTTTTAGCTTAGTATATCCATTCTCTTTTATTCTTCCCCCACCATCGGGTTACGGAATCCTATAAAACTTTATTAAAATTAAGAGAAGATCCTATAAGATCAAAGACGTAGCGATGAAATACAAAGCCAATAGCAATTACCACACTTGTTTACATTCATAATTCATCACACAGTGTGTTATCGCCCAATAACTCTCGACGGTGGCACCACACACATGTTGTGTGAGAGGCCACTAAAGTGTTAATGTGTTAAAAGCCTAAAAAATAAAAAACAAATAATGAAATATTAGGGAAAATATTGCAACTTGAAAACATGTATATCTGGAATAAACTTTTATTGTCCTTTCATGTACCTCCGCGGACACGAAAATTTCATCCCTATGAATTGTGTTCGAATCCCCTTGCCCTTTTATCGTGCAGCTTGTAAGGGTTCAGCAACTTGCCATCTCGATACAGTAATTTTGAACGACCTGACGTTTTTAAAGGTTTGTATAGTAGTAAATAGAAATCACTTTACTAACTGGATAATGGTAGTTCGCTGAACCACAAGAGATATTAGATTTGACGAAGCCTCTAAGTATCTGTAGCGTGTTGACCGCAAAATATATAGGTAGTAGATGGTAATTTGTTTATTAACTTGTATACCTAGTTCTTATAAAGAAATACAAATAATCGTTGCGTTACCCGAATAGTACCTAACCACTTTTGTCAATACTGCTAAACGCTCATTGTTAAAGAAAGAGACAGAGATATAAAATGAACAGAAAGTAGGAATTATCGGAAACACGTCATAATAAATTGAAACTTCTCTCGCATATGTTAAAAGTACATATATCATTTATTACAAAAATCTGAAAGGAATTATTAATCATTGCCACCTTTTTATAACCGAAGGATTAATGGTATAGACTTAATCTAAGATTCAATAACAGGAAAGTACTTTGAACTGACTCAAATTAAAACTCTATGATAAATTTATTGCGATATTTTATTTCATAATTTGAATAAATGAGACATCGAAACTTCTGAAGAAGAAATCACTAAAAGTTGTGACGATCTAGTAAAAACTTACTAAAATGACAATTTAAAATCGTCAAATTAATATTTCGCCTTAGAAATAAATAATAGCTTGATGCATTATCTGATACGATAACAAATGAATTTGAATATAATTACTTTCGTGGAAAACAACTCTACGAGAGTGTGACAGTACTTTGGCGCTGTCGCGACGAAGGAAAGCCACAAGACAAATGGTCGGAGTTCGAATGAAAAATAGAAAGAGATTTGGTCTCGCGATATTATAAACGAAAGAAAGATATCATTAATTTTGTCATCTCTCTTTCCTTTATGGAACTCGGTATCGCTTGCAATTTAAAGTTTAAGAGCGTTTAGCCTGGTGAGAAGAAAGTCTCAAAGGGGCAGGGTAAACATTTCTCGAAGTCGTGGAACTCGCGATGCAACGTTAGATCGTCTGAAACTACCAAGTCTTGAAATTTCATCGTGCAGACAAATCGCAGAAGCGATGAGAAACAGAAAGTAATCGAAGACATCGACAGTCCGACGGGAACACTTATGTTTTTCGTATATTAAAGCAATTTAATTTTCACTTAATTCCTACTTATAAATGTTGGATATAAGAGTTTATAAAGTTTTTGTAATGTGGCAATATATGTTCGTTCCTCAATTTACATGTTACTTATTATAATTCGCACAATTCCTCTTCATGAACGAAAAATACGTTTCTTATATAATTATTTTCATAAGTACTGTCATTACTGTTATCTTTGTGTTTCATAAATGATATATTTCTTATACCAGAAATGGTCTTTGCTCTTGGTCTGTTTATTACATTGAAATTCTAACTTTAAGTTATTTTTATCGCTGTCAATGTTTTTGACGAATATATTTGCTGTGAGCTTACTAACAAAAATATTTGCAAGATAGATTTATATTTTTTATAATTGCTATCATTTCTTACAACCAAAGAGGAAAAGGAAATTATACTTGATGCATGAAAATTAAAATTTGGTAAAAGGCAATGTATATACTTATTAACCCTTATTAGTGCAAAGTCTAAAAAGGAGAGCTGTTACTGGCTAATTCCAGCCGTGAGACTCAAATGCCTACAGGTTTATGAAACGTGAATTACAACTATATTTAGATACAAGGCAAGTTCCAGATCCGCAAATAAGTTCTAGTAATTAAGAATTGACATAGCAGTGGATTATTATAATCAAACTAACATAAAATACGCATTCCAAAAAAACATCGGTTTTTTATTTTTTTTTGGTATGAGACACTGTTGCAAAAAATCTGAAAAAATTGCAGTCAATTATTCGTAGCAAACTTGAGAAACTGTGAAAATATAAACGTGGTCACATCAATAGTTTAGCTAAAAATATAAACAATTGTTGGTTTTTAATTTTTTTAACTGCCTTCTACTACTCTTACAAATGTGAAAAAATTGCACATTAATAATTAGGGTACTATGCAAGTACTGTAAAAATAAAAAAGTGATCACTTCATATTTTCAATGAAAAATTAATGTTTATAAACTTTCTTAATTTTTTAAAAGTCGATTTGCCAACCACAAAATCTGAAAAAATTCCAAACTATGAACACTATTGGGTATAATATCTGTGATTTTTTTTTAGAATTTTCTATCAAGCCAAACGGGATAAATCGAGCAAAAACCGTCAATTACGTTTCACCCTATAACTACCTCTACCCGGTAGAAGTACCGGGTTGATACTTTGCAGGAAGGATTTTTCCAAATAGACCTATCGAATGATGACTCAAGGTTAATTATCTTTGGGGGGGCCCTTTTACCATCCTTATCCGGCTATACCCTTTGTCTCCTTCTTTTAATTTGTTTCAAGGTGTAGACAGGACATATATTCTGACTTCATCAAATATGTTCTCATCGAATATCATCAACCATACAGACATACACTTTTAATATACAGTAAAACTTTGAAAAATTTGGTCGTGTTAAAGAAATCGTATGGAAGAGGTAATCTCATTTGCAAATTGAGGTAGAATTACCATTTAGAAGTTTAATATACACTCTACCCTACTCTGCACTCATTTTTCACCATCTTCTAATAACATCTTCTGCACCCTTCCTAATATTTAATTTCAAAATTAATTAACTACGATATATTACATGTGGAAAACGTTGTACTCCTACAGGCATGCATGGATGATAAAATTTCTTAATCATTGAATCCTTATATGTACCTAACTTTCCCAAATTTTCAATGATACAACATGGAGGTAACTGTTACCAGAAATTATCTATTTATTTTATCGATATGTAACGCAATTTTGTTTCGAGACTAGAAAACTCCATCGATGATTATAATCAACCTTCGTACTCTTTAACACTTTATCTGCCGCTGTCGCGTATGCGTGATTTTGCTCGCAAGCGGTTATCAGCTGGTATCACGTGCGCGCGACGAAAAGTATGCGGCTGACGAGCGAAATCAGGTACAGGGTGTAAAAAAATTAATGGTCATGGCTTTAAGGGGTTGTTCTACACCTCTGGATCGATGGAGATTTGCGAAAAAAACCGGCCGCAAAATTCGGGAAAGGGTAGCAAATTTTTTTTAATGGTTCATCGTATTCGTCTTGTTACGTAGGCAAAATGTCTGAGAGGAACCATGGGTCAGAAACGAACCGTTCTCTCACAAATTAAATTTTAATTGGGCCTTTCGATAAAAATTTCGCCATTAGTTAAAGCAGAGGCGACGTAAACGAAGTTAGAAAATGGGGCACTGTGTCACCGTACTAGAAGAGAAGTGCATGTGTTTATGCTCTTCTCCCCGGGTGGGCCCTTGAGCGAACCCAACACCGAACGCAGGTCAATGACATTTTTCTAGTCATTTTCTATCTTCGTTTATGTTGCCTCTGCTTCAACTATTGGAGCTAGCAGGGGTATTTCATGTGTTTTCTTTCGAAAGGTCGGTGACTCGAAGGCTGCCATATGGGCGAAATTTTGATCGGAAGGCCGAATTAAAAGTTAATTTGTGAGAGAACGGTTTGTTTCTGACCCATGGTTCCTCTCAGACATTTTACCTACGTAACAAGACGAATACGATGAGCCAATAAAAAAAATTTGCTACCCTTTCCCGAATTTTGCGGCCGGTTTTTTTCGCAAATCTCCATCGATCCAGAGGTGTAGAACAACCCCTTAAAGCCATGACCATTAATTTTTTTACACCCTGTACATATACGAGACAGCGGCAGATAAAGTGTTAAGATAAGGTATGATTACAGTGAATTAATATAGCAAACCTTAGTATCGAAGGGATTAAATGAGTTCCTCAGATATTCCATCGAAGATGTTGCAAGTTGTTCAGAATTTACTTGACCGAAAAATGATTTTGATGCTAAAGTTCGCCGAAGCGGGACTTATTATATCAATTATCAATTATCGCTTTAGTGTCGATCTATATTCTCATCCTTCGATACCCAGGTTTATATCGCCGGAGAAAATGACGTATCTGAACTCATGAAGTATCGTTTATCAATAAGAAGAGCAGAGTACGTAGTAAAAAGTTCAATCGAAGTTGCTCCAGGCAGCTATAAATAATCCAAGGGTACTTAAAAAACTATACCAACGGATAAGAAAATTTATGTTAGCCGTGCAGTCACGGTATAAACTTAATCGCTGTCATCAAAAAGTCCACGAAGGTGCGAAATTTTTTTTTAAGAAACTCAAGGCATGAAGAAGTAAAAGAAGTACCCGATGAATTTCGCGTCATCGAGTTTTCCTTTTACTACCTTAAAAAAGTTTTTTTTTTAAATTTTTACAACTTTGTGAACATTTTTTTGAGGAAATAGATATTGCACATTTTGTTATATAATTTAAAATTGTTGTGACAGAGCAAATATTACTTCTCGTGTGAAGCAAATTAAAAATTGTGCATGTGAAAAATTAAATTTTTTTCAGAGCTAATTGTTAGATCGTTTAGAAAAGAATACAATTAAAAGAATAACTTCTCGAGGATTCATATTATTTTCGAATCTATTCGAGAGCAAAGATCGTCTGTGATTTCAGAATATTATTTTCCGAAATTGTATATTTAGAAAAATGTACGATTTCATGGAGATTATTCGACAGTTGTCATTCTAAAAGGTAACTGAAGGAAACTGACAAATTTCGTCGCATGTTTGAAATGTTACCGTAAGTAAGAATGGATGTCAAAATGATGATAGATCTTCGACTATCAGGACCCATTTTTCATCCAACTTTATTCAAATAGTGCATCGTTGCTACGGAAAATTAATCGTCGTTTGCGAAATACCTCATAGACGGAATACTTACCTACATGTTAATAACATTTGACATTTACGTTAACCCATTGGCGCCCACCGATCTATTTATAGATCACTACTTAAATAAATAATATTTTCAAGATCCCAAGTTATTTATTCATTTACCCAGCGATCTATTTATAGATCAACCTATTGTAAACACGTTATTTGAAAACAAATTCAGGGAAAACGTTTTTTAGTATACTTGAACCAACATAACTTGAAAATTCCGTTATTTTTCTTAATTTTTCAAAAAAGATATACTTTGGGCGTTAACGGGTTAATCGAGCGTAAGTCCATTTACGATGAATTTTTAAAATACATTTTTACATTTTTATTGGAAAACAATTGCTTAATGGGAAAGTGACAACAAAAATATACAATACATATAGGAAGAAAATCCAATTTTCACCATGCAAATTACTAAAATTTTAATGCCATAATTGCAAGCTATTTTCTCTAAAAAAAAAAGTCATGTTTACACTACAATTGGAAAATTTGATAAAGTTATTGTTATAAAAAATTCTTAATAGAAGTAGAAACAAAAACAAACATTATGCCTCAACACACGTTTTTTTGCTCCTTCAGTTTCTTTTCGCAAAAAATGTTTGAAAAATACAGAAGCAATTCCACCGCAAAAGAAATTAACAAAAACTGTCATCGAGAGAAACGAAAGCTTATTTGACGTGAAGATTATTTAACTGGATTTTATGATAACAGCAAAAAAGAACGTTCTTACGAGACATAAAACGTTAAAGACGTAGCCAAACGGACGTAAGTAGGACGATAACACCATTCATGACGATAAATCACTTCAGAGTTTATGGAGCTTCACCAAAAGCGCATTAATCATAATTCTCCTATATTTAATAACACATTCACTTCGCAATTTAGACAGACTGCATGATTGTCATGAAAGATCAGCAGTAGTATGTCCAATTGGAAATATCTTCTGTTATTAATGATAAACTCTGTTATATTTAACAACGGTGCAAAAAAACGTGTTTGTTCATTGCCATAAATATTTAGGGAAAAACGTGGAAACGCCACTTCGCTAAACATTCTTGGATATGGCATATTTAATCCTTGCATTATGCACAAATATATTATTTTATTTGAAACATGGATTAACACCTTCAATATATGAACGCATGTATGGATTAAAAAAACAATCCACATCGTAACTTTCAGAGGCATATATTGGCAGTTAGAATTTAATATCAAATTGTTATATAATAGTTCAATATGGAATGCCAACATAGTAGTTTATAGTTTTTAATTTTTTAGTCTAACTTTTGATTCTTAAAAATTGTAATGGCGGATTGAGGGATCCGCACTTAAGGTCCGCCAAATAAGAGAACTTGTACTTCTGGGACTTTTATGTATTAAAATACTCGATTCGTTCCAAGAGAGATTCAGTGTGTCGAATGATTAGATGAGGACTTGTGAGAGTCTTGTATTAGATTTAGGGTTTGGAGTTAGAATTAGAAGATGACTCTCACAATTCGTTGGACTTAGGAATTATGAACTTGAACTAGCGTAAGAGTAAGAGAAACTGGTGACTTTGAATTGAGAACTGATTCACTTTGAATTGAGGATGTACGGTTTTTAAAGGTTTAGAAGAGGAGAGGGGGTAGGGTGATGGTATTTGGGAATCTAGGAGTAGGAATAGGAAGTTGGACCTTGGATATGGATGATGACTCGTGGATGAGTAAGGATCAAAACAAGGAATAGGATTTTGGACTTGAGGTGGTGATTCTAGAATGACTAATGATGGTGATGAGTGAGCCGCGTACAAAATACTTGTGTTCACACAATATTCCTTAAAGATATCTTATGAACTAACTGAACGGAGGGTAGGTACATTACAAAATGATTATTTTTTAACATTCAAAAAAACCGAAGAGCAACGGATTGATATTCTGAGCCTCGTATTCTTTTGTTATATAATTGAACAGACGCGTTAAAATTTAATTTTTCTTGAACATCCTCTTAATTCTTGAACCAGCTGTTTTTTAAATAAAGAGGCCACAACAATATAATTTACACCTTCGAAGCATTAGAAAATTGTTAAAAAATAGCTTGCCATGTTAACGTAAACCACAAAGGACTAAAACCAAACAAGGAGAAAATTTTGATCGTCGTTTAATTTCAATAAACTCATTTTCGCTGCCAATACATCACATAGTTTTTGCAATGACCAATTATGGCAAAAAGTGTTAATTACTTTGATGTACCCCGCAAATGAGGAGAGATTTAATGATGCACTTTGAGGAAAATTAATATACATAAAGTATAAACTATAAAGTGCACCGCTATTCTGTATTTTAATGATGTTATCGCTGTGACGCCGCGATAATTGATATTTTCTTGATTAACTTCCTTCTATCCATCGTTAAATACATAATTTTCATGGCAAAACTGAAGAATATTCATGGTTTCAATAAAACTACTTGTATCTCACAATCAGTTAATAACTTAAAAATATTTTTTTCTTTTTTTACAGAGTTTCTGTCATAAAAGTCAGTTGTACAATTAAATTTTCATTCTCATTAATAATGCAATGATAATTAATCCACCATGTGAACATGCTAAATGAACATCGTTTACTGAATTCATTGATTTCACTGCAATACAATTTGCTACCTAGACGATGTACTTGTGAACATTGTCTGCCCAATTCTATTTCCATCTTTCTTAACATTGCAAGAATTTGACTCCAGCATACTTCGATACATCGTTTAAACGTCTTCAATGAAAAGTGACATAGATGGAAATTGAAATGATCAATTTACTCGTTCACATATTACAACTCATTACTAAATCTCACAAAGGAACTACCCGAGGTGTCCGCATCCGATTTTGATGAAATTTGGTACAGTTGTTCAGGACGCGAAAATAATCGATACGTATTTCTTTATATCTGCTAAATCGCATGTTTAGGGGGTGAAACCACCCTTCAAAGTTCCCGATTTTTTTCTTTTTTCGCTTATAACTTTAAAACGGTCAATGATAGACATTTTTGATAAATGTACGAAATGTTTGTTTTGGCGTCTACTAAAGGCCTATGGATTTGAAAATCTGATTTAACGATTTTTTGTTAATTTTTTACTAAAAAATGACATCTTTTTCGTCATATCTGTAAAGTTTACGATCCGATTTTAACCAAACTTTTTTTTAAATGATAGAGAAATCAACAATAAAAGTTACGTGTTTTTGCGTTTTTCCCTAATTTACTCTGGAGTCGTGAAATTAACCCTTTCCTTTTTTCGATTTTGGCACTTTACATCACTGTATCTGATAAACGAATGATGATGGAATAAAACGTATTATGCAAAAAATAATTCTCTCCTTATCTAAAATATTATTGTTTTTGTAAAAAGAACATAATTTATTTATAACAAAAAAATAATTTAATTTATGAATTTAATATACATATACTATTATAGTTTGCACTTTGTACGACACCAGCCTTGGCCTTAAGTGTTCTCTTGAACTTAGAGCCCTTGCACTTGAGAGCAAGGGCCGAAGCTCGTAGGGCAGCCTATAGGTTGAAATGGCTGGGTCTATGGAAGGGGTACCATATGGGGCACGTTAGTGTTCTAAAAGGGGAGGTGCATCTTCGGAATGTTCTAGGGCAGAAAGGGGACCGCTGCCTCCCAAGATATCTGTTTGAGAAGAGATTCAAAATCAGTATTCCAAGAAGAGAGGATTGGAATACGATTGAGAACCTGATCAAACCACAAGGCTTGGTCTGGTATACGGACGGGTCAAAAACAACAGAGGGAGTCGGGTCCGGCATATGGAGTGCTGGACCTAAAACGGCGACTTCAATTGGACTGAGCGATAATGCATCAGTTTTTCAGGCGGAGATCTTCGCGATCAAGGCTTGTGCTGAAATCAATCTCAGGAGAGGCTTCAGTAATAAACATATTTACATATGTAGTGATAGCCAGGCGGCCTTAAAAGCGCTGGAGTCACATAGAACTATTTCCACACTCGTAAATGAGTGCAGAGAGAAGCTTGAGGAACTGTCAGGTAGGAGGAACAGGGTCAAGCTTCTCTGGGTACCAGGGCACGCAGGGATCCTGGGGAACGAGAGAGCACACGAGTTGGCCAGAGCTGGAGCGGAACTGAAAGACGGACCAAAGGAAAGAATTGAGACGTCTCCAGGACTGCTTAAGGCAGAGGTAAGCAAGTTGCTCAATGCTGAATTTAGTCGACTATGGACTGAATCTCAGGTTATGAGGCAGTCAAGGCACTGGATATCGGGAACTTCGGCTAGGCGTGGAAGATTTTTCTGCTCGCTCGACAGAGAGGACCTACGTCTGGTAGTGGGACTCGTTACAGGGCATTGGCTGGTGAAAAAACACCTGTTCACCATGGGGCTGGCAGACAGTCCCTCATGTGACGTTTGTGGGGTGGAGGAAACGACACTTCACATAGTCCTTGAGTGTGATAGGTGGGCGTGTCTCAGACACAGAACTTCTAGCGAACAAACGCTTAAAACAGGGAACTGCATGGAACTTGGGGTGAACTGGCTACTGAGGTTCGCCAAAGGGGCTAGTCTACACAGGGCTCACATACCCATATCTGGCTGATGCCACCAAGCCTATAATGTGGAGGCTCGGTCACAATGGCCCCAAGGAGGGCTGAGTGCCCGATAAACCTGTTAAACCTTAAACCTATTATAGTTTCTATGAAACATATAGTTCGCAAAACTAATACTCTTCGAAGAAATGTTCAAAGCAAAGTGATTTTTTACGCCACGCACATGTAATAATGGCAGGTTGTGTTCCATAAATTTACTTTTTATCGTTAACCATTTACATTGTATACAAAACAGCACACATGATTAATTTAGTTTAGTTAGGGTTCATTTAGGTAAGATTAATATCAAATAAAGATAATAGAGATAACAAGAATTAATAAACACACACAACAATTAAATTTAATCTTTTAAATTTAATCTTATCTTCAAACGACTTTATAAACAGAATACCAAGTGTAAGGTCGCAATGTTGAAAGGATTTGCAAGTGCTATTAAACTCACATCGGACGCACAAAAACATTATGGCAAAAATCAATGCTATAAACGTAATTAATATGCTATTGGCTACTTTTTGTAGCAATGGTATGCCTGACACTCCAATTACGGATCTGGAAATAC
Organism: Cerceris rybyensis; assembly: GCA_910591515.1. Lineage (NCBI taxonomy): Eukaryota > Metazoa > Arthropoda > Insecta > Hymenoptera > Crabronidae > Cerceris > Cerceris rybyensis. The sequence continues at coordinate 24,876,786 of OU342789.1, read as the reverse complement.
AGGTAAAGGATGTTTTGGCAAATATTCTGTATAGTGCAATAGAAGACAGTTCGTTTGAAACGGAAGAATCTACACAGTTAGACTTCGATAGTAACATTAGAGTCCCCGATGCGTCCATAGTTGATGATAACGACATAGAAGTTGAGGAAGATGCATTGGCGTCCACCTCTATATGTGAAAAAAATGAAGATTTGGTAGATTTTGATTATAAAAGAGATGCTATTGAACACTGGACGAGTGGAAAAACTGCAAGACGTTCTTTAACGTCAGTGAAAAATCGTTTTAGAAAAATTAAATCTGAACGGCAATTACGTCGGTGGATGAAACAAGTACAACATGGTTGGTCTCATAAGGATAAGTTATTACGTGTAAGCGCTTATACATTGCAAACTTTTTCTGAGGCCATGGATAAACAATTAATAGTGCATGACGTAGACTTACAGCGTTGGGCTTTAGACGCCCAAAGAATAATTGGGCTTGAAGGATTTCTAGTATCGCCTCATTTGTTGTCGAATTTTAAACGCATGCACGGAATTGTATCACGCAAAATTACTAAATTTGTCACGAGGCAGGGAATTCATCAACAGGAAGAACAGAAGGTCAAAAGTGTGCTATTTGTTGACGATGTAAAAACACAATTAACAGTATATGGTCCGGAAAATGTATACAATTCTGATCAAAGTGGGTTTAACTTGGAACTTCACTCTGGTCGTACATTAGCCCGACAAGGTTGTAGAAAGGTAGAAAGTGTGGTACAGTCAGTACCATCGACAACACATAGTTATACAATTCAACCTACCATATCTGCTAGTGGCAAATTACTGTCACCTCTCTTACTTGTACTCAAGGAAGTCACTGGAGAATTCGGACCTCGAGTAAAAGAGACTATGTTCAAGGCAAAGAACATATTTACTTTGGCCTCAAAATCAGGAAAATTGACAGCATCACATACCAAACCTTGGTTACAGGAAGTATTTCTTCCCAATGTTGGGCTTGTAAGCATATTATTATTGGATTCATAGGGAGGACACTGCTCTAGAACAATTTCTGAAGCAACACCGGAAAATAGAGAAGTAAAGCATTTCGTGATACCTAAAGGCGCAACAGGAAATATTCAACCTTTGGATGTATATGGACTTCGTGTATGAAAAAATTTCATAAAACGTTTCTCGGACATGGTTCTGCTTATAGATTATGATATTAATCTTCACTTGAGAGATAACATCATAAAGTTACAATCGCTCGCACATAATCAGTTTTCATCACAGAGGTTTATAAATCTTTTTAAATATGCTAGATTTAAGAGTGGATATATCAAAGAGAGGCCATCGGAATTTGAAAATCCTGTACAATTCTGTTTCCAAACAAACGCAAAACCTACGTGCAGTATATGTGGCAAACCTGCCATTATTACATGTGCGAGGTGTAAAAAATCACTTTGCTTTGAACATTTCTTCGAAAAGTATCATTTTTACGATCTATATGTTTCATAGAAACTATAATAGTATATTTATATTAAATTCATAAATTAAATTATTTTTTTTTGTTATAAATAAATTATGTTTTAAATTATTTATAAACATATTCTTTTCATACGTAAAAAACAACGAAATTTTCCCTTATGGCATTTTATGACATCTACGACAGTGTGTGATTGCTGAGTCTTACCGTATCCGCGCAGCTTGAGTATTGTAAAACAAAAAGAAAAATTTTTTAATTTTGAGTTTTTACAGAAACAAAACTATTCTAGATGGTGAGGGAAGTATTTGTTGCATAATACATTTTATCCCATCATCACTCGTTTATCAGATACAGTGATGTAAAGTGCCAAAACCGAAAAAAGGAAAGGGTTAATTTCACGACTCCAGAGTAAATTAGGGAAAAACGCAAAAACACGTAACCTTCATTTTTGATTTCTCTATCATTTAAAAAAAGTTTGGTTAAAATCGGATCGTAAACTTTAAAGATATGACAAAAAAAATGTCATTTTTTAATAAAAAAATTGACAAAAAATCGTTAAATCAAATTTTCAATTCCATAGGCCTTTAGTAGACGCCGAAACAAACATTTCGTACCTTTATCAAAAATATCTATTATTAACCGTTTTAAAGTTATAAGCGAAAAAAGAAAAAAGTCGAGAACTTTGAAGGGTGGTTTCACCCCCTAAACATGCGATTTAGCAGATATAAAAAAATACGTTTTGATTATTTTCGCGTCCTGAACAACTGTACCAAATTTCATCAAAATCGGAGGCGGATACCTCGGGTAGTTCCCTTGTCATATAAAGCATCCATTAACCTTCTATAAAGCCATGTGGATCTAGAGCAACACAACGTCTACGTTCCATTCTTCAAATAAATTTTGTTAATTCTGAGATCTATTACCATTAATTAAATTTTGAAAGTAACTAATTCTCCTTGTAATTAAATGCTTCTAACTCAAATTAAATCCACTGTTCAAAACTCTATTTTTAATATTCATAAATGTTCTATTTTGAAGAAATTCATGGGGCACGAAAAAATCCAAGCTATAAAATGTTAAAACCTCCACTAATTCTTCTAATACATTACGAACCCGTCGTTATACCTGACTGGGCAGGCTGTCCTTAAAAGAAAAGTCTGCATGAATGAACACAGAGAAAGATACGAGCAAATTGAAACATCAGTTTTGACGTTCTATTTTCGCAACATACTCTTCTCTTTAACTTCGATCAATTAGTTTCACGTGACTTTACATCCATTATTAATATGCAAACAGTAGCTTCTCTCTCAAACAATAACGTACTTTGAAGCTCCGCATTTTTGTTTTTTTTTCACAAAACTCCGACAGTTTGATAACTTTTCAAGTTCTTCACTTTCATTTCCTTGCTTCTTTCACTATGATGTTTCCCAGAAGAGGATCCAAAGGTTGGTCTCATGTGCCGACGTACTTGTTCAGTAGGAAAATAACGACGAAACCGACCGCCACGGAGAAGAATTGCAAAATTCCTGCAGAAGGTCGGCCGCTTCTGTGCCATCGAGCTCTCTCCCTTGGGAGGACTTCACTGACCGTCACGTAGAGTAACGTGCCACCGGCTAAACCTTGCAGGATCGGAAGAACGTCGTTCGACCAACTTTTATCGGTCTGGAAAAAATGATGTTATTACCTTACAGTATTATCCTTGCATCACCGTTTTGGTGCATCATAGAGATATGTTATATCCGATTTCTTGATGTGATTGTTATTCGTACTATTATTTGTGCTTTAGTATTAGGTTGTAACATATGAAATGTCCGATTTTGGTTTATCATTATTTTAAATTCTGTTCTGTCAAAAATTATTAAAATATTTAGGAATATTTTACATCTATCGTGAAGAGCAGGGTTTCTTTTGTCAGAACCGATCTTTATTTGTTTTGCATATGGCTACTAACTTTACAATTTTGTGCTTCGATTTACAACATGAATCAACTCGATTTTGGCTTACTTTTCTTGGACGAGTGGAAAAATGATAACAACGCATCCGCAGTTGCTCGAAATATCAACACTGTGTTTGGCAATGATGCAGTCGATAAACGTACAGTTTGTCAATGGTATCAAAAATTCGAAACCGGAAATGAAAATCTGGAAAGTGAACCTCGTGGAAGGACAGAGCTGAGCATTAACGACGATCATTTGAAGCTTGCAGTTAAAAAAAATCTTCGAACAACGGTTAGAGAACTTGCCTAAGAATTTAACGTAAGTGCTATGACGATTTCACGCCACTTGAATTTGATCGGCAAGAAAAAAAAGTTGAATAAGTGCGTGCCACATGAATTGAACGATAGGCAAAAGTTTCATCGTTACGAAATATGCAATTCTTTACTGATTCGAAACCAACATTTTGCTTGAAATTATGAAACATTGCCTCATCCTCCATATTCCCCGAATCTATCATCGACGGATTTTCATTTTTTTAAACATTTAAACCACTTTCTCAATGAAAAAACCTTTAAGAAATCAAGCAAACATTGAAGACACAGTTCAAGAATTTATAAACACCAGAACACCTGATTTTTATCAAAAAGGGATTAAAAAACTAGAAACTTGTTGGAAAAAGTGTGTAGAATCCAATGGTTGTTATTTCGATTAAAAATATTTATTAGTAAAAAAGTTGTACTCATTTAAAGGTAAGCTTAAAAATCGGACATTTCATACTTTACAACCTAATATTAATAGTAGTATTTTTGCTTTAAGTAACATGGTCAGTTCACTTGGGATGTATGATTTTAGGTAGGTCTGAACGACTGAACGTAGAGATAATATGTATTTAATTCGTTGATGTGACTGTTATATATCTGGACTGTAAATGATGTGATCAATTCACTTGGGATGTATGATTATTGGTAGGTTAGAATCACTGAACATAGAGATATTTCATATCTGATTCGTTGAAGTGATTGATATGTATTTGGGCATTAAATGACATAGTGGGTTCACTTGGGATGTATGATTTTAGATAGGTCTAGATCACTGAACATAGAGATATTTTATACCTAATTCGTTGATGTGTCTATTATATGTTTGTGCTTTAAATGACATGGTCAGTACATTTAGAATGTATAGTTTTATGTGGATCTTGGATCATTGGATCATATTGCAAGAAAGTTGTCTGGTAACACTATAAATGCGTCGCTTTGCATAAAATATATGTGAATCCTTAGTGAATGTTTCCTTTCAAAGATGCCTTTTTTCAGATACATCTTGTAAATGTTTTAAATATCAGGACTTTTTAAAACAAGATCGATACTTATTTTAACAACTAGATTTACGAACTGAGCCAATTTGACTTATTGAAAATTTTATTACTATATACAGGGTGTCCCAGCTAATTTTAACATGTTGATAACTTCGGTATTGTGGCATGTAGCGAAAAATGTTTTATAGGAAATTTAAATGGTATCGAGTGGGGCATAATCTGGTGTCATTAGTTTTTCCATAGATGAACACGTCAAGGGCAAATGAAGGTCAACTTTGTTTTTTTAAATAGAATGAGGTACTTTTTTATGCATCAAGCGATGCAGCTAGACATTCTTTATAAAAAAAGTACTAACCTATGTATCTCGAAAAGGTAATGATTAAGGAGATATTGACAATTTGACTCATAAAATGATTTAACAGTTAATCGCATAACACATGAAATTTGTAACTTCCATCAGACCAGGATATCTTGCAGCTTTCAAGCCGCACGTGATTTGTTTCTCCACCAATTTGTCTCTCCTTGTATACAATGTTTATTTGTATGAGATCCATTCTCTTGTTTTCACGACTCCACTACATTATCTTTCTTACCTACCCGCTCCTGTCATCATTTCGATCTGTACATCGCACATGAACAGAGCACTTTTAGTGAAAATGTATATCAAAAATAGAGTTTCTATGTAAAAAAGGGTTTCAATGAATTTTGTAATAATAAATCTTTCATTTAAATGGATTAGCACTAAATTTACCAAACCAGTCAAAATGACTGGTACACAATTTTTTCCAAAAATTCTACGGGTCTATGAGAGAGCCGTAGAATAAATATTCTTCGTCCTTCGTATAAAACATAAATTACCGAATCTATCATCTTTTCCACATCTTAATTTTCCTTGCTTTAAGGTACATATTTAACGTGCTTAAACATAACAGATTTCACGTTGGTAAATCTAGTGTTAGGAACCATTTTCTTTGCAAAAACGCCAATCTTTTTGTATGCGTCAAATTGGCTCACTTCAGTAAAAATAGGTATATAATCAGCACCCGTAAATCTAGTGTTAACAACTGAGTACCCAGAGAATGAAATGTTATTTAACAATAAATGTTTGTCATATACATATATCGGGAATAAAAGATTGAACTAAATGTGGAAAGAAGTAAAAATATTGTTCATATATATTGATGTTTGAATGAAAAATATGTCTGAACTAATGATGATTTCAATGAATGAATAGTAATGAAATTAATTATCTGAAGACACACTTACCCGAAGAGTTAACATCCCTATTCCTATACCCAGTACCGATCCGCCGGAGAACACAAAAATCGCTAATATCAGCCTGAGGATGGAACTTCCAGCCCCAGCCAATTCTAGTCCCAAGCAAAAACCAACGACAAACTTATGAGATGCCACTGCCCCTACCAGTAGTATTACCTGAAAATGAGAATGTACACCTTATCAGAGTATATATGAATATAGTAATTAATATTACCCGCTGAGAATTTAATTCTGAACGATATCATGAAAATGCTCTCCAAAATGTGAGAAAAAATTTCATAAATATTTTTCAAACTTAATCACGTGGACTTATAAAAAGGATGCAAACCCGAATTGCAAAATTAATCTTGAGTAAGTGAAACACCACAAAAATATTACTAAATATACCAAAACATTTGACAGAGGAATCTGTTAATTTAACTTTGCACTATGGTGACAATAATGACTCAAAATCAGACACTGTGCTCATTATTGGACCTTTAAGAAATGTATTCTATGAACCAAAACGTCAACATTTAGAATTTCATCTCCACTCAAATTCTGTCTACCAAAGATCTACGCACGCATTATACAATACCTCAAAAACATCAACATACCTCGGAAGTCGCTTTCTGTAACCCAATTGCAAGTCCCTCCAGTACAGAGTGTATTGTGAGAGCCAAAAGAAGTCCCATGAGTCCAATATTAGAATCTGCACAGGGTTCCGTATGATTTCCATGACATAAAAATGTCGCCTCCTCATTGCAACAAGAGGCAGGAGCATTTGGAGTGTACTGCACCGCTCCATATTGGCTGGACTTCGCTGGTGTCCCAGAAAAACTGGCCTGATAAGACGACTGCGGATCAACGTCAAATATACCAAAACCTCCGACAGTACGTGATGATGCTGAATAGCTCACCTGATGAGAATGACCTCTGCAACGTTCCCTGCAATGGACATTCAGCTCGTTAATAGGGGTTGACGTTCCATGAAACCCTTTCATGAGTTTGCAATTACGCATAGATAATAGATTTTGACAAAGGTGCAAGAGGTTGGTAGTTTATGGTAGTATTGGTAGTCTCGTATATAGTTCGTAGATAGTTATTGGTATATAGTTTCGCATAAGTGACATCTCCTTTAATGATGAGTTCGCTATTGAAAATGATAGACGTTTGAGTGAAGATGTAAGTTTAACATAAATGACATCTTTCCTGAAAATAAATTCGCAATTATGTATCGGGTCGTTCGGAAAGTTCGTAGCGTTACTTGGGTGATATTCAAACTCGATAAACTTTTGGAAAATAAATACTTTATTCAATAATATATGTACCACTTCTATTGATTACTTTTTGCCATCTATCAGGTAGCTTCATAACCCCCTCCTCAAAAAACTTTTCATTTTTCTTAGCAAAAAACCGATTTAAATGATTTTTGCAAGCCTCCAGATTACTAAATTTTTGGTCATTCAAAAAATTTTACATAGACCTAAATAAATAATAATAAGATGGTACTGGGTCTGGCGAGTAGGTAGGGTGGGGTAAAATTTACCAACCGAAATCCAATAATTTTTATCGGGTTTTAAATGACACATGCGGTCTAGCGATTTCTTGGTAGAAAATTACATTCTTTCTTTTGGTCAACTCGGGACGTTTTTTTAAATTGCTTCCCTTAATTGATCCACTTGGGCGCATTATTTATCAGAATTAAGAGTTTCTTTATTGTTTAAAAGTTCGTCATAAATAATACCCTTCCAGTCCGACCATACACTGAACAATACCTTTTTCGAATGCAATGTATCTTTTGGTGTTACTAATGCGGATTCTTCTGCAGTTCTCTAAGATCTTTTCTTACAACATTATTGTATAAAATCCATTTTTCATCTCCTGCAATCACTTGTCTTAAAAATTGACAGCTTTTGTTGCGATTTAACAGAGAGCTACATACAGAGATGCGATCCTTTAAATTCTTCTCCGTTAAGTTATACGGCACCCATATGTCATAACAACTGTTGAAACCAAGCTACTTAATATGTTCATATGCGGTACTGTTTGATATTTTCAATATCTCAGCAATGTCCCTAGTTGTGTGCTATGAGTTATTTTTTATTAACAACATTATTTCGTCTTTATCAATAACGGATGGTCGACCAGAGCGCTTTGCACCTTCCAAACAAAAATTACCACTTTTGAACTAGAAAAACCATTTTCTCACAGTGCTATCACCAACAGCATCATCTCCGTAAACCGCACATATTTTTCTTTTAGTTTCAATAGCGTTTTTACCTTTATTATAATAATAAAGCATTTAATGTCAGAAATGTACTTTTCTGTTTTCCATATTCCTGCCACTGTTATACGCACAAAATATTATACTAATAAATTTGATTGCCTTTTGTTCTGAATAATGTCTGAAACTATGATTTCTAATGTTATGCTGTTACAAAATAAAATTAATAACAAATGACAGTCAGAGAAAGCTTTAATTGTGCCATTTTTCGAAAATGCTACGTAATTTCCGAACAACCCAATATGTTGGAATGGGTTGAAGGGCACCAAATAAATACGAGATATGAAATGTATTTATTACGAAATAACAATAAAAAAAACGGATAACATAAATAATATCCTCTCCAGCTCGACGGTCGTATGCCAACTGACTTTTACCTCCTTTTCATCTTCCATCCTCGCTCGATGTCGCATTCATTTGTTTAACTATCCACAAGCACACATATCCATTCATACTCTCATTCCTTCATGTATGATAAAAGTTTCAATGGAAATGTAAGTGGTTGATGGCAACACGAAAGTAACATATTCTTTGATAATAGATTCGCTATTTCGAATGATAAATTTCAGTGAAGATTTAAGTGGTATTGGTCGTCTGGCATAAGTGGTACCTTCTCGAATGATAGATACAGTATCACGGATAATAGAATTCGGGGAGGATGCAATAGATACTGGTAATTTCTCAGATATGTTTTCTCTAATAATAGGTTTGCTATTACGAATGACATTTCAACGAGGATGAAAGAAGTGTGGGTGGTTTCACAGTAGTAACATCTTTGATAATGGGTTTGCTGCTAGTAATGATAGAATTCAGCGAGAATAAGAGTTATCGGTACTTTGGCATAAAGTAGCACATCTTTGTATGTATTTGCTGGAAAGTTTTGAAATGAATCGATGTATCATTAGTAGCTAAGTGTTGACACAGTGAATAGTATTGCAACTTGTATCGTGTTATGGAATGAAATATATACCCTGTTATGAAATGGAATATATTTGCATCTTGTTATGGTGATCTTTATTGAAATGGAAATATGTTAAGTTAGTTATAAAATAAATATCTTTTCCTTTCTTTTTTACTTTGTCATTGGAAAAGATGAGACATCGTCAGTGTTCAAGTTTGCGTTAATAACGGACAAAATGCAATTATAAAACATTCTAGCCCTGTTTGGTAAAAAAGGTACTTCTTATTAGAAAAATTACAATCTCACAAGAGTACAGTATCTAGTTATAAATATTTTATTACAAATATCGCCGTTAAATTTAGAATTAATGATACTGATGAGATTATTATATCTTACAAATTCAAATCAAGTTTGTAATACCTTCTTTTATGTCAAAAACGCAAAAAGATTCTAACAACAAATTAAAAAAATAATTCAAATTTAAAAAGAACTTCTTACCATCTAAAATCAACAAAATCTTGCTTCCTTATTGACTAAAAAACATTACACGACCGTGTTTCTTTGATGTAAGCAGCATCATATTGAATATTTTTCTCGGTGTATGGATAGAATCTCCAGTTTTTTTTTAAACGAGGGTCGATTGCGATTGAGTTTGAACGTGGGGAGAGATAAAAAAAATCGAGGGAGAGTTTAGCTCCTCTTTAAAAAGAACGACACGATGGAACATCAGAAAAAAATATGCATGAAAACGATGGAAAGACGAGGAGGTGGACATTATGGAGCGTTAGTGGAACGAGTTTTCTTCGAATTGACGTCCGTAACGATCGTTTCGTTATTATCGGAAAACTGCGCAAAAGATATAATCGTAATAAATATTCTGATTCGCGTAGCAATCTCACCGGTGCATTTCTTTTCCAATATGACAATTAAAAAATGAAGAACCGTGAGGATACATTTTCCTTACCAGTTATTTACAGTGTCTGAAAAGTATTCTATATTTTCTCTGCATCAATTAAATCTGCCAATACTTAATCCGGTGTATTTGGACACTTGAAATGTTATCAAAAATATATCTTTACTATCAAATTTCATTATATTAACCCTTTGCGCTCCTTGCATTTCTTACGCCTGTTGGTAGTCTATTCCACAGACTTACAGGCAATAATTTGTAATCACAATACTTTGAAAAAAATCCTTGCAGTTTTTAGAAAAATTATTTTTTATTAACGAGAATTAACTCAAAAACTTAGTTAACTTCACTGTATCTTAAAATAAATTCAGATTCAAAATATACAATTTGGTTGACATTTTTTTTATAACATAAACGGCAAAAAAAAATGTTGATGAAATTTTTGTAGAAGTGTATTAAACATCCATTAATTACTTAAATATTGATTATTAATATAAAATTTACTCATATATTAGGTTAAGCTAATTTAGCAATATAATAATTTATTTCTTATAAAGTTGCAAATGTATACAAAACATCAGAGAGCAAGGAGAGAACATGACTAATGTTGTTAAGAAAGTAACGGTATCAGCTAAAAATTCATTTTTCTCTAAGTCTAAGTCTAACAGTATTCCAAAAAGTGATATTGTACTTTAATCGACGAATGTTGTATAAATAATTTAAACTGTTCATATGTGTTGCTATTCACTCACAATGTGAATGCATAAATGCGTTTCGATGATAGTGACCAGAAAAAGTTTTCACATATATGCGCTTGTGATGCAAATGGGTTAATTCTGCAAATTAGATGCAAGAAGTAAAAAGAAGGATTAGATTCTTTTGACGATCTGGATAAATCTTGTGTTAAATTATGAGTTGCCGACGCCGTGTTGTACCATTGATGTTAATACATTCTTATTAACATAACTGAGAGTGCTTAGGAATCAACGAAAGATTAAAAAAACGTTGACGGAAGTCGTTACAGTTTCGCATGTAGCTGCATTAAAAAAAATCTCTAATCGCTCCGACTGTTTGCGGTTTCGCCTCAATTTGAACGAGTCGCAACAGTTTATCGCGTTCAATTTGATATCAAAATGAAATCCACGCTTCATGACAGATAATCGGACAGAACATTTCACAGCAAGCTGTCGTTGCAAACTGAAAATAAAACTAAATATTCAATGCCAGTGAACCGTTCTTGCTTAATTGCAAATCTTGCTAACGCACGATGAAACAAATAAATTGAACGTTCAGAGACCGACATCAATCCGTCGATATTATGACAATCAATAAATACCACAATTATAACAGGTATTTGCGAAGCAGTGATACGTAAACGCGACTGCATATCTATCACAGAATCTCTTTGAAGCTTAATTATCCGGCAGACATATCAGTTTCTGATTTCCTCCACGTTGTCCTGTCACTTTGTAATTTCATTTCCTTTATATCTTTCGACTTCAATTGCTATTGTCATTCCGTTTAGCACCTATTATTTCATATGGTTCCCGATTCACCGAGATTATAACACATTGAATTATAAATTCGACTTTGAAATGTGGAACATTCAACTCACACCTACTAATTATAAATCTGGCCCTTTATTTCCTCGCTCACCATAAGCCTCATTAACATGTTGAACACCACCGGAATTTCGCTAGTATCAATACTTCTATTGAAATGAAACTTTTTCTATTAAATTCACATCTTTATAAAGCAGAAACTTTAAAGATACAAATAGATGGATATTCGACAGAATTTTATCTTTTTAACGCCAATATTGAAATATTCAGTATGTTTGAGAAGTCATAAATATTACAATTTAAAATTAACATGAAATTTCATTGAATCCAACAGCACAGATCACCGGTGACCCTCATGACAGTCAACGTGTCAACTTTGTTTCTCTTACCATTAAAATTTATTTTCATAAGTAGTCGTTTAACACATTGAACGCCACTGATATTTCGCTCGTTTTATAATTTCTACTGCAGTGATACATTTCCTGTTAATATTCCATCTTTGTACAGTAGAAACTTTAAAGATACAAATAGTTATATATTCAGGAGGATTTTATCTTCTGAGCGCCAGTATTTAAATACGGAACTTGTTAGAAAATTCGTAAGTAGTACAATTTCAAAGTTATAAGAAATTTCATTGAATTTAATAGTGCCGGTCACCGGTGACCCCCATGGCAGTCAACGTGTTAGAGTACTAGAAATACTAGAATTCTTTACTGAATTTAAAGAAAAAAAAAAACAAAAAACAGTCGTTTAAACAAGGTACAATCATCAAATCTATCCAATCGCCCAGAGTAAATTCACGTCGCGATAAACCGAGTATAAAATACGGTAACACTTCAATTCGTATCTATCCATCGACAGACTTATTTCGTGATAAAAAGATCTTTCCGATTTCATGTCAAACTTCCATCCTCGGTTTCTCGACGCAACTGCGTACAAAGATCTTCGAAACGTCCGATAAAAGATTCAGGAGGAAATGACACGAATAATCTCGAAAGAAAAAAACGAATATCGGGTCTTTGTCTGGTACCCTCGTTTGTCTTCAAGTATCTGTACTATTCGCGTTGCTCGTTATCAACAGTTTATCAAGTAACTGCGCTTCTTTTCCAGTAAGATTGACAATTCGCAATGAAGAAGAATATTTAACCGATGCTATTACACACAGAAACTATTTATGTGTCTTTTTTCTTGCTTTTGATACTATTTTTTTTTAATTTTTCTAATATATTGTTACGCAACATCCAATAGAATACATTTTACTGGTTAACGATCCATATCAATTGTTTATAAATAAATAAGTGAGGATTCTACCGTCGTTAGTCCTGAATGTATGTTTTCAAGTAAACATTGTTACTTTTTCTATAAAAGTAGACTCTTTATTTAATATGTCTAGAAGGATTTTGCGTGCGCGGTAGTCTCGTAAGAATATAAATGTCTTTAAATTTGTTTAAAAGGAAGTTTATTATTTATCGTATTTTGTGTTATCGAAGTAGAATAGAAGTGAAAAATTTTCAAATATACCAGCAATCCTTTCGTACGACAAGTGAGAATTAAGCATTGATGAATAGGTCCTCGAAACACTCAGGACTGCACGCAAGTATGAAATATACGATGAACTAGAATTATCAACAACGATTGATCGAAGACTCGGTTGAATAAATTTTTTCCTGACGTGATAGTATGCAGAATCGTAGTTCTATAATTATAACTTTGCCGAACATCCATCAATTTGTAAAAGGAAAAACATGGGAAACGTATTTTTCTCTTCAGACCGATAATTCAGCGTATCGATAAATTAATTGGGTCAAACTAATAAAAGATCAAAAATAGTAAGATTTAAATTGATTTGGTCAAAACACTAAATACATCCCCGAGTCGAAATATTAGACCTATTTTCATGGTATTTACACCTATTTGAACCTAATATGATACTTTTCAATACTACAACTCCTAATTTAAACCTGTAATTCCTTCTCATTATTAGTAAAATGATACTCCTATTTAGCTATCACCAAAACCTTTGACCCCTGAATTAGACCTGTTGGGTAGTAAATGTTGGGTAGTAAAAGGTTCAAATGAGGTACAATATTTCGACTCGGGACTGGATAAGATGTAAATCCTCAACGGAGGTTGAAATTGACGTCCTATTTTGCTCCTTAAGATGGCATAAAGGGAAAGTGCCACTTTTAGGCGCTAAATAGGATCTCATTTTACATTGAATTTAGACCTATTTTTTTACTTTTAATTCCTAAATGGTGGGTAGTAAAAGGTTCAAATGAGGTTCAATATTTCGACTCGGGTCTTCTATCAAGCATTTGAAGGACCTTTGTACGATCCTCCGTTTTGTTTTCGGTGGGATGACAAAGACAGAACTAAGACATCAGTCACTTTTAAACAAACAATAAAAAGACAATTAGGAAAAATATATTTCCAACTAAATAAGTATTCTTTTTCTACGTTTGACGCATAATTGGATAAGTGCAGAGAACTTCTTTCATTCCAAGAAATAATTTATCTTTCCACATGTCGTAGATATAAACAGCCATCAACGAAGGAAATAATATATGTTGGATAATTAAAGAATCTATTAGAAATATTTGTAAAACACAAAATCAAGATAAGTGATAATATTTTACGGATAAAGTGTTACGAAAAATTCACATTTACTGAATTGACACGTGGAAAATTCCTTATAGCTGATTAGAAGAGAAATCTAATTTGAAGAAGATACTTGCCTTTATCTTAACGTGACTCCATTAAGATCATTTAATAGGCCTAGGTTTCGTACTGTTAGATACCACACAACCTTGCACCGTTATTTTTGCGTATTTCTATTCAACCTATTCAACAGTACAAGTTTTGAAAAATCCTTACAAATCTGCATCCCATTTAACCTTGCTTCCAAGTTAAACATTTCCATACTTCAATAATTTTTGAAAATACGACAAACAAAAACAGTTCACTTTGCTAAACTGATAAAACAATGCTTAACCCTTTGCGCTCGAGGCCTTTTTCGCGCGAATGATCCTACAACTCCAGACACTTCGTACCATCTTTGGGGAATTTCTTACCTCTAACTTAAAATGAATACACATACAAATTAACATATAAAACTTATATATTTTAATTTTTTGTGCATCTTTACACCTTTATGAAGATATTTTCTTACATATTAATGTTTGTAATTTTGTTTTTTATGATATCTTTCGTAACAACTACTTAGATGCATGCCCGGTTTGTCGGGATAAGTATTACAACAATATGTTGTTTGATGTCTTTTTCCCGGTGTATCTCTTTCAGAGCAGACTTTACAATCCTTCCTAGTTCCTGTGACAATGGTATGTAGCTTTCCATTTAGACGAATCTCTTCGAAATTGAAGGTCGAAGTTGAGGTACGGTCACGTCGTTATGATGCGCCCCTCCCTTGAAGTCGTGTATGAAATTTCTGAGGTTTTATGAGGTGGAGTCTTTTAAAATAAACAACTATTGATTATTAGACTAATTTTCTCCACCCCCTCGAGGACTTCAAGAGAGGGATATGCCCTCAACATCTTATGGAGGATTCCAAATTTTCTAGCTTCCTCCTAGCAAGCCTAAAGTCCCGTTAAAGTCATCGGTGGGTACGCACAATCATTCTTTACATTAATTATGTATAAATAATGCACAAATGTGAGCACCCTGAGCAAGCCGTAATCGTACCTTTGGGTTTTATTTCCGAAGAGAGCTGTCGACAAGGTGTTTGCCGCTCCACCAGCTACTAAGTTTTAGGACTCCTTAACAGTAATAGTCCTTTTTCGAGGTATAAATAAGGCCCAAAAGGCTTAGAAACTCACGTCAAAGAAACAAAACAAAAAACAAATCATTTTCGTGCATCGGGTCTCCGCATCAAACCAAATGGTGAGCGAGAGTCACCTCTGGAGTTGTGGCATCGAATCAAGTGGTGCCTGAGAGGCACCGCTCGAGCGCAGAGAGTTAATGTTCTTTAAAATATTCCGAAACGGTATGGTACAATAACTAAAGTCCTGTATCCATAGCGAAGATAGCCGTTTCTTGGCTATTCAACATTCCCATAAAAATGTAGCCGTACATTATCGCAGAATTAAATGTTTATAACTCGAACACAAGGTTAAACAGAGCACGTGTACATATGAGGTTGTTTAAAAATGTACGTGTCCCGAGTCCACTCTTAAAGTAAGTACGTCCCAAATGTAACATATTCGTCGTAACGACCTCCATGATTACAATCATTCCTCATTACCGCATATCTCTAGGGTAACTGTAAATTCAATGTGTATTCCCACCTATACATTTTAAAATGTTCTCTCAAGCAAATTACCAAAGGAAATCAAGTTTATCTGATACCCACATGGTTCTCGTACCATCCATCCAGATAAAAAAACGATATGTTACCACTTAAAGAATTCAAGGTGACCTTAATACTTTCCGTAAAATATCAAGTAATCTTCATATTAACAGAATTTTTTATCGAAAGTAGATAATTCTCAATTTAGAGAGTTTCCTCACTAAATGATCAAAAACTACATACAATATTAATAACGATCGTTAAGATGAACATCTGATATACAAAAAAGATCTTCGTTTCACGTCCTCGCAATACGTACGCTCGATTTCCGGTGTTCCAATTTCTAGTTCCATGGCGATGCAACTCAGGTGCGTGTTCGACATCGCTGCCCCAGAAATAATGAACGCACTCATCGACAAGATACAATAGAAGAAAACCGCAAGAGAAAACCAATTCTGCGTAAGTCGGCAAAGTCTCCCGAGTTTCCGGTAACATGTGGAGAACGGAAGTGCCGAGAAGAACACCGCCGCCGAAGCAAAGGGTGCAGGAAAGCAGAAGCCTTTGCTGAAGGTCCTGGACACGTGAAACGAAACATGCTGGAGCAACACCGACAACGAAACTGCCGATGCCGATCGCCAGCATCGACGCAAGCTTCGCTTGGACCGCGGTGAACATTTTCCGGACGACGGGCACGATACGTTTGCCAGCGATGACACCGGCAGAAACGAACGCTTGTCGAAACGAGCGACGGCTAATCTGTCAGCCCTGATAAGGTCAATATTCGATAGATACGCGCTGTCCGGGGGCCTATTAACTTCTCGTATTTTCCTTTTCCACTCTGTCTTTCTTTGCTTCTACCACGAACTCATTCGCATTTTCTTACTTTTTCTTATTTTATCGCTGTATGTTACAAGCTGTAAAATACTTTTTATCTATCTCACTGCATACTTTTTAAGATTAGAATCCGATTAGGTTCCAATGAAATTGCACAGTGTAGAGAATTTACAGCCTGCAGTTTTATTTACATTTCTATATCTTGTCGTATCTTTGTTGGTTTGTTTGCAAATTATGTGAATCTGTTTCTTTCTTTGTTTCTCCCTCTGACATTGATAGGTTTTAGTCCCGACCAAGCTCTGGAAAAATTATAGAATACGAAGAATTTTAAGCTCGGGATTTTATTTATATTTCTTTCTAAATTATGTGACTGTGTCTCTCTTTCTGATGGTGTTAGACTTAACACCTAACCCTTAACACCGGGCCCCGGTAGAATTATAGATCACAAAGAATTTACAGCCCCGGACTTTAATTATATTTCTATATCTTGTCATAATGTTCTTTATTTCTTTCTGGATCTCTTTTATTTGATTGTATTAGGTTCAAATCTCAATCACCCCTCGTAGGAATTATAAAATAAGAAAAATTTGTAACCGCAGAATAGAATTATTTGTTTATTCTTCCGCTTTTCTCCATTTGTCTCTTTGTTTCCCGAAAACCGAGAACTGAGAGAAATTGATGTTTCCGAAAATGGTCGGCTGTCGGTCCTCGTGATTGCATTATTATCTGTCATCGGCTGTGTGCCTTGGTGCGTTGCTGCAATCGGGAATCGGTGACGCGCGTCAATGATAAACGATATCGCCAAGAATACTGCCGGAAGCATTCCTGAGGAGATGTCGATGGACTTTTTTCATTGACTGAGATAAGCTACAGATGATGCGTCGGCGAAATATTTTTTACATAGCTGATCATATAATAGGCAAAAATTGTGCTAAACATTTAGTTACATAATGTATAAGCTTTTTATTCTAAAAATGGCATAAGTCACTTTACCCTAATGATTAACACTAAAAATAATATAAGTATCCAAGATAACAAGTGCAAGTAAATTTTCTCGAAAATTGGCATCAATATTTTAAAAAATATTGGAATACGCACTCTAAATATCGCGATTTATAAAGATACTAACTTATCCCACTTTTAAAGTGAACGGCACATTTATTGCACGTGCAAAATGTAAGAACGGGTTTTTGCGTAAAGTAATTATTAAAATAATTGTCCCAGTAAGATAGGCCGGTTACCATATATACTTTTATAGGTACTTAATTCCCAATTTTTGGGAAGTATCCTTGGATGTTTCATCGCGTAATTTTTTATCATATTAACATAAAAATGGGACTACATAACAAATATGTTAATATTAATTATTTGAGTACTTCGGTATTGATGGCGTTCCATTTTGTTGAAATTTCTTATTTTTATTTTATTCGTTTCCAAAATTATTCGTCTTAAACCTACAATTGTGCAAACACAATTTATAGTTCGTTGCATGTATTTCGTTGATAAAATGCACAGGCACATGCAGATTCCACGCGATCGATTGATGACACTTGAACATAGAAATAAAATCTTTTGCTGCAAGTTAATATAAAAAGGAACTTTATCGCTATAATGTACGTAACTTATCGGAAGTGATGATATTTATAGAGAGGTAATCGGACAGTTTTATTTTATGTGAAACACACAGTGTGCCAGTGTTTTATAAGCGTCTCACAATTTTCCAGACACAGTGGCTCTATGTATCTTAAAGTGCAGCAAAAGCAAACAAGAATTTGCTATAAATACGTTGATTCAATTGCGGTAAATAATTAATTTACTGTCTGTCGTTTTGCGGTTGTATTTTTGAAGCTCAGCAAATGATGCATTTATCTATAGGAATTTAATAATCTTTAGTCAATATATACCTATTATTGAAAAAAAAAGAAGAATCATTTAAACGTTTTCAATTGTTACTTATATATGTTAAAAATCGTACCACGTAAGACAGACCAGAAATGGATTACTTCTTTCAATTGTCCCTCTATCACAGAGAAAGTGACCTCTATACCTCGTCTATGTTACTAAAAAGAAATATTATAATACCAACTGTCGATTAAATCGATATACAAACATTGCAATTATAGATGTCTCTGTTGATGAGTTACAGCGAATCGAAGTAGTAATAGAAAGGGTAGAAACTTCGTTACAGATTTCATTATGGAGGAACAATAAGTCGGCTAGAATAAGAATTTGTTTCATTCACAAAATATTCACATTTTTTTTTCTAAAACATAATACAAAAACTTTGCGTAACCGCTATTCCTTGCAATTACATATTTAAAAAAGAATTATTCTTCTCATGTAGCTGTAACAGATGTATCGGACGTGACAGACGGCATAACGATTCTTAAGGTTAAGTGACACTACTTTTTTATAACCGGACTCAGTTTCATTCGTTAGGATAATAACAAAAATGCCGGCGCCGAATTCGATCAGCGTTGCCGTTATTTGTTCTAGTAATATGAATCGGAGTATGGAAGCTCATGCTTTCCTGAGGTAATAAATTATACTAAATCTTAACAATAACAAAAATGCATGTTACATAAACGAAATATAAGTAAATGTTTAATTAACATATTTCAGCAAAAAAGGATTTAACGTGAAATCTTTTGGGACTGGAGATAAAGTGAAGCTACCGGGAAACGCTCCAGATCGCCCAAATATTTATGACTTTGGGACATCGTACGATGAAATCTATAATGATCTTTTATCAAAGGACAAACAATAGTATCCTGACAGTAAATGATAATAATAGTATTAATTTAATTTCTTTTTCCAGCCTCCTACAGTGTCATGTGTTTCATATATATTTTGTTTACTTCATTCAATAATAATAGCTTTCTATTTTTATTTATATGTAAATTATTAACCTTTTTATTATTTATGAGAATGATAGCAAGGTATAATTAAAAAGAGATTAATAATTATATAAACAACGTAGTACAAATAGTTTTATCAACTTTATAGTATTCAGGCATTTTTGTTTTCTAGTAAAATTGCAATTTATCAGAATTCCTTAACAATAACCTTAGCTATACACAAAATGGTTTACTGCATATGTTGGATAGAAATCGTCGGATAAAGCCTAAGCCAGAACGATTTCAATTATGTAAAGATAAATTTGACATCCTGATCACTTGTGAAGAACGTGTATATGACCAAGTGATTGAATGTATGGATTCTAGAACTCAAGAAGATAGCCAGCCTGTACATTTGATTAACATTGATATTCAAGATAATCATGAAGAAGCTACTGTCGGATCATTCCTCATTTGCGAATTAGTCACTGTGGTACTTGTTAACCTTTTTAAACTACCTTTACATATAAAGTAAAATATGAAAGATATGTATAATAGAATTATATAAGGTATACAAAGAAAGTATAAATTGTTGTTCCAGTTGGCGAACAGCGAAGATCTAGATAATGACATAGATGAACTACTCCATGAGTTTGAATCAAAGTTTGCAAGAACGATATTGCATACAGTGCTTTTTTATTGAAATGGCATGTTGCTATCAGACGTCAAGAACCTGGTGTTCATCGACCTCACTTTAATTTATAAAGGACAGTAAATTATATGTTATATAAATATACCGCCACATTCTCTGAGTCAGATTATGTGGAACGAATTTCAACCACAGCAAATAGAAATTCGATCCGTGCTTCCTATTTAATAAATTGTTACTTTTCTTGGGACACATTTCACAGGTCAGTTGCTGTGTCTATGTTATACGAAAAGATACAAAACTGAGGTCACTGCATCGGTACAGTGGGTTTAAAAACTAGTATGGCAAAGGGACTAGAATAATAAAAACAGAGAATATAACTTATAAAATATTTTAATTTCACGATATATACACATATATGTATGATAAACCATTCTTTTATGTGTATGTATTTTATCATTACACTGTATTTCTCATGCAGAGTCAATATGAATCTCTAATATGTTTCAGAATTCAGAGATTTGTATGTTATAAAATATTATCCGCTGTTATATAGCGAAAAGGCCTTCAATACATACAATCTAAACAATAGAGTACTGATATGCGAAAAATTAATGTTGATCAAGATAACTGTATAGTTTTCTGCTTTTTTCACGTTTATTCTTATTTTTATGCTTGTTAAATTGTTTCCATGGTTTTTCCGGAAGTAACAAACTCTGTGTGGAACCTGACACTGTTCCCGCATTCCTGAAAATTATTATTTAACATGATTCAAAATATTCGGCAACTATTACAAGTACAAGTATTTGTATCTTACATATTATATAATATTTGAGCAAATATTTGTGTATGAACAGTATGAAAACGCTTCATTACTTATATATTAACGATTATTGTCAATATTACTTAGAGACGACTTTATCGAATCATAAATATACATTTTAATGTTACATACTGAGAAATAGAATGTGATAAATCATTCATCTTCCTAAGTGACCCTCTTACATGTGCGCCCGAAATATTACTCTGAAAAAATGCTTTATCCACGTCTGCAGAAGTAGTTTTTGCTTTGTTCGCTCTTAACATTCTATCTGGCATGTGTTTTGTTTCTGACAAGACTTTCTGTCGTGATGGAAATTTATGAAATGTTTCTTGTTGCAATGTTGGAGGAGCAACACAATATAATAATTTACCATTTACAAAATCTTTTAAAATGTATCGTGACGAACGTGAATTATCTGGTTGCCCATTTTGCGTCATGAAGCCTCTATTATCTATAATGGAATAAAATAGATCAGAAATAATTATTTCGATAAATTAAAAATTATTAAAAAATATTCCATCACACTAAGAGTGTAACTACATACATGCATGTGCATTTAAAATTTCTTCTGCAGTTGGTGGACGATCAGGATCTTCTCCTTCTAATGGCAAAGGTATCATTATACCATATGTGTCTTCTATAATGTGTTTTGGTATCAAAGTACCTAACAGTGTAACTGGTGGTACATGATCTTGCAATCGATCAATTGGTAATATTCCATTTAAAATCATTTCTGCTTTTGTACAAACAAAACTTGGCATCACTAGTCCTGGACAATCACATAAAAGTAAATCCTTATCCAAATACAGTGTTTGAAAGTGTTTTGTTTTACCAGGTGTTGCCGATACTGATACCTTTTTATCCATCATCAAAGCATTAATTGTAGAACTTTTACCTACATTGGGATACCCTACCAAACCAATTGTTGTAACACCAGGTGTCTGGGTTTCACCCTTATAAATCGTTTTAAAAAGTACCACCAACTGCTCCCTATTTAATAATTCTGCTGAATTTTCTACTTTTATATCTTCTGTCTGGTTACTTCCATTAGATACTTCATTTATGGAATTTTTTAAATCTTGTAAGACACATTCATCTTTGTTGGTCTCTGCACATTCATTTTCTTTAATGTTTGTATTAACACAATCCATGTTGTTACCATCATCAGCGCTTTCATATTCACTTTCTGAGAAAAATCCAGATTTATAAGATGACTGCTCACTATTTTCACTTTCTTCACAGTCTGTGCTGTTTGCTTCATCTACTTCCTCTATCTCCTCCAAGTTATCTTCATTTATTGATTCTTCAATCTTTTGTTTCTCAGATGCTAACGTAGCTGAGAAGAAAGCAATTTTCATATTGATGTCTGTAAAATATTTAGCCCATGCTTCTCGTTGACTGTCCGTTAAAAAATCTGCTTTATTAATAAGTATCATGTTCATTTTTTTGGAATCAACTTCTTTAACATAATACTCTAGATCTTCACATCGGAAAATCATTGGATTTCTGGCATCAACAATTTGGACAACTACATCACTCCGTTCTACAACTCTCCACAGTTGTCTCCAAAATTCTAAATTCTTTTCATAAGGGGTTAACATCAAGTTTTCTGTTTCTTGCAATATGGCAAGGGAATGCCTCCACTCCAAAAAGTTTTCTTTTTCTTTAGCTTGCAATTCAGACGCCGTTGTTGATTTATCCCATTTTGGACGTCTGGGTATTTTGAGATGAGATTTATTCTGTTTCTGTGTCTCCAAAACCTTTTCTTTTTCATGTTTTGAGAGTAATCCTATGGCGCTTTTTGGATTGACAAATTTAATATTCAACTTTTCTGCATGAAACTCAGTTCCAGCAAGTTCTGCGGTAGAAAGAAATTCTTGAAAAGAACTCTCTTCCGTCACTGAATTTAAATTAAGACGTCCCCAGTCATAACCATCGTTTATTTCCGCGGTATGGAGCTATAGGAAAAATTCATCGCAATGTAAAACACAAAAATATAATTTTGTCAAATTTCTACCTTTAAGTTAACACGCACGTGTAAAAATGACAGTGATACAGGTTATAAATAAGGGTATTACCTTACCATAGACGAATCAGCATTTCTTTTAATCTTTGAGGAACTGAAACGATCTCTAATCAGAGCTTTCCCCAAATTTCCACTCAATGATTTTCCTTTCTTCCCCATTTTATTTGTAATTACGTATCTCTTTGAAATATCATAATAA
Source organism: Cerceris rybyensis (assembly GCA_910591515.1). NCBI lineage: Eukaryota > Metazoa > Arthropoda > Insecta > Hymenoptera > Crabronidae > Cerceris > Cerceris rybyensis. The sequence goes on along the minus strand of OU342789.1, from coordinate 24,853,482 downwards.
GAGGTTAACCCTTTCGATACACATCGACTGACGGAAGTAAGCGGTTGGCATGTATACAAAATGTCATGATATATTTCCAAGCATAATACAAAACAAACCTAATTTACATCTAGTAAAACTATAAATTTCAAAAAGGAATCTGATTCTTTGTTATAATCAATGATATTGAGTTTAGTATATGAAATATTATATGCGAAATATTGGGGAGAGGAATAAAAAATATATTTATATTTCATGTTGGACCATTGAATCTCGTTTAAGATTAATCGCTATTTTTGTTGTTATTGTTATAACACTATACTTAATCGAGGACAGTTTAATTAAATAGTTCTGTATCTTATTCCGTTTTATTAATAATTGATAGATAAACTGTTCTGGCTCACATTTCTGACGACCAGAAACAATCGCGAAACGTTCGACATGCTCCACATGCTTCCATTCTATTTCCGCGCGCTTATCGATTTTTCAATTGGAACAAAAAAATTCCTTCGCAAGGCAGCTTGTGAACAGTTTGTTTGTTTGTTTTTTTTCCTTGAAATAACGTATATAGATGTCATCGGCTATATATTATATTACAATTTCAGTATCTTTGCACACCTTGATTCACTCGCACATACCACCTGCAAGTACTCCGAGACGAGAAAGCATTGCGCGTTACTTAATTACGAAATTCTCGTCTTTTTAGATCTACTATGGGCCAACAGTCGCTTCTTACGAACAAGGCAATTCTCCGAAGTGTAACTTATTCAAAGGAAAGTATACTTTCGTACGAGCACGCTATATGTAACGCCCAGACCGATTCGAGCTATAATACAACAGAACTCGCAAAATATCTGATATGGGTCGTCATATTATACGTGCGATATTTTTACGGAGTATCACTGTTCTACGAATATAACTTTTTTTTATCAGCCACTGTAGTTTACAGAACGATGTTTGTTCTTACAATTCGAATTGTAGTTTACTAATATATGGTAACAAAAATGTAGTAAAGGTCGTTTCAGTAATTATCTCTTCCCCTGATGCCACGTGATGGATCACCATCACGTCCTCTACCACGATTACTGTATCCACTTCTCCCCATATTATTGTCATTAAGACCACGATTCATGCCACGATTCAGTCCAAGCTTATTTCCGAAGTTACCAAAATTAGAGTTGAAGTTATTTGGTGCATTCTGGCCAGGATTTTGACCACGAAAACCTGGTCCGAAACCAGGCCTATCGAAATTTGGTGGGCCAGAGTTGGGTCCACGGAAGTTTGGCAGACCTTGAAAGCTGTTACTAAATGGTGGCCCTTGATTTGGTCCGAATGGAGGTAAAGGACTTGGCCTAAAGTGTTGACTTGGACCAAAATTACCATTTGGTGGTCTAAAACCGGGACCAAAGCCCCCAGGTGGTGGACCATTGGGACCGAAACCAGGATGCATATTAGGATGATGCATCATATGAGGCATTGGACCATCCATTCCTTGCATAGCTGGATGTAAGGGTTTATTTTGCATAGGATGTTGGGGCATGTTTGGATGCGGTACCAGACTCGGAATTGGAGGTGGCATATTTGGATTAATATTCTGCATGTTATGATGATTTGGTATATGCGGCATATTATTACCTAGATGTGGCATATTATTACCGATACCAGGACCCATACCCATAGGTATGTTATCGCGTTTATCAAAACTACTACCGGAGAAACCATCTCCTTTTCTAGGACCATCGTTTATCATTTTTTCGTCGTCCCATCGTGAACCCCCATCACGGTCTCTATCGTCGAACATATCATTGTCCAAAGGTTTCTTTAAACCGAATCCATGTGAACTTCTAAAGTCTTTATCGGCATAATTGCTCCTTAAGTCGTAGTCGGAGCGTGAGCTAGGCCTACCAGGTCCACCAGATACGTTAAATCTTAAGTCCTCGTCATTACGATTCCTTGAATTATCTCCGTGCGACATTTTTCGAAGATCTTCATCTTGTCCGGTATGAAAAGAATTATTTTCACTAGAAAGTTGATTCGACTTTCCACCAGTGTACCTCAAGTCGGAATCGCTAGATTGTGAATCTTCTGTTATTGCCCCACCGAAAACTGGCTGATGAATCTTGGATGTTCGATCGCTAGCTCCACCGTCGCTCCAACCGATGAGCTGATCAAATTTCCGTTTTCCACCACGATTCAGAGTTTTCAGTAATTCAGGATTTTGTGCAAACTTGGAGCTGGGTAAAGGTGGAGGAAGTTCTATGTCGGGTACTTTTGAATAATCTATGTCCCCTTCATCTTGAAGATATTCTTCTGATTCGTCTACATTTTCCGGTGGACCAACAACGTCACGTAATTCTTCGATTTCTCCGGAGAAGACTAATTTATTTATAGCGTCGTTCCCTTTAGTAATCGCTTCTGCTAATTTAGAGCCGGCTATAAAATTTATATTAAAGAACAAATCTTAGTTATATCGAATTGGATTTGTTTAAGGCAAATAACAATATACGATTGTGGGTAAAATACTTACCTTCAACGGGAATCATTTTTCCATACAATATAATACCATTAGGTGTTACTTCCTGTAATGGTACCGCTCCTGGTGTAGTTTCAATCAATTGATTGACAAAGGCATTTAAGGCTTCGACTTGTTCTATGTCTTCCGCTTCCATTTCATTCCACTGTGCTTGGAAATTTCTCGGAATCGGTTTACTATATGGAACTTTTTTATTAGCGAACTTCTTCCCTTCATCTACAGCGTGATCTAAATCTAAGCCTGGAATTCCACCATTTTTATCCTCTGGTTCACCATCAGCATTGATTCTATCTTCCGGTCCCATACCAGGAATGACTGCTGCTTCATCAGCTGTAAAAGTCGAAAACGTTTAGCATAAAGACATTATTTTTTTCCCTACTTATACAAGTTTTCATATACCTATTTCGTGATCATCAACACCAGCAGATCCAGCGGGTAAAGTATTGAGATTATATTTGTCTCGCATCGTATCACCTGGTCTATTTCGCGTCCAAAATTTGGAAGTGTGATCGTTGCTTCCGGAACATAAAATATGTCCCAATGGATGCCATGCTAGAGTCCAAACTATGCTGTCATGAGCTTGTTCTATGGCACCCACTTCCTTGTCAGCTCTATAATTAAATATAAAAATACAAAACTATGCATAAAATAATTGTAAGAAGTAATTATCACATTAAGAATCATACCCGACATGCCAGAAGAGAATTGCTCCATCACTGCCACCGCTACAGAAGAGACCTTCGTGACTTGGATGCCAAGCAACGCTAGATGCTTCCTTTTTGTGGCCCCGAAAAGTTTGAACTTCTTGACTCAAGTTTCTGAGGTCAAACAACTTGAGCAAATGATCTCGCGAAGCAGTTACTAGCCAATTACCGTTTTCGTTCCATTTAACGTCCATAACAGTTGATTTGTGTGCATGTAAGGTCGCAAGAGATTGCCCAGTTTTTGGATCCCATAATTTTACAGGTTGTTGATTATCTTTGCTTCCTGAGATGACTAGACTTTTTTGTGGATGCCAATGAACGCATTTCACATCAGCTCCATGACCTAAGAAAAAGTACTATAAAAACATGGTCCCATAAATTCTGACTTAACATTCAAATATTTACTTCATTTATTATTAAGGAAAAATTGTATAACATTATATAAGACGTTTGAATGAAATATGTATTTTAGTAGTACTTTCACGTTAAAAAAAATATAAATCAAATTGTATGTGAGAAAGTAATATAATGTAATTGTAGGTACTGGTATTACTTGTATGCTATTATGTTTTCAAATAGTATTTAATTCTTATATACTTGACAATAAAATATATACCCCTGAGAATTCTTTCCTCATGACAGCGAAGGAAGTCCCAAATTCTGACAGTTCCATCATCACTGCAGGTTGCCAGCTTATGATCCGTTGGACTGAAACTACCCGCCCAAAAAACAAGTATTATATGTAAACAATATATTGTTACGTTTATAAAATAATACTTTATTTGCAAATATCCAGAATAGACTATATGTCCACAATAATTCCATTTTGATAAAGCAAGGTACTGTAGTGACATAGAATATGTCAAATTTTTTCTACCTATTTCATTAGAAAATATATGATGAGCATAAATATAAAATATTGAACATTAAGTGCTCCATATTATTTTTTATTATATATTGTAAGAAACTGATTACTGATTGATCTCTGTTAATTTTTATTAATATTGTTTCAACATGATCAAAGTTGCAAAAAGTAGAACATCTAAAATATTTGTTAACTTGGAAAGAATTTAAGATACATGATACAACTTACGGACATTATTGTAACAAGATCTCAAATTACTGATTACCACAAGTCTAAGCATAATAGTAGCTTACATTTATTACTGATTTGTCATTTTGCTCATTAATAACTACCACATGCAATATGTTTATATATATTTATACATATGAAACAAGCAAGGTAGAGAGCATTATGAAAATTTGGCATTCTTCGTCGTGGCACCGTCTGTTGAATAAACTAATTTATTTCTGCATATCTACTCATGCGTTCTTAATGACATCCTAAATAATGTATGACATAAAAGTAAATTGCCTGTGATACCCTAACGCCCCAATTTTCTAACGCTGTTTATGAATAAATAGCAAAGTAGTAAATGTACATCAAGCTGTTATTCTACGATTCTAGATGAACATCATTTATTCTTCTTCATGTTTTGAAATAATATAAGCGATTGATGCACGAGAATCATATGAGGTAGTGCACATAAATATTTATGCAAACTTTGTTCTTCGGTTAGCTGATATTAATATAGAAATTTCAAAGTGTCGTATAGAATATATATGGTACTGTTAATTGTAAATGCACTTCAAGGAATAGACAGACATCAGTAATAAAAGGAAGATCTATATATAAATATCGTAAATAAACAAAAAATCATCTTCGACGGTCATATCTGGCACTCAAATAAAATCCATTGCTCGTTAAGCAACGAATTAATCGACTTTAATGAATTTCGAAAATCTGTCTTTGATGCCACATGACCACCGAGTGATATACCAAGAGTGATATTTTTTAAAAGTTTAACATTTATTGCACAAAAAAAATGTCCGAAGTGTACATGAATTTCATTATATTTCTCTGTTACTCTCTCTCTCTCTCTCATCTGCAAAAGGGCACAAGTGACACAAACCAAAGAAAGAATATTTTATTATCAGAGCCATGCAATACTAAAATGTCTTTATTTAATTTTATTGAAACTTGGATAATATAAAGAAGGACACGGGATATTTATTTTTATTATCATTGAATGGGAATCTCGACTAGGTATTTCTTTATATCTATATATATATATTTGTTTCCTTTTTATTTGTAATTCTAAGATATACATTTTAATCTTTGCCCAATAGCCTAACCGTATAAACTCCTCATACCGAGAGCCATAAGGACCTAATTTTATACTTGAAAATTCATTGTAATCTATTCTTAAAAGTTTTCATTTTTATTTTTGGCTTTACATCCGTTAAAATGATATGTTCTAAATGTTGTTTCAGTGGCTGCATAGATCACGTTAGGTCCCTAAGACTCTAGGAGTACAAATAAATTATATAGACACGCGCACAACACAGCTTGTAGCAAAATTTACACTATCCTCGCGTATCAACTTTTTGTATGAGCGTCATTGTAATTCATAAAAGTGCAGAAAATGTTAAAAAAATTGACATTATTTAGCTTGGTGTTCAAAATCTACAATCATATTTTTGATTCATTTGATGAAATTAGTATGTCTTCGAGAAATAAATTCAACATATGCTTATGTCATTCCACATAATTTACTTTATCATATCACAATCAATTTTTTCTTGGTATAAACTTCTATTCAGTATAAAGCCTACTAATAATATCCTATCATAAAAAATATAAAAGCATTAGTCTTTGTTTAAATTTTAAATTTTCACCAGAAACTTTCTAGAAAAGTATTAATGAATTAATTACAATGACATGTAGTAATGAAGATGAAAATGTTAAAGACCTTGTATCACAGATTTCATATCACATCATTATTTAAAAACCCTAAGACTGAACATTGTTCATGTGACTATTACTATAGTCTTAATCATTTTTATTTCAAGTATGATCTATAGAAAACCCTGGAGATCACCTGTGTACCCATACAAGAATCACTATTATCATAGCAGAAATATCATAAAACCAGAAAAGGAAGAGAATGAGAGTCACGTCCAATGTCCTAACTACAGCAAGGATGGACGGATCATCGACAACAGTGGCGCAAGAGACGTAAGGACTAGTGTGGTGGATGGTATACCTGAGTCCTCTAATCGCTTCTTTGTGTGCTTGAAACATCTTGACGTTGTTCATGTTGCTCTGCCAATATTTCACGTAACCTGCATGATCTCCTGTAACCATCCAGCTCTCATTGTGTGACCATACCATTGTTCTCACTGGACTATCATGTGCCTAAACAGATATAATATTTTTTATTGTAAACAAATGAGAATGACGAGTTTAAATTAAATATTTTTTTTCAATATTTCAACAATTTAAACACATTTATTTATAATGTATTTTGTTATTGATGAATTCATTATTCCACAGCATAAAAGTCCTCATCTTTGCTGTAATAAATTTATAAATAAATATTTCAATTCATATTACACTTTACGGACATGTCTGGGTTACTAAAGGTTTTGTATAATGATTTATTACAAAAAAATAATATACCTGCAAAATAGTTTCAAAATTAAATGTAAGGCCATTCCATAAAGTAAATTCTCCACTCGATGCACCGGTAACAAGACGTCTACCTTCAGGAGTCCAAGCCATACAGAAGATTGGACAACGCATTTTGTTTGTGGCAGTCTTCACAAATCTTGTTGTAACTGCATTTATTGGATTGTCAATGTAACTTGGTGGAGGAAGTAAATCGGGATAGTATATTACGTCTGGTTGAAGGGCACGTCTATCCCGATAATCCCTCTGCCACACTCGATTCTGTATTCACAAAATTTGTATCTCTGTTAGATACGTTGTAAAATTTATTATCAGGTTAAAAATGAAATGATAAATGCTGAAAATCTTACTTCTAAGCTCTTTATAATGGCAGAATTGTAATCAACAGTTTTGCGCATAACAGATTTTCGAAGTCTTTTTCCATCAAATTCATCTTGCAAGGTGTCTTGACCACTTGTGACAATCTTTGGAGCATGATATGGTCTAAATGGCTTAAAAAAGCCACGGGCTCCATCTCTGTGATTGGTATAGCGATGTTGATAGTTTCCAGATGTGTTTATGGTAGTTAAATTAGGAGGAGGTGCTGATAGGTTTGGAGCAGCAGGTGGCGGAACTGACATATTAGGTAAACTTATGGCTGGTGGAGGATTCGGGAACTGAGTATTTGTAGACATAACGAAATAATCTACAGGATGCTATTACAATTTCAGAAATTTATAAGAAAATATAATCTAAATGGATAGTAAGGGACAAACATATTTGATGTTAATAACTGCTTAGATGATGCTATACTGAAGAACCCATTGTAGATATTAATTCTGTAAATAAATTAAAGAAATAATATGCATTATTATTTTAATTATTTTAAAAATAAGGAGCAACTGATATTTCGTTTAAAATTAAGCATATCAGCATAGGTTATATGTATGCATAAGTATTAAAATCATTTACACTCATCATATATAAAGCATACTATTATAACACTTCATTGATAAATTTTCTTAATACTACAAAAAAGATCATTGTCTTAAGGCTAAATTTATAACGATTAAGTAATTTTAAATCAAATATCTCTATAAATAAGATTCAAGTAACAAGAGTTTAAGGAAAGTACTGTGATAAAGGTGTGAAAGTATTACAATGGTATAATTAATTCGTAACAGTTAAACGTCCCATTTATTGTCGTATTCTTATTACCATTGATCTAAAAAATGCGTAAATATATTTGATATTCCGAAACTCAATACGCAGTTCACGGAAAACTAAAGGCCGTAATTACAAGATAATTTTACCAAGATTCTAAAACATTAATGAAGGTTAGACAAAGTATTTCTTTGTAATTGGCAAAGGTACAAACACGCGTTTAATTAAAATCCCCATACTATAATATAAAGCGACAAACACTTAATAAATTAATAAACAACCTGCTGGCTAATCGCGAACAAATTCTCTTTGAAGTTCTGGCACAGTGAAACCCTCAGAATGTACACAATCACTGTCTTTCACCGAGTTTATTAAAACGTTTTCGAACAGATTAACATAAATATATCAATTACAAAAAATAATCACTCAATAAATATGCCGATAACTTTTCTCGTCCGTCTCCAACACATAAATTCAATTACAACGATCAAACCGTAACGAAATTGTATGTATATTCTCTGTGAACGCCATTACTTCCATGGGCGATGACATCCGTTTTAACTCGTAGTCACTTCCGCCGGTGACTTCAATAATTATTACTATCTGTACATAATATATATTAACAATATGCTATTAAATTGTTTCTTGTAAATGCATTTGTTATATGTGTCAAGGGTACAACCATTTACAAAATAGAAAAGTTAAATAAAATAAACATATAATAGGGATTTTGATATAGAAATATGAATAGTTATAGCGAAAAATATGAAGCAGCTTACGATCCCCTAGCATTCGTTACAATTTATATAATAGTTATCCTATTTAGCATTTAATCGTATTTAAAGTTGTATACTGTCAGTATGAATATCATTACGTTTATGAATATCAATCATGTGGCCAAAAAAATATTGTAATATAATATAAACATTATTGAGATATTTTCATTTTATTCGCATTTAGGCACAGTGTTGTATTTAGTTTGATAGAAACTGCAACTCACCTCAATATAGACCCAGTAATATCTCGATCATTTGATAAATCTAATTTCGATTAGCATGGCACCTTAAGGTAAGCTCACATCAATGCACACTATACGATAACGGCCCTTGTCTACATATATTGCGAACAGGGTTTTTTAAGTTTAATCGTGTAATCAATGTAAAAAACAGGCTTCTTTCACTCATCTACATTCCGTCGGTGTTAGTCGAAGTGGAATTGTATTATAATTTTGTAATATATCACAATTATATACTGGACCGTTATTGCATTGGTCTCGCTGTATAGAATGTAGATCGTAAAAGCTTACAATTAGTATTAGAAAAAAGATAAACAAATTCATCAGACGTAGTTCATGTAACTCAAGTGAACTGAAGTAATTATGAGCATACGTAATATCGCAAAATGCCCGCTACAAGCGATAGTCATTCTGTCCAAATTTGATTAAGGTTATTACGCATTTGTTAGTATGTCATCATACACCGTTTTTAATGATTATTTTTATTGCCTTAATAAGAAATCTTAAAAATATAGTTAATCAACAGAATAGATTCAATCAAATACTGTCAACTGACAGTCGGACACAATATTTTCAATTTTATATGCTAATATATATGCACTTTAAAACACCATTGAATTGTCATTAGTTCTAGATAATAAAAAATTTGACAAAGTACTTATTTAACATTGTTGCGCTTCAAAAAATTCAGATTTCAAAGATTCAAATTTCCCTCGCATTTGTGATATATTACGAATATTACTACGTGCCGTAGGATGTAGCCAGTTGACATCCTCTGAGCGTAACAGAACCTTTTTCATAATACGGCAGCTTGCCTACCCTGGTTTCTAGTAGAAAATACTTGCAGGGACAAAAGTACTGTCTTGTTGGTAACGGCACGCGTACAGCTCTGGCGATGACCACTGATGACAGTTTGAGCGGTTACAGACAGTGTACGTGTTCGCTGCGTTCGCTGTCTCGTAGTGTTGCTAGTGGCACAGTGTTCATATCCAAATCTGTTAAGACACTACGTGGTTTTCAAATTCAAGTGTAAATGGATGAGTAAATCAACTTCATTATAATTAAGGTAAGCATAGTTTCACTGTTTCCAACTAATATTAGAAACAGCTGGTCCTTAGAGCGAAACAGTTGTTGGCCCGATATTTTATTCATTGATATGGATAACTGTAACTTGTGAAGTTTCCCTTTTTTAGACACCTGTTAACAATTTCTTTTTCATCTTTTGTATTTCTTTAATTCTTGATGCTTGTTTGTAGCGGTTATTCTTCCTTCTGACAAAAAGTAACTAGATATTAACCCGTTATACGTGAAATACGGTTTAATGACATCATTTGCAATGTGTTCATTTTTTTTCATTATTAAATGAAGTTACATAGAATGAGTAAATTATCGGTGGATTATAGAATAAAATGTGTAAGCAATGAGATGTAAGAAGGTTGCAAGTGTATGTTGTATAATAAAGTAATCAGGTAACGCATAATTGATCATTAAGTTACGCCTACCTCAGTTTGGTTCAGTTTTCTAATGGAATGCTCCTTATTACTAATATGAAAACCACCTAATACAAAGTAAAATTGAATAACATTATCAACGTTAGACATGTAACGATATGACTATGCGTGTTATTTTTGGCTTTAAGTTCTTTTCAAGTGTTCCTTTAGATTTGAAATAACTCATACATGTATTTTATTCATAAACAGCTATGAATGTATACATTGTATGATTTCAAATTATAATATATTCCAGAACCCAAATTTATACATTTTTATTTGTACACATTGCATACAAACATATTCCCAAGATGCTACTGTTATCACCGATATTAAGTTTTATTTCAAGCTATCACTTATTTACAATTCATCAATTATCTGTTTGGTATACTCTACAGGATTTTTCGTGTTGGTATTAATTTATTTATAACATATAAATGTTAATTTTATAAATGTTTTCTCTCACAACTTTCTTCAATTATTAACCATTTAATGAGAAAACTTTAACGTAAGTATTGTACTTTTAACAAATGTATTTGTTAAGATCAGAGTTCATTGCTTTTGTTAAAAATAACGTATAGATCAGTAATGACGAAAGTAAAGTAAAGAGGAAACAATCAAAACACGATGTGCCGCGGTTAAATTAAACGATGATGGAAACTATCTGCTCGCTGAACGATGACGAATGCGTACGATGACATGCTGACAGGGATGCGTTATCGCTGACTACAATTATTTTATTGCAACGACGGAAGAGTAATTTTCGGATTTTTACGAAAGTGTCACACCTTCTGAAAACGAAGAGGGTGTGTAATCACGCGATCGTGCGTGGGAACGAGATACACGCGAAGTTAAATGAGCTCGGAATCAACTATTCTTCCTCGACATCCTGCAAACGAATACTTTCAGTGTCCACCTATGCGAAGCCTAATGAAAGCATATATAAAACAGGAAATAATGGTCTACCTCGTTTCAGTACACGCCTACAATAATGCTATTTTGTCGCTTTATAAAGAAATGGGAAGCCTCTACCAAAAAAAGTTTTAAGTTCATCGTGTTTTGCGCCGAATAGATAAACAACGCATTGCTAGAATCACTAAAAATACTGGAGGATATGACACGAATCTCATAAAACGAGATTGTCGTATCCTCGAGTAATTAAGCAGCAGTTCACATAGAATCGCGTCTAGTTCGTCCTCATTTTTACCTTTTCTGGATTGCTGTCGCACGATATTTACGGTTTATGCTCTACAGTTCATGGTCAATGTGCGCTGGAGAATTCGGCAGAAGCATACTTCGTTAAAAAATTTTTCACCGATTCCGCCCAATTTCTCCCCTCAACTTTGCTGTTTTTTTTTTTAAAGAATACATTAATACGAGAATTTTGTAAAAATTGTTTAATCATAAATAAATAAATGGAGAATGATTTTGTTCAGGTTGGTTGGTGAATCGCGAGTTCTTTTAATATCAGTGGGTGGAGGGAAATGGAGAGGAGTGACGGGGAGGTGGGAGATTTGTGCGCATGTGGAAAATCCTGGGCTGCGCGGGCTCCATCGACCCTCAAACTACTCTCTACTTTCCAGTAGACGTTCGACGATCTTACTGTGCCGGTTAATTGAAAAGGAAACGATAAAATCGTGCCATCGATTAGCCACTTTGCGGACGATTCTTCTAGCTACCTTCGGCCATTGTGCTCTTGAAGTTTCTGATATCCTTGAGACTAATTCTCTCTTGGTCAAGGGAGGTGAAACAGTAACGTAGAGATGAACGAGGAAAAAATATATCACGGATGATTCTCTGCAGCAATAACGAGCACAACGAACTACACAATCGAGAAGTTTTACTGTTGATTTGACACTTAACCCAGACCCAATCCTTATCGCGATAAAAGTGTAAAAGACAACGAATCGTCGATAATTTCCAGTGGGTACAACGGCATTCAACGTTGAAGAAATAGCTTCTTTGATTGTGAGGGATGATTCAAACTTCTACGTATATGTACAGCTATGTTTGATAGTATCAGTAGAAAATCTTTTATGTTCAGTCGTTCAATTCCAGTTTACGGATTGATAATTAACGCAGTAAATTTTCAAGCTACCTAAAGGTCAGAGTATGGAACGCGTTATGAATTTACCGGTATATGGTGGAAAACTCGCGGAGATCAATAAACTGTTCGTGGAAAAATCGAAAAGGGGAAGCGAGATCGTTAATGATTCGATACCTCGTTAAGAAAACAACGTGAAGGAGACGAAGGAGGAGGAAGGGACATAAGTTCTCGATGGTTCTTCGCGGTTTGTTGGCACCGGCGGTGGCGCGCTGGACACGAAATAAAACCTCGAAAAGGTACGACGACCGTGTTAATTGACGGAGAAACACAATTTTAACGAAGTCAGAGGATCACTGAGAAAGAATAGGTGTAACAGATCTGACGAGCATCATCATGATTCGTTGAAATTCGGTTATAATCTCAAGAATACAAATTTTGATTCCATAGAAGTTTGCAAAATTGTCCTTTCATTCTCATACTCTTAAAAGATGAAGTTCGTTAATGATTTTTTCTGGGTAGGCATGGATTTTAACCCTTTGAGGACGACGGACGGCGGTTTAAGAAAAAATCTGGTTATAGTTTGTCGCTGTATGTATGTCGGAGTACCGAAAAGTAATCAAAATTGGAGAAGTGAAAATGTAATTAGAAACGTTTTTCTACAAAAACTCGAAGGACTTTTTTAAAAAAGGAATCAAACAACTACCTGGCAAAAAGTGTTAGAAAATTATGGAAATTATTTTGTTGATTAGTATTTAAAATTTCTTTAATAAATAAATGTTTTTCGCTGGCAAAAAGAAATTTTGATTACTTTTCGGTACCCCTAATATATATGGTTGTAGTTGAAAAATTGAAATATAACCGTTGAAATATTATTACTAGACTCCGGATGTTTATGCATTTATGACAAAATGAATACGGCTAAAATACACAAAACGAACATAATATAAAAATATATCCGAAATATCCAAAATATGGTATTCGTTGTAACATTTATCGAGTGCAACAAATCCCTAAATAGGTTCTCTTGTCTTAACTGCATTTGTGGAATTTGAAATTTGCATAAACATCCGGAGTCTAATTATTACACACATAGTAATTCATAACTTCTATATATTAACCCTTATCGCTCCAAGTGTGCCTCTCAGGCAGCACCGATGTTCGGCGTTTTACTCCAAGTGTGCTTGTCAGGCAGCCCTGATTTCAAGCGTGCTACTCCAAGTGTATTTTTTACTTCGGATATAATTCGCGTCGTTATTGGTAATTATTTATAGATAACAAATAGTACTTCTCAGTCAATTACAAGCGACCAGTAAAGACAGTCAGATCTCAACATGCTTTATTGCAAACCCACGTATCTTTCAATTATATCGAGAAGGAAAATAAATTATCTTTGTGAGAAAAATATATATGGTGACTATGATAGTTTTAATTTTCGTATCTATAGTGATATAGCTGTTAACTAATCAAAAGGAAGTAATGGGGAAAAAAACTAACAGTTTTCTACTGTGAGACCATTGAGCGCAAACCCGATTTGCATCCCAATGACTGTTTTAAAAACTACCATACTTTAATCAATTATAAAAAATAATATAAATATTGCAATTAAAATTATATTACTTCTGAAAGGAATAACGATTGTTTTCAATGACTTCAATATTATTATTTACACCTATTTGTAGCATTTAAAGTCTAACACTGAAAAACTTGCATGTCAAAATATGACGAGAATAAGTTGGAGTTGCCGATGTTTACACTTAAAAGTTGGAGCGTTAAGGGTTAACAGTCTGACTTTCCAATAAGAAAGTGGTTTCCCATCACCAAATAAATGACTCTTCCGCAATATTCAAAAAAGTCTTCGGCCCCAAAGAGTTAACACTAGATCTATCAAGGTGGTTACAATGACTGGTTCTGAATTTTTCATCAAGATTTTAGATATTTTTAAAACTGTTTCTTATTCGATTTTGTACATCTGTGACATAAACTGCAAACAATTAAATCGATTAATTTCAGCCTTCATTTCTTTCCTTCTACCGGATTTATTTCACATTTTGAAATATATTGGCTTAACCCCTTGCCGTGCAATAACGAGTGACACTCGTGATGCGATAAATTGGATAGAAAATATTTAAGTTTCGCAAAATCTATCAAATTGAAAATATCAACGAGCTGTAATACGATAAAATTATTTCTATAATATTAATATTGCGTTAAATCATACGATATATCCGGAATCACTTGTTAATTTTTGTGTTAAAAATTTAATTCTGAATCATTGCGGAGGCAGTCAGAATAGAAATAGTACGGGAGGGGGTTAATCATCGGTAGATCTAGTGTTAATGAATTCTGAGGACTGCCGTAACATTCTTGATTCATATCTAACATGCGGCATAATGATCAGTTGTAATTTCACTTTGGTCATCGAGTAGGAGAATACCTAGTATGTACATTTTTTTTTAAATGTACTTTGTAATTTTTCGAACACTCAGGGCTTAACACGTTGACTGTCATGAGGGTCACCGGCCGAGTCGAAATATTGAACTTACTTTCATGGCATTTACTCCTATTTGAACCTAATATGATACTTTTCAATACTAAAACTCCTAATTTAAACCTGTAACTCCTTCTCAGTAATATGGTACTCCTATTTAGCTATCACCAAAACTTTTATCCCCTGAATAGGACCTGTTACTCCTCCTAGGTTAAACAATAATTTTTGTATTCAATATATATTTAATATCGCATAAAGAACTTTAATTTTTTTTTAACAATTAATTAATAAGGAATGTATACATACGTAAATGTAACTAGTGGATAAATACTTCTAAAACAGTCATTTTTTATTTATTCCAGCTCTTTTTTATTAATAGGTAATGAAACATATATTTGACAATCAAAATTCATATATATATACAATTCCTAATGATGGCATCTACAGGAATAGCCTTAAAATGGTTAGTTTCATGACAATTAATCGAAAATTTAGAAGTATTAAATGAGTGATGATTACCATTCGCAATAAAAACATGATCACAATTAAATTTTTGTATAATAGAATAATGTTGATGCATACAGTTACATACCCCTTCCTAATAACATTAATAACTGGATAGAATGTAAATCCTGAATGAAGGTTAAAATTGACGTCCTATTGTGCGCCTTAAGATGGCATAAAGGGAAATTTGTGCCACTTTTAGGCGCTAAATAGGATCTTATTTTACATTGAATTTAGACCCATTTTTGTACTTTTAATTCCTAAATGCTGGGTAGTAAAAGGTTCAAATGAGGTTCACTTCGACTCGGGCGGTGACGAGCGCTATTGAATATAATGAAATTTCAAGTAACTTTAATATTGCAATATTTATGAATTTTTGGGGCATACTGAATATTTAAACAATGGCGTTAAAAAGATAAATATGTGCAGACTATCTATGTATCTGTATCTTTAAAGTTTCTGATTTATAAACATGTGAATTTAATAGAAAAAGTTTCACTTTTGTGGAAATAATGTACGTAGCGAAATACCGATGGCGTTCAACCTGTTAACAAATTCGGAGGAATATTGTGATAGCAAAAATCCAAATCTAACGTATATTATTCCGATTCACTGTACTTGGATTCCAATGTTATAAGCTTGCGAAATTGCTACAAAAGATATTAAAAATTGTATTGATTTTCAAGAATTCCCAGGTGGCGTATAGTTATGCAATAATATTTCATTGCTTTCTACGATCGACGTGCTATGCTGTAGTTGTAGATCGGTTTATAAGGTATTAAATGGTACCCTGCTAGCATTGTATTACGTTAGCATCTATAGTTTGCGCTTGACGATGTAATGTAGGAATTATACCTACTCGACATACATTTGCCCGCGACTTTCTAATTCCGCGTTGAACTTTTTCATGCGCTCACGCGCTTCTCTTTTGTCGCGATATCTTTTTTCTTTCTTGTTTTTCGTTACTTTTCGATCAAAGTAATTTTCGTTTTTTCCGTCTCGATCCTCCGATGAAACGCAACATTAATGGGAATGTTGTGGTGCGTATCGCTTCGAAGTTAACACTAGATCTATGGCCGCCGTCAAATTGACTTTTTTAAACATTTTTTAAAAGTTTATAGATAAGCGATACAGTAAATATTTCACGTGTATCTTATAATACACGATCACTTAACTGATCGTATTTCTTACCGTTTGATCCATCTTTTTTCAGTGGACTTATTTAACTATTTGCGGGCGGGGAATTTCTTTTAGCATCAGGAAATAATTACTTACTTGGTAATCAAAAATCATCTTTTTATCGTAAAGTCAGAGTGTTAATGTATACAAAATTATAAATTACTATTTGTGGGATTATATTTTAACGGTTATATTTCAATTTTTCAACTCTAACCCTGTATACATACTCCCATAAATTGTAATCAGATTTTTTCAGACCACATATATGCGTCTGTTGTTTTCAAAGGATTATATTTAAATGTATCGAGGTTAGCGTCCGTAAATCTAGTATTAATAATTCGATAAGTACGAATGGAAACTAAAAAGGAACTTTCGCAAGTTTGAAATTGTTGATTTTGATAAAACTTTTGAAGTTTCGGAATTATACCATATCATATTGTAATATAGCTCAAAACAAAGATTACATTTTAACAGATGCTACATTTCTGATATTCAATATAGTTAACCCTTAACACTCCAACTTTTCAGTGTGAATATCGACCGGCAACTCCAATTTATTCTCGTCATATTTTGACTTGCAAGTTTTTAAGTGTCAGACTTTAAATGCTACAATGACGTGTAAATAATAATGTTAAAGTGATTCAAAACAATCTTTATTCATTTCAGAAGTAATATAATATTGATTGCAATATTTATGTTATCAATTATAATTGATTAATGCGTGGTAGTTTTTAACAGTCATTGGTAGACTCCGGATGTTTATGCAAATTTCAAATTCAACAAATGCAGTTAAGACAAGAGAACCTATTTAGGGATTTGTTGCACTCGATAAATGTTACAACGAATACTATACTTTGGATATTTCGGATATATTTTTATATTATGTTCGTTTTGTGTATTTTAGCCGTATTCATTTTGTCATAAATGCATAAACATCCGGAGTCTAGTCATTGGGATGCAAACCAGGTTTGCGTTCACTGGTCTCACAGTAGAAAATTGTTTGTTTTTTTACCGCATTACTTCCTTTTGGTTAGTTACAACTACATCATTATAAATATGAAAATCAAAATTGTCGTCGCCGCTATCAATATTTTCCTCACAAAGATAATTAATTTTCCTTCTCGATATAATTGAAAAATAGATTGGTTTACGGTAAAACATGTCGAGATCTGACTTTTTTTACTGGCCGCTTGTAACTGACAGAGGAGGACCATTTTTTATCTATAAACAATTACCGATAACGACCCGAACAATATCCGAAGTAAAGAGTACACTTGGAGTAGCACGCTTGAAATCAGGGCTGCCTGACAAGCACACTTGGAGTAGAACGCTGCACATCGGTGCTGCTTGAGAGGCACACTTGGAGCGATAAGGGATAAATTTTTCATCTGGTTGTTTGTATATTTTATATTTTTTTAAATGTAACCTTTTGTGCATCATATCGTTATGACTGGTTGGAATACAAATGTGAGGTATGAATGTGGAGAACAGCAGGGTGAAAGTAAGAGACAAACTTTTAATTTTTCACGTAGTCTATTGGAACAAAAAACGTTGAAGGTAAAAAGTTTGCGGTATAAAACAGCGATATAAGTAAATATTTAATGTAGAGGTTCGACCGGTGAAATTATTCTTGTCAGTGGTTGCTCCATGAACCAACAAAGTTTCAGAAAAATTTGTATATTCAAAAGTCAAGCCATATATAAACTAAACGATATATCGGGCATTTCCCTGTGCCATTTGATCCGTACTGCTGCATATATGTATCTATATCATTGTATCTCAAACTGGGATTCTAGAAGATAATTCTACTTGAAATTTTGGGCCGATCCAGACAAAAAAGATGCACTCATCCCATTGAATGGACATTTGTCAACTAAGATTTACTATGTTCTTAACACGTTGAGTACTATGTCAGTCCCTGGGGACTGACACTGGATTTTCCGTTTAGGCGGCCTCAGTCCCTAGGAATTGACAGCGAATTTTTCATTCGGTCGATATCGGTGCGTGAAACCGGATTTGTCAAGGGTTAAATTATTAATGACAATTTAAAATTTTATGTTAAAATTTAATGGAGGTTATTAAAATATTTTAAGCAAAGATATGATTGAAATTTGCACATATTACAGTAATTAACAACTTGTTTTGTGATTTTTCTGGCGAACCTCTTACGTCCGAATATTTTTGTGTTTGTGCTATAACATTCAGCACAGTATTTCCAAACTTTATGCGCCTTTTTTTCTTTCTTTTGAAATTTGTGAATGCCTTACACGCTGCCGCCTGAGTGGAAAATATAGCAAAATCGGCGACGCACTCAACGTGTTAATGAATAGCTGTTTTTCGAAAAATTGTTAAAAAAATTTCTTTTAACCCTTTGCGCTCGAGACCTTTTTCGCGCGGACGATCCAACAACTCCAGACACTTCGTAGCATCTTTGGGTAATTTCTTACCTCTAACTTAAAATGGATACACATACAAATTAACGTATAAAACTTATATATTTTAATTTTTTGTACATCTTTACACCAGAGTGTCCAGCGATTCCACAGGCAGAGATTCCATAGCCACTGCGCCATTAATGCTTTTGAAAGAATGGTCAAAATTCTAGGTTATAAAGACCATACAATCAGCAATTTATTTAATTATCCCGATCCCGTTCTTTAACATCTACATATTTCTGTGCAGAAACATTGAAGATCACAATATGAACATACTGTATTAAAATCATGCAAGAATGGTAAATACTATGCGAGTTTCAGCCCAAAATGTGTCCCAGAAATCGGTTTTTGATTTTTCCGACCGTGATGCACCGTACGCAAAAAATCTGAAAAAATTAGGGTATAACAATGACAACATTAGGCAACTACTGTAAAAAGGAAAAGGTTGTGCTCGGAAGATTTCAATACGAAATCGACGTTTAAAAATTTTTTTTTGGTTTTTCATTTTTCGTGAGTGGAACTTGCAAAGAAAAAATCTGAAAAAAAATCCCTAACGTGGCGCATTCATGTTTAGAATGTGTCAGAATTTTGTTGGAATCTTTGCACCACATTAATTGGGGAAAATGAGGCAAAAACTGATTTTTCGATTTTACCCTATAACTACCCTCCCGGTGAAGGTAACGGATTAAAAATTTATGTACAATGGTTTTTCATGATCACCTATCGAATGACCCATCGTCGAATAAAATCGGCTCAATGGCACTTTTGACCCCCTTATTCTGCTAGACCCTCTCTGAGGTTCTATGAGGTGGAGTCTTTTAAAATAAACAACTATTGATTATTAGACTAATTTTCTCCACCCCTTCGAAGACTTCAAGAAAGGGAAGGCAACGATATGCCCTCAACACCTTACAGAGGATTCCAAATTTTCTAGCTTCCCCCGAGCAAGCCAAAGTCCCGTTAGAGTCATCGGTGGGTACGCACAAACATTCTTTACATTAATTATATATAAATAATGCACAAATGTGAGCACCCTGAGCAAGCCGTAATCGTACCTTTGGGTTTTATTCCCGAAGAGAGCTGTCGAGAAGATGTTTGCCGCTACACCAGCTGCTAAGTTTTAGGACTCCTTAACAGTAATAGTCCTTTTTCGAGGTATAAATAATGCCCAAAAGGCTTAGAAACTCACGCCAAAGAAACAAAACAAAAAGCAAATCATTTTCGTGCATCGGGTCCCCGCATCAAACCAAGTGGTGCCTGAGAGGCACCGCTCGAGCGCAAAGGGTTAAATTTTAAAGAGGCCGCAACGCAAGGAATCCGGAAAAAGTTTGAGAACCACTGACCTAGATAGATACAATACATATGAGTCTCTGTTATTCGGTGACTGTAAATCTAATGACTCCATTTAAACGATGCATGACTCACAGACGAATCACGGTATGTCGGTTACCCGTAACTTATTCAACGGTTCTTGTAATTCAATCTTTTTTTTTTCTAGGAATCGCCATAACGGAAATCAAGAAGAGGCAGGACAATTGGGATTATTGCGATATGGACCGCAGGTGATGAGTGTGTTGTGTTTATGCGCTTCAAAGGTATACCCGAATAAGCACAGTAAAAGTGCCCCCAAAGCTAATTGATCTTGGTGCATACCATTCGATAGGTCTCTCAAAAAAAAAAAAACTCTTTGTGCAAAGCATGAAACCGCTACCCCTGCTGTCACATTTATGATACGTTAATTGCTGTAACAATTGTAATGTTTCATTAACCCTTTGCGCTTCGAATCAATTTAATAGCTTTCCGTCAGATAAGCAAATGTAAAATCGAAAAGTTGTCTACCGTTGATTAGTCATTTTTATTTAATACTAGAAACAATTGCAGTTACTGCGGGCCATTTTCGTTAGGATGCAAAATTATTGTTGATTTCCAAAAGTTGTTTTTAGATTAGTAGATGAAAAGTTAAGTGCCATAGAAAGCTGTGTCTAATGTAGCTATAGAAATAGGAGTGTAAAGGGTTAGTACGTTGAGTATGGCATTGGTTCCCGGAGACTGACAACGAACTTTCAGTTTCGGCAGTCGGTACTGATAGTATCAACGTTCAAAAATAAACGTAATTTTAATGAAAGTTATAATCTTTTAATTTATAAATGGCATAATACAGTATAATCGAAATGAAATAAAAAAATTTTTTTCTTGTCACTTAAAAACCGTGTAAAAGTGAAACCGTAGAAATTGAGGACGGGTGTAACTTAAAATGCGGATTCGTAGGCTTAATTTTGAAGTGTTCATTGATTCTGTGTACGGAAAGTAGGAAAATGCCAGATTCTAATTTTCTTACTTAAGTTTCATCATTTCTAAAAATTTGAAAAAGCCACAAAACACGTTGAACGCCACCGGTATTTCGGTGAAAAAAAACTTTTTCTATTAAAGTTATATCTTTAAAAAGCAGATAGGTTTTAAATATCTAATACGTAAGAATATTTTAAAATATTCATCGGTATTCACCGATGACCCCAATGGCATTCAACGTGCTAATCATCATAATAAACTTAAAAAGCCGTAACAATACAAATGTGCTCTAATAAAGAATAATGGTAGTATTATAAATAAATATCCACTTCTTACTTTTTATTTATTTATTTTTTTACATGATACGCATTTTAAAAAACCTGAACAATAATCATAGTAACAAATAATTCTGCCAATAATATAAATAATTGTTGATTTTTAACTTTTCTAGTTATGCTCCATCGCTGTTAAAGATCTGAAAGAAATTACACATTAATATTCATAACATGATGCAAATACCGTAAAAATATAAAAGTGGTTATTTCACATTTTCAGTAAAGAATTAATCTTTTTATACTTTTTTAATTTTTTCAATGTCGATTTTTCCAGAATTTTTTATCAAGCCAAAGAAGAGAAATTAGAAATCTGACAGAAACTGTAAAATTCATTTCATCCTGCAGCTACCTGTGCAGTAGGGGTAGCGGTTTCATACTTTGTAGGAAAGGTTTTTTTTGGGGGGGGGGGGGAGAGAGAGAGAGAGAGACCTATCGAGTGATATGCACCAAGATCAATCAGCTTTGGGGGCACTTTTACCATGCTTATCCGGCTAGACCCTTTAGTACATCAGAGTGCTCAGAGCAACGGCCAGGCGAGCAAGATACTTCCAAGTTCGCCGACACATTTTTATCGAAAAGAGAGGATAAACTCGTCGCAGGAAATACTCACCGACGAGCTGGATCTATTAGCTAAGCTGGAGGAAGCCAATAGGTGGGAATCCTCGTCCTGTTGAATCTTTATAATTAGATCGTATTTTTACACTTTTAAAAATACTTGCCAATGCTCGTGTCCCTAGCTTCCCTTTTATATTATTCACTAATTTCTTTCTAATATACACCCTTTAATGGCATGAACATAAATTGAGAGAATACAATAGCTGACGGATCATGAGAAAAGTCGATGAGTAAGGAGAATTTTCCGTGGAGAATTAATTAGGTTTCTTCTTCTTCTTTTTCTTAATGAGTTTTCACATGGACTGTTTTATGCAGAGAATTACGGAAACAAGTGGTGAAACATTAAGTGTGCATTGTAAGCACAATAAGGATGGAAAAGAAGCGTATGAACATGGGCGCGGTTCTTACTCAGTTGTAAACTCTTTTTATAATATTTACAGAGTTTGATAAGAAAGATATTTTTTATCTATATTCTCCTCTACATTCTTCATAGAGGTTGTGATAAAATCAGAATAGTAAGCAATATTACTACGAAAACTGAATACTTTCGTAGTAACTATTACAATTATGATATATTTTTGTCTGCATCTTTAAATATTTGCATTCTAATCGGTATAACAATATTGTCAATTACTATGACAGTTGTTTTACTGTTTTGAAACCTTATACCCCGCAGTTTTATTGTTTTGATATTTTTATGAACATTGTCCGAGTAAATAATACTTTTTGTTTACTGCAAATGAGCTTGTAACACCTTTACAGAGGATGGATTGTTAAAAATGTAAATAATTATACGCACATTTTTGTGCGCGATAAAATTAAAAATTTCATTTATCACATTTGTTACTTTTCAGAAGTAAACAATGATAGTAGAACCTAAAAAGCTGTAATGACGCTGCATTGTATTTTTATTAGGGAGATAACTTGAAACCCTCGGTTATCGCATCCTACAGTAAGTCTAGTCTGCTGAAGACCACTTCAAAAGTAATTCTGTCGAAATCGTAATATCACACTTCAAAATACATACTTCATGAATTTTTCAACGTTTGTATCGGTTCGTGAGACGTTAATACGAATTATAAATTATCGCGTGTAACATAATTTTGCGTGATTTATTTCACCAAGTATTTCCGCTTAGTTGTAAGTACATGCAAAGTTTGCGTAACTCGGAACAGAAAAATTTCAATTCTTAACCCTTTGCGGGCGGTGACTTTTTTCAGTATTGGGAAATAATTATTTATCTGGCGATCAAAAAGCACTTTTTTATCGGAAAATTAGAGTCTTAATGTATACAAATTGTAAATTGCTATTTGTAAGATCATATTAATATTTTTCTTACACTAGATTTTGGCTATCGTCAGATTGACAGTCTCGTACATTTTTAGACATTTTTCTGAAATTGATAGAGAAGCAATATCGTAAACATTTCACGT
The DNA here is from genome assembly GCA_910591515.1 of Cerceris rybyensis. NCBI lineage: Eukaryota > Metazoa > Arthropoda > Insecta > Hymenoptera > Crabronidae > Cerceris > Cerceris rybyensis. Next base: position 24,829,761 of record OU342789.1, on the reverse strand, counting down.
GTATGTTATAATACACAAATTACGTCACTGATTGTACTATTTATCAATTGATCTATCTTTTTTCAAATTACTTACTTAACCCTTTGTGGACGGAGACTTCTTTTTAGTAACGAGCAAAAATCATTTATCGGCGGTTAAAAACAACTTTTTTTTTATCGAAAAAACCAGAATGTTACTGAATATAATTATAAATTACTATTTATTTAATCACATTTTGGCTGTTATATTTCAATTTTTCAACTTTAGCCGTGTATAATGTGACGATAAACTATATAATCTCTTAAACCACATGTATATGTCGCTACTCCTCAAAAGGTTAACACTAGACCTCTTAACCCGGTCAAAATGACCGGTTCCAAATTTTTTCTAATAATTACCTAAATTGATAGAAGAGTTTGAAAGTCAATATTCTACTTCTATCTAATAAAGCCTAAATTATTTAATCAATCATCTTTCTCTTTTTCCGAAAAAGTTATTCATTCTATCTAAATTTTAGTAGATATAACGTTGGTAGTTTTAGTTTTTAAAGAAAACGGACAGATCGGCTAGTAATCTGCTGCTTCCAGGGCAAAGGCTAAGTAATTGCACGATATAATTATAATTATGACTATTATTTAATTTTATACACGCATAAGTAGTATTTTTTTTATCATTATTTGCTTTCTCCCCTTTTCGGTACTTTGTAGTCTTTATGGAAGGACACGATCGAGATCAGAGTAAAGGGTATAACAGAATAAGATTGTCAAAAGTGCCCTTCAATCGATTTCAATGGGGGTGGTCTCATTAGTTATGGAGAAAAGATAAAAAACAGGTTTTTGTCCCATTTTGCCTATTTCTTGAGGTGCAAAAAATTCGAAAAAATTCGGACATATTCGACACGGTACCATACATCTTTGAGATTTTTTTCAGATTTTTCCATTGAAGAACCTAAGTGTAAAAAATGAGTAAAAGAGAAGCAAGCAGACACTCTACCGACTCCACCAAATTGCTCACTTGAAAAAACTTAAATTCTTTCAGATGAAGAACCATCAAAGTTCACAATTGATTTAATTAATTCGATTCTCTATATTGACATGTAATTGCTTCGTGGCAGAAACACTGAAAGTCACAAAATGAACATAATGTAATCGAAGAATGTAAAAATAATAACTGGATCCTGGCGTTTCACATCGAAATGCGTCGCGCAAATCGGTTTTCGATTTTTTTCACAATGACGCAGGCGGTTTAAAAATCTGAAAAAATTGGAGATAACAATCATGGGTGTTGGATTGTTACTGTAATATGCAAAAAGTTGTCTCTCAAAGATCTCGATACGAAATCTACCTTTTTTCGTTTTTTTTTGCGTTTGCTCATTTGTTACACTTAGGTTCTTCCATGGAAAAATTTGAAAAAAATCTCAAACATGTATGATACCGTGTAGAATATGTCAGAATTTTTTGCACCTCAATAAATAGGTAAAATGGGGCAAAAACCTGTTTTTTTTTTTTTAATTTTCCCCATAACTACCCTTCCGGTCAAGATACAGGGTTAAAATTTTGTACACAATGATCGCCGAGCATTATCTATCGAATGAGACCATCCCCATTGAAATCGGTTGAAGGGCACTATTGACCCGCTTGCCCTGCTATAACCTTTTGTTTCTTCTATGCAGTTCCCTGCTGTTGTTCGCTATTATCTTCAATTTTTAGAAATCCATCTATATAGGGTAATTCCGGGGGAGATGGCCGTACGGGAGAGATGGCCAATAGAAAAAACTTCAAGTAATAATTCATAAATGGCAGTACTTTAATTTAGTATCGATTCGTTTTGGCACGGGCAAGAAGTGTTAGTGGATTTTTTTGCGAAACAATTACGGAAAGGTGAGAAATTTGACTTTGTTTTTTCATAACACGTTCGATCTAAACTAAGCGGTTGATATATTAAATGGTCACAAAGAAGTTTTGAAAGTTTTGTCCGTTTTTATGCTTTCTATGTGAAGTAAACAAACTTTCTCGTGTTCTAACTTCAAAATTAACTACAAAATTGAGAAGTTGCTGTAATTAAGTAATGTGGCCATCTCACCCGGACAATCGGGAAAGATGGCCATAGTATTTACGGGAGAGATGGCCATAAAATTTGGACGCGGCCTGAACGGAAAGTTCAGTGTCAGTCACTGATCACTTTTGACATCTGAAGAGCATATTAAAAAACGAAAATTGAAAGAAAATGAAAAAGAGAAAAAGGAAGAAAGGTCAAAAAAACCAAAAATAAAAATGGAAACTAAGACTAATAGACCTAAGAAAAAAAATAGTGTTCAGAAACGAAAGGCAATTCGTAGGTTGTCTTATAGCAGTTGCGAAGAAATTCCCATCGTTTTCTATGATACCTCTGAAAGTGAATCTGAAGATAGAGAGAAAGAAAACTGCAGAGGTTGTGGTGATAATTATTACAGGACACAATTAGCTGAAGATTAGATACAATGCAATATTTGCATGTTCTGGGTGCATGAAAACTGCACCGAGTTTGAGGATATGTGTTCTTACTGCGGTAATAAGAAAAAAAAAGAGTTAAAAGATCTCAAGGGCAAAGGGAAAGGCAAAAAGAGTACTGGCCATCTCCCCCTGAACACTATGGCCATCACTCCCGGACACTCTGGGAGAGATGGCCAGTCCTAGTTTTTTTTAAAAGTTAAAAATTACATTGTTTGCGTTCTTTAAAGTAATTTATCGTTAATGTTTGATAAGAGTAATAAATAAAGTTTATATTCTATATTAATTCAATGTTTAATTCGTCATAATTCCTTCACAATAGAGTCTTAAAGTTACTAGGGCCATCTCCCCCGGACTTACCCTACTACGTAAATTACACATTGAAAGCTATTTCATACGTGTTTCACGGTAGATTCACTATTATTCGTAACGCTCATTAACACCAGGTTTACGGGACTCGTCATTTTGACGCAGTTCGAGTTTCATTAGGAAAATGACAAAAGCCATTTACATTCTTCTTCTGTTACTTCTATTGATTTTCACCCATTCAACATGACAAAAATACATTAAAATTCATTTTCTTCAAAACTTTCTAATTTTTAACTTCTCTGCGTGGTATTCTAAGTTTTATCTATACGCGTCAATTTGTCGCGATCGTAATAAAACCGTAAATGTTAACACTAGATCTACCGACGATTAATTTAATATATTTAAAATTATCAAATAAATCTATCCGAGTCAAATAAATGAAGGGAGGAAGAAACTTGATAAATTCAATCGCTTACAGTTTTCGATATAGACGTAGAAAATTGTAAAAGAAACAGCGTTAGAAACAGAAACATTTTCAAAAAGTTCTGAACAAGTCATTCTGGCTACCTCGGTAGGTCCAGTATTAATAAACTAGCTTGAATCATAAAAATACTACTGCAGTAATAAATATGACCGTGATAGTAGAGTTAGTTTTTGAAGGCAGTATACGTCAAATTTTAATATAAACAATACAATTGGCGAAAAAGCCTGATGTAGAGAAGGTTTAAATATCAGAAGAAAAAAACAATATTCAGTATGTGAATTCCAGTCATAGTATACCGATGTTTTTGAAGTTACAGTCACTATTTTTTTTGTGCATTAGCCCTTTTAGTGTCGAGCGAAAGTATCGTACCTATGCGAAGAATACCGGCCCAATTTGACGAATTTGCTACGGTTTAGGAAGCAGCTAATAAATATCAAGCTAAAAATGATATTTAGAAAATTCAAAAAGCAATATATTATGAAATAAAGAGAGAATAAAGCAATGCCAATTGTATTTCAAGTGTTGAAAATGATACGAGTAACATCAATATAAAAGATGATGAAAAATATAGAAATGAGTTTCTCTTCTACAAACAGTATTTGAGAACAGTTTTAAGTACAATAGATCACGTAGTATGAAGTATATTACACTTTCAATCATTTTTAACAAACTAATATCGATCCTTAAAACTACTGGTTAACTCCATAATGCACGACAAACGTCAAACGGATCTATCACAGAACAAGTGATTCGTGTACTTGTTAATATAACGTTACTGAAAAAAATGTTAGTTTTATTATAAATATAAGAAATGCTCTTTGAAAAAGCCGAAGTCCCGCGTCGAGTTTCTACCATGTCGCTCCAGCGTATATGTACAGGGTGTTTTAAAAATATTTTTCATGGCTTTCAGGGGTTGTTCTACACCTCTGGATCGATAGAGATTTGCGAAAAAAACCTGCCGCAAAATTCGGGAAAGGGTAGCAAATTTTTTTTATATCAAATAGTCATTGACATTTTCTAGTCATTTTCTCTTTCTTCAATTATGTTGCCTCTGTTTCAACTATTGGAGCTAACAAGGGTATCTCATGTGTTTCCTTTCGAAAGGTCGATGACTTTTGCCGTATGGGCAAAATTTTAATCGAGAGGCCCAATTAAAAGTTAATTTGCGAGAGAACGGTTCGTTTCTGACCCATGGTTCCTCTCAGACATTTTACCTACGTAACAAGACGAATACGATGAGCCAATAAAAAAATTTGCTACCCTTTCGCGACTTTTGCGGCAGGTTTTTTTTCCGCAAATCTCCATCGATCCAGGGGTGTAGAATAACCCCAGAAAGCCATGACAAATATTTTTGAAACACCCTGGACATGATCTCGGTACCAACCAACATAGAATGTACCAAGAAGTTAAACCTCAAAACAATTTTTTTAATTTTTTCAATTGAATCAAATAATTTGTAACATTTTATAAACTTATTTTGAGATAAAATTGTCTTGCAATTCGAATGGGTTAAAGAAGAAAGTAATACAATAAAAGCTGGATAAATGCGACAGAGTTTGAGAGCCGAAGGTCGCTTTTATGACGTCGAAGTGTCGAATTTGTGGTTTACATTGGGGCTCCAGCCGAGCATCAATTTAGAAAAGCGCAGACAGTAGAAAGGACAAAGAGGTGAAAGCAAAAAAAGCAACCCAATTGAAGGTATCATGAGATACTGATAGTGCAATAAACATTTTTATTTGTTAATTTTTCTGAATATAACTTTTCCAAATGCATTTTTGTGATTTTCTGATTAAAATGATGCCAAACACGGTATGCGTGAATTTGTCCAGCTTTTACTGTAATCCACGTTGTGTATTAGCAAAATTATTGAGACATTCAGTTTTACTTTGTTTTATTAAATAGTCTTTCTCTATTCATCCACATATGTCTGGAAGAAGTGATAACATATTTAAAAAAAAAATCGTTGTATGCGAAGAGTGCTTTGGCACAAGCTGTGAAGAAGAAAAAAGACGAAGTAAATTAAAATGAGGATGAAAATAAGATTCACGAATCAGATGAATGTTAATGACAAAATAACGTTCATTATTATAAATGTTTCACACATATTAAGTTGATGCAGAAATGTTTGATTAGCTCTATATGTTATGGTAAATGTGATTAATCCAGTGATTATGTATAATGGTTGGTTATTATATGTAATCACCGTTAAGTTTCGTAAAGACGTTGAATCAAAATCGACCAAAATTATCCGAGATCAATTTTCCTGAAACTTTGCGTATAAGTAGCTCTTTGAATCTAATGTTGATCTCGCATAAAAACTATTTCGATGAACTTATCGGTTAAGGAGGGAAAGGGATTAATGTACTTATTAGACCGAATCTGTTATGTGCTGCAACTTTTTCAAAAAACAAAATATCGACCCGAGACTGGTACTAAAAAATCATAAAAAAATCAAGCTTTCCAACGGTGTATAGGTTTATGTAATTTATTTATTGCACACATACTTTTTTCACATTTTTCGCATTTTTCAATGTGGAAAAATATGCAGAAAAATGGTAATTCCCAAAAAAGTATCACCCAATTCCAACCAAAAACGCTGCAATAATAGTACGTTTTATGCCCTTTCGAATGTTGTTTGCCAATCCTCGGGGAAATTATTCGTTTTCGAGTTATAAAGTAAAATGTGAGTAGAGGTTGAGGCGCGAGATTAACTATTCACCCAAATATCCGCTTCAAAACTTGAAATTAAGGCTTATTATATTTAATAATATAATTAATTTATTATAGTATAATAATGTAATTATTATATCTATACTATATATACTTTTCAATTATCAATTTTTTTTTAATTGGTCATATTTTGCAATAATTATGCCGGAATATTATATACCAGAATATTATTATATATTATTATAATATTTTATAACTCATTATAGACGTAACAAGTGACGTGTTTTCTTCAGTTTGTTTAAAATTATATTCACGACAGTATTTAATAATTTAAAACAGTAAATTTCAGATTATACAGTATTTTAAGATTTTCCGAAATGTAGAGGAATAATTTTATTAATTATTTCTGAAATCTTCTTCTTTTTTCAATTTTCTGAAAATTTTTTCATTTAACATTAACTGTTAACAAAAAAATCGCACGACGTTAGTTCAGAAAGTTTCATTCTGGATATAAGTATCTTCAAAATATGCCTCGTGGTAGACCCGCAACTGTGTGCGTTAATGTTGTCCTCATTTATGCTTATTAAAAGCGAACGAAATTTCATCTTTAGTGAAGTTCGGTTCTAACATGTTCTCCATGTTCTAAACTATCTTTTTAATTAATTCCCAATTAGTTTCCAATTGTTACTAAGACATTCAGTTGGCTTTAAAAAACCTTAGTAGAGTGTTGGTGTCTTAAATTTTTATAACAACTTTTTAATTTGGCATTGTATTATATATATCAACATACTGGGTAAAATGATAGTGTGAAATCAATTTGGAAAGATATTCACAACCGGCTACTCATTGTCAGTACTATATCCTTTTAAAACCCTCGGCTGCATACCAATGACATAGCCCTGTGAAGTTTTGCAATCGCTAGCTGAATACCAGCAACGCAATCCTACGGCATTCGCTTAAAAAAAAATTTCATGACTTTAAGTAGCGCTATCGATATTAATATTGCTAGTAATTTTTCATTTACACTTTTAACATATTCGTGTATTAAGTTGTAACGTATGAAATGTCCGATTTTTAAGGTAGTTCTAGGCACTTATCATTTTTCAATAGATTTCCTTAAAATTTTGAAAATATATTCTTCATGATATTTTGTAATTATAACCTGAATCTCAACGAGTTCGTCCACACGGTTTATGAATAAATCGTGTTTAAAAATAACATATTTAACATGGGCCTTATGGAAAAAAACTTTTGCTGAGTCCGTAAAATCTTTTTTTATTTTTCTAATGGAAAAACGAGTCGATGGATTCTAATAAAAAATTAACAATGTATTATTTTATGCTTTTGGAGTATTATTGAATTTTTTCATTATTTTTTACTTCATAGTTATAGAGAAAGATGTTTTTTAATGTCCAAAAGTGAATGAAATGACCTCTGTGAAGTTAGCCCCCGCATTAATTCTTACGCAATTTTTTTCATTTCTAATGAAAAAAAACCTTTTAGTTCTGAATCCAGTTAGAACTACCTTAAGGTTTCCTTTAAATGAGCACAAATTTTTTACTAATAAATATTTTAAATCGAAATAACAAACATTGGATTCTACACACTTTTTCCACCAAGTTTCCAATTTTTTAATCCCTTTTTGATAAAAATCAGGTGTTCTGGTGTTCATAATTTCTCGAACTGTGTCTTCAATGTTCGTTTGATTTCTAAAGGTTTTTTCATTGAGAAAATGGTTTAAATGTTTAAAAAATTAAAATCCGTCGGTGATAGATCCGGGTAGTAAGGAGGATGAGGCAATTTTTCATAATTTAATGCAAAATTTTGATTTCGAATCAGTAAAGAATTGCATATTTCGTAACGACGAAGCTTTTGCCAATCTTTCAATACATGTTGGCACGTACTTATTCAACTTCTTTTTCTTGCCGATCAAATTCAAGTGGCGTGAAAACGTCATAGCACTTACGTTAAATTCTTGGGCAAGTTCTCTGACCGTTGTTTGAGGATTTTTTTCAACTGTCAGCTTCAAATGATCGTCGTTAATGCTCGGCTCTGGCCTTCCGCGAGGTTCACTTTCAAGATTTTTATTTCCGGTTTCGAATTTTTGATACCATTGACGAACTGTACGTTCATCGACTGCATCATTGTCAAATGCAGGGTTGATATTTCGAGCAACTGCGGATGCGTTGTTATCACTTCTCCACTCGTACAAGAAAAAAACGCGAAAATCGAGTGGATTCATATTGTAATTCAAAGCACAAAACTGTAAAGTTAGTTGCATATGCAAAACAAATAAAGATCGGACCTGACAAAAGAAACCCTGCTCTTAACGATAGATGTAAAATATCCCTTAATATTTTAATAATTTTTGTCAGAACAGAATTTGATAATCTTGTACAATTCGTTTTCCAAACAAACGAAAAACCTACGTGCAGTATATGTGGCAAACCTGCCATTATTACATGTGCGTGGTGTAAAAAATCACTTTGTTTTGAACATTTCTTCGAAGAGTATCATTTTTGTGAACTATATGTTTCATAGAAACTATAATAGTATATGTATATTAAATTCATAAATTAAATTATTTTTGTTTGTTATAAATAAAATATGTTTTACATTATTTGTAAACATATTCTTTTCATAAGTAAAAAACAACGAAATTTTCCCTTATCACATTTTATGATATCTATGACATTTTGTGATTGCTACGTCTTGCCGTATCCGCGCAGCTCGAGTATTGTAAAACAAAACGAAAATTTTTTTAATTTTGATTTTTTACAAAAACAATAATATTCTAGATGAGGAGGGAAGTATTTGTTGCATAATACATTTTATCCCATCATCACTCGTTTATCAGATATAGTGACGTAAAGTGCCAAAACCGAAAAAAGGAAAGGGTTAATTTCACGACTCCAGAGTAAATTAGGGAAAAACGCAAAAACACGTAACTTTTATTTTTAATTTCTCTATCATTTAAAAAAAGTTTGGTTAAAATCGGATCGTAAACTTTAAAGATATGAAGAACAGAATGGCATTTTTTAATAAAAAAATTGACAAAAAATTGTTAAATCAAATTTTCAATTCCATAGGCCTTTAGTAGGCGCCGAAACAAACATTTCGTACATTTATCAAAAATGTCTATCATTAACCGTTTTAAAGTTATAAGCGAAAAAAGAAAAAAGTCGGGAACTTTGAAGGGTGGTTTCACCCCCTAAACATGCGACTTAGCGGATATAAAAAAAATACGTATCGATTATTTTCGCGTCCTGAACAACTGTACCAAATTTCATCAAAATCGGCGCCGGACACCTCGGGTAGTTCCCTTGTGAGAGGAACCATGGGTCGGAAACGAACCGATTTCTAGTAAATTAAATTTCTAGTTCTGTGATGAGCTTTTCCATCGGAAGGTCACAGATGCATAAGAAAACACAAGAATTACCGTCACTGGCCAATGTTTTGCTCGATGCACTTTTGCTTTGAACTGGAAGATAAGAACCATCGTACGAACGGAAAGCTAATCACAGAACTGGAAATCTAACATTAATTTGCTAGAAACCGTTTCATTTCTGACCGATGGTTCTTTTCAGACATCTTACTTACGCAACGAGACGAATGCGATAAATCGGTGAAAAGTTTTGACCTTAATTTTTAACCATTTCCCGGATTTTGCGGACCAATTCTTTCACAAATGTCTATTCTAAAAAACAAAGGAAAAATATCTATTACAATCTGTGCATTTAAAACTATTAATCGGGCCTTGCACACATTCAGACCTACAATACATTATTGCAATTAATTTTCAATCATAACATGCATTTAATTGGCTTTTGTTTATACACCGCAGATTTTAAAAATCGTACAAAAACGGTACGCATAAAAACAGGGTTGAGTATATAATGAAGCTTTCCGAATTGCACAGTATTTTATTATTGTTAGTACCTACACCTCATATGGCGGAAAGAGCGGGAGATTCTTTCGAGTCAACTAAATGTATCAGTCAAATGTAATTTATCAAAAAAAACTTTTTACTCCACCTAACAGAAAAAAATGCGTCTGTTCGGTATGCGAAAAAACGTATTCCATCATAAAACTAAGTATAGACATTGACGTATATTATAATACAAGCGGAAGAGGGAAATGTGAGTACATTGACTATACCAGAAGTCACTAAGGTGATGGTCCGCGAGAAAATTTCGCTGGTCTCCAGAATAATGTGGAATGTACTTACTCATCACGTTAAGTTATGTTTTAAGATGCATTGAAATATAATTCAATTCATAACAATACATTTTATGTGTACTTAGATCACAATTTTTTTATAAATATATTTAATACTTAAAAAATCGTATTAGTGGTCCGCGGTATTTAAATTATGAATTTACAGGTCCGTGAGGTCAAAAAATTTGACTATACGGTACTTTACGTTCCGGTATTTCTATCCGTCGAACAGAGTTTCTAGTATTCAGAGCTTACGATTAGATACAAACGAGCGATGAAAACAACTCGAGTACTTACTATCTCAATAGCTTTCGTTTTATGTGTCTGTATTGTTACATACGGCCCTGAGTCTAAGAAATTTAGACTCTTCAACTCGGGGCCAAAAATCTACCACATGTGCAGCCGGACCCCTTGCTCAGACACGAAGTCGCTCTGTTTGCTTAGAATAATTACGCTAGGAAATAGGAACTCAAACAGGCGAATGAACACTTAACAATAAGACACCTTCTCTATTACATCCCTCTGGAAATTCCGGGAAATAATAGTATCCCACCACTTTTTCGACTTATAAAAGATCGACCGCAGATCATATCACGGGCTTAGTTCTCTGTAAGATCGTCATGTTGGTAGACTGATTAGACTACGCGGATAGATCTCATCGTTAGACGAAACGAGTTCTCGCTACGAAATAACCGTATAGAATACGCGCAGAGCCCGCGATATCTATTAGGCATTTTAGTTCTAATACCCCGCATTCCCTCAGTGCGTCAACATAGAGAGTAGTGCAAGTAGGTGCGTGCGAATACATTATACAACTCCACGTAACACCTTTGTGCAACACATACAGTACACTTTAACTGTAACAAGCCATTTGTACGGAAATATAACTTGTTCGAGTTTTTAATCACTTCGGGTTTAACCCTTTGCGGACGGGACACTCCAACGCGCGAGGGTCCGCCTGGACGGGGAGGCTTGGAAGCATTTCGTGGGACACTAGTATACACAGGAAGATTCGTTTGTAACAATTATATATTTCGTACTATATAAACAAAAATGTATGTTAAATGATTTATAACGTGTCTATTAGACTTTTTATTGATAATTTCAATTTTATATTTTAAAATCTTCTAGAGTGTGATATTTCTAAAAACAGTCAGAAGAAAAATTTTCCATAACTTCATCACTGTCAGTTGACTCCATATAAAAACTCATCATTACTGCTGCTGATGCCACAAAATATAACATCTTTCCTGCTTCTTTTAGACATAATATTATATGTAGTAGATATCGTTTGGAAGATTCGTAGAGGACTGCTTTCCTCATGTGCGTAACCACGGAAATAAAGAAAAGTTATGGCATAAAAACAAACCAAATTGAGAGTACAAAGTTCACAATATAGTGAACTAAAGACAGACGTCCACGTTCTAAACAAAACATAGGCCATAATGGTTTGGGCTTCTGTCCACAGAAACGCGTTCAGAACGGTAAAAATGCTTGGGCTTCTGTCCGCAGACACGCGTCCAGAACGGTAAAAATACTTGGGCTGCTGTCCGCAGACAGTCGTCCGCAAAGGGTTAAATTCTTTACAACCATCTATTAGAAATCAGCAGCCTGCAATCCCACAGCAATACATCTTTACCGCTCGAGGTGTATTGCAACAATTACAAAGTTACGTCAGTCTTACTAACATTCCTGTGGCATCTTGTATTAATCACACGAAATAGTCCATAAATGTTACAACCTCCTGTAGCATCTAGTGGTAACAGGATTGTCCACAAGTTATCTAACTTCCTGCGGCTATCTCGTGTCTCCTATACACGAAATTGCTCGTTACTAACAACTTCTAAAAACCAACATCCAAACGAACACTCCACCTTATTCTTTTACCTCGGCCACTCGCAACGCTCCTGGCCCTGGCACGTAACAGTATTAAGAAATATACCTATAGATCGCCAATTATGACTAAAGAAAGTTTTCGTCTCGTTTCACTTTACGTCCTCCAAACTCTGCTCGTCCTCCGGCTTGTCCCGCCATTCCTGTGGTTCTTGTTACATTAAAATTTAACTGTCCTGGATCAAAAAGATTTCGTTAGCTTCAAGATAGTAGAGGATTCGAAGGTGTGCGGTAGAATTACTTGAGATAGAAAATTCGAGATCCTAGATAGAAAATTGGACGATTTATTTCAGGCTGATCGAATCTGACGCAAAATCGTTGAACTCGCTCCAGAGCAACCACAGTAGGAAAGGTTCGGACACATCGCAAGTCTCGGTGGCGTCGGGAGGCAGCGGAGGAAACGGTGACGCTGCACCCCGACGCCACACTGCTGCTGATGGTGAGGAGAACATCTGGACACTATGGGGCCACATCGTTGCAGATTGGGACTATCATTGGAAAAAGCGAAAAGAGTTCGTCAAAGATTTAGTACGACAGGGGATACCTCATCATTTTAGGTAATTCGGATAGACCGTAGTAGTATTTTGGACGTCTCTCTTCGTTGTAATGGTGGTAGGGAGAAAAAAATCGATTTTTCAATTAAATTTATACTTGAATTCTTTTATTGTTAGATTTGGCAGATATTTTTTGTATGTGATATGTAACAAAAAGTTGCTTAATGCATACGGGTTACGTAAATCATATAAGGGTGTCCCAGCCGATTTTGACATTTTGAATATTTCGGTATTGCGGTATGTAGCAAAAAATGTTTCATAGGAAACTTAACACTTAGCCGACCGATCGGGTAGATCTACCCATTTCCAAACTAGTCGGTGGCCGACCGATCGGGTAGATCTACCCTTTTCCAAGCTAGTCGATGGCCGACCGATCGGGTAATACTTTTGACCTGAGGAACGCTTCTTTCTCTACAGAGCTTCTTATTTCTATAGAGTACAACATATCATAAAATGCACCAATTTTTTAAGGCTTTTATTGCCCATTATTATCGTTCTACGCAAAAAAATGCGCGGGACAGCGCAGTTTGGCTTTCTTGAGCGCGGTGGAAACCTGAACAGGTCTCTGTGGCGCGTGCGGTCGGCTAATTGTAAGTGTTAAATGGTATCCAGTGGGGCATAATCTGGTGTCAGTAGTTTTTATATATGAAGGTCAACTTTGTTTTTTAAAATGGAATGGGGTACTTTTATATGCATCAAGCGATGCAGCTAGACATTCATTATAAAAAAGTACTGACCTATGTATGTCGAAAAGCTAATAGTTTAGGAGATATTTCAGTATAAATAATCTAAATACAAAGGCATCATTCCTGCCACATTAGGATGTGAGCTCTGTTTAACTGTCTGTCGCCTGATTTAACGCCGCCCGACTTTTTCTTATGGGGGTATTTAAGGGATAAAACGCAAAAGTTTCAACTGAAGTGAGTGATATGAAGCAGGACATTATCGATGAATGTAGCAAAATATCAGAGAATACATGAAATAACGTAGGCCAGTCCTTACATCATCGATTTCAAACATGCTGGAATGCAAATGGTCGGTATATTGAACCTTAGCTGTAAATAAACGCTAATGTAATTACGAATGTTAGAATTACTTAAATTGAAATATCTTCTAAACTATTAGCTTTTCGACATACATAGGTCAGTACTTTTTTATAAAGAATGTCTAGCTGCATCGCTTGATGCATATAAAAGTACTCCATTCCATTTAAAAAAACAAAGTTGACCTTCATATGTCCTTGACACGTCCACTTATGGAAAAACTAATGACATCAGATTATGCCCTACTCGATACTATTTAAGTTTCCTGTGAAACACTTTTTGCTACATACCACAATGCCGAAATATTCAAGATGTCAAAATCGGCTGGGACACCCTGTATATCTCGGTAATTCGAAGATGACCAGTAAACGGCGAAGCCTTTTACTTTTAATTGCCTATTTCCGCCATTTTGTTTTTGGATTCCCCAAATCCAGCTTCCCAAAGTAAACGACTATGCGGAGTATTTACTATAGAAAACTAGGTTTGGGAATTCCAAAAAGGAAATGGCGGAAATAGACGTTTGAACACGGGAGGTTCCGCCGCTCCTTAACTATATTTTAGTTGTCGGTTTGTATCTTATGGAATTTTATTTTGAAACCTTACATAGCAAAACGTAGTTACAATATTTCTGGTTTTGTCGAATTTTACTACGTGCTGAATAGATTAATTAGATACCTATTTTAAATAATTTTAAATCTTGTTCTCGACTATTAATAAATAATTGTTAACCGTTCATTATTTTCAATTAAAAATTAAAAATTAACATTTGTGGAGGATAACAAAGCAAGTTAATATGCGTTAAGAAAATTATAATTCTTTATATTAGCGGGAAAATTATTATAATTATAAAAGTTGCAATCAGAAAAATTGTACATAAAAAATTGAAGTATGCAGTGATGTTAGGCACAATTTAGTGTACCAGTTACGTAAAATGCATCTTTTACAGCACATTATACCGAAGACTTTAACCTACTAATTAATTTAATTAACAAAGTACATCAGTCCAATGTGCGAATAAAAAAAAACACGACTTGTGCACGAGACTTGCACGCCAAAAGACGTTTTGCGGGGAGTGCCGCCTATTTCTCCCAATCATACACCTGAGATGCCACTGGATCGAGGTAGCAACAATGTACTGCCGCTCAAACCAAAGAAATCACTTGGCTTGTGGTGCGGGATAAGGGGAGACTGTCCTCGCACCCCCTATTCCTATCATATGGGTCCTGAACTTGGCGAATAACAACCGAAAACTAAACACTTATTTCGTCGTTAAACGCTTTTTCGGCCAGTTACGCATTAGAATCGAAAATGATATGCGAACGAAGGATGTCTCTATCTGTTAGGCGAACCAGAACAAAACTGTACGTCAAGTATGTACAGTCCGATAACTGAAAGATGGCTAGGGAGTGGGAGGAGCCTCTAGCTTCCAACTGCCTATCCCTGCAATTTCATTTTTAGATTTGAAGATTCCAAAGACGAAATGGCCGGAATAGGTAGTTGAATACGAGCTTCGCCGCTGGCTAGCTGTCTTTTAGTTCTCGGACTGTAAGTTCGCGTCTGACGGGAGAGAAAGTGAATCAGTAACATTTCGGGTGTGTGATTGAACGAAGTGCACGGCGCTTCTAAAAAAACGAGCCGATCTCGTATTCCTCTGATTTATTTAAACAATATCCCCCTATCCAGGGTGAGACATTAAAAAAATAACGTGCACGCTATGTTTCTTATCTTTAAAAATGCACAGATATACGTCGGAAAAATGTTTTCAAACTCGAGTAAATAATGGAGACAGATAGAACTGCAATTATTCCGTTTAATAATCAAGAGACGATATTCGTATCTCTAAAACAAATGTAAGAAAATTTTGCTTTACACAAATTCTGCTTTTTTTCTGTCGCCACTTTTAATCAAATTGAATCAAAGTTCTAAAATTTTCTTGAGATTGATCGCGAATAATTTATGTCTCAATGACTCTGAATATCGCCGTATGGGAAAAAAGATTTACAGAATGTCGTAATTTAAAATTATTTAAAATAGTGTCGAATATTGAAAAAGATATAGGGGAGACCGGGGCAAAATGGTATAGCGGGGCATAATGGGACCGGGGCAAAACGGGTTGATATTCCACTCCTCTCTGTCCCATTTTGCCCCAAATCAAGCACCCAAGAAACTTCATTTTTTGCTATCCCATTATGCCCCGAACCCATTGTGCCCCAGTGCCGTTTTGCCCCGGTACCGTTTTGCCCCGCTATACCATTTTGCCCCGGTCTCCTCTATATATATATATCATAATTCTAAGCAACTTTTTCCTATACATATAATCTCCGCTCGGCTTTTATTTTCGAGATATTGGCAAAAAATAATTGCTATTATTTTTTTTCCATAAGAAAACCATATACTGATATCAACTGACACAGATATTCCGTTCAATTTCGATTTTCCATATTCTCAATTATTGTAAGGTCACATCATTATGGGTCATCAACACATTCCGACGTGAAATGAATGATAATCAGAAGAGAAATGTTATGATTTCGTGTCACTAGGTATCGATGGCGTTGAAATATTGAAAAGCAAGAACAAAAATTATATAATCAATGCCGCTTTAACATTATATTCCGTTTGCTGGTTGTAAAAATGTCTCTTACATCGCGAGAAAATTTTTGTTCCTTTCAAAAACTGAATCATTTATTTAGATTGGTTATTTTAAGTGTCTTACCTTGGATAATATCTTTGGTTATTTAAAATCCATTGAAAATCGCAGGTCCACGACAAAAATGACCATTGTCGAAGTCGAAAATACAAAAATAATAACTTCTTTTATAAATTAGAATGTCAAAAATTCTGATGGCCCTGTGGATTTTCGTAAACATTGCAGAGGTATCGTCTGGCAATTATTAAGTGGTGCTCACGATTCTCCAGTTAAGAAACAATTCGCCGAGTATATAAAAGCAACATCCGCGTGCGAGAGAATAATCAGGAGAGATATTGCTAGGACGTATCCTGAGCACGATTTTTTCAAGGAGAAGGATGGCCTCGGTCAAGAGAGTCTATTTAACGTGATGAAAGCATACAGCCTCCACGATCGTGAAGTAGGATACTGCCAGGGTTCGGGTTTTATCGTAGGATTACTTCTGATGCAGGTAAACTCCATACAGCTGTTTTTATAATCCCGCGAAAAATCAATCTCATCGTCTTGAGAATAATTCGGTTTCAACTTGTTTGCGTTTGTCGTTCCAGCAAATGCCAGAGGAAGAAGCTTTCGCTGTATTAGTAGCGCTTATGCAAGAATATCGTTTGCGAGATATGTTCAAGCCAAGTATGGCCGAGTTAGGGGTGTGCATGTATCAGCTAGAACATTTAGTTGCTGACACGCATCCCGAATTACACGCTCACTTTACGGCTCAAGGTTTTCACACTTCGATGTACGCGTCCTCTTGGTTTCTTACGCTTTTCACCACGGCCCTGAGCCTTCCGTTGGCCTGCCGTATTTTTGACGTCTTTCTCTCCGAAGGCATGGAAATTATTTTCAAAGTCGCCCTGGCCATGTTACATCTGGGCAAGGAGGATCTTCTAAGTCTGGATATGGAAGGGATGCTGAAGGTACATCATCCGATGTCATTACTTGTAACGTTTATATGAGAATTTATACCTTTTTAACACGTTCACGACGGGGCCTGGATTTAGTGTTCCCACCATGGGGCGGTTGTACTTTCTCCTACCCGGTGGCTTAGTAATGCAAAAAAGGCGTTGATTTGCCTGAATAAATGTTATCTTAATATAGCTGCTTAAGAAAAACATTCCAATATAATATTATATTATACCATATAAAGATGTGAATAAATTTACCAATTACAGTAATTAATTGTTTAAATGTGCCAGCACCGGTGGCTCAGCCCGCCCGATGGGATAAACATGAATTGTACAACCG
Organism: Cerceris rybyensis; assembly: GCA_910591515.1. Classification (NCBI taxonomy): domain Eukaryota; kingdom Metazoa; phylum Arthropoda; class Insecta; order Hymenoptera; family Crabronidae; genus Cerceris; species Cerceris rybyensis. The sequence continues at coordinate 24,812,194 of OU342789.1, read as the reverse complement.
GTGGTTCAGCCCGCCCGATGGGACAGGCATGAATGCGCCACCGGTGGTTCAGCCCGTTGTGCGCGTGTTAAACGTTTACGTCACCAACAACGATTAACTTTTTTAATCCATTCAGCAGCAATGATATGAAGAAATCTTACAACGTAGGTTCGGCCGAATGTCCAGCCATGTACGACTCGCTAACCTTATGAAGTCGCTTGGCTTGAGGTACGGGATAAGGGAAGATGCTTGAAATCTGAGCTCGACGAATGACAAGCGAAAACTAAACACTTATTTGGGAGTTAAGCGCTTTTTTAGACAGTCATGCATTAGAATTGAAAATATGTGAAGTCAAGAGATGTCTCCATTTGGCGTGTGATTCGCAACAAACCACTAATCAAGTGACTTCATTCGGTGGGCCAATGATACCAGGCTGATATTGACAGAGTACATACTCCTTATTTTGCATATAGAGAGACTGCAGGATGAAATTTTCTTATCGAAATTGTATACACTAATGTCAACAATTTATAATTAATATACAGACGGCAACAAGTTTGATGGCACTAGACAAATAAGTGTGGCAAAAGAAGTCTCTCGCTCACACCTCTTATTTCCATCATATCGTTTCTGGAAATCTGAAGCTCGGCAAATAATAACTGAAAGCAAAAGATTTCTTTCATCGTTTGCATAGCGTTCTTTCACTTGTTTTGATGCGGATTATTCATTCTCCTAGTCATGCATTTGGAGGTGAATGTATGGTTTCTTGATCAGTAGGGTGTTTACACGTTGACTGCCATGGGGGCACCGGTAGCCGACGATATTGAATTCAATAAAATTTCATGTATTTCTTATATTGCAATATTTATGAATTTTTGGATATATTGAATATTTACATATTAACGTTAAAAAGATAAAGGCCTGGAGAACATCCCTCTATCTGTATTTTTAAAGTTTCTGCTTTATAAAGATGTGAATTTAATAGGAAAAGTTTCACTTCAGTAAAAATATTGAAACTAGCGAAATAGTGGTGGCGTTCAACGTGTTAACTCTAAAACTACCGACATTAAATATCTAGAAGGAATACAATTTTTGAGAGTAACCTACGAAATTAAAGAACTCCCCATATAATACAAACTCTAGTGACATCGCTTAAAATAAGTGCTCAAGATATATCATTGGAAATGTTTCATTTGAGCGTGTATATCGTATCAGATTTATCTGCAGAATATTACAATTGATTTGAATTAAAAATCTACTTGTTTATAGATTTCTATTGAATTAAATGTTCTATTAAAAGACGCATGTAACTCAAAAGGGAACGTTACAATTGCTTAGCACTATATAAAGGAATTTATAAAGGTTTCTTGCTAAAGGCGCGCAATCTAGAGGAACGGGTTTCTTATTAGCTAATACTTTTGATGAAAATTTCTTTAACAAATATATTTCTTCTAATTAAAAAAGTATAGTATGTTTTTCAAGTTTTTGGTATCAACCACCCTTGTTCGCACTAGTTCTTTGTTTCGCATATCACGTCATTCTTTAGGAATGTAACTACTGTGTTATACCGGGATCATCTGTAGTTCTATGTATTCAGGGCATTACTTAAATGTATAGGTACATTACAAGCACTAAATAAATATCAGCTGAATGGGTTAAAGATACGCGAAATTCTTGTTCTATTTTCTTCTCTTCTTGTGATACAACGAATATCGTGTGAAAGAAATTAGAAAATCAAATTTTTGAAGCAGTATTTCTTTTTCAGTTCTTCCAGAAACAATTACCCGGAAAGGCTGAGAAAGATCCCGACGGCCTTGTGAACCTCGCATATGGAATGAAAATAAATCCAAAACGTATGAAAAAACTCGAGAAGGATTACACCGTATTAAAGATGAAGGAACAAGAAGAAATGGTGGAGCTTCGTAGATTGAGAGCAGAGAACAGGTTACTCAGGCAAAGAACCGAACTGCTGGAAGCCGAATCAGCAGAACTCGCCGACAGATTGGTCAGAGGTCAAGTTTCTCGCGCTGAGGAAGAAGAAACTGCATTTGTTGTACAAAGAGAATTGGCGGCACTTCGTCATACGCATTTAGAGACCAGTCATCAGCTCGAACAGGCTCACGAAGAACTCAGGTCTTTGTCGGTTTTACTCGAGGAGAACGTCACATCAAAGCAATCTTCTCTCGACGAAATTCTCTTAAAGCAGGAAGCATTGTCGCAAAAGGAAGAAATGATACAGTGCTTGCAAGAAGAACTGGTAAGAGTTCGATTACATGAAGCGGAAAATGATGCGACCATTAGAGAATTGCGAGCAAGAATACAAGAATTGGAGCAAGACAAGAAAACATTGCGAGAATCGACACCGGATAATTCGGTCGCACATTTGCAAGAAGAACTGATTGCGGTGAAACTTCGTGAAGCGGAAGCTAATTTGTCTCTCAAGGTAATACTGTCAAACATCACTTAGCTTAAATTCTTGAATATCTGCAACATCCTTTCGAACAGGTACTCATAGCAATTTAATTGTGTACTGATTTATGTTAAGCTGTTTTTTCTTTTTAAAGAAAATCTGCTGACAATAAAAACTGACGAAAATATAAAGATTGTAGAATATTAGATGACCAAATATTTCTTAAGATAAATCTTTTTCTGCGACAATATAGTGGAAAGATTATATTCTCATGAACAATTTGCTTTAACACGTTAAGCGCAGTGTCACATAGTTTTCGTAAAAGAATGATCTTCAGTTACGAAAAGAAAATCATCAGAAAATGTAAAATAGATTCATCAGAAGGTCACAAAGGGTACAACGTGTTTTATCAATAGAAAATGGTCTCGAGAAAAGTTTTGTCTTTTATTAATTATGCTATTTCTGAAATCGCTAAACATTTTGGAGTTGATATAAAAGTAAAGAAATGAGATACGAGACAATTAATTGTTTACCAAATAAATAGCTAATTCCACGCTCGGTCACTTACGCATTTGTGCTAAATCATTTATAAGTATAAATAAGTATGTCAATGAAGTCTGTCTAGTACCGCTAGACAGAGAGGGTTAAACCGAATACTTAAAACGTGGTAAATCGTTGTTCACATTGTGTATTATTATGTAGCACGTTGTATTAGAGGGATCGGAAAGTATAACACCGTTCCTCCACATATTCTGATCAAAAACTAATTGATTTTTACCGCTGCACCATTGAAAATTGGCACACCAGATAGAAAAAGGTTGTGGATAAGGAGGATGATCACATTATTCATAAAAAAAAACTTGGTACAATTTTATTGCTTTGAATCTAATGTTAAAAACGATATTACTTTCCGGTTCCCCTAATAGCTACCGAATAAGTTTATCAAGTAAGGTATTTAACAGGATCTTCGGCAAAGAGTCACAGAGTTGAGTTCAGCCTGGCAGAGGCATCTGCAAGAGCATCGGTCTGCTCAGACAACAGCACCAGCAGATTCCACGCCGAAGAAGCTTCTTTTCTGGGAGAACAGAGGCCACGAAGTGCAGAAATTCGAAGAAGATTTAATGACTACTAGAATTCGAGAAATGGAAGCCTTGACCGAGGTGAAGGAGCTTAGGCTGAAAGTGATGGAACTTGAGACTCAAGTGCAGGTTGCAACGAATCAGCTCCGCAGGCAGGACGAAGGAGGAAAAGTACTTAAAGAGGAATTAGAAGCTGCCTTGACCAGAGAGAAAGATCTTACAGCGAAATTAAGAGAGCAACAACACAAATATTCTGATCTCGAATCGAAAATGAAAGACGAAGCTATGATGGCTAGGATACGCGATGCTGAACACGCACAGCAGGTTGCAGAACTCACCCAGAAGATATCTCTTCTTGAATTGAAGGTATTCCTTTCACATTTCACTTTGTTCTTTCACTTTTAATTTAATAATACGCCATTGACATTTCTCTTCAATATTCCTGTCAGAACGAAGAAATGCACGCTGAGGGTGAACTTAGAAATAATTTGGATGACAGCGAAAGAGTGAGGGAACTGCAGGATAAAGTTGCCGAGCTAAAAGCCGAGGTATGTATGTAGGGATACTCGAACTAAGTTGTACTGCGCATCAGTGAAAGCATTGGTCATTAGATAATTGCAGTAAGGGGTGAATTCGCGATAATTTAATCCTATTAAATATAATTTGAACAAAAATATAACACCAACGAAACCGTTAGAGATACAATTCTTTAATTGAAGATGATCCCACAATTTGCCGAACACAGTAGCAGTAACAAATGGCAGTCGATTTGTTCGAAAAAACTGCGTTAACGTTTTAAAATTCATAATGGATACTAAATGAAAATGCTTTCAATCATGCACAACAATTGCCAATATTACCATTATAATCAGCAACAGTCCTGACGAGAATTTTTTCCATTGAGATTGAAACTCCCATTCGCTAGTGAACTTTCGCTAGTTGAATGATACTTTTATGCCGTATATTATTGCACTGACAAAGTACCCAATTATAACGGAGGTAGAAGTAACTTTAGAAGCACGTAGTTTCCAGAGTTGCGAACATTTCGAATCTAAAAGTAGCTAAAACTCTGAGAAGTAAATATGCCAAAGTGTATCGCGCTACTTGCGTTAGTAAACTTTGAAGCTTGTAGGTTTACATAATTATCGAGTCTTCCGTAAGTAGCCCCAGCATAGAACTCGTTAAAGTAACTGTTCACCCGTTATTTAAATTCCTGCATATCCGAACGTAGATTTACATAATGACTACTTTGATATGTTGCTGGCGCGTTCTAGTATAGTTTGCTCATTTGTTTCGGGATACTTAAATGTCATTATGTAAGTTATGTTAAGTTAGCTGTAATAACGATACTAATATTTTGCAATTTATAATAGCCCGCTACAGATCTGTCGTACATTCGATGGTTGCGGACTCATCTGATCTACCCTACTTTGCACCAACATATATTCTCCGTCCACGTTTATGTTTCCGTAAAACACCATTTTCACACGTTTATTACGAAATTTATGTGATACAGTCGAAGGTCGAAGAATGCGATTCCTTTCCTTTGCTGCACAATACAACCAATGGTTGTATTATACCGATGTAAAATAAGTTGAAAGTGTTGTAACTTTGCTTCCGCATTTTTTACTGTCATTCGTGACGATCGTTACGCACACATTGCATATATTGCACCTCTTACTGCAAAATATATAATGCCGATTGTTGTTATTATTACACGCTTAAAAGGTTCAAGGTATTTGTTTGAATTGAAATGTAAATTACTTAAAGTCAATCGAGGAAGAACTGTAAGGACGGTATAGTTCAAGTATACAAAGGGAACGTTTAAAAGAACAGGTTTTTACTATGACAGGTTTTTTATAAAAACATGGGGTGGACATTTTTCATTTAATTTCGCTGACGAAAATATAACGTTGAGTCGTTTTTAGTTTTTAGTCATTTTTACTTAACTTACAATTAGTATATTACAGAACGGTCAAATGTTATTAACACTAAAACTACCTACATTAAGTCGACTACATTTAAACGTATTAAATAAGCACTTTAGAAACAGATGAATTAAAAGGTGGAGAAGACGATTAATTCAATAATTTTTGTTTTATAACATAGACGTAGAATATCTGCTCTATAGTTTTCCTTTAAACATTTAGAATTTTGGTAAAAAATTAAGAATCAGGCATTTTGGCTGCCTTGGTAACTCTAGTGTTAATATGAACGTTAAATTAATACTAACATGAGACTGTCGTACTACACGGAATTGCAAAAAATCTTTAACATCGGACACTTTATGCATCGGCTGCTTTTCATTAATATGGTATACGTTATTATTCGCATCATTAATGCATAGTTAATGTGAGTCAATAGAAAGTGTACATCTTCGGTGTCTATTGCGAATTTCTAACGGCCCTTACATTTGAAAAAAACACAGCTTTTTCACTTCTCACGTAGGCTAATAACTAATCGCTAAAGAGGTACCTATACGCATTAAGAATTCATCCTCTTCATTGTTATGGGGATGTACGTTCCACGGCTTCTGGGTTGTATTTCGCATCAATTATGTGCATAATCGATCGGGAATTGTCATTTTCAGCTTATTAGGTGTATGGAATATTAATCGCGATAAATTCTTATTAGCTGTGGTGACGTTTTTAGTCTATATAAGAGACGAATACAGTTGTGATCCTTTGGCTAGGAACGACATTTTTGTCAATGATTTTATGGTTAAAAATAAAAAACAGATGTCTGAGGGTTTTATTCGAGTCAATGACTAAATGTCGCGTTAGTAACTTCAAACGGCAGCTGCATGTTCAGTAATCTTTTGCAAAGTGACAAGAATTTTGTTTTAAAACTTAATGATTATAGGTTTTAATCACTGTATGGCAATTGTTTTTCTTTGTTGTACGTGTGTAAATATTTGTACTTAAATACAGTTATGTTTAACTGTAACTTTATAATTCAATACGTTATACGTACTTTACATTTTTTCATTGTTCTAAATAGCATGTTTTTGTATCTATATATATGTATGTACAGATTGAAAAAATCTGACACAATCCTGAAAAAGTGTTTGATTTGTCAAGTTTCTGTGACAAAAAAGATTTTACCGAACTCTGAAAAAAAATGATTTAGACAGAAGATATATGGTATTCAACCGGAAATATGATAAAAATTTATTTATTTGTTTATGGGTCATAAATCCTTTGATACAAAGTAATATAATTATTGATGACCTAAATTAGATGGAATTGAATGCCAAATTGTCCTAGACAATTGCAAAAAAATTCTCAGACTTACAGTAAGAGTGCGTATTCAAATATAAGCGATTGATACAGTTATATGTGCCATCTAATGTACAATGATTCTCAATGAAGACAAGGTCACGATATCTAAGGTTTTTACTAGACACATCGAATTTAAGTAAAGAAAGTAATTCAGGGCAATTAATAAGTTTGTTGTACAATTATAGTACACTCCTTTTCTCAAGAGTTAGAAGGTTGAACTGTTGCAACATTATTTCACAATTGTGACATGTAAATAGCATCGGAAAACCCATACAATACTCCATACAACAGAGAAAGCTATTTTAATTGATTTATTAAATTATTTAATTCTGATTTACATTGATGATCCTTAAAAAGATCGTAATTGAATTTTTAAATGAAACCCTATGATTTGTGTTGCATACTCTTACTGCCTCTTGGCATGCTTAATTATTCTTTTATACGCCAATAGTAAATCACGCAAATACAAGAAGTTTGTAGTGTTTCGGAATCATCTGAATTAATTTAGCAAAAAGAACACAATGAGGACTATAAGGTTTTATATAAAAATTCAGTGGTAATCTCCATGAGAATCACCAATATAACCCAAAGTTAAACAATCATAACCAAATTTTTTCCTCTAGATCACAAATCTTCTGTCTTAAATATTTTTAACAGTAATTCCATAAAATGCTAAAACTCTGTTAAATTTTATTTCCACTACTATTTGTTGCAATATTTGATTTCGAGTGTTACAATTATGATTTCTTAATTTCATTAGCTTACGCAAATTCAACCATTTGTCTTCTATTATTTCCATTACAGTATAAAAACAATAAACAGTAAACTTCTTGTAACGTTTGAAAAACGGAATATCACGAAAATGGATTTAATGTTTGTAGCATACAATATCATACTTTTATAATTCTTTATTTCATTGCATAAAATGTTGTGAAAGTGGTCAGTATTCACTGCTGATAAATGTTAGCGGTACCGGAAAAGAATGTCGTTTTCTTAAATAAAAAATGTGAATACTTAAATAAAAATTGAATTTACAAATATAAATCTAAAATATAATTTCCACGGGTTCATATAATCTTTCTCCATCGATCTGGCAAAGTTTTACAATGTGTGTGTTTTTCCCTAGATGTTGATTCGAAATATTCAATAAGTCATTTTTTTCACGTCGTCATGTGTTAGAAAAAAAACGATATTCTTTTCTAGTACCATTAATATGGTAGGATTTTTTTATATTAATTTCTCTGTGACAGTGATAAATTCTCCGATACATTAATCCATTTTATATAGTATAAAATATAATATATTATATATTATAAAACTGTTCAATATATATACTTCCTAAATTTACGGAGAAACAGAACAGTAGATATTTCACGTATATTTTACAATACAAAAATTACTTAACAAATTATCAGCTTTGCCACTTGATCCCTGTTTTTTCAAAGTCCTCATTTAATGTATCGCAGTGTAACAGATTTCACGTCCATAAATCTAGTGTTAAGTGCCAAAAAATTTCATTTTATTTAATACTAAAACGAGCAAACCACGTCTATCATTGAATGCGTTAAATATCACAGAATTAAAAGCCGATTGGAATAAACTCCCAAAGACCTATCTGCACAGTTTAAAAAAAACGTTAATTCTCAAAATACCAGTAAAGTCGCAGGATCAACAGCTATAGGATTCTCATATTATTAAATATTATTTTCACATGTCATTCGTAAGTTCGAGCTCGGTAACAAACATTTTAATTCGCATCATTTGCGTTTACTTTGCTACCAATTTGATTCACTATCACACCTTGTGATTCAGTTCGTTCGTTCTCCACGCTGCAATATTATTACGATACCATCAATGATGATCAAGTAAAATCGTATCAGTATCAAAAATTGAGAGTTAGCACAGCACGGAGTAAAGTGAGGTATTTAACTGGAAAAGAGACTAGTTGCAATTAAGATGCAATTCTTACTGTGTAGGGGTACTTCAGCAAGAGGCAGTGTGTGACTGTGCTAATACGAAGAAACTAATTGTGTTTTGTAAAACTAACCCTCTATTGCTGTGTTATCTCTGTCTCCTTAGTTCCCTACGCCAATTACCAGCCCGGAGATTGAGCCTTGGCGTTGGTTCGAGTAAGTCTTTACCCATTCGTAAGCATTATTTTTTTCCATCTCATGTGCGTAGCATGATGTTTCCACGTTTTTTTTTTATCTAGTTACGGTACAGAGAGAGAAAGAGTATGTATGTATATGTATTTAGCGTTTATACCGTAAATGAAAGACGACATGCAGCATCAGGGTTGCACAGACGACGAAAACCCTTCACCGCCTGGATGTATTTAGACATAGATCCAACCCGTAAAGAACAACAAGGTTAAAACGAACGCGTTACGGAATCGGTGACATCATTCCTCGAACGTACCGTATATGTCAATACCGGTGTAGTATCGGTATTTTGGGACGGAAACGCGCATCCTCGCGTCGACGTTCAAGCATGTTGCTCGCATGATTACATATTGTGTACGTGTTCAAACATAATTGTATATAGAGACCTCCATTTATGGTAAATCCATATAGAAGTGATTGTAAAATGTAGATCCGTGCACCTTTTCTCCCACATATTATCATGCATCTCGCGTCGTGTATAGTTCGCCAAATTTCACAATGAGTGTCATGGGGGTCACCGGTGACTGGCGCTATTGAATTCAATGAAATTTCATATGACTGATAAATTGCAACATTTACAAACTTTTTATAAGCGTATAACCTACTGATATTTTTAATTTAATAGTTTTGGGAAAACTTAAAAATTTCCCATTTCATTTATCGAGTCAAAAGTGTCACTCGTTATTGTACGGCAAGGAGTTAAGTGCCATACCGGTCCCTAGCGACCCATCGTTGATTTTTTGCTTATATTGACACTGATCAATGAAAATCAACGATTGGTTTCTTACCTAAGCTACGTTGCCGCGCCTGACCGAGCCATAATTAGTTAACATTTTATCAAAAATTAATGTAGTTTGTTAAAAGAAAATAGGACGATACCTGTCTCCATAAAGCGCCTAAACGGAAAGTATAGTACCAATCTTTAGGAAGGGGCGTGGTGTTCAACGTGTTAACTTGGCTACCGAGTGGGGGAAGCCTTTCGTTTTCAACGGCTTATTTCCACCATTCCGTTTCCGAAATTTTCAAAACGAGTATCCTAAAGTGATCACTCCGCATATTTGTTTACTTTAGGACACTGATTTTGGGAATTCCAGAAACGAAATGGTGGAAATAAGCGATCGAAAACAAGAAGCTCCGCCGGTAGCCAACTTAGAGTTGTCGGACGAAACAACTCGATAACTAAAAGATGGCTAGGGAGCGGTCGAATCTCTCGTTTTCAAACGACTATTCCCGCCATTTCGTTTTTAAAATTCCCAAATTCAGTCTTCTAAAGTAAGCACTCCGCATAGTCGTTTACTTTAAAAAGTTGTGTTTAAGAAATTAACACATGTTAATTTCCTAAAATTAAAGGAAGAGGCTCCGCTGCTTCCTTTCTATCTGTGAATTATGTCAAGGTATACCTCCGTAAATTTTCTGGACCTTTGAGGATGTCTTCCACAATTTTACGATATCGAAATTTCACCATCACAGCTTGCATGCTCTATTTTGCTTTGCTTCATTGCCTCGACGGAAAACGGTGGTTGCAAGACTAACTCCATGGTACACGATAGACCTTCAGATCCGATGATTTCGATGCATGTAGCTATAGTTCGAGCACCGAAAGAAGTCACTTGATAAGTCGTGTGCTCTGATTCGCCCGACGGGTAAGAAAAATCCCTCGTCCTCTCGTGTTTTCAATTCTAACACCGTATTTACACCTTTACCCCGTACCTCATAACAAGTGACTTCATACCGTGCACGCACTATAACCAGTAGACTTTAACCCCTTAACGCACAGATTTTTTGAAAAAGAAAAAAACGGCCAAAAAATCAATTTTTTTTTATGTAAAAAAACACACTTTAGAACATTGTCTTGGCCGAAATATAAAAAAATACAAAATTAATCAAAATTTTTATTTTAATTTTAAATACAACGCCGCTCGAATTATCTCGAGTGTGCACAGTTTTGCCTGTTTAGCGCGCACGAATTGACTCGTTATATATATATATATATATAAAACGAGCGAGAAGATACGAGGGGGCTATGATGACAACAGGAGACCCTCGGTGTCCTAAATAACGGGACCGAGTTTGAGTCCCCTTACCCGTCACCTCTGGGAAATTTTTCCCACGTGATATTCGTATCATAGTCTCGGTGGTTCGGAACCCACCTAAAACTGTAGGTCCTCCGCGAAACTGACCATGACGGTCGAAGCGGGAAATTCCAAATAAAAGTATAAAAGAAGATACAGTGACAGAGTATAAGAGAGGTATTACTATGTTCCGTAGATTACGTAGAATTTCTAGAATTTTGTAGAGAGAGGAAATGTGGAGGAGGGAAGGGAAGGAAAGAAAAGTTAAGTGGAGAGAGAGTGAGAGAGGGAGATAAAGAAAGCAAAAATATTTTGTTGCGGCTCGCACGTGTGTCGCAGGTCATGAGGCTAGAGAGCTGGAAACAACGCTGGACAGGCCTGGGTGGGCAGACCGTGAGAAGTTTCAGTGTTGACACTGAAAGCGAATTGGACGAGCGGGATCTCAGAATTTGCCTACAGGATCATATCAACACGACCACACCAAACTCACCCGAGGTATAGAAGTATAGAATTCCACTTTTACAGGGTGGATCTTAGGCAGCTAATTAACATTAACGATATTCCATTGTCGTAAGAAACGAACTTTCCGTTCATGATCATACTTTCGCTGTAGGTAGTAACGAGTACGCACATAGAATGTAAACCGACGACACGGTACAATAGTAATAATCGTATTTAGTTACATCTACTATCACTAGGCCAAATGTATTAATAACGCGTAGCAATTAATTAGGTGTAATACGGTGAATGTCACCGCTGGACAACGCGATATTAAATTTTCCGATCGTGATAATCTTCATTTTTTTCCTTATAATCGGGCTTCGAAATAGCCTATTGCTACGACTCTATCTGTGTTAGATTTTCTGATATTGGATCGTAGAATCCAAGAAAGGGCATAATCGTCCTTATCTTTGCCTAATTGTAAGTATTATCGTCGTTGCGCGTTTAACGGGATATATACAGTATACATTTTTTAACTCTTCCGTTTCGCGTTATTTTTAACTTTACGCGCAGATTTTCCTCAACGTTTCTCTATAGAAATTGGTGATTTTTAACCCTTATCGGTCGCTAGCTTTCTATACACGATTTCAATCAGGTTGCAGTCGGTTTCGATAAATATGCGACAAATTTTTAGTATTATAAGAGTAACATTTTTGATGAAAATTATTTATTTCTTGAAGGAGAATTATAAATGATTTAGTTTCAAATAATTCTTTGTAATTTTTTAACGAATAATATTTCTTGAAACAACATCCAACATGAAGGAATAGCTTTTTCTTGCACGTTTCACAGAAGTATATTGTTATTTTTCTTATTCTAATGAAATTTTTTCACTCATTTTTTTGGCCTAATATATTAAAAAGGCATTGATATGTCGCTGGAGATATTAATTGCTCCGTTGCTGATGCTTAATTGACAAGACAGTTGCGCCGAATTTTATAAACAACAAATTTCGACAGAGTTCAACCTGTCACCTCCCACGTGACATACGACAGCCTCGCCAAAATACTGTTATCACATGAGAGGTGTCTTACGACCGTTAAGGGTTAACTTTGTATTTATTAATTCGTATTTACAATGCAATATACTATACTACGATAGTAGAGTTAAGTTTTAGAAACATTTGACTATACGGTTGAAGAATACAAAAATCGTGGAGAAAACAACGATCATCGCCGTGAAACATTTGTATTTTAAGTGTGGCTACTGCCAATGATAAGGGAGGCAATAGAAATTCGCTTTTATTCGCAATAAAAATTTCATATCTTTTCGAAACCCGATTATAATCAACTGATAGTAAATTAATGCATCTATGTGACACACGTAACGGTTTTTATACGTATTATGCATTCTGTGTATTTTTTGTAATTTAAACCAAATGTAATTCCATTTAAGGAATTGTACTTCGAATATTAGCAAAAGTCCATTGTTAGAGAAAATTGCGAGATACGAGGGAAGTGTGTTTGCGAGTAACACGTCCCTTAAAGTGACGATGGGTTTCAGAATTTCATTCTGTACGACGAAAAACGACAGAATCGGGAGAATGTGTGCGTATGTGTGTGCGTTTTGTGAATGAATTTACAGTATGCGTGAAAAAAAGAAAACTACTGAAATTACTCCAAGTAAAATTATATATAAATCATGTGTCAATCTGTAGCGTCGTTGTCGCATATTTACGTATTTGTAATATACTTTGACAATGAAATACGATACTGATTTTAAACATCTAATACGAAATTTTTGCGCACAATGTAAAACAATATTGTTTGTCGTTTGAATTGTTCGAGAGTCCTTTTCAGAGGAGAGGATTTTCTATTCGACGAAGCCGGATCGGCATTGTTTCCCTAATAAACCTAACGATTACGCCGTTTATTAAAGAGAAAAAAAAACGAAACCAAGGGTGGTGTTTGTACGTTTATAAGAAAACCAGCATTTTGCAAAAAATTGTCCGTTCGATGTTCTCATAACGTGAAAATGATAAAGTGACGTATTAAATATCTGCAGGAAGTAGAAAAATGCGTACAAAAGTTTGGAATTTTACGACTTTACCTAGAGGATTATCCTTGGATATTCGTTTAAATCCCTTGAGACCTTGCACATTTCACGAATTTGTATGCGGGTATATATATATAGCTCCGTATACCTGTGTGTATATCCGTGCGTACATGCGATGCAATTCAGTATATACCAGTCGCATTTGTCAACAAGGTCTACAATTCGATGTTTCATTCAACAAAGTTGAGGAGCTCGATTTCAAAAAGAAAAACGTTCGAAATGTTATTGAGCTTAGCTCGATGGAGCAATTTAATTACACTGCATGCAGATTGCTCGATTAATACTAAATATTATAGTAGAACGTGTGTTTAGCACGTTAGAACTCTATATAGTTAACTATAAGTTACGTTATCGATCGCGCTATTTCAAATTAATTTAAACACATTACCCACCGGTTTCGGATATTCTGGATTTGCATCACGGATCGTGTTATTTTAAGTAATCTAAAGGAGTGTTTAAACGAAATCGCCAGTCAATGATTTTATCCACTGCAAACGAAAGATTTTTGATATATCCTCCTGGAATTTAAAAAAAGGTAAAGAAATGATGGTAGCAAAGGATCTATTAACAGGTTGCCGGTCGGTAAAGTGTTCTCAATTATAACTTACAAGTAGTTCCCCTTTGTTTCGTATAATTTCAAAGCATATAAATTTATTTATATTACGATAATAGTATTAAGCGTAGAGTAGTTTTATTTAATTCTTCCGAGTAAAATCATTCCAAGGAAACGCGACTGCCCACAATTGTCTATTTCTGGGATACTAAAGAAATCTCATTGTCCGTTCATTCGTGAAAATGTTAATTCGTTACGATGCTACAAAACATTCGTACAAATTGTAAAATCTGTTTGCTTCTTATTGATATTAAAAAATGTGCACGAGTGTTCGAGGGTAATGGAGCAACCTAAAAATAAAGTAACGCAATAGAAACTAAGCGTGTATTTCACTTAAAAAGCAACGCATTTAAAGAATTAATAACGGAATACGGAAATAATTCGTTTATATAGCAACTCTTTTAAACTTATTTTTAATACATGTTCATTACAATACGATCGTTAAAAAGCGCCTTTGAGATTAGGGTAAATCAAACGCGTCGTCTATCATCGATAATACCGAGACAAGACGGCGCCCGCGAGGGTGTAATTTCACCTCTAGGCTCAACGATTTTGAAGCGTCCTTCTCTGGCGGCAGGGTGATCGAGAAACAGAGAGAGAGGGGGGGGGGGGGGGGGAGATGAAGAGAAAGCTTGGAAAGAAAGTGAAAAGAAAGACGAGGAAAATATCATTGGGATGGGCCGGGACGAGCGCGCGAGTTCCGGCAAGTAGTTTTCCAAATAGAGTCCATCAGCCAGAGAGCGGAAAAAAGCAAAAAGTAATACGTGAAAAGGGGTTCGCGTTGTGCCGCTCTGAAGCGACGTTGCCAGTTTCAAACGACTCGGGATAACAGCTGGCCGGGCTGGTCTCAGGGCCGACTTCAATTATCGGGGAACCCTGCTCCCCAAACAATTTCAATAATCCTTAATAAGCACTCTATATAGTTCCCATATATTTAACAACTTCCACGTCCAACCAAAAAAGGAAATTTATTATGAATGAACATTAAAGAAAATTTTCGAAGCCACTACGAAATCATTTTTATTTCCTGAGCAATAGGCGCGATTGATATTTTGACTCAGGGCACTGAGACGCGTGGGTGCGCGACTGGCTCTTCTCGAGGTAGCACGATAGGGTAGTGTCAGTGCCTGTGACTGCGGCTGTGGCGGTGACGGCGGTGTTGCCGAGCGAAATTAACCACGACAGAATGGAAGGGCCTCCCTTTCGGCGGTCGGGAGGGGGACTAAGAGGAAGAAAGGGAGAAAGAGAGAAAGAACGGCATGCGGGCCGAGCAAGGGTGGCGGAGCAATTAAATATGGCGGCGGCGGCGGGGTGTGGCGCTGGAGCATGCGCGCTGTCAGTCTCCGCTGGGGGGAACGGGAATCGCGAACAGAACGGGAGAGCGAGGAGAAGGAACCGGCCGGCGAGCAGAAAGCAGCGGAGAGACCGAGTGTACGGCGTACGGTGTGTAGTGCGTGCTCCCTTCTCGAGACGAGCTTTTACAGTGTCGCTCGATAAGTAAATACTTTCGGCGTTCGTTTCGTTACACGAAAGCATTCCGTTTCGCCTGGAATCTTCGAAGAGTCGCGAATTTCGAAAAAGAGAAAAGACCGAGTCGGAGATCGAGAAAGAAAGGGAGCCAAGATGACGATGACTACCGAGACTGAGAACAACGGACCGGAGAGCAAGGAGATCAAGGAGATCAAGGACGTGAAGGAGATGAAGGAGGCGCTGAAGGACGAGACGCCACCGGATAACAAGCAAGAGGAGAAAGATGCAAGCAAGAAAGAAGAAACAACCGACGCCGCAACTGCTGCGGGGTCGGCGGCGCCGACGAAAGCCATTAGCGTACACAAAACCAACTATGAGAAGG
This sequence comes from Cerceris rybyensis, assembly GCA_910591515.1. Taxonomy (NCBI): domain Eukaryota; kingdom Metazoa; phylum Arthropoda; class Insecta; order Hymenoptera; family Crabronidae; genus Cerceris; species Cerceris rybyensis. The sequence goes on along the minus strand of OU342789.1, from coordinate 24,796,190 downwards.
ACGTTGTTTATCTGTATCAGTTCTCCCGGACACCGCTCTTGCCCTCTATCTCGCAATACTGTCTCAAGGTGGAGACGTGGCTAAGACTCAATGGCATCAAATACGAGGTAAGTTCGATATTATGTTACTTTATTTCTCCGATATGCTGCGAAAGACGATAAGAGTGATCCAGAAATCGATGATATTGGGATCGTAATTTGAGCGTCGCGTTTGTCCGGGAGACGCGCGTCCTCACGGCTTCTCGCCCTTTCGACCTTCTGTGTTTCTTCTAGCTTAAGCGTTCAATTCGACTTTTTCTATTGACTTTATCAACAATCGAGACAAACGTCGTCATTGATACGTGATCGGCGAAGGTTTAACAATTACGCGAAAGGTTTTCAAGGGAAAGGTGGGTCCACTAGCGATTATTTCAAAATGGCGGTTCCTGTCAACCGTTTGCGCGCACAGAATCATTTAAATGGGCTTCACGCAGCGCCGTCGAGGAGTGTCTAATTATTTTTCCCATGATCGAAATTCACTTTCGTTCCAAACATCTTCGATCCCTCGACGATAATGGTCGTGGTAAAAGTGTTTGTTACTTCATTTGTCTTTTCCAAATTTTCCGATGTAAGTTGCGAGTTCCATTTCTCACGACGAACCGTTTTCACTCCGCATTAATACATACTTCTTTTTTGCTATTGAAGTTAATCATATACATTAATTTTATTATAATTGTATAACATCCTCTGCTTGCTGACATATTTTCATCAATATGTATTTTACTTGGTTTGACGGACCAAGTCTACTCCTAGACACATAACCAACGGAGTAAAGTCCAAGTGCAAATATTTATAGAAAGCTCTTTAGTGTTTACATCCGGGGTTCTTAGAGGAGCGACGATGATAACGTTCCCGTGATGGTTTCCCTCGAAAGGGGTGAGGCTCGAGCGTGTACTCTCGAGTACTCTATAACGATCCGTTCTGCCTCGGTGGCGAAACAAATCACGAAACGTACCTAATAATTACAAATTACTTTGCTATACAATTTCTCCAAATTAAAAATCACTCTCCCATACGTACATTTCCGCAATTGTCTTAAAATACTAAAATAACCAAATCTACAAATTTCGTATACCTTGAAAATTATTAAATATACATATGTCGATGTATCAAAACCGTAAACTTCCTTTTTGTCTAAAAAGATAAAGGCAATCTTAAGGGCAATATTGGACAACAGAAATTTGATTAGGAAACCTAAATAATAGAATATTTTGCCGTTGTAACGTCGTGAAACACGCATTTTGCAAGAAGCTAGAAGGAAGGGCGGGCACGCGGTCGGAAAGCATGAAAATACATTTTCTCGAGAAAGAGGTGAAAGGCCCGTATCGGCGGCACGCATTCCTACGGACTTTTAAAACGGGTTTGAGCGTACGCGCCTGCGTGGGGGGTGAGCGAGAAGATCCGATTGGAGGGCTTCCGACTCGAACGAAGCGAAATGCCCTTCGCGAGCGGCGAATCCTGCGCTTGAGCTCTCTCAGCTTTGGCAGGGACATATACTGGAAGCACGCGTAGGGCTGCCTCGTTGACCCTTCGTCACCCCCTCGCAGCTTGGACGCTGTCGTGGGACTCGATAGAGCCAGAGATTCGCCCGTCAACTGGGTACCTATGTCGACGTTTCATTTAGTCGTGCTACCTCATAAACGATACCGTTGAAATCGATATCTACCTAGCGACCGGAAACTGTGCATTGGGATAATCATTTCTTGAGAGAAATGATCATGAAACATTTTTTATATTGTTCGTTGCTTGTATTTTTTTGGCAAACATTGTCGATCGTATTTATATGTTTTCTCGTTGTGTTTTCTGTACCATGAGAAAAATATTTACATTGCACGTAATGACGTAGCTGTTGACATTGCGCTTTGGATCACGAAGCGACTATAAAATTTGTATTTTTTTTTTTACACTAGGTGTACCGACGATTAACCCTTTGCGGACGGTAACATTTTTCAACTTTAGAGAGATAATAATCTATTTCACATTTCAAAACCACCCTTTTATCAGGAAGTTAAACTCTTAATGAATACAAATTATAAATTACTATTTCTGTAATCGTATTTCAACGGTTGCCTTTTAATTTTTCAACTCAAATCGTGTAAACACGAGGAGAGAAACTGTAATTAAATTTTTTTCTCAGACCACATATATGCGTCGCTCGTCCTCAAAGGGTTTAATATATTTAAAATTGTTAAATAAATTTGTCCGAATGAAATAAATGAAGGGGGCAAGAATTTGATGGATGGATTGATGGATTCAATCGCTCATAGTATTCAAGATAGAAAGAAAATTAAAAAAGAAACAGCGTTAGAAATTTCAGGAATATTTTCAAAAAAAAAAAAATCAGGGCAAGTCATTTCGACCACTTTAGTAGGTCTAGTGTTAATATGTAATAAATAGACTTCGGATTTGTCTGCATTTATGGAAAAATGAGTATGGCTAAAATATACAAAACGAACATAATATAAAAATATATTTAAAATACCCAAAGAATGGTATTCGTTGTAACTTTTATCGAGTGCAACAAATCGCTAAATAGGTTGTCCTGACTCAGTTGCATTTGTTAAACTTGAAATTTGCATAAACATCCGGAGTCTAGTAATAAAACTTATCAATTGTTTGAGTCATGTCGAAGTAAGATCATCAAGGTTGCGATGGGACTTAATAATAATTCACGTAGCGCCCGACTTCTTAATCAGACGTAATTTCTTTTTCTCATTAATATCATGAATCATTGAGTAAATGAGGGTTAGGCTCATCTATGCAATGATTGTCTTCAAATTATGTCGGTCATGTGTCATACATTATTCGACATTTATATTGATTAAATTATAAATCAAAATTGTCCATGTGAAACCTCGACTATATTGATTTAGATTTTGGAGTAAACCCAAGATTTCATAAATCTTGAATCGACCATCCTTACATTGTATTAGAAGAGGGCTTTTGTGTACAAGAAAAAGTAACGGAAAACTTATAATTATGAATCAGAAAATACAAAATCTTAGTATAAGCTGGTATATTAAATCAGAATATTCATCCCTGATATTCAAAGTTTTCTCCACATCAGTGTTTCTCAAACTGTGGTCCATGGCTCTCTAGGGCACCGCGAAGGGATCACTTATTTATTAAAACTTATTTTATACATTTGATGATAAAGATTTGCTATTTCTTAATAAATAATTTTTACTCAAAAAGAGTAGCACTAGCCTATATTTTCATTGTAATTAATTTAAAAGCTCGAGCAATTTTACAACTTGTAAAGAGACCGTCTCGCACGAAATTGTAAAAAAGTTTGAGAACCACTGATCCAAATCGTTTAACGACTAGCCTAAATACTAATTACAACACACTATATTGATGCATTATAACCATTGCACACCAAAGAAAATTCTCCACTAATAACAACAGGAAGCTCCAAATCTGAGTCTTATGTTCCCTAATTTGAGACTCTATCATGATTCTCATATCTCTTTATACCAAACTTCTTTCTGTACCTTTCCTTTCTTTAAAGCTTAAAGTAAAAATAACAAACGGGGAAAAAAACTGAAATAAGACTGAAAACAGGATTTTAGACGAATTTCGAACGGAAATAAGACGAAACAAATAATTGTCACTGAAAATTATCTGAAAATGTACTGAAGACATGCTATTGAGGAAGTTCAAACGGAATTGAGACTGAAACAAGCCGGAAGAATTTTTCAGTTGAAGCCGAGACTGAAGTCAGACTGAAAATTTTACATTGATTCAGCTCGATCGAAAAGCAGACTGATTTGAGACTCATATACCAGTTAATTCCGACGAGTACTGAAGAGAAACTGAAAGTAAATTGAAATGTCTAAATTCCAGGACTTAGAATTTTTTTACCCCCCCCCTTACGATTTTCCGTCTTTTGTTCACTACCTCAGTTTTCTTTAAGTTAAGTTTCCGACTGTATATTAATATAGAAAAATTACTCGATTTTTCAGTCTGTTTTCAGTTTTTTATTTTCACCTGGAAATTATATAGTTTTTCACAAAATCCAGAATTTTCAAACAATTTGAAATTATTCGAGCAATTATACAAAAACTGTAGGAAAAGAGTACTGAAAGAGTCATGGTAAAGGCCATTATTCAGAAGTCACTCTCTGTCTTCACTGTTTCAATAGTCCCGATCCTCTTATTGTTTCGAAGACGTTGCACGCCCATATCTTGGTGGCTGTTTACGCGAGTTTTTGTATCGGTTTATTTATATCCAGTTAACAGCGAGGGACGGTACAATGTGTTACATATGTGCATGTAGAAATCTCAATAAACAGCTGCATTTCGAGAACGGGATTTATCAAATAAATTACGTAGAAAAGAATTACAGCGACATAGAAGTTCTTTAAAGCGTCATTCGACCCGATGGAAAAAAAGATCGTCTAGTGGTTATTGGTCGTGTATAAACGATAACCGTGCCGAAGGGGTGGGGGGAAGTTTCGACTCGTTCTCTATTCCCCTCGTATCAACAATCGTTTCCCAACCTATCCCTTCGAGTTTCGTCAAACCCGATGTTTTTCCTCGAAGGGACTCCGATAACTGTGTATTTGTGGAGAAAGGGAGATTTTGGGCTTTCCGATAACCGTTATTTACGATGTCCCAATGTGTCGTCTAAAGTAGAACCGAATGTAGACTATAATTTTAAGTGCTTCTCAGACAATAAAGTAGTGAACGTTGGTAAAAATTATCGTTATCATTTAGGGAGCAGTAAACGCAACGTTTGTGAAGTATTGCCATATTTGAAGTCTCTTGTATCTCTTCCTGCTCTCCTTAATCGTTATTTTAGACACAATGTGCGAGATATTTTTGAACAGTCCAATTTATCTAACGGATCATACTTTATGTAATTTATCAGTTGCGTGAGCGTTAAGCGCACTGGTGTCTCGACGCCTCCACTTCCGGAACTCAATACCACATTCTCCAATCGTGGCTTGTAATTTGAAATCTCGCCTCTTCGCGGTCCCTTAAAGAGAGACGAGGGAAGATTATCTTTAGGAGTAGCCCTTGTATGACAATTAATCTATTCGTCGAACCGAGTGATTCATTTTCACGACATTTTGATAGAGCAATTTACTATTCGACCATATATAAAGGGTATAGCCGGTTAAGATGGTCAAATGTGCCCTTGAACCGAATTCAAATCGCGATGAGTCATTCGAAAGCTTATAAAAAAAGAATGATTTCTGCCAAGTTTCAACTTTGAATCTCGACCCGGGGGGTAGTAAAGGGTAAAAATAGAAAATCAGGTTTTTGCCGAATTTCTCCTATACCAGCGGATAAAAAATTTTGAAAAAATTCAGAGGCACTTCTGTTATCAGGGCACATATTAGAGAATTTTTTCAGATTTTTAAATTGAAAAAACAAGCTGTGAAAAATAAAAAACGCTAAAAAATGATGAAAAATGCCGATTGTGTATCGAAGCAGTCTTGGCACTATAATTATATTTTTACTGTAAGTACGTATCATTGTTACTATTGTCCTGAATTTTTTTCAGATTTTTCAATTTGGTGCGCCGCAGTTAAAAAAATTAAAAACCGATTTTTTCGTCGTTTTTTTCCGTGTCAGAGTAACTTATACGTCGAATTGCTTCATGAAATAGGTATTCTATGCGTTCTTCTATGTTTATACGTACAGCAAAACATCAGAGGAATTAAAGAAACTGAAAAAACCGAATCATTTGAAACTGTTATGCGCCTTACATTGTAAAGTATCTACCGTATTTTCCAACGGCGTCGGTGGCGCAGCGGTAGAGTGTCGAGCTGCTATACCGCTGCGAACTTTTTGAACGTAGGTTCATCGCCTCGAACTTCCAAGTCCCTTAGGCTGTTTTTTTTTTTTTTTTTTTTTTTTGTTAATTATATATATTTCCGAACTTTACGACACAACGATCAATATTTATTATCAAATGTTTTAAGAATATTTGAAAAACATATTAACCTGAAATATACGTAAATATAAGTTTGGACTGCTTGTTGTGCCGCCGTTTATCCTGTCAATTACGGCATTGTTTGAAATTGGTTTTCAAATCTCTTACCTTTAACAGTTATGGATGGATGGATGGATGGCAACAAAAATCGTGTTGTTGTTTTTCTACTATTTAGCCTTTTCGTCTATTCGAATTAGATCATACAATTCTATTCTCTCTTTTATTCAAAATGTATGTTAGAATTTCTGTCACGGGTTCAATGCATGAAAGGTAAGAGATTTGAAAACCAATTTCAAACAATGCCGTAATTGACAGGATAAACGGCGGCATAACAAGCAGTCCAAAGTCATATTTACGTATATTTCAGGTTAATATGTTTTTCAAATATTCTTAAAACATTTGAAAGTAAATATTGATCGTTGTGTCGTAAAGTTCGGAAATATATATAATTAACAAAAAAAAAAAAAAAAAAAAAAAAAACAGCCTAAGGGACTTGGAAGTTCGAGGCGATGAACCTACGTTCAAAAAGTTCGCAGCGGTATAGCAGCTCGACACTCTACCGCTGCGCCACCGACGCCGTTGGAAAATACGGTAGATACTTTACAATATAAGGCGCATAACAGTTTCAAATGATTCGGTTTTTTCAGTTTCTTTAATTCCTGTGATGTTTTGCTGTACGTATAAACATAGAAGATCGCATAAAATACCTATTTCATGAAGCAATTCGACGTATAAGTTACACTGACACGGAAAAAACGACGAAAAAATCGGTTTTTAATTTTTTTAACTGCGGCGCACCGAATTGAAAAATCTGAAAAAAATTCAGGACAATAGTAACAATGATACGTACTTACAGTAAAAATATAATTATAGTGCCAAGACTGCTTCGATACACAATCGGCATTTTTCATCATTTTTTAGCGTTTTTTATTTTTCACAGCTTGTTTTTTCAATTTAAAAATCTGAAAAAATTCTCTAATATGTGCCCTGATAACAGAAGTGCCTCTGAATTTTTTCAAAATTTTTTATCCGCTGGTATAGGAGAAATTCGGCAAAAACCTGATTTTCTATTTTTACCCTTTACTACCCCCCGGATCGAGATTCAAAGTTGAAACTTGGCAGAAATCATTCTTTTTTTATAAGCTTTCGAAAGACTCATCGCGATTTGAATTCGGTTCAAGGGCACATTTGACCATCTTAACCGGCTATACCCTTTAAGCCTTCTGTGTTTCCTGTCTATGGTGTCTTTTAAGACATCAAGATTTAACATGTGCATTTAACATTGCTCATCTTTGAATTTTATTTTATTTAACATTATACTTACCGGATTTTTCGGTAGATAACGCGCGCGTTATCTACACAAAAAGATTGAAATTTGATAAAATAAGAGTCTGCGCGTTATACATTAGAAAGCGACATGAAGGATGTCAAATCCAATAATAAAACTATGATGGAATTTTAACTAAGAAAAAAAAAGAATGCCGAAAAGATAGAAGTGCGCGTAATTACAATAGGTGCGTGTTATCTATCAAAAAATACGGTACATACATTATTGTATTCTGTAACGTGGCACCATTCTTCTTATGATCCTTAACCTTTCAAACTATTTACGGTCCGAATTGTTTTCTTATTTTTATAATGGGCTGGATAAAATTAATTTCAAAATATTTTCTATCGTTGTTTTTTTTTCTTTTCTTTCCTTTAATGATAGTAATAACTGTAATAGGGATGGCGATTCTTTCGGAAAAAGATCGATTTCTAAATCGATTCGAATCGTAACCTGATGAATCGATTCACGAAAAAGTCGAGGTCTAAAAGATCGATTTTTTTTCAAGTTTGCCTTTACAATGTAATTCCATTTTATGAAAAACAAGAAAGATACATAATAAACGATCTCTTATCAGTAAGGTCAGGGATTTTTTTAGTTCAGGGAATTCGATAATAACAATTATTTTTATTGCCATATTAAAGTATCGGATCAAGTATAAAAGAAGACATTTATTTCGCTAATCACAGTATGTATATTACGACAGTCAGTAAAACAAGGCATACATAAAGAAATGAATGACGCAATATCAATCAACAAATACAAAAAGTCAAAGATTACAAACGCAACTTTTTTTTTTATTAAAGAAAGTCGAAGGAAACTAAGCACGCAGCCATCTCGCGAGTTTTTGAGTAATTAACCCTCTAACAGGCAACACCGTAATATTACGGGTACATTCAATTAATTGTAAATAATTTTATGGTTATTACCAAAACAGAAAAAATCGAATGTCGATTTTCAAGGGTGAAATATCGATCACTGAATCGATTCAGTACTACATATCGATTTAAAAAATCGATTTTTTTTGGCCGAGAAATTGATTCTTCGATTAATCGAACTCAGATCGCCATCCCTAAACTGTAAGTACTGACGGATATTTTGGTGATATTGCGAATCATTTTGAAATTGGAAAGTCGATATTAAATTATCGCAAAACATTTTACAAACTTGAATAATCCTTTGAAATATGATATATGGCGAAACGTTCTCCTTTGTGAAATGGTGTTTGGCACAATTTGCAACTATATTTGGTTTCGTTCCTTTTTCCATTGAATACACAGGCTTTTATAATTTTTTGATGGGAATTTCTTCTTGGCTTTGCCGATTATAGGTTCAAAGGTATGGCTTTGGGTCGATGCGTATATGATTTCTTGTATTTGGAATACTTTGTTCAATATCCATAATCGTATTTATTGATTTTTCTTCCGATGTTTATAATTGCATCACAGCCAGTAAGAAAATCTATTTTTAATACCTTAAATCATCGATTCAGTCGAAGAAACCTGAAATCGAGATATCTCGTCGCCCGGCCACAACATTCGGCTGGCTAAAGACGAGATATCTCGTGATTCGTACGCAATGTGTTAATTTGCACATAAACTTTCAGCAAATATAATTAGGATAAGTGTGGAATTTATAGTTTAGCATTTGCAAATGTCCGAATAAGTTGAAATACTTTATACAAAAATATAATCAAATCTTCAGCATAACTAGATAACTATTGGTGCCCTTGTGTGGTACATATGTTAGGGAGACTAGCAAGTAACGTCGTTTCTCCGATTATTTTACACAAAAACCAATTGATTTTTATCAATTGAAAATTTCCACTCTACATGGAGAAAGATTGTTGATAACGAGGTTGATTATATGATTCGTTAAAAGTATAAACTTGTTACAAATTTATTTGTTTGAATTTAATGTAAAGAAACGACATTAGTTTCCGGTCCTACTAATTTATCTGGGATGATCAGCTTCTATTATAATATATGCAGGTTGCCTCTTTCTAACGCAATGCACGATTTTTCACCCACTTGCAGCCATCTAACTAAAGAAAATGTAGAAAAAGACTTGCAGAGTATGCAGTGTACTATAAATATAAGTAAAAAGAATTCAAAAACACTTTGTTTTCATGGCGGACTCGAGGTCACCTTAGCTTTTACATTTCAGAAATCAATAGTATGTAATACACACCGTCACTCTTATTCTAAACTTTTTTATCAGATGACTCCAAGTGGATGAGACATTGTGCATCGAATTAAGAAGAATAACCTGTACATGACCGATTTTTTCATTAAAAAATGTCGCGATTTACCAGCCAACATCCATTTGACACATTTCAACTTGTATTTTCTTCATCGTCTGTTGCCAACCGCGATAGATAAAAAATCATTGCGTGATCGACTTATTTTTCCTTAATATTTTAAAAACGAAAAAGTTATTCTTTGACACACTGTGGCCCGACGCAGACTGTCGATCAGCAGCGTGAAATACTTTTGTTTTCAAGCCACGGAGATGAAATCAAAATAGTTTATGCCAAACTGTATCTTTAAGATGGCAAGCCTCGTCGCGGCTATAGAAGTACAGTGTTGTATAAAGGTTTTTGCAATTTTCTTACCATGTTACAGCGAAACCGTGTTATAGGATACTGTGTTGTAGAAGGGTTTCCGCAATTCATAAATCGTGTTATAGCGAAACCGTGTTATAGGATACCGTGTTGTAGGAGGACTACCTGTATTAGGTCTACCGGAAAGTTCTGACCGTTTATGAAGAGAAAGGAATTTATAGACCAATGCTAGCTTCTGAACATGGTCCGAAACGGTTTCCTGAGCTGAATTAAGCATCTCCGCGATCTTCGATGTCGTCAAAAAAGGATCTTTGTTTATCATGGTCTTCAAAATGTCGTCATTAATCAGAAATAGCCACCCAAGGGCGTGGCTAATCACTAAGGTCCAAATTGCCTGCTTGAAATTTTTTGAACCATCTCCTACATGTTCTACCCGAAACAACATTTCCACCAAAAAACTTTTAACAAATTTCGACACGTTTGTATAGCATTTCTACCCTGTTGGAAATCATACAACATACAGTGCTGTAAATGAACTTTATCAGAACCCATGTTTTCATGATCGTGTCTAATTTAACCCTTTTAGTGCCGGGCGAAAAAGAGGCGCCTTTGCGAAGATGACCGGCCGAATTTCACGATTTTACTAGGGTTTGGAAAAAGGCTTATAAAAACCAAACAAAAGCAATGTTTACATAATTAAAAAAGCAGTGTATTAAGGACGAAATAGAGAAGTAAACAATGTCACAAATTTGTCTATATTCATTGAAAATTATATAAATAACAAAGGTATAAATGATCATACGAAAAATAAAAATTGAGTTCTCTCATACAAAACGTATTTGCACATACGAAAAGTATGTACTTTACATTTCCTATTTATTTTGTAACAAAATAAATAATATTGCGTAACAAAAATAAAGAATAACTCCGAGGTAAAGGGTAAAAATAACTCCAAGCTACATGGCATCAACCAGCACAGAATATAAGGAAAAGTTAAACTGAAAAACTATTTTTTTTTTAATTCTCTCGTAATGAAATTAGACCATTTATAACGTATTATAAATTTATTTTGAAAAAGAGTTCTCTCCCAATGCGAATAGTAAAGCACTACAAGGTGCGGGCCGATATATCGGTCTCCGGCACTAAAGGGGTTAATAATGAAATGAGATATCTTTATTGTAATCAATTTCGAAGGACATATGTGTACAAATGCAAGTGTAAAGAGATACAGCCACATATAGCTAACATTTGAAACGAAATGAACGAGCAGAACTTTCCGATAGCCCTAATATATTATATACAACGCAGCTACAGAGTCATTAAATTCTTCTAACGTTATATATATTTTTGAAGTGTCTTTCCACCCCAAGCAAAAAAGCACAATCGTAAATGCATCGCTGCGATTCTCTTTATGGGAACGTAAACTACATTGTATTCTGTAACTGTATTATAAACCCAACTGGCGCGGCTTATGTTCCCATAAAAAGGATCGTAGCGACACTCACATAACGAGCAGCCGTCCCAATAGTAAAATGACAGAACTGGAACAAAAGAGGTCGCAGGTAATATAGAGGAAGTTCCTATTGAACTAATCATTATCAAGATAGGTATAAATAACGGCCGCGTGGAGTGGCCCGGATCAATTGGCCGACTTGGCCAATTTCGCTCCGGTACAAACGCCACGGGATACTTTCGAAGAAACGCTTTCCATTCTCTCGTTGCAGTCTCATATGAGTGCAAAGTTATCGGTAATTCAATGATTCTTTCCTCTTCGATGTGCAACCTATCACGTCCAAGACAGAGTTCATGGTATGCAAGCAATATCCTGTGTTACATATGTTTAACACTAGAACTACCGGCCTCAAATCTAACATATTTTAATAAATTAAATAAATGCTTTGAAAAAGGATGAATCAAGCGGCGGAAAATTTGATCGATTCGGTGATTTATGTTTATTGATTTAGACGTGGAATATTTATCCTATGACTCTTATGTAAACTTGGAGAATTTTTTGAAAAAATTTTGTACCAGTCATTTTGACTGGTCTGGTAGTTCTAGTGTTAAATATACCGAGTAAGTAGGGGAGAGCGGGGCTAAAAGTTCCGATTTTTAGTTAACTTCAAAATTTGTTAAAACACTTGCTTTTAGTATTCATACGATGCGATCAAAATCAACTTACATATGTAACTTTGATATTAAGACAGTTATTTGGGCCATTTTTTGAGAGATTCTTTTATTATTAATTTTTTAATGCCTAAAGTCGGAAAGTAACAACTTACCCCGACTTGGAGCAAGTTGTTAACAAGCCAGGATAAGTTGTTACCATATCTGTTAAAGCTATTATTTGTGAAATAAAAAACAATAAATGATTAAACCAAGTCTGTTTATTTAAGTACTACTCAACAATATCGTACGAATCATTCGTGAGATAGACCACAAATACCAAATGCGAAAATATTTTCTTACGTGGACCAGCGAGCCACGTACCGTTGTTCCGGGTCCCACTAGTTTGTTTAAAATGGCTATTGTCGGTGTAATGTGGCGTTCCATTTCATTACGAATTTACACAATATTCTTATCTCTTCTGCTCGCGGAGTTATTTCAATCGGAACAACTTACCTCGGTAACTTTCAGCCCCGCTCTCCCCTACTTTGGGAAAAAAATCATAACTCCCCCGTGAATTTAAAAAAAAAAATCGGAAACCCGTCATTCTGGCTTCCTTAACCGTTTGTGTCAAAAGAATGGATGCATATAGTAAAACTAGAGAAGAAGCAGAGAATTCAATTTACGAATATTAATTTAAAATATAATTTCCACGATTTTATATAACCTTTCTCCATCGATCTGGCTAAATTTCAATACCTCGCTCATGAAATTCACTTGATTTTAATTTCAAATATTCAATGAATCCTTCTTTCACGTTGTCATGTGTTTGAAAAAAAAATCTTTTCCAGTACCCCTAATATATTAAATATATTAAAATAAAATACTCTCAACACTAGGTACCACCAAGCAAGTCAAAATAACTTGTTCTCAATTTTTTTCAAGTTCTCCATGTTCATAGGAGAGACATATAGCAGATATTTCGTTGCCCTTATAAAATGTAGATTATCGAATTGATCATTTTTTCTACCTCTTAATTTCTCTTTTTCCGAGCTACTTATTTAATATATTGAAATATAATACATTTAATGTCGGTAGTTCTAGTGTTAACGCCGATAGTTCTAGGGCCAAGTAATTGTGCTAAGAAGTTGCAGAGCCGTTTTTTCTGCTTCATAATGAATAAATGCATACTGTAGCCGAAAGAACTTGTGCTTGGTTTCTTCCTTATATTTCATCCAAACACACCTTTTTGTCCTTTTGAATCGCCAATAGATGAAATTAGAAATCCAGGAAGTAAAGTACGATTTTGAAGGTTTTCTTCGTTTCAGCATAGCATTGAAATTCATCGGTGCACTTTTAGTACGTTAGTAACATTGGAAACGGATGACCATCCTGAATGAACGGTTTCGCAGACGCATTCAGTTTCATAGAGTACTGCTATTTTCCTTGGACGATAAAAAACCGGAAACCATTGTTCACGTAGATTAGAGGGAGAGAGAAGGCAAATAAGAAAATTCTCGAAGCCATCGGTTCGTTAAGAGCACTAATCGCGAGACTTACCGCTAACGTGCAAATGTAGGTTGTGAAAAAAATGGCAAAGGAGGATTCTTTGTCTTGCTTTGGCCTCTCACGCTTTCTTGGCACGATGCGCGTTCTTCAGTGCGAAAGTTTACGCGACCTGGCTGGAAAAAAGTGGTACTTGTGCTACTCATCGAGCTCGCGGGAAATCTCAAATATTAATCTTTGGACTTTGATTTACATTTTCTCTTCACTGTCTTTCTTCTTGCGAATCGTCTTCAACCTCATCTATGTTAACATATGTACCTTCAACGCTGTATTTTACCGACGTTAATTAGATAAATCTCACAAGAAACGATTGAAGAGTGTTATCCAACTTTTTTTTTCATGTCTGCAGATATGTACTTAGTAATCAGCTATACCAGTAACCCACATAATTGACATGATAAAACGGTTAACATTCTTTAAAGAAAGTTAAGATAGATTTTTACTCGGGCGACAATTGACAACCCAAGTTTGATTGCCAAGTTCTTGAGTCTTACAATTAGATATTGAAATTGGGGACCTAAGATTAATTTCGCAGATGCTATTATTAGTTTTTTTTTTTCATTTTCTAGTTTATTTAGTTCATTTATTTACTTCATTTCCAAGGGAACATCCCGAGGTGTAAATCACGGATTTTTATGAAATTTTAGTATGATGTAGATCTGGCAAAAGTATTTGATATAAAAGTATTTTTTATCATATTGTTTAAACAAATGGGTCTTTTTAAAAAATGTTTATATCATTGGATTCGTGGTCGAAATGTGTTACTTTTCGCCCTGTACAAAATTTTCGTATCTCTAATAGTTTCGGAGATATTCAATAAAATAGTTTTCTTTACCCCAACTTGGGGGCGGTTTTTACCCCTTTATCGTGGATGATTGCCGATAAAACAAACTAAGGGTCAAATATTTTCACAAAAGTCATATTATACTATAGTTTCATAAGAATTGATGATTTACAATTGGGTATAGTCATACATGGAATCGATGTAACTATACAGCCGACAGACCTGAAAAATTGAACAATTCTGGGGAGGTGTGCTTTATATATTTACAATTTGCGAACATAAACTGCTTTAATTGATTATATAGTTACTTTAGAATGCTTGTGGTGTAAGAAAATATTTGTTATACAAATAACAATGAATACCATAATTGCGATAATTATTTCGAATTATTAATTAATCAATCATATTTTTTAAATTTATACAAAAATAATATGTATATCTGACAATAAAATCTGACCTTTCAGAGCAATCATACATGTATATACGAAGGAATAACTTGACAATTTCCCATTTATCCGTATTTTGTGTTTCGGTATATAGTATTCACAGACAAATATTCAAGAAAATTGATTGAAATTTAACTGACAAAATAATTAAAAAAGTCGTACTTTTTAGTATATTGTTTAAACAAATCGATTTTTTAAAAAACCGATTATACCATTGAATTCAACGCCCGAAGGCTTTAATTTTCATTCTCTACGAGATTTTCGTATCTCTAATAGTTTTCGAGATATTCGATAAATCATTTTCGGGACCCCAACTTTGTGGGTGATTTTCACCCTTTTAACGTGGGTGGTTGCCGATTAAAAAAAAATAGGTGTCAAATATTTTGACGAGATCTATATCCTACTAAAACTTCATCAAATTCGGTGATTTACACCTCGGGATGTTGCCTTATTGGAGCAATAGTAAGAAATTGTTAGCAGTAAATAATAGCCAAACGTTTATAAACATTTATATGTCCCTGTAATTACAATTACGGAAGTGATCTAAGCTAAAATTTCCATATGCATTGTATTGCATGTATTGCATTAATGCATATTACTATATGGTAGAACTACTTTGCTGAAATGACAACAGAATTTTAAATCATATATTTCCTATCGCCTCTACAAGACAAGAAAAGGGCTCAATATTAAAGAACAAAAAAAAATTGTCTTTTAGGCGTTACTAGTATTGAGTTATTTACCATGAAATGGAGAGAAATATATTGGGAAATTGGGTGTGAGCGGTCGCTGATGCAGTAAAGAAACACTTTATGTTGTGACCGTTTCAAAAAGATATAATTAAAACAATAAAAATTACATACACACACGAAAAATGAAAATTAAATTACACATTACAGACCAACCGAACAAAACCAACCGTACCGGACGGACACGAGAGACCTTGTAGGAAAAAACGGAAGAGCAGCTAAAAAAACAAAAAAACTATTTAGAGAGGAAACAAAAGTGCGCCGAGATGCACTAGAATACTAGAAAACGCCAACGGCGCGTCATTAAAAAAAAATCATAAACCTAACATAAAAAGACATTTATTCTAATAAAACATTTGTCAATATATGTGGCTACTTTACAGCCTGAACATATTTGAAACCAATGACTGATAACTTTAATACGTCGACTGCCATGGGGTTTTACGGTGACCGACGCTACTGAATTCAATGAAATTTTATGTTACATATAAATAGAAATATTTATGAATTTTCTAACATATTGAATATTTAAATATTGCCGCTAAGAAGATAAAGATCTGCTGAATATCGATCTATCAGTGTTTTTCAAATTTCTGTTTTACAAATATGTGATTTTAATAGAAAAAGTTGCACTTCAGTAGAAATGACGAAACAAGCGAAGTATTGGTGGCGTTCAACGACTTAACTTTCTATAGTCCCAATTTTTTGTATTATCCGAAAATCAGTTTCACGATAATATAATTAGAAAATGATAAAACTACTATTTTAAATAATAGATTAAACCTAATTTTTAAACATTGAATTGTAAAGAATTTCATAATATTCACGAGATAAATTATAATATTTGACAAAGTTAAAATTTTAACTTTGAAGAATAGAAGTTTAGACGTGTCTTGCGTTACGCTACGTTACATAGAGGATTAAAATAATTGAATACTACGGAAATCACTGTCGATCAAAGGATTAAAATATTCTTCAGATTCACATAGCCCATCGACCTCTTCGTTACCAGTTCATGAATACTTTTCAATAGACACACGATTCCATGAAGTATAGAACATCGAAGAGATAAAATTTCAGTAGTTTTTAAGGGCGGTTGGAGGAAGAAGGAAAGAGTGGTGCGTGCGCATGCCCTCCAGTCGAGTCGTCGGCCGCGAAAGCCATTTGTGCCCAGACAATCGATCGTTTCCGACGTTCCTCCAACGCGTTAAATGCGTTTCCGGTTCGGTCTAATCTACTCTCATCGAGCATGTGTACTACTTCACTCTTCACGGCGAAAGATCTCTGCACGCCGTCTGAGATAATCTGTCGGTATTATGCTCTCTGTACTTTCGCGACGTTGGAACAAGAGAAAGCCGATCTCGCTGACTAAATACGTGTTAAATACCGATCGAGGTCGCGAGAGCCACCTGGTAGAGGAATGTAGAGCGTTATTGAGAAATCCTTTGCAATTAACAATTATAATTGCTAAACGTTCCGTATCTATTAGAAATTACATTTGTAGAAATATATATTACCAGGCTGAAAAAACATTTAGTCGATTTTTAACACTTGAACTACCGGCGTAAAATCCAACATATTTGAATAAATTAAATAAGTACTTTGAAAAAGGGGGAATCAAACGGCGGAAAATTTGATCGATTGGGTGACTTATGTTTATTGATATAGACGTAGAATATTTATTCTATGACTCTTACATAAACTTGGAGAATTTTTTGAAAAAATTGTGTACCAGTCATTTTGACTGGTTTGGTAGTTCTAGTGTTAACGTTAAAACGTTACAGTTAGTCTAATTTTACAGTGCAGCTAGACGTTTCTTGGGCGGCATGTAATTTAGAGATATTTTAGTCTGTAAATCATCGAGTACCGTTCTCAAGGAATTTCAAGAACGATGACGATGTCGAGGGGTCGAAAGAACCATCAGTTCAGGGAGACTCTACATGTGTTACCCAGCCGGCGTTCCTTCTAAAGATTTCCGGCCGCCCTGTCGACATCCAAAGCCGCAAACTCTTAAAGTCTACATCTTTCACGAGCATTCTAACGATTTCCATCGACTCGAAAGTTTTACACATATGGCAGAAATGTGGCTTACTTTAGACATCGTTGGGAGTCAATTTTTGTCATGTTTACAGAACGTTGTTGATGCTTGTTTAAAATCAAATCATAACTAATGCTCATTCTTGCTTTGGTTGCCACTACATTCAGCAAAACTTCTTTCTAATCCAAGTAATTTAATGCGAGGAAAGACTAAATGTTTATACAGACATAAATGAAGCTGTAAATAATCTGTTGGCAGGTTTTTGAAAAGTAAATAACATAAGAAATGTAAAAGATGTACGTATTTCTAAAAAAATGCAGCATAAATGAAACGTTTGTGCTCTAATTTTTAGAGACATACTAGTAGGTTGTTGTTACTTTGAAGTATACAAAATGATCAAGACAAAGAAAGTATAGAAATATTTGTAAAATCAATCAAAAGACATCGGCTTATTTTTATGTAGTTTAAAATCTTTTGCTTGATATGAATTACATTGGTAGTTAACGCCGATTGTAATTTAGGTATATCTGAAAATTATATTAAAAAAGTAGAGATAACAGTAGCTTATTCACCCATGAAAGTACAAAGTTTTTATTATATTATTATAAATCCCAATATTTCTAAGCAACAGTGTCACACTTTTACAGGTTTTACCGTTCTCTTTTTCATACTACGATACTACCAACATAGTATCATCTAGAATCTTTAAACAATTAACAGCAAAGAAATATTAAAAATCGTTGTCATCTTAAAACTTTGAGGGTTACAGACGCATATATGTTGCCTGAGAAAAAATCTGTAACTGATTGTCACATGTATTCACGATTAGAATTAAAAAATTGAAATATTACTGCTGAAATATGATTACGAAAATATTAATTTATAACTTCTATATATTAATATTATAACCAGACTGCGGATTTTTATGCATTTATGACAAATTAAATACGGCTAAAATATACAAAAAGGACATAATATAAAAATATATCTAAAATATCCAAAGTATGGTATTTGTTGTAATATTTATTGAGTGCAATAAATCCCTAGATAGGTTTTCCTGTCTCACCTGCATTTGTGAAACTCGAAATTTGCATAAACATCTACAGTCTAATTATAACTTTCTGATAAAAAAAAAGTACTTTTTAATTTCCGAATAAATAGTTATCTTTCGATATTCAGAAAAGTCTTCATCCGCAAAGAGTTAAATTCATATTAGCCTATCGCGATACACCATAAACAACAACGAAAAGAAAAATAAAATCGAACTACGACTCTATTTATTGAAACTGTTTCGAAAGTCATTTGCCGTTCCAAAATCCACGGAAGTCTGTATTACAGTACCGTGATTGGTTGCTTGGTTGCACGTCCTTGTCAATTGAGCGCGTAGGGTGCGGCAGGGTAGAAGCAGCGGTACAGCTGCACACATCTATGATCTTCAATCGCTTCCACAATGTCAGAACATAGTATTACCCTGGAATTAGGCGTTTGTATCTATTGTCCTACGAGTGAAGTAGAAATAAGCAGTAGAAACGACATAAATCGTTATCTACACCAGGCTGATGATGACGATGAGGAATAGAAAACGGTGGTTTACCTGCTTTCAAGTCTTCATATTCGTATCGCACATCATATGAAAAATATACGGTATTTTCTCAGGTAAAAAACTTGATTTTGTGGCTCGTAATTTCAGAAATTTGGAAATAGATGTATTATATAAATATATATACCGGGTGTCTCAGCCGATTTTGACAACTTGAATATTTCGGTATTGTGGTATGTAGCAAAAAATGTTTCATAGGAAACTTAAATGGTATCGAGTGTGGGCATAAGCTGCTGTCATTAGATTTTTCCGTAGGTATACGCATCAAGGACATGAAGGTCAACTTTGTTTTTTTAAATGGAATGGGGTAGTTTTATATGCATCAAGCGATGCAGCTAGACATTCTTTATAAAAAAGTACTGACCTATGTATGTCGAAAAGCTAATAGTTTAGGAGATATTTCAGTATAAATAATCTAAATACAAAGGCATCATTCCTACAGCATTAGGACGTGAGCTCTGTTTATCTGTTTATCTGCCTGTCACCTGATTTAACGCCGCCCGGGCCTTTTTCTTATGGGGCTATTCAAAGGACAAAACGCGAAAGTTTCAACTAAAGTGAGTGATATGAAGCAACACATTATCGATGAATGTGGACAAATATCAGCCGATACATTAAATAACGTAGGCCAGTCTTTACATACTTCATCGATTTCGAACATGCTGCGATGCAAATGGTCGTTATATTGAACCTTACTGGAAATACACACTAATGTAATTACGAATTTTAGAATTACTTAAATTGAAATATCTCCTAAACTATTAGCTTTTCGACATACATAGGTCAGTACTTTTTTATAAAGAATGTCTAGCTGCATTGCTTGATGAATAAAAAAGTACCGCATTCTACTTAAAAAAACAAAGTTGACCTTCATATATCCTTGACGCGTTCACCTACGGAAAAACTGAATCTGATCTGAAGTTTTATTGAACTGGAAGAACCTATTATACTTTATAAAACTCGACCCAGTTTTCAGGTTTCCTAATTTTTCGAGAAAGAGTGCGTCTTATACATGAGGAAGTACGATATTGCACTAATTGTAAGATTTTACCGCTTTTACGCTATGTTCTAAGCAGATTCGTAAGACAATGTACTTTTATATTCTTTTATGTACAGGTAACACTCCTACAATACGGTAGATAGGTTCCTAGTAATTGCCGTGTTGTAAGAAACCGTGTTATGTGAGACCCAGAGCTAGTGCAAAGGATGAGTTACGTTTCGAAAACTTAATAAAAGCAAACATTTTTTTTTTAAATTCTACAGGTATATCTTTTTCTATATATCGTTAATGCGTAAATTGCATGACGCTTTTCGCTATAACATTGGAATAGTGTTATAAATGAGGAAATTATAATTTATTTATATATTTTCATGTAAAGACACTATTGTTCAATTAACCTTCTCATCATTATTTAAAAGTAATTTAGTTTTTAAATATCTTAAAAATCATATTATCCAGTGATATAGAAGTACAATGTTGTACACAGATTTCCGCTATTTTATCGTATTAGAGCGAAACCGTGTTACAGGACGCCGTGTTGTAGGAGGGGTACTTGTATATATCTATTAATCTCACGAAGGTTCCTTTTCGAAGATTTTTCTTTTTACTCAGTTTCCAGGGTGAGTGTAATAAATTTCTCACAACCCTTTCATTGAAGGATGAAGTGTTTTTTACACTTTAGAGAGATATATAAACAAAATGCCTGTATTTTATCACCGTTACGCTGAATTGGAGTTTCCACTTGAAAGGGTAATCTTACCCTTTATCTTTGTTATTTTTGCAGATAAAAAAAAGTTAAGAAAAAATCGATTAATGTTAGTTCCAAATTGCAAACGCCAAAACTCAGAAATTTCTTCTATATCTTCGTTTTCGAATTCTCAATGTCTTCAGTTTTTCTTTCGTAAAGACGACACGTTTGTATCATTTGGTAATTGTATGTTACAAAAAGTCCGTTTTGGACACATGTCATATGTTGACCTTCCTATTATTTATCGAATATTTAGAATTACTGTTCAATAAATCAGCATAATAATCAAGTATCCTGAAAAACAAGCATCTGCCTTATCTGAATTTAAGTTTCTTTTTGGAAAAATCGAACAAACCACAAAGAGTTAAGAAGAAATCCTTGATGACTAATTAATTAACTCCTTCACGATCCCCTCGAGAACCACGGACCTCAGCTTGAGAAACACTGTTCTAGACATTTAGGTACATGCACCTTACGTTCCACATAGTGTTATTGGTAAGAATTCATTTTTCATAGTCGGTCAATATTATGTATATAATATAACTCTGTAAAAGAAAAAAAAAATCAGCAGGAAAATAGCACGTTACGATTGGTATTCGGGCAAACTCGAGGTTTCGTTAGTAGAGCGTTTCACGAGAGCAGAGAATTTAGAAATCTGCTGAGTAGTGAACACGATAGGTATATCGTGCTCGCGATAAATATGTTTTCGTTAGATTCGCTTTTATTATTCGGAAAGTCGTAGACACAGAAATCCTTTGGAACGGGAGCGTTCTAAAGTAATGTAAAGGAAAGCGAACGAAATTTCTTGGCTGTTATACCGTGCGGTTTTGAGCCTCGAGACTCGACGAGCTATAGAACAAGTTGTGAGTCATAGCATTTAAACGCGGTTCTGAAAGAAAAACAAAGTACCGGTATTCAGACGGAGATACCGGTTGCTCGGGGTGGTACGCCTTTCGCAACATTTTCCATTAATATCGATCGACTTTTTCATTAATCGACGATGCATGTCGAGTTCAAAGATAATCTTCAATTATAAAAGTCGATCAATTAATGAAAATCTCTGACTCGGACGTTTTTCAAGTTTACTGCGTTGAGAAGTCATATTTTATGAAACTGTTGTTGAGCTTCGATTGACTGAAATGAATTATTAGATAGAGGTAAAAGAAATGTTTTCTTCCTGCCTGATGGGATACATGAGTGTGATTCATCATGAATTAGCCTGTACCTGGTCAGATTGCGACAGCCGGAGTCTACTGCGCGCAGTTGGAAGGAACAAGTGTTATGCATTTTTTTGTAACAAATAAATTTCTTCGCATTTAAAGTAAATATTTCTTCTCGCTTTTATAGTAGCCGCCATAACGTGATCAGAACGAAAGTTATGAAATAGAATTTTTGAAATATTTCATTGTCAAAATAAACTGCGTGCAATTCTGAATTTTATGACATAGAACTAAATAATTCTTTTTAATACTGAAACTGGAGGCGTGTCTATTATATTCAAATGTACTGGATAAGTATTTTGGAGAAAGAGAAATCAGGAGGTGAAAAATATGATCAATCATAGAATTTAGGTTTTATACGATAAAAGTAGAATATCTATTGCATAACTCCCCCATCAATTTGGGGTATTTTTAGAAAAAATTAGAAACCTATCATTTTGGCCGCCTCGGTAGTTTTAATTCTAAATTGCATTGTCCCTACGCAACATTTGTAACATTAAGGAGATCCTGAGAAATATTTGTGTAAAAAAATAAAATTCATTAGTTGTTGAAGCTAAGTTTAAACCTATACGTAATAAAATACAGTACGAAAAGTATTATGTACATTACAATGTTCACAGAGTCCGAAGGGGTTAAGATATTCGCGAATTCGTACAAAATCTTTCATTCTATAACATGTAACAACAAAGTTTTTTCAACGAAATCATGCCAATATTTCATTCTATTCACTTCGCGATTTAATATGCGAATAGAAGACACCGTTTTGTTGAATCCCCGATTCTGGAACCAATTTTATGTCTGCGTGCAACAATCGAGTGCAAAAATTTGTACTACTATGAACTATGAAGAGTTTTCACTTTAGAGTTTCAACTATGAAATGTTTTTTGAATTATAAAGAGTTTTATTTTTGAAGAATCAGAGTTCACGCGTGAAAGTGCTGTTGGCAGAGGTTCACGGGAGATTGTAGAAATTAGAGCTCTCAGTTTTGGGGATGTTTTTATAAGTGATGTGGAAGGAATGGATAACGACTTCCACGTTTCATCTTGCAACGGGTACGACTTTTGCTCGGATGATTAATGTAAGGGAAAATCGTAGCGGTGGCCCTTTCACAGCAGTCTTCCTTACCTAAATATTATTGAGGAAAATGCTGAGAACACGTGAGTCATCTAACAGTGTAGGTAATACTAACTGAACACATTTTTCTCAAAAAATGGATTTACAGGCGACCCTCGACTTTCGCACAATTCGCTATTATGCACATTTTTAAAAATTCTATTTTTTAAAGATGTTTCTTACAATTACAAAAATTGCTTCTATGCAGTCAGTCCCTCGGAGTGAGGTCCCCAAATACAATATTAATCCATTCGAGACCGTGCATTTTTTTTGGAGACTATCCAGAAAGACCAATAACTTTTGGCTTTATATGTACCACTTCTTGTATTTCTAATGATCGTGGCTTTGGGTTACCTACTTTAGGGTCGAAATTGAACCAAACACCAAATGTAATGTTTACACATTTGTAAGATACCTTTTATTTTGAGCTAGTCTTATTTCGAGGGCTCTTTTTCTATAATGAATGATAATTGCAGTTCAAGATCATTGCACACACGCTGTGCAGTCGGTCTTTTTGGCTCGGAAATGCATTGCACACACGGTGTGCAATTGGTCCCGAATGGGTTAAAGGGCCCCGAGGTTCTCTACTATTACAATATTCTCTCTAGTATTATCTACTAGATGTTGAAAAATCTCAAAATTGCAAAGAAACCATATTAATATACAACTTTTAATATTTTTCATATATCCCTCTACTTTCGAATATTCAACATTCGCACACATTTTCAGGAACCAATTATGTGCGAAAGACGAGGGCCGCCTGTATATTACTTTCAAAAATAACGAACCAAATATCAATGATAAATCTAACATATGTCGACATATTACGTGCATATGTTGAAAGTTTAAAAAAAAAAAACAAAGTGTAAAGGAAACAAAAAAGATATGATCAAATAATTGAAATTGTTCGAGGTAAACATGGAAAACCCAAAGAAATAGTATAATAGCATTATTTTATAGAGTCCTGTTCAGATTTATCCCAAACGAGACACCGAAAAGTATAGAATACTCGATTTTTAAATATAATGGAATAAGTTTCCTTAATTTACATATATGAAAATTAACAGAATCACAGCGTAAACTCTAAACGTATAGAAAGAAATGATAAAAAACTTCATAAAAAATATGTCAAACTATAAACTAGTAAAACTCGCTAAGCATTAGCTAATTCTAACTGAAACAAGTCAAAATACATTCAAAAACTCTGTCACTCTCTCAAGGTATGTTCTCCACTCTACGGTTTATTCCCACGGCTTAGTTCCATTGCTGAATGGGAAAGAAATTTGTTTTTCATACTATACATATACAGTACTGCAAAAAAAAATAATAAAAATTCCCTGTGCTAAGATTCTTGTCAGTGTGCAGTTTATGAAACTTCCCATAAAGCGCGAGCTTCTACAGTTAAACACGCTTCAGGAAGGCGTTTCGAAAGGCTGAAATATGACGTCGGATTACGGCGTGGAAGGGGAGGTATACCCACGTCTCCTCTACCTGCGCGTTTCCGGTGATTTAAAGAGACTGACCTGCCTCAAGCGTAAAATAGCCGCGTGCAGGTATTTCCCCCGCTACTTGAGAGAGACGACGGGTGGGCCTAGTAGGACACAACCGTCTATCTAGAACGAAAGTCTTGTCGCTATTTCACGTGCCGGTGCTCCACGTAACAGTCGAATTAACATTACAACTACCGACGATTAACGCCTGCTTATTTATCCTCTGAAGGAACAACAATCATTTGCTTTCTTGTAACAAAAAGAATGGTGTTGAAGAACAAAATACTCTGTGTTCTTTTTTCTCTTACAGGATTTTTAAGTTACTATAGTTCCAAAAGTTATCCTTGTTTTAAAAATTTATTCGATGCAACTCGATTTCAAAGTAATTTTTTTACAATTGTAGTCGTGATCATGCACGGTATGGTAGAAATTGCAGTATGGTATCAATATATCAAAGAAATTCACGTTTTTATCACACTTTAAAAATTAGGCACTGCGTACTTTCAAAATGTACAATTTTAGTTACTAGGAATCCCGTTATTTGATAATTGTGACATGTACCTTTCGGATGATAGCTAGAAAACATATTTTTTAATGTGAACGTAGTTCGCATAGTAAAATTCGCTTTAGACTCTTCCAACTTTTTGTACAAAATACTGTTTGGGGTCTGCCTCGGCAGTGAATTATACATTTGCTATTTTTTTTTCTACTTAACTATGTGGGCATGCCTCTTTTTATAATACACTGAAGTTTTAACGTTAATCCTTTGTCGTGCTCTTTCTTTTGTAACTGAATGTGCAATAATTCAAAATTAATTGTTATAGTAACAATGTAACCCTGATTCTTGATATAGCATTTAATTTACCGAAGTATTAATAGCATAGAACTAATTTGATCGTATCGTGACCAACCGATATTTTTAATTTAACCCTTTGCGAATGAATGTCACCATAGAAGGGACATCACATTTCCATTCACTAGGTCGAATGTCACCGTAAAGGCGACAGAAAATAATTTCGTTACTTATACCGTTATTAGTTATTTTCATTTCAATCTTGCAATACTTTGTTATTTATACGTATTGTACTTTATAAAACATGTTTTTTGTTTTACATGTATTGCACTAATTAACAACTTAAATAAATGTACCTCAGGCATAGAGACATCACAGTCTTGCTTCGATTAATGAGATGATTTTACATTTTCTAAAGTCAGCTGGAATGGATCAAAAAAGTTCAAAGACGAAGAGCAGTATTTAACTCGCTTCTACTGTGACACTCGCCGTTGTAAACCCACCATTCATGTGGGGCATTGTTTGTTGTAAAAAAAATTGTTAGCAAAGCCACCCCTAAATTTTTTGCAAAACTTTCTACTTTTTGTCTCTGCCGATGCATATCACTCAAAGCGAGTTCGCGTTTCATTTCTGACACGTATGTCATATGTTCGCCATAGTTGTACCACCGGTGGTTCACGCTGCAGTGCCTTGCCGCAACTCCTATATTTTCTGTTACAACTGAAATAGGAATTCTCTAATCTGATTGTAATTGATATGGTGCTGTAATGGCGGATTGAGGGATCCGCAATTAAGGTCCGCCAAATAAGAGAACTTATATTTCTGGATTTTTGTATTAAAATATCTGGGCTCGTTCGGACAGCGTTCGGGCAGCGATTCGGCGTATATCAGAGTTAGTGAAAAGAATAGTGTGAATAATCTGAATGGAGCTACTACTGAATGGGCAGAGAATACGGGGTCTTTAAGGGACTTTTGGAGAAGGAGTGGAAGTAGTGATAATGATGGATGCAAGGAGAAGGTCAAAGTAAGAAGTAGGATTTCGGACTTACAATTAGAACGGTGATTTCGGAGATGAATAAGGAGCGGTGACGATACTAGGGAGTTGAAAGGTCGGGATGGAAAACTAGGAAGTCTGAATTTGAGGTAGTGAGTCAGAGGTGATGATGGAAGTTAGTTTAGCGGCGTCTAAAATATTTGCGCTTATCAAATATTCTTATAGTTATCTTATATACTAACTAAGGGGAGGGTCGGTACATTACAGTGCTGCAAAATGGTGGTAATATTTATATGTAAAATAGTTTAAAATTAAGCACTGTCATGAAATCCTTAAAGTGTCAAAAGACACCTCATGGTAAAAATAAGTATACCACATGCACATTTTTAGTTCTAGGATGTACTGGTGGAAAATGATATTGCTGAATTAATTAAACAACTGCTGTATGAAAAGTCAAAAAATTAATTGTGGGGAAATGATCCATCTGACAATGAGAATAATTTCAAGTGAAAATTTGGAAGTTGTCTTTTTTCCTTGGTAGAAAAAGTGTTTATTGAAACATTCTAAAAAAAAATCTGGTTTGGTTTTACATATGTTACAAAATATAAAGACTTTTTCAGACAAATTTCTAGCTATCTTGAGTCCGAGTATGTAGTAATAGAAATTTATTATACGAAGTTTTAATGTATATAATATATTTTAATTGCTCAACGCTCTGAACTCTTCGATGGTTTCTTCTAGAATGCCGCTTCCGGTACATCAAACAGTTTTTCTGCGTCACGATCCATCGCCTTCCTCGACCCTTTTGTATATATTATACTTCCAATGGTTTAAACAAATGCTCAAGTGGCATTGGGTCCAAACAGTTCCTCTACAAATAGTTTTAAATTTTTATCATAATATCCCGAACAATATCTTTGGAATTTATGAATGTTCCTTTCTTTTGGCAATTGGTGAATCATTTTTTTTCAACATACGCCCGGCATTTTTCCAGCAGTTTTCATAGTGCTAAGAAAGTAAAACGAAGCAGTCCTCTCATTCTTCATATCTGAAAAATAATTGGAGCTTTCGCCCTCACGTGCTCGCTCGCTGCCGAACGTAAGTCACAGCAATATCGGCGCCGCGCTCAACGTGTTAACGCATCATGTATGAAGTACAATTACACAAAGGAATCCATCGTTGGCATATCTTTCCGGTTGACTTGTCCCACGTAAACAGAGTTATAAATTACTCTCTGAAGCGTATTCACGCCGATAAATAAACACGCGCCGTTGGAACACGACGGTTGAAACTTTGTTGCTGGCCCCGTAAACTCGACGATTCCACTTCCTTGCTGCAAACTCGATCGAGAAACTGTCGCTCGTTTCATTGGAAGAGTGGGGAACAAGGATTCAGAGCATTTGTGCCCGCACAATGAAATGCAAGAAACTACAAAGAGAAGAGAGAGGCGAACTTAGTCTCTACACCTGCGTATTTCTGGCTACGTTCGCGATGTCTTCTCTCTTAATGCGGACGGAGAAAAAAAGCATGTACTGAATGCACTATAGAGAGTACCATGAAAGTCTAAATCAATTATTGAACAGAAACGACATTCATTTACGTCTTATGGAGGGAACTTTTTGCAACCTTCGTGTCTTAAATGCTGACAGATTGATTATCGTGTAAAAAAGTGCTTTATAGCCCTTTCAACCGTGTTTGGTGGAAATCGTGTAGTATACAGTAAAACCTATTTTTGTGCGGTAGATAGGGACCGCACAAAAAAAGAAATATTCAGAAATTTCATAAACACTTATAACAAATAATTTTTTACGACTTATTAGAAAAAATTTTTTTTATGCGGTGGATAGGGACCGCATAAAAAAAGTCGCGCTTGAAAAGTATGTCAAAGATTTATGAAACACTGAGAAAGTGTTTTCAAACAAAAGTAATAATTATATTATACATGGAAACGTTTAAAAAAAAAATTAATTTCTCATTTTATAATGGAGAAATTTTCAAAATATACATCATTTACTGCTGCTCGTCGTAGTCCAAAACGCGCCTCTTGTGATGCGTATTCTGCTGATAACAAATGAACATAGCGTTTGGAGCCGAACAGCGTTTTGTAGTGTGCATGTGCACACTGATAGAAAACTTTGTAACAGTGTACATATAATACCAATACCAATGGAATTCATTACCGCACAAAACAAATCGCATAAAATAGAACCGCACGAAAATAGGTTTTACTGTATTGGAGATGAAGGAATTTTAACGCGTTACGGTTTTTTTTAACGATCGTTTGAAATAAATTCTTCACTTGTTTTAATCGCTTTAATTCATTAATTTTTGTTATTAATGAATGACGCACTGAGAGCGAGATATGGCGTCAATTTTGCAACTTACAATTATTCTAACATGCATTTACTGCGTATATTTATAAGTAACAGGTGGAAATAGATAGAAGTGTTTTAAGCATTGTTGTTTGGAGACACAAGACTATCAGTCGAAAGGTTTCTGATATGTTCATGTACTTAACATTTTTTTATATCTTTTGTATCATTCATAGAAAACAAGGTAAAAATACATATGTGACTGTCATCTAAAAAATCCAAAAAAACAATCAGCATTATAAACTGTAGCAAGACATCGCTTCTTCGGTGAACTGTTTGTCAAAACTTTTCTGCAGAAATATTATTCTGAAGTTGATAGAAAACAGTGAATGTTCAATACGTTTATCAATATTTCGTATATCTGTATATATTAGAGTATATGTATTATTTTCTTTTAAAAGATATATCTTTCCGGCAAACCTAACACAATTGGAATTCATTTTCCTGTTAGGAACTTTAATGCAGTCTCACACACATTTTACAAAACTATTTGACGAATAGCAATAGTGCAAATTTCAAAAGAAACTCCGAAACTAATTTGAAAGATACACCTGGAAAAGAGAAAATCGAAAATATTACTTCTCGTGCATTACCAAGAAAGTTCATAGGCGGCTCTCGATTTTCGTACATTCTACTTTCACACAATTAGCTATTTCGCAGATTTTGAAAAAGATTTTTGTCGCTTTCTCAAAAAAATGTTTGCCTTCATGCATTCACCGTCAAGAAGTGCTGTAACTCGCTCTCACTCACACATTCCCTATTAGACAATTTCCAACATTGTAATACTCTTTCTAATATTACCTCTTACCTGTTAGAGAATCTCAAGTACACAAAAAAGCTATATAAACATATAATGTTTATATTTTTTCCTCTATTCCTCTACTTTCAAATACAGGTAGCCCTCCTACAACACGACATCCTATAACACGGTTTCGCTATAACACGATTTATGAATTGCGGAAACCCTTCTACAACACGGTATCCTATAACACGGTTTCACTGTAACATGATAAGAAAATTGCAAAAACCTTTATATAACACTGTACTTCTATAGCCGCGACGAGGCTTGTCATCTTAAAGATACAGTGTGGCATAAACTATTTTGATTTCATCTCCGTGGCTTGAAAACAAAAGTATTTCACGCTGCTGATCGACAGTCTGCGTCGAGCCACGGTGTGTCAAAGAACAACTTTCTCATCTTTAAAATATTAAGGAAAAATTAACATTGATCCGGTAAGAACCAGAAAGCAAAGTAAAATTACAGATTTTTTAAAGAGAAAAGAAAATACAAAAACTTTAAATGAAGTGAAAAGTTCTGAAATTGAAGACGATATCATTTCACCAAAAAAACGTTCTCGATTGATTATACTGAACAGTGACGATGAAGAAATGTATTAAATTATAGTTGCATCAAATTAAAATAATAATTTTTGTTTTGTGTTGTACATACATTTATATATTTTTAATAAAAATTAAGTTGTTTATGTAGAATTTAAAAAAAAATATTTGTTTTTAATAAGTTTTCGGAACGTAACCCCTCTTTTTGTACTTACTCTGGGTCTCATACAACACGGCATTTATTAGGAACGTATCTACCGTGTTATAGGAGGGTTACCTGTATTCAACATTCGTATACATTTTCAAGAAGCAGAGGGCCGACTGTATACATCATTGATCTTTCCTCATACAATCGTGTTTACAAACACATGTAAATGTTAAAAACTATTGTAACTCCGATAGTATTCGTCGGAGTATCGTAGACGGGTATACTTATAATCCTTGATAAACTTTATTTCCTTCCATATAAGCAAGACGGCAACGGCTGTAACAATGCAAGCAAATTTGTATTCGTCGCATAAGCTACGACGAATGAATCGAGCACGCAGGCTGCTTTATATAGAATAGCTGCTTTGTATAACGCGTATCGCGCGTATTGCGTCTTCGAATGGACAGCGGACAGTTCTCGGGCGGAAACAGCGCGCAGCGGGGTTCGCATAACGCGATACCTATTGACTACCGCCGATGGAAAACAACTTGGCCGAGTCGAATGCTCCAGACGTTCTATGCCTATAATTACAACTGATTTTATACCGTTCAAATAATATTACTTGCAAAAGAAGGACCTCAATTGTTGGAGTTCAATTTTCACCATTTTCCGCAGCCATTTACTTTATGACTGCCTCCATAATAATTCAGAATTAAATTAGTAAAATAAACATTGATCAGTGATTCTTGACATATAGTATAACTTAACGTAATATTAACGTTATAGAAATAATTTTATCGTATTGTATCTCACTGACATTTTCGATTTAACACTAGATTTACCAGCGTGAAATCTACTATATTTAAATATGTTAAATATGTACCTCAAAGCAAGGAAAATTAAGATGCGGAAGAGATGATAGATTCGGTAATTTATGTTTTATACGATGGACGAAGAATATTTATTCTACGGCTCTCTCATAAACCCGTAGAATTTTTGGAAAAAATTGTGCACCAGTCATTTTGACTGGATTTTTTAAAACTTGAAAATTTCCTTTCCAATGTAGGTATAGCATCACGAGTATCACTCTGAGTTTTATGAAGATGATAGAATGCAGGTTCTTTATGACGTTTTGAAGGTATGAGTAATTAAATCTGAGACTTCGACGTAGTCAAAGAAAAAAAACATGAGAAAAATACATAAATATATAAATGTATTAAGGCTTTTAACACATTATTGACCACTCGCAAGTTAAATCGTGGTTTCATGACTAAATGTTACTGACCGATTACGAGTTAACTCGGGTTTTCACTTGAATTAGCTGTTTGAATATTTGAAAATCAGGATAATAGAGGATATTATGAAATTTGTGTACGTTATGTTCAATCGTGTTCAGTTTATTAGAAAGAAGTGACTTCTTTTGATATTTAGGTGATTATTGTGTAAGGAATTATGAGAGTGAAGGTGTATGCTGCATGTATGAAGGTATTGCAAGGGATCAGAAACAAGTCACTTGAGGGGAAATCGCACTGCGAGACAAAGAGAGAAAAGGAAAAGCCGTAAAACTGAGTGCGACAGCACGATATCGATCGTGAAAATCGAAACATTGACGTACGCAAAATATTTTTATTATCAGATTGGTAGACACCGATTTTACCTACCTAAATGAATGTGAATAGCTACGACCATGAATGAAGAGGACAGCAGACATATAGAATAGAAAGAGATAGGTAGTGCGAGAGCAGTCTCCCCTTACGTTCCAAGTGACTTCTTTCTTATCCCTTTCTATATGCGTGTGATAAAGTATACAAGCGATTGAGTGACTGCGGCTAAAGTGTTATGTATGTTTTGTTCGAGATTGAGTTTGAGTGAAGCGTGCGTGTGGTCCTTTGGACCGAGCGACTGGAGAAGAGTTTGGAAGTAGAGGTGGAGAAATATCGATAGTGGGCACTATCGATAGTTTTCGATAGTTATCGATAGTAATCATTGATATTGATAGCAGTAGAATGTAATTAATTTAGTATCTCGTACGGTATTATTTTGTTTTGTAACAACAGTAACCAAACATTTCTGTTTAAAAATAGTAATATGTCCACATTCTCCGGTTTCAGCCTGGATCTGCGTTTAAATACGATTTTAGAATCGATTGAATTGATCAAGTCTTTTTCCCCCTTCATTTATTTAATTCAAATAGATTTATTTGACAACTTTAAAGACATTGAATTAATAGTCAGTAGATAGTCAGTGTTAAAACTGGATAGCACGACCCATTGCATCAATTATAACTTAACCCATTAAGGCCCAAAATTGCGTTAACGCAACATTTCCCTTCTAACTTTTTTTGGGTGAATCGGATTAATTTAATTTATATTTTAACCTATGTCATAGTAAAAGAACATACCAAAGGCTTAATTTATGCACTTTTGTTCTCTAATTGTTCATCACTTTCAGTCCCACAATTTCTGAAACTTTGGAGAAAAAATGACAAAAAAAAATTGAAAGTCACAAAATAAACATATTGTAATCGAAGAATGAGAAAATAATAACTGGATCATCGCGTTTCACATTGAAATGCGTCGCGCAAATCGGTTTTCGATTTTTTTCACAATGACCCAGGCGGTTTAAAGATCTGAAAAAAATTGGTGATAACGATCATGAGTGTTGGATTGTTACTGTAATTTGCAAAAAGTTGTCACTCGAAGATCTCGATAGGAAATCTACTTTTTTCCGTTTTTTTTTGCGTTTGCTCATTTGTTACACTTAGGTTCTTCAATGGAAAAATCTGAAAAAAATCTCAAACATGTATGGTACCGTGTAGAATATGTCAGAATTTTTTCGAATTTTTTGCACCTCAATAAATAGACAAAACGGGACAAAAACCCGTTTTTTTTAAATTTTCCCCATAACTACCCTTCCGGTCAAGATACAAGGTTAAAAATTTGTACACAATGATCGCCGAGCATTATCTATCGAATGAGACCATCTCCATTGAAATCGGTTCAAGGGCACTTTTGATCACCTTATCCTGCTATACCCTTTGTTATTACAATATACATTAGATTTCTTAAGTATGCGCCAGAAAGAAACCTAGGGACGTTAGTGTGCTCTTTCTTTGAAGATCAGTCCAAGGTTAACCCTTTGCGGACTAGCGACGTATATATGCGGTCTGAGAAAAAATGTAGTTATATGTAGTTTATCGCCATATGTATAAACGATTCAAATTGAAAAATTGAAATAAAACCGGTGTGATATGATTAAAAGTGGAGTAATTTATAAGTCATATACATTAACAGCCCAAATTTCTGATGAAATGATGGTTTTGGAACGCCGAATAAATGATTATCTGTCAATATTCAAAAATGTCCCCGTCCACGAAGGGTTAAAGCCTGAAAAGAAAATATAAACATAATAAAAAATATAAAGAAAAGAATGAAAAGGAGTGAAAAAGAAAAATTGATACAAAACGCATATCTGTTTTTGAAAATTCTTAGCCCACAATTTCTAATACATTTTTGATCTCGTCAGACAAGTGGCTGCCATCGGATATTCCCTCTGTGAGTCACTAAATTCTTTCACTGACTAATTCCGCTGTAAATATTACATAAGCTAGCGTAGTACGAGATCTATTTTCTCGCACGATTATTGACTCTAGGCTGCGCATGGACGCGGTACATACATATATGTACGTATCGTACAGTAACATCGCGTGCGATCAAGCGCATTTATGCGATAAATTCTTCCGACATTCTCTCTGAAACGATGCTAATAAACGTACCAATCGACGGGATAAATTTATAACTCGCAACAGAGAGCCCTGTGTTAACGAGACAGATGGACAAATTAGCGGATTCCGAAGTGTTGTAATTAAGCCTCTTCTCTCGGTTGGCATTTCTTGGCTGCAGAACTAATGGGAAAACTCGCGACGGTCATTATTTATTCCAAGTGACTCATCGGTATGGTATATGTATCCTGGAATCGAATCGATCTGCGAAAGCAGCAGGTGCAAGACAGAGAAACATTCATTGTCATAATTACAAAATCCTATTTTGACTACTTAGATTAGTGGTTTCTAATATTTTTCGAGTCATTAGTCACTTACCATTTTACAAGGTTTTTGCAGAATACAGTGGCAAAATAATACAGTATATATGTGTGTATATATATACATACATACATCCATCCCTCGGTTTACACGAGAGATACGTTCCTAGTCATATCATGCATAACGAAACAATGCAAAACGAACCACAGAATTTGTACGAAACAGAAGGATATGTTCAGTTAATCTGTAAATCGTGTAAGTTGACCTAAAGAGAATAAAGAAAAGTTGAGGATACCTTCTTTATAACTTTGTAAAATAAGGTTAAAAATGGGGGTTGGTTCATTAATTTGTAGAGACAATTTTATACTTATACTATTTCAATTTACTTTTGGAAACGAAAAACATAAATGTTAATCTTGCTCTGGCTTGCAAAAATTTCTGCACCTGTTACTCATGCGGATTCTTTCTTTCTTTGAATGAATTAAGTGAAACAGAAAACACATAGCTTTCACGATTACGATTGAATTTTTGCAAGCGTCCCTTAGATAACTTTTAATCGAATTTTTAAAAGAATGCATTCAATAATATGATACTCTTTTAATTTATAAATACTGTTTCGCTTTCTAAACATTGGGAGAGGCTAGAAATTGTTTAATTTGATTTAATGATGGAAATAAGTAACGGTCGGTCGTTTTACAATTATTGAATTAGCATAAGTATATTGAAACATTTAATTTAACGACTTATTCGATTAGTAGTCATCATTTGGTTGCTTTCTTGCACTATTATCCTTTTATATTTTGTTGTCAATGACATTGTAAGACAACCTGATGACTTCGCTGTTGCTGCTGCAGCAACGTTGTGTCATCTATAAACATCTTTATATTTTTATACATGTAGGAAAATGTTATCAGAGGTTAGACAAAAACACCTTTAGCAGTGGAACTAAAGAAAAGAAGTTACCATTTGGTTGATACTACTACAACCCTGCTGTTCTGCTCGGTTCTATATGACCCGAAATGGAGATTACATTTTAACGGATAGGTACTATATTTTTAATTGTAAGTACCAGTTTTTGATATTCAATGTATGTATTTAACATTAAGATCAACCTCTTCGTATGTTTTTTAAATTGTGAACCTTTGTTCACCGGATTAGTAGGACTAGAAGGAATACAAATGTGAAGTATAAATTAACAGAACAGCAGGGTTAAATCTTAAGGAAAAAGTACTTCGACATTTATGAAAGAACATTATGAAGTTTTCAAATGAGGGAAATTTTCTTACAATAAAGGGAAAATTATGTCCTTATTTTGGAAAGGCAGGAGAATCGTGTTACTCCTGAGTACATGGAATGATGTTAGAATGCTAGATTCAAAAAGAAATCTACGATAAGGTAAAGAAGAAAACATGCAGTTACAGTAATCCCCCCTATAACACGGTACTCTTATAACGCGATTTCATGTCCCTCGTATAACACGTGTTTTCCCCCATATAACGCGGGGATTTCCCACGTTATATTTCTGTACCATGAAATTTATAATGTATTTATACATACTTCTTACGAATTGTGATTGTTCGGCGGAACGATCTAGTGAATTTAAAATAAATCTTCAATACTGTCTTGCACCATATGTAAAAATTCAGAAAAAACATGAAATAGAAAACGAAGAATCATTAGATAGTGAATTTTCAATTAATATAGACGAACAAGAAGATCTGCTCTTAAGTAAAGAAAATAACAAAGATTCAAATTGTGAAATCAGGTTACGTTATTTCAGGTAGCTCCGACAGCGAATAAACATGTAACATAACTATTTTTGGAATTATGTAATTTTTTTTAAATTAACTGTTTTTTAGTTACATATGTATAAGTTTTTTAGTTTAAATGTTCTTAGTTTGATTTTTATAAAATGCACATATTTCGCACATATTTAGTTTTTCCTTAATATTCGATTTACTGGAATCATTTGTACATAACGCGTTATACGGGGTCATAGAGCGCGTTATACGAGAATACTCCTACAACGGGTTTTCCTATAACGCGGAACGAATCTACCGTGTTATAGGGGGGATTACTGTACTTGGTAGAGGGTGCTTTCCAACAAGAGACACAGGCGACACTGTGTAACACAGTGTCTACATTGGTGCTTTCCAACTATGACACAGAGAGACACAGAGCGACACTGCAAGACACAGCTCAAACTTGAGTTTGGCCGTGTCGGACGTCAATAGTGCCAACACATCGAGCAAAGAAATAATTTTTTCAAGTGTGGTACCTTTAATATAGACTACATTTATAGGAATTCATATTACTGATCTTTCAAAGCTGTAAAAATACTTCTAGTTTGATTAAGACTTAATAAGTTTTTTCGCACAATTTTTAAGTTAACTTCGAAATTTCAGAGCACTCAAACTGCTAATCGATAAAATTTTCACGATTTATCTAAAATATATTTTTCTATTAAGAATTATACAGGAAAAATAACTTACCATATTCGAAAATAATATACTTTTGTTTGTTGCGAAATAATTATCAATCCGAATCTTCTTCTTTACGGGTTTGGATTTTCTACAGACAGATTTGAATCTACGTTTTTTACTACGTTATACTCATTATAGTCTTTTACGCACTCTAGTGACCGTATTTAGTAACTTATCTGTTCCAATTAGGCTACAGAATTGTGTTTCACTGTGTCTCTCTGTGTTACACTGTGTCACACCCAAGCATGCTTGTTGGAAAGCACACAGAGTGTTCCCTCGAGGAGTGTCGGACTTTCTGACGACCATATATCGACTCTGTGTCGATTCTTTAACGACTCTGTGTCGAATCTATAACGATTATGTGTCGACTCTGTGACGATTCTTCAACGAGCGTCTATCGACTGCCTTGCTGTTTCTCCTCTTCTATTGTTGGGTCCTTCGAGGACCTCCTTTCCTTCAAAAGGCCCCGTAGGGTTAAGGGTTGTCTTCCTCCCCCGCTGGAGGAATTATCCCCTTGACATAAGCCAGGTGTGAGAACCCCTAGCTCGGCGCCTTGCTGGCGTGGGGTCTTACAGAACATCTTTTAGGTGGCGGAGAAAAATGTGTTTTATATCAGGCGGCTATAATTAATTCTGGTATCTATTTTAATTGTGGAAAAAACCAAAACGAGATACTATTATTATACGAAAAATATTTCAAACTACTTTTCAATCAGCTGATTAATCATTTTCGGCAAGAAAAATCTAGAACTTCTACATCACCTTCTGAGATCAGGTTAAACGGGAAACTTCGTTGAATGCGCAAAAGGAAAAAAAGAGATAATGTTGTTTGCTCCCACTGGGAAAAAAGGTGAAAGACCAAGTACATATAAACGAATACGTGATACATACAAATGTATCATGGTATGAGCATATGGTGCAACCGTAAACGTGAATGAATTTCTCCCAAAAATTAAGCGGTATCTACAATAGTTTAAATGGTGAATAATGGTGATATGAAATGGTGAAAAATTCTACAACTGTCTTTCATCATTAATCTCTTGCCTTACGATTTCTATCTTAACAGTATCTGCAATAACGCAAAATTAATTCCAGAAATACAAATTACTTTCTGGTTTTTAACGTTTGATATAGTCGACTGTAATATTAATATCACAAAAATAATTTTCAATTCACTAATTATTGAAAAACTTCAAAGTTTCCTATTCTATTTATCGCGTTGCATGTGTAACAATCATTGTAATTAACGGTAATAATTAATTGGTATTAACATAGCAGATCCATAACGTCAATAGGAGTGGTATATAATTAAAATTAATGGCGATGTGAATCGCATTATGAATGTGAAGTATGTGACACTTTGATAAGTACAAATTAATATCATATAATTATCCATAACGTCTGACTCATTTTTTTTCCTTCTCAGTACATTTAAAAATTAGCTATCTCGGTTTAGTTTAACATCATGCTACCACTGATATCATAAACATACGAGCGTAATACGGCTTAGCTTATTGACGGTAATGCAATATCTTTGATATTACCGATCCCGTTACGTGGTCTTACCGCGGCATCGAGGTGAGTCTAGTTCGAGTTCAACATTTAAAACGTATAAGATTTACTTATTGAGATTATCACCTGGCGAATCGTCATTGTGTACAGTTGTGATGGACAAACTACGACGAGCCAAATGCGGCCATCTTTGAGATTTTATCCGAACTGTCGCAGATTTGCAGATAATAGTACAAATATTTCGATATTCAGTGCTTTCAAAAAGTAATGTTTGCTTTCTTCTAAACTTTTGTGGGCCTTCTAAGTTTGTTTCTATTTTTGATCCGCTTGTAAAAAAGTTTGGATAATATTATACCATTATTGGTGTATAAGAGTGGCTCTTAATTCGTAACATGATCAAAGAGCTGTTGATCTTTGAGTAGGGCCATTGGAGAATGTCATTCTCCACTATTCTTGCAAAAAACAAACTGAAATTACAGAATTTTTCCATAGAGTCGCTCATTCTTGAGGTAACCGATTCTGCTAACGTTAAAGGCGAAATTGTAGATTTATAACAGAGAAGAACAAGAAAGCGTTATAACCGTTCTTAGTTTTCAGCTTCTATTGCTTGGTATAAGCAAGTTTAAATGTAATTTAAGGACACGGTTTCCATGTAATACGGTGATTTGACAATGCGGTTTCGATAAAACACGGTACTTTGACACCATTACAATATAACAGCCTGCACAATTACGAAATCCTTATTATAAAACGGTACTTGGAGAGCACGGTGCTTTAACAGCATACTTTTCTGTATCAGCAGAAAATGACGAAGATTATTGATACGCGTGAAAGACTTTCAAAGTAAACCTATCCCTCGGTGTACATTGAAGGTAGACCCCTCAAGAAACTGTGTACAATAATGTAAAAATAAGATATCTTGAAAAACATAAAATATCAGTCCATTCAAACTTATGAGTCACTCTTTTGAAAAAATGATAGCATAGAAATTCTCAATTTCATTGTCAACGTTTTAAAAGAAATTATTGAGGGGGGTGATCCTTTTCTTTTCATACCGAAATATTTCCATAGGAACTAAAACATTTAATAAACTGTATCGGTTCGCAAAAATTTGTTCTTTTTTTCCTGGTACTTTCCTAAAAAAGTTTACACATCATTGCCCTATTCGACTCACTTCCGGATGTTCTCGTCGAAGCGTAAAAAAACCACCTAGCACGCCATAAGAGACACGAACCTATGCTAGGCAAACGATCGATTCTTTCCAGCATATACAATGTTTATTTGCGTGCCTTGAAAAGACGTTCGATAGCTTGGAAATTGATTCTCTGTTTGTTTTTTTTCTTCTTTGCATGCTACTTTTCCTAATTTTATTTCAATGCTTTTCATCCGTTGACGTAACAATCGAAATATGACAAACGCGAATGACTATCGTCAATGTTGGTAACAAAATAATGTTGCAATTGGTCTACTTTTTACGTTTAATTGAAGAACTACAATGTTAAGCGTAGACATTGAAAAGTGTACGGACTCACTGATATAGTGAATAGGTGTAGTTGTTAAAGCTTTGACGAATCTGCAATTCTTTGAATGTACAGGTCTGTGGAAAATAGTTATCTATGCAAATGTGGAAAAACATTATTACAAAAATTGAACAAAAATGGTATTAGAGATTATTTCTATAAGGAAACCATTTAAATAGTCCAATAATTACTCTAAATTAACCTATGACTTCTGAAAAATTTCTTAATTATCTGTATTCTTTGTCGAGGACTAAGTTCGTGTCGTTTTATAAGAATTTTTAAATTGTTTATTTTATTTAAGCGGTTTTGCTCTTCCCGCCTTGCGATCTGTTGTTCTCGCGACCTCTATGTAGTGCTGAAAAGATGCTGCTTCATGTGTGCCGTTATTCTTTCTAAGTTCATATTATTTTATAGTAGTACTGTTCATTTTAAGTTGTATTGTGTTTCTTTATATTATTAAATATATTATGGGTTCTTCAAAGATCTGTGTAAATAGACTGCGCCCTTACCTTTTCATTTTATAACTAAAAGAAAGGATATAAAAGAGTAAGTATAAATAAAATATATAAAAAATTATGTAGAACTTGAAAAAACTTAACACATTGCGATCAGATGTGAATATTTCGTCTTTAGCAAATCGATCGACATAGCCGGCTTATGAGAAATCTCGATTGTCATTTTTTCATATATGTACGTAAGTATTGACGACACAAAAAATTAAAAGTAATTGATTTGCTTGCTACTTTACTAAAGCAACGTAGTGTTAATATAATATATACACAATTAAAATAAAGATATTAATAAATATGTAATTACACATATAAAAGTAATAAAATATAAAAACGTTACGAACTTATTCCTCGAAGCAATAGCAACAATGTTGTATTCAACCCCGGGTGTACTTGGTACTGCCATGCATCTTGATGCGCTGATTACGAAAATGATAGTGAAAATTGGCGGAAATTTGCTTTTCATGGTGAAAACCATGAAAAACCCATTAAAATTATAGTTTTTCGTGTCTATCTCTGGAAATGATGAGAATTTTTTAAAAAGTTTCAAACAAAAGTTGTAGATCGTTTCGAAGTACATATTTTATGTTATATGAATTTTTGTCATATGAGTGATAGTTTTTGAGAAAATCGCGTAGCGCCTGGCGACCGCGGTCAGTTGTAAAGTCTGGTTTTTTCATGCTATAATTATCGATTTTGCTGTTTTTTTCGTTTTCTTTTGTTTTCTTTTTTGTAGAGATGGAGCAAAGATATAATATTTTTAGTTTGAGTAGGATTTTTGAAAATCGGGAGAGAACGCTCCAGTGGTTGCGAGATATTGAATTTATTCCAAAGGAACGATATTGTTCTAAGCATATAAATTGAAAATCAAATTTCCGCCAATTTTCACTATCATTTTCGTAATCAGCGCATCAAATACATAAGAATACCAAGTTTCAAAAAATTCGGAGGCATCCCGTTTTCGGAAGTTTATCCTTAACCCCTTGGATACCATATTATTTGAAACAATTCTTGCGCTTGAAACGGATTTAATTTGCTGATGTGTGCAGTAGTATATAAAGGCAGTAGACGTTGTGTGAGAATTCATTTATTTGAGCGATACGATGTAAATACATAGATCAGTATTAGTATTGTAAATACTACATAATTAGTATTGTAAGTCGAATCTAAATACATACATAAAAGAAGCAATATAATCAAAACAAGTGCATGATGAAACTAACAATTAGTCGCCAACGGTACATAAGGGGTTAAAATAGAATACTTTAACACATTGAGTGCCATGGGGGCCACCAAAGACCGGAGCTTTTGAATTCAATAAAATTTCTTACGATTTTTAACTAACAATATTCACGATATTTGTTAATACATCAAATATTTAAATATTGACGTTAAAGACGTAAGGCACTGCTCAACATTAAATTACTCTTAACGTTTATTGCTCTATAGAGATGTGATTATAAGAGAAAAATTCCTCGTTAAATAGAATC
Organism: Cerceris rybyensis; assembly: GCA_910591515.1. NCBI lineage: Eukaryota > Metazoa > Arthropoda > Insecta > Hymenoptera > Crabronidae > Cerceris > Cerceris rybyensis. Next base: position 24,754,262 of record OU342789.1, on the reverse strand, counting down.
GATGAAATTAGAAAATACGGTTGGTAATAATACGTTGCGTCGGTGCAACGAGTTTTCTGAACGATTAACTATCTTCTTACTCTTAAAGCAAAACTTTCAACAATTAGTGGAAAGTTACCTGAAACATCCATTATATATGTTGCGATTCAAGTAATTAATCGGTTCATATTAATAATAGCAGGCCATTATTAATACTAACCAAATAAAAAGGTGAAAGTGATAGACTTATAAAAATTGACAACATAATCCGATAATTATTAATAATTCAGAATTGTTTTCGGCAAAGGGGTGGAAAAATACCATGCAGACTCCGCACTAAACCAACTAAATGCAACAAATCAATTTAGTACTTTGCAGGAAACATTGTCCTGAATGAACAAAGTTCCAAATAATGAAATAAGTTTGAGAGAATGTGCTCAGTTGAATACTAATATAAGCAGTCAATGAATTCGTCGTTGCAATTGAAACGAGGGTAGCGATTCGAATCGCTGTAAATGTAAAAAGTTAAAAATCATTAGTAACTCCAAGTGCCATAAACCTTCTTATAAATATTTAAAAAAAAAACGCTAACTTAATGAAACGTACAATTATTACAATTTATTATTTATATTTAACAAACGACGTGAATATTATTAATAAAGGTTGATTGTTATTCACACTAGGCGTACCGGCGTTAAATTTATTATATTTCAATCAATTAACCCATTTACATCATAGCGCGGAATAATCCGCTATCAGCGAATGTCTGCTATAACCAATTACGGAATATTCCGCGAGCCGCGACAATCTGCTATCACCGAGCGCAGAATATTCCGCAAGCACACGACTGTCTGGACATATGACCGACCATGCGCGGTGATATGGGCCAGTCGTCAGTTGAACGTCGCGGATGCCTGGACACGGTGCCGTAAGTAGGCGCATGATGCAAATGTGTTAAATAAGCACATTGAAAAAAAGAAGAATCAAATGGAAAAGATTATCGATTCGGTGATTTGTATTTTTTGAGATAAACGTAGAATATTTATTTTGTAATTTTTCTATAAACTTAGAGTATTTTTGCAAAAAATGTGTACAATTCAACAATTCAAAACCAAATTTATTACATTAACCATAGTGTTTACATGAAACATTTCTTAGACCTGATCCAAAACAATCGATAGTCGCTTATAAATGAGTCCAATGTACGTTTCTGCTCCGTAGGCAATCAGAAAACTGAAAAAAAATTAATCCTGTCGGTGTGCCCCTGGATCATTGTTTTTTTGTTGTTGTTGCCCTTCGACATTCGCCCCTATTCGTTCATGTAAACCACCTCAGCCGAGCACATGGACAACAATGTTCAGTTTTATTTAAGCTTTTCGAAATATAAGTATTATGCAGCTTCAAGTGCTCGTTAGAACGTTACGCGCGAGGATATTAATTTTTGTCGTCTATTCAGCGATGCAATTACCAGCGTAGCAACGTTATTTTAATTGAGTTACGCTATAGCATCGCTTTCCTTCCTCGTCGGAGAATTCGACGATGATTTGAGTCCCTCGAAAAACTACGCTGTTGAAGTTTTAATTTCGTTTCGTGTCACAGACATCGTTTTACGGAAGAGGATCTGATTAAACGAATGCCGTAAATACCAAAACATTTTATGTATCGAATAGAAAGTATGTAAATAAATTTATGTCGGAATATTTGTACATATTTTAATTCGTGGAGGTAAAAATTTGTATATAGATGTGCCAGTTATTTTTAAGGCGACCTCAAATCTCAATATGTACGATTTACAAAACTACAATAAAATCTTTGGAAATAATTCATGCCATTGGATAAAGATACCTGTGCATAGATAAAATAGAGCAAATTCAGTTGCGAAATTATGACATATTTTCAATTGCTACGACCTGAGGTATATACTACATGTCTCATTAACCGTTTGAATCCCAAGCAGCGCGATCGCGTTATTCAGATTTTATGTCGAGAAAACCCAGCACATTTCGAGCGTGTGGACAACTGACGGTAAATACCTCACAGACTGTCGAAGTCGCGCACTTAGATTTGCTAACGCAAGTATTTACATCATACAGCTCCTTCTTATTAACCAGTTAGCTGTGTTTGATGCGTAAAAGCCACCACTGGTTATATATAATAAATTGTAATTTTGACGAAACCTAAAATATATTCGTAAATTTTAAGATGTTTGGAATATTTTGTGGCCATGCCGAAATAAAACGAATTAATAAAGGGAAGAAATAATTTGAAATAGATTTATACTCATCTCTCGATTTTCGTGACCCAAAATTCAAAAGAATTTTCGCCACAGTTAACTGGTTAATGTAAATAATACATTTTATATTACATCGAATAATACTATAATAATGCAATAATACATTACAAAATAAAACATTTTGTATGTCATTATTATCTTCTCACTAATTTTTATCGAACAAAACTTGAAATATCTATAAACTCATATTCATGTGAGGGAGCGTTCAACGGAACAAACACATCTTAACACATTCGCGACAGGCAATTTTTTTCCGTTTCTAATGCTGAGTACCGGCGAAAATTATGATATTGTAAAGCTGGTTGCCGCAAACTTGTATCGTTAAAACAAAGATAGTTATAATATTTGTTTTGAACTATCACTGTTGTAATTATGTGTTCTTGAAAATAAAAAGATTTGATAATTTGTATACTTACATTACAGGTAGATAACGGAGCATTTGTTATTACTATGCTTAGTTTATTTAGCATTATATTACATGCATTCTAGAAAAGCAGAGGGAAGACAAAATTTAATATTTCTGTTTAGTGTGATTAGTAAAAGAACAATGAGTTTTGCGTAAAGAAACTCTACATAATTTGCTTATATAAGAAGAGTCACGACATTTTCCATGAGTATTGCAAACTCTGCAACGTTTTTATGGATATTTTAATTTCCCCGATTGTGCAATTCTTTCAAACTGTTGTGTTGTCATATCACCTGAAAGTCTATAAGGACTATCAAGGTGTCTCATTAAGATAGCCATTATCCAAAGCGCCTAATGTTGGCGAATTCAAAAATAGAAATTGCAGGACGTGAATTCACGTCAGCGGCAACCAGGTATAGGATTTAAAATGACGTGAATTCACGTCAGCGGTCGCGAATGTGTTAAGGTAGTTCTAGCTGGATTCAGAACTAAAAGTTTCTTTTATCATTAGAAATGAAAAAAAATTACGTAAGAATTAATGCAGGGGCTAACTTCACAGAGGTCATTTCATTCACTTTTTAGGCATTAAAAAACATCTTTCTCTATAACTATGAAGTAAAAAATTATGAAAAAATTCAATAATATTCCAAAAGCATAAAATAATACATTGCTAATTTTTTATTAGAATCCATCGACTCGTTTTTCCATTAGAAAAATAAAAAAAGATTTTACGGACTGAGCAAAAATTTTTTCCATAAGGCCCATGTTAAGTATGTTATTTTTAAACACGATTTATTCATAAACCGTGTGGACGAACTCGTTGAGATTCCGGTTATAATTATAAAATATTATGAAGAATATATTTTCAAAATTTTAAGGAAATCTATCGAAAAATGAAAAGTGCCTCGAACTACTTTAAATATATGTGCAGAACGTAAAACAGAAGAAGTGCTATCGCGACGATTGGTGTTTTTTGGCATAAAATAAAATAAGCGCTATCATGCTGCTTGGGTCTTCTCGTACTCATCTAGGGAAAGCGCCGTTGCGCTGTTTGGGATTCTTCGACAGTGTTTTTTCAATATCCCCTGGGACTCAAACGGTTAAGCTTTCTATAAAACATGCCTCCACATCCTGTCCTATCATTAGAACGGTATTACATATGGTTCTTATAAATATTTGCATAATTTCTACAACTTTAAATTGCACAACCGTCAATGATGTTTTTAATTTCAATATTGCCCCAGTTATTAACTGTTAAAGTGCTTGTTAAACCCTGCTGACAAATGGATTGTATATCTTAATTTAGCACGAAAAATATGATAAAATCAGAATCGCTTGTTAAACTTTGCGTGAGAAAAAACGTACTTCAGTTTCTTTTCGAAGATTTTTACACTTAATAACCCATGTAATTTTTTATAAAGCAATTGAATGATATTATGTATCTATATGATGCAACATATTATGAAAATATATTAAAATGTATATTTATAGTCAAGTTTATTCTCATTTTCATTCGCGGGTACCAACTGCACTAAAAATGGACTTCATAATTTTTTAAACTAACGCTTATTTCATTTTTCAAATCCTCTTTGCTTGTTAACAATATATTTTATATAATATAGTTAATTTAAATTAACAAGATATAATTAGCAAAAATAGTTAATATAAATTTATTTAAATTTTATTTGTAAAGCAGTTTTTGGAAGTAACTGTCGCGTCACAACCCATGCGAAAGCATACAATGCCGGATATGTACCTCTTCTGGCAGTTCGTCTGCCATTTCACCATAAATTGTAAAAAAAAATTTTATATTTAATTATTAACGAGTAAACAAGCCACTCTATACTTAAAATGTCTTTGGCACTACTTTGAAGTACACAGTGAGCTGATAAATGACAAACGAATATCGATATGCGTCGAAACGACATTACTTTCCGGTCCCCCTAATATTTAGACCAGTGCTTCTCAAACTTTTCAAAAATTTCTTGAATGACGGTCTTTTTGCAGTTTTTTTAAACTGCTCGTGAATTCGTTAAAGTGAACTACATTTAATATATAGGTTACTATTATATAACAAAACATTTTTGACAAACATTCGTTCACTCGTACTACTTGTCAACTTGTAAGATTTTACCGAAAAATGTTCAATCTTGTAAGTAGTATAAGCCAAAATATCTCAGACGGTCTTTTAGCTCTGCCTGACTTATCACAGACTCGTACCACGCTATGAAATTGACAAATCTTAAAAAAATGAGCTACAGCTCATAGATAGAGTAAATCAGCAATATTTCAGACGAATTTTTCGCTCTTCCTGGATTCCAACAATTATTAATAATAAGCACTTCTCGAGCGGCAATAGTTTAAAAGACATTTATATTGAAATCGATCTAAATAATAAAAATTTTCAAACTTCGCCTTAAATGCAGCACGAGTTCTCTATATCCGTTCTCGTTGAAATTTAGAACAAATAGTTTTCTTATGAAAAGTCCAAATTTTAGAAGGTAAGAAAAAAACAAAACTCAGATTATTATTTTACCCCTATAGCTAAGAACCATCATTCTGTTCATTGATTCATGCTGTCAATATGCAAAAATTAGGAGTTTTAGTATTGAAAAGTATCATATTAGGTTCAAATACGAGTAAATATCATGAAAATAGATTCAATATTTTGACTCGGGGATCCTAGTCATAGGATCGGTAAATTACAGTGTTATGTGGGCCCAAGTTCGTCATTTGGGCATCCGTCTTCAATTCGTTCTAATATCTAGTAGTATAAAGTCGTTTCTTCTAAAGTCGAAGAATAAAAGTAATACAGTAATCCCCCCTATAACACGGTAGATTCGTTCCGCGTTATAGGAAAACGCGTTGTAGGAGTATTCTCGTATAACGCGCTCTATGGCCCCGTATAACGCGTTATGTACAAATGATTCAAATAAATCGAATATTAAGGAAAAACTAAATATGTGCGAAATATGTGCATTTTATTAAAATCAAACTAAGAACATTTAAAATAAAAAACTTATACATATGTGACTAAAAAACAGTTAATTTAAAAGAAATTACATGATTCCAAAATAGTTATGTTACATGTTTATTCGCTATCGGAACTACCTGAAATAACGTTCCACCGACATCTTTTTTTAAATAAAATGTTCAAAGATTTCACAATTTGAATCTTTGTTATTTTCTTTACTTAAGAGCATATCTTCTTGTTCGTCTATATTAATTGAAAATTCACTATCTAATGATTCTTCCTTTTCTATTTTATGTTTTTTCTGAATTTTTACATATGGTGCAAGACAGTATTGAAGATTTATTTTAAATTCACTAGATCGTTCCGCTGAAGAATCACAATTCGTAACAAGTATGTCCAATTGTTTTCCCAGTTTTACTATTTTATTCAGGTTTTCTATACATGAATTTTCATCTACTTCGTCAATAATCTGCATTTAAATTGATTATGTACAAATTCATTATAAATTTCACAGTACAGAAATATAACGTGGGAAATCCCCGCGTTGTATGGGGGAAAACACGTGTTATACGAGGGACATGAAAACGCGTTATAACAGTACCGTGTTACAGGGGGGATTACTGTATTAATATAAAGTCTGATTTATTTAAAACACCCATTTTTAATAGTTTCGAATTACTGAGTATATGATATACATGTCGCAGGAAAAAAAATGTCAACCTGCGCTTCTTTGTGCGTGTGCATGTGCGTATTATCCTCACGGTTTATATCGCTCTTAGAAATAAAGTCTGTAGAAACGAATGCGCGGGGTAGCCGATTCTTAAAATAGAACCAACAGCTCTGGAGTCGCAATTGTGCGTATCTTTTACACTGATACAAAGTGAAGCGCTGGTGGAGGAGGAGAGACAGCATAAAACGATGGGAGGATGATAGATCAGGCACGAGAAAGAGAAAGGGGCTGGAGTAGAAAGATAAGATGGTGGTGGAGGAAGCGGGAGGCAAAGAAAAAAAAACAGCTGCCATTTTATCCAAGGAGCTTGATTAGTAATTGACCAATCGTCTTCCCGGGACTTGTACAGCGACCCTTTTCACCTCCGACACTCCGGGTTCTCTTCTAACGTAAGATAACTCGAGCTAATTTCCTCTATGTTGTAAAGCTCATTTTTGGCATTTCTCGGCATTTAACCCTTGACCCGGCCTTATATGAGTATTTCGTAGAAATTTATTGAGCATAATTTTACAACTTCTGTCGGACGATTCTCGTTATCTGGTATTTCTTTTTTATTTCTAGTCCACGTACGTGCTTTCAGATAAGAACGTAGTGTGTACATTTTATAATGTATATCTTATAATGTGTATAATATTATTATTAGTATTTTATTAGTGTATTATTACCTATATATTAGTTATTGTAGTGCTCCTTTAAGTAAAATTCTTAAGAGTCGAAGGAATGAAGTTAGGCCCAAGCCTGATATCTTAAGTTTATATTTAACCTGTTAAATGCGTTCGACGTATATACACGTCAATCCAAAGTTCTATTCCGGTAGCCTTTTAGCATTAAATTGTCAATTCCTTATCGACTAAAAATGTAAAAATCCCACGTTTTGCTTCCCTCTTTTTGTAAAGTTTATAACACAAACATTTGCTTTGCTTTTAACTTATATATACGTAATTGCTCCACTTTAATTCCGTACCCTGCGAGGAACTCTCAAATTTAAATTTCGCAGTTAACTGGTCAATATAAACAACTGTGCTAGCGACTGCCGTTGCAGTTAGTTTTAGACAGTTCATTTTGAGCATCTAAGCGAGATGGTTGGGAAACACTCTTTAATACCATTATTCATTATTATTAGTATCCTTATTATTATCATTATTATTATTACTGTTATTATCACTATTATATTATACTACTCGACATTTTTTTGTTTATCTACAATCTGCACTAAACATTTCGTGAAAGTGCCGCATGCGGCTCGCGAGCCACGGTTTGCCGACCACTGATGTAAGATATTATTGAAATGGAATTGATTATAATGATTAAATTGATAGAACAATTGAATGAGAGTTGGCGGAAAGGAACACACGGTTTTAAGGACTTTAGTGAAAGGAGTGGGAGGTGGTTGATGGTGTATGGCAGGGGTGGCCAACCAAAATAATCTTGCGAGTCACTTTGAAAATGCATGATAACTTCACGGGTCGCATATAAAATTATATATCCCCATATTAAATTTAGACCCGCTATAGGCATTATTTCGGAGTGAAAAATTGAAATATAATGAGTTAATATTATTATGTTTACTATTATTCTTATATGTAAACATAGACAATGTAATAATTAGACTCCGGATGTTTATGCAAATTTCAAATTCAACAAATGCAGTTAAGACAAGGGAACCTATTTAGGAATTTGTTGCACTCGATAAATGTTACAACGAATACCATACTTTGGATATTTCGGATATATTTTTATATTATGTTCGTTTTGTGTATTTTAGCCGTACTCATTTTGTCATAAATGCATAAACATCCGGAGTCTAGTAATAATAATGATACTGATGATTAGACTGCGGATTTTTATGCATTTATGACAAATTAGATACGGCTAAAATATACAAAAAGAACATAATATAAAAATATATCTAAAATATCCAAAGTATGGTATTTGTTGTTATATAAATCGAGTGCAATTAATCCCTAGATAGGTGCTCTTGTCTCACCTGCATTTGTGAAATTCGAAATTTACATAAACATCCGCAGTCTACTGATGATAATCACGCGGTGCGGAAAAATATTCAAGCTGGGCCGCGGGTTGGCCACCCCTGGTGTATGGGAATCGAATGGTCAAAATAGGAAAATAAGGATTCTCGACTTGGAGCAGTAAATCGGGAATGAGTTATGATAGTGGTGAGTACCATGGTAATGGTAATACCATGGTAATCGAGTTACGGCATCGATGTAGGAAATATTTATGAAAGTATTCTTAATCCCGGTCGAAGGTATATTACGCTGTTCTCTCATACTCGTTATAGTATAGCTCGTAAAAATGGATCTATATGACAATGGGAATTCGTTTTAAATGGCCTGCCGGCAATCTACAAAATTCTTTAGAAATCGTCACGAAAAAAAAAGAAAAAAACAGAAAAGTTTGAGGATCACTGCTCTAAATTATTAAAATCGAAAAAATTAGAATAGAATAAAAGTGCCGTTAGTCATACCTACGTTTTCAAAATTTTTAACAATTTCAATTTCAATTTATTTGTTATATTCGAGATATGTACCGGAAAGGAAAGTCGTTTCGTTTTTCCAATACATGACAACGTGAAAAAAGGACTCAAAGAAAACCCAGTGAATTTTATGAGCAATGTATTAAAACTTTGCCAGATCGATGGAGAAAGATTATATTACCTATATAGGTATTATATTCTTCATTTATAAATTCCCATACACACATGAACCAATGATTTCAGGCAAGGAAATTATTTTCTCTTACTTTAGTGTCGAGATCCGACCCAAGCTGACTTTATGTCACGTGTATGGCGACATTCGACCGCAAAGAGTTAAGTAAGTGCTCTTAAGAAAGAGAGATCAGTATAGTAATTTGTGTATTATATGAAGCATATAAAATATCTACTGTACAGCTTCTCTATAAATTATATAAATGTGTATAAAAAAAGTGGGAACCCGTCCATTCGGGTGTTTCGGAAGGTTCCGAAGACCTAGTGTTAACTCACTTTCTACTTTGTTAACACCTACAACTATGCCACACTAATTAAAATGACTGATGCGCAACTTTTTATAAAAAGTCTCCAAGTTTACAGAAAAGTGATAGAGCAAATATACTACGTCCATCTCATAATATCATAAAACATAAATTATCTAAACGACCATCTTTTTCACCTTTCAATTCCTCATTTTTCAAATCTCTTATTCATTATATTGAAACACAATAAATTGTTCGTGGTTAGATTTAGTATTAACAGACACTTGTGTTTCTGATAATCGGAGAATCACTCGTTTCTTCGTAGTCAATTGTCTTAAAACATTAGAACCTTTTTTTTTTAACTCTAGTCAAGTCAAAGTCGTACCCGCGTAACTCTCGCACGCAACGCCCTCGTGTGCATGCGTATTAAAGCATCCTACTGGCATACCACTGCAATGTACTCAATTTATCCCCTTTACTACAAGTCTTAATTAATTAATCTTCCAATTGAATCTTATTACAGCTTATCTTATCGCGGTGGAACGCTCGAAAGGCAGCGTTGACATTCCTCGAGCACGAGAAATTCGTTCGGTCACTTTGACATGGGGATTCGTTGCATCCAAGAACGAGTTTAACGCTACTCTCTCACACTTACGGGCGGATGTCTCCAGATTGAAAGAGTGCCGGAAGATGAATGGCGATTTTGTTGTTCTTAACCCCTTGAAAAAGACGAGTGTCGCCTGCATCACTTTTTATACCGAATTTATTCTGACGGACTACTTTAATCCTTTGCTCTATGATTTCTTTTGTGACCGAACGCAGAATAATTTAGATTTATTTGTTGGAATAATAACAAATAATTGATTTTTGATGGACCGTAAAACTTAAAACAATATTAATAGCATAGAATTAATTTCTGAGCTACTGATATTTTCAGCTTAACAGTTTTTGGGAAGCTGAAATATATTCTGTTCCATTTATTGCACTACGAGTGACACACGTCATGTCAAAAGGTTATTTTCATGCTTTGCAATTAGCTTCAATAAAATTCGACATTTTTATCTTTCCATCGTAAAATAATAGATGCGGTAGTAAACCTAACCATTTTAAATCGACGAAGCGCAATGAAAAATTGAATAGTATTAGGAGTACAAATAAGTTTCCGCCGTTTTTTTTTTTTATTAAAAATTAAGAATTTTTGTTTTTGAATCAGCCCTAACGATTTCAAACGATGTGAAACGGCTTGCTGAGTCACTTCTAACGTAAGTGCAAGTTCTGTTTGCGTTTGAGACGAATCTTCCTCCAATAATGCTTCCAATTCCGTGTCTTCGTACTTTCTCGATGTTCCACTGCGATCTTTGTCGTCTACGCCAAAATCACCGTTTTTGAACTTTTGAAACCACTCACGACAACTTCTTTCACTCAAGGCAGCCGCATCATATGCTTCTACAAGCAACCGATGCGCCTCAGCTGCAGATTTTTTTAAATTAATGAATTAAATTAAAAGTTCCGGCAAATGATGCTTATTTGGCACAAATTTAGACATTTTTGGACGAAAAAAAAATATATGATGCTGATATAAAGTCAATACAGTCGACCCCCGGTAATCCGGCCCCTGACTAATCCGTCACCCCCTGTAATCCGACATGCCTATAACATGCAGGTATATACTTACAGTCGAGTAGTGTTATGAAAAAATATGGTAAATCGTTCGCGAACGCCTGGACAAACATTAACATAAATGTTTAGTTATTATTTTTTTGTAAGTTCTAGAGTCATAATAATGTTAATTTTATAATAAACCCTAAGTTATTTATTGTGTTGTTTAATTTACTAAATTCCACATCGTATGAGTTAGGTACAGTACATATAGAATCTTAACACTTTGATATTTTATTTGTCGGATTACGAGGTACGCTTTTCCAAAAAGTTCCGGACTACAGGATGCTGTGACAGTACTCTATAGTCCGACAAATTTGATAATCCGACACCGCCCTGCAAAACGTTTGTCGGATTACCAAGGGTCGACTGTATATATTTAACGTTATGTTGTTACTAAATGATCAAATTTACTTTATGCCAATTTAAACCTAAGCCTTGTGCAGCACCATCTTTCTTAAAACGGCGGAAACTTATTTGTACACTTAATATATTTAAATTCAAAATTGCAAAATGTAATTGTGAGGTAAGGGGTTAAACTGTTTGAGCTGCGCAATAAATGCAATTTGTGTTTCATTTTTACTTATCTTTCCGTGCAGCCTTCGCAGAGAACTTATAGAACGACGACTAATTTCGGAACCGGAAATGACCATAGAAACTGAGTTGGTAAATGGAAACAAGAGAAATATAACACTTTATCCATTATGTACCGGAAAATTTCGTACGGATACTTAGGTCGAGATTTAGGAACTCTGAATTTTAAAAAAAAGTAGTTTTATTTTATGATCTAGTCATCATTGACTTCTACGAAACTTTTCCATTTTTCCACAATGCCTAGATGAATTTATTTCGCTAAAATCTCCTAATTCCTATGATGATGAAATTCGTCTACTGCTAGAAAAGTGGTTAAAGATTATAAATAACAATTGCGATTATTTCAACGTTTAAGTATTTCTACTATATATAAATTAATATTTATATAAATTTGTAATTTTCGAAGAAATATCGGAATCAGCGAAATACATACTTACGACCAAGTGACATATCTAAAGTGGGTAGGATATTAAAAAGAATACCGGTTGGTAAAGTGTTAACAACCCTTACAATGCACAAGCAGAACAAATTAATAGTGATCTAAAGGCAAGAAAGCGACAACTACGAAGATCGAGAAAAGTTGCAATCACAGTTTTCCAGATTGAAGTTCTTCTCAGTTTGCTCTAAGAATACGTGTCACTGCGGGGGAATAAGATCTCCATTTCACAAGATGTGAAGACGGAATAATCAGTATCTGAAGGTAATCGAGACGGTTGCGTCTACAGCGAAACATTGCCCGGAAATGTGATCGCTCGGCGAATCCTCGCGGTCTTTTATCGGTCATGTGTGGATAGAAGAGCAAAGTCGGTCAATTTTTAATTTGGCTTTGACGAAGATACGGTTTCTGTTTCACGAGACAGATCAACAGAAGAGAAGATACAACGAACTGTGACAACTTTCAATGCAGGTGACTTTCCTGCACTTATTACGTATTACCTAGTCGTGAATGGGTTTATTGAGTATACTTAACACGTTAAAAGCCACTTATATTTCGCTCATTTTGATCATTTCTACTGAAATGATACTTCTCCTAATAAAATCCCATCTTTCTGTACCAGAAACTTGAATGCAGCGCCGATTTTGCTATAGTTTTCACTTAAGTACCATAAATTTCAAAAGAAAGAAAAAAAGGTGCATAAAGTTTGGAAATACTGTGCTGAATGTTATAGCACAAACACAAAAACATTTGGACGTAAGTTTGCCAGAAAACTCATAAAACAAGTTATTAGTTACTTACTGTAATGTGTGCAAATCTCAACCACATCTTTGCTTCAAATATTTTAACAACCTTTTCTAAATCTTAACATAAAATTTGTAATTGTAATTAATAGTTTAACTCTTGACAATGCCGGTCTCGCGCACCGATCGTGGACCGAACGGAAAATTCGGTGTCAAACCCTAGGGACTGAGGCCGCCTGAACGGAAAGTTCACTGTCAGTCCCCTGGGACTGACGCCGCACTAAACGTGTTAAAGATACATATAGATATATGTTCAATAGGATTTTATCTTTGGAATGCCACTATTTATATACAAAATGTGTTGGAAAATTCGTAAATATTACGATTGGAAAGTTATATGTAGAATCCGGATGTTTTTGCAAATTTCAAGTTTAACAAATGCAGTTAAGACAGGAGAACCTGTTTAGGGATTTGTTGCACTCGATAAATATTACAATGAATACCATACTTTAGATATTTTAGATATATTTTTACATTACATTCTCTTTGCATATTTTAGCCGTATTCATTTATCATAAATGCATAAAAATCCGAAGTCTATGTAATATGAAATTTCATTGAATCCGGTAGCGCCGGTCACCGGTACCCCCATGACAGTCAATGTGTTAAACCTGTTTTTTTTGCTGGAATAGGAACCATATAAAAGAAATCATATTTAAAAAAATATCCTGAACCTTATGCGTAGATATAAACTATATTGTTTGCAGCACATTTAAAAAAAAACTTTTTGTATGATAAGTGAGGACCACATAGAAAGTATGTATATCAAAACCTCACGATGTACCTAGATATTGATTTCCCAAACGTGAAAAAATTGAATTTACACGTCGGAACATTTGAAATGCTTCATTCATTTATATACTTAAATTCCAAAATGTGTATTTAAAACTATTCGTCGTAGTCAAATACGTCGATTTTTTTTGTGAAGAATTGATTCGAAATCACATTCGTTATTTGTAAATGCTACCTTGCACTTCTTCAGATATACATTAAATTTTGTAATTAATTTTTATTTATAATATACATTTGATGGTTTTTTTTATATAACGCACAAAAACAACGTTTAGGTGTATTTATATTTATTATAGAAATTAGAAGAATGATTCTCCGAGGAACCGCTAAGAAATTGAAACTCACTTCCACGAATATTTCTTTGTCGGAAGACCAATTTTTTGTCAAGCCAGTCAAAGTATTTAAAAACAATTGCATTTTTAAGCCAGTTAGGATATGATTCTATTAAATAAATAATGTTTAAACAATCGGCTAGGTTATTAAATGAAAAGACAGTGTAAGAGTTAAGTTTTCTAAGGATATGCACTCAGACTATATAAATAATCCTGGAGTAACTGGTAGCTCATAGTGGAAAGTACTTGGAGTGCAAAGGGTTAATAATACCAATTCAGAAAATATAATTTCCACAACATCTGTTTTAAAATCACATGACACGTTAGCTACTCCATTTCTTTCGACCTTCTATGGCTTGATCATGTTTTCAAATTTCAAAAGAACATTACCATATCTACAGAAACCCAAACCGTTTGAAATAGAGAAAAGCACAAATTCTCATTGTTGCTATTTCGAAGTCAATTAAGTTATTGAAACTTTTTTCTTAAAATTTTTAATTTATCAAAAATTTCGATGCCATTTCATGAAATATTACTAAAAACAAACTCAATGTGCAAATTTTAATTTTCCGTTTACGACCTTTACACCTAAAACTATTATAGCAGAGAAAATACTCGTTCCTCAGTTTTTATAGATCTTCAAATTTATAGGTATGCCATACAGTAGATATACCATGCCTATTTTACAAAACATAAATTACACAAATTTATAATCTTTTTGACCTTTTCATCCCTCGCTTTCCTCGTTGCTTATTTAATATACTTGAATAGCAGCGTCAGTAGTTCTAGAGGTAAAAAGTATATCTTTTATATTTATAATTATTCGCATACATCATTTAAAGTAGGTATAATTATTTGACTGCTTTTAAATAATTTCAAACATATTGTTAAGCATATAGCTAAAAATTATTAAATCACAATAATTCCAGCTAAAAATTATGCAAAATGGAATGGTCTGATTTCTAACAACTGATATGTATGCGGTACACAGTTCTCATTGTCTTTCATGCATTCATTTCGTCCGACCGTATACCATCAACGAGCTACTTGTCCGAATATGTATTCAATGTGGCCGCAGCCTTAAATGTATGCTCGTTCAGTTTAGTTGGACAAATCCTCAGCATGTAGTTGTACTCGCCCACTTGGTACAATATGTATCTCCGCACGAAATCAAATTCATAATGGATAGCGTATCATAATCATACCAAGATCCCACAGATATTCAAGATTAATCATCACTGTTGCTCTAGTACCGGTTGTGGATTAAGTAACCAAGTACAATAGTTGTCGGGCACTGAATGAAAAAGATGGGGCAATGTCTTATTAACTATTAAATTAAAATAAATCAGTATACTTTGAATTAAAAACCACTAGTGGTCCGCGAGAAAATTTCGCTGGTCCCCAGAAAAATGTGGAATATACTTACTCATCACGTTAAGTTATGTTTTAAGATGCATTGAAACATAATTCAATTCATAACAATACATTTTATGTGTTCTTATATAACAATTTTTTATATAAATATATTTACACTTAAAAAATCCTATTAGTGGTCCGCTGGATTTAAATTATGAATTTACTGGTCCGTGAGGTCAAGAAGTTTGGCGACCACTGACATAAACTGTTTATATGACTTTTCCTTGAACTGCAGAGAGTCTTCTGTTTACTCTACAAATTCCTAGAACGGAGAGTCATTTTTGTATTTACTCAATACATGTAATTATATATTGTTAATAAAAATCCTACACACACCAACGCTATATACCAAGCCCGTTAAAATGATCAATACTCAATATTTTCTAAAAATTACCCAAATCAATAGGAGAGCCATCAAGTAGTTTTCGGTTATCATTTATCGAGCTCAAGTTTCAAGGGCCGATATAATGAGAATTGACAGTTCGTGGAGTTTCCCCTTCCCCGTACCCCAAGCCAAGTGACTTCATAATTTTGACGATCTGTACTTTTATCTCGTTTCACTCCCTATCTACAGTAGAATCCTTCTAATGTTGCTCCCTCTAACGTTGCTCTCTCGCTAATGTCGACAGGATACTCCCGTTACTGTTACTTGTATTTTCCCCCACTTGGACTTTTTATTGCCCAATAGAATTTTAGTTTCGTGGCGCGTTATGTAGGTTTGGATGTTTACATGAATCCTTCACTCAAGTTTCAATTCTGCGCATGCTTATGCGCATAGGGGAAAATAAGTCATGAAAAGTGGGCATAGAAGGGAGTGTCAACATTAGCGAATGATCCTGGCCCGAGTTGTCAACATTAGAGGGATTCTACTGTATCTTTCAGTTGTTGGACTATTCACTTACTTCCCGGATATCAATCAGTTAAATGACAGGGCGAGGAGTTAAACCAGGTCTCGAACAACTTACCAGACGATTGCTTTTATCATCTGAGCGATCGTAGGTCCTTACCGGACAACGTTATTTCCTAGTTTCTACATTGCCAATCATATAATTGATACATTAACGATGTAAAAGATTATCCTCCGTGTGAGAAACGTAGCAAGAGGAGAACACGAGTCGCTTTGGACAAGGAAAAGAACTCGGTTAGAGGTCGGTGGCCGGCCTACCTCAACGTATCGATGCCACGCGTGCCGCCGCCGGCCAAAGCTCGACGCTCGATACGATCGACACGCTCAACGCGTGTGCGCCAGTATAGCACACCTTCGTTTCCGCGCATCCGTCAAGGTATGCAACGCTGTAAACGCGTCGTTCTATCGGCTGCAATGATGCTGTCACGTGCTACCTGATAGGGGACTCAACGGAAGTACAAGTAATGTCCTGGTTTAGACAGTTCGTAGAAAACGTTTCACTTCCATTTAATTAATGCATTGGCATTCATTGTCGTGCGCTCATACCATGCTCTATCATTGACAGGTGGTAGATGCTTCGATGTAACCTTTCAGGATGAAGTCTTAGGTGTTATTTTCCAGTCTTTTTCCTCACAGATGGTTATATCGCGAATATGGAATTTATCTCTAGAGCGTATTAGGATAAATTATGTGTCGTAAAAGTAAACACTTTAACTCTGTGAAATGTGTAAATATTGCGACGACCTTTCTAATTGTAAGTGCAATGTAGCGTTATAGTTTGTCGTTGATACTTATTATAATTTGTGAATTTCTACGTGAAATTAAGTTAATGTTGTGTCACTAATGGAAGATATACAAGAGATTATCGACTCAGTAATGTGTGTTTTATAATATCAATGTAGAATATCTGCTCTATGACTACTGTATAAAGTTGGAGAATTTTTGGAAAAAATTGGGAACCGATCGTTTCGATTTGATGGTAGTTATAGTGTTAATAAAAATGCAAATTTCTATACTTTTAAATTCACGATGAATATTATCTTTAAAATTCTATTCACAAATTTTCCGATGGAAGTATAACAGTACATAAATCTTCGTTGTATCAATATGTATGGTGTATCTACTGTTGAAGCATGACACTTCTATATGCAACGTAAAAGTAATTATTTAAAGAAGTTCAAGAAGTTTGCAATTATTAATGAATTCGAACACGCGAATCTCCCCACGTTAAACATTTATGCTAATATTGTTCCTGTAGGCTCTTATTTTACGCTCATCAAGTTAAGGAACGTATTGTAGGTCAAGATTTAAACATTTTACGTTTCCGAAACAGCACTACCTTGCGGCAAAAACTACTCCACGGACTTTTAGGCAATATTTTGCAATCACAATACTTTGAAAAAAATGCTGCTGTTTTTAGAAGAATGATTTTTCATTAACGAGAATTAACACAAAAACTTAGTTAACTTCAATGTATCTTAAAATAAATTCAGATTCAAAATATACAATTTGGTTGACATTTTTTTTATAACATAAGCGGCAAAAAAATCATTTTGATGAAATTTTTGTAGAAGTGTATTAAACATCGATTAATTACTTAAATATTGATTAATAATATAAAATTTATTCATATATTCGGTTAAGTTAATTTACCAATATAATAATTTATTTCTTATAAAGTTGCAAATGTATACAAAACAGCAAAGAGCAAAGAGAGAACATGTCTAATGTTGTTAAGAAAGTAACGGTATTAGCTATACGTTCATTTTTCTTAGTAATAATTAAAAAATAAAATGTTGCCAGTAGAGCTGGTAGTTGGAGTAGATCGTCTTTACTTGTTATGCCAGCCAGACTGGTAGTTGGTGCGCAAAGGGTTGACGGTAACCCTGTCTACCTGTTAGTTTACGAACGTCTATATGAAGTTGTTCAATAACGATCAATAAAATATTTACCATTGCTTACTAAGTGTACAAACAAAGGTACATTAATTTAAAAAATACATCTTATTTTATTCTACATTTGACCGGTTAAGAAAAGTACAAACGTATCCCGTCCACTTGTGATTTCGACAGTTGACTGTACATCAAAGAGACTTGGTTGGCGCACTGTCAAAGGTCATTCCCCCGGCTCATTCGTACCTTCGATCGTTTCGGCTGCAACTTGTTAAGACGAAAACAACGATCGAAGTGATACTCTCTATCACGGATTCCTGGCGCGGAAACAATAGAGCATGTACGCCCACGTTTCCTTTAACAATAAGCATACAGAGGGGTAGGGTACTTATTCGTCGTTAGCGAATTATTCGTTGCGCGCGAAACTTTTTCTCTCTTCGACTCGTCGCGCAAGTTTCACCTACGCGGAGTTTCGTTGGAGCGTAGGCTTTGCAATTCCATGCACGCACGTATGTGTCGCGCTTTATTCGCTACATTGGCTTAACCTGTTTCTCCGTAAAAATACTCTTCCCCTCGCGGGACCAAGAGACGTTCCCTTCGATCCGCTCTCCCTCCCCTTTTCTCTTTCTCGCCATATTATCCTCCCTCTTCTACTCTGTTAGTCGCGCTTACGGATATTTGACTGCGTAAGAATTATAATGGAACGATAATGGAGATGAAGGTGGGCATATCGAATCATTCCGGATCGTTCAGATTCGTGGGTTTTTCAAATTTATGCGATGCTCAAGTGGCGCAAAGTGTCACGCGTCCCACGTTGCTATCATTGGACCAGCAAAAGAAGTCGCTTGACAAGTGGTTTGCTCCGATTCGCTCAATAGATACACATCCCTCGTTCTCAAATATTCCCAATTCTGACGCGTGACTTGCGAAAAAACCACTCAACGACGAAATAAATGTTTAGTTCCCGGTTGTTTTTCGCTGAGCTCACGTTTCAAAGGCTAATATGATGAGAATAGGTAGTGCAAGGACAGTCTCCCGTTACCCCGTACCTCAAGCCAAGTGATTTCATTGCGTTGGCGACTTATATTACTTCCGATGCCCTGTACTGTCAACAGAGGGTAATCGGTAATTTTGAGCATGCAAGACGAAGCAAAAGTGTAAGTAGAGCAGCATGGCCTGTCAGCTCTTCGTAGAGCTGCGGTTTACGCCTCTCTCGCGATCGGTCTGGGCTGGAGCAAGCAGCCAGCTAGCCAGCATCCCGTCCGATCAATACCAGCACGAGCCGCGAGAGCTACCGGTTCGTGGAAATACGCCGACGACCACCATGATCACCGTCGACGACGATGAAGACGACGACGGACACGACGACAACGATGACACGACTACTATGCTTACGACGAGATCGGTTGCCTACGTAGGATGCAACGACGAGTGGAGTTCGAGGGATGGAGAAGAGCAGAAGGTGGTGCGGTGAAGAGATGACGGAGGACGACGAAGAAAGGGCGGCGGGAAAGGGAGGACGTTGCCAGGCGACGGAAGCTGCCTACCGGCAGAGTTCATCGTCCTCTGGCTGTTTCCTCTCCCTTCCACCGAACAGTTCACCCTCCGTTCGCGTCCTCCTCCGTGCTTCGTTTTCTTTCCCTCGCACTCGTCGTATGCACTCTTTCTTTTTCCCTTTTTTATGCTCTTCCTCTAACCCCACGCGTTTGCCCCTCTTCTCCTCCTTCGTTCTCCGTCTCTTCCTACCTACTCTTTGCTCTTTCTCACTCTCTCTCGCTCTTTACCACTCCCTTAACTCCCTCGTTGGCTTCTCCAAGTGGCCTCTCCTCTCTTTTCTCTCTCGCTCGCCTCTTTCGGTCTGCTTTCCTTCTCCTAATTAAACGATCTACCTTCACCTCTCTTTCGACGCTGTACTTTTTCCTCCTATCTACCGATTTACTCGATTTTCCTTTTCTTCTCTCAACTCCCATCTATCCTTACATTTCTCGCTGTGTCTCACACGGATGGTTCTTTCTCCTCTCTGCCTTACGCATTGACATACATCCTTGCTGAACCGCCGCTCCTCGTTTCCGCTCAAATCTCTTTTCCCTTGCCTCTTCTACTCGTCCCGTCTCAGTCATTTGCGTTTCTCGACATTATCACGACGCGCTGGCGATGCAAAAAGAGTCAGGCATCATCGTACCTTTCTGCAACAATGCTTCTAGGAAAATAAGGAGAATATAGAAATGTCGGAGAAAGAGCGAGTGGATTTTTTTTCCATAGCCGACTATCAGTATTACCGTGAAAACAGTAGGTATGTAAAGGAACATTTATGACGTGAAGGATGTACACGATGATCAAGTAACTCCACCAATATCAAGTACGCCTCTTATCATACGCAGTAGAAATGAAAGTTACCCCTTTGCACTCGAGAGGTGAGTCTCACTCACCACATTATTCGGTACCGCAACTCGAGGGGTGACTCTCGCTCACCATTTGGTTTGATGCGGAAACTCGATGCGCGAAAATGATTTGTTTTTTGTTTTGATTCTTTGAAGTGAGTTTCTATGCCTTTGGGCCTTATTTACATCTCGAAACTAACCACAGAAACAATTGCCTCCGCCGGGCGAGTATTTACGCCCATAGCACTCAAAGGGTTAAGGAGGTCTAAAACTTAGTACCTGGTGGGGCGGCAAACATCTTGTCGACAGCTCTCTACGGGAATAAAACCTAAAGGTACGATTAGAGCTCGATCAGGGTGCTCACATTTGTGTATTATTTATATATAATTAACGTAAAGAATCTTTGTGCGTACCCACCGATGACTCTAACGGGACTTTGGGCTTGCTCGAAGTAAGCTAGAAAATTTGGAATTCTCCATAAGGTGTTGACGGTATGTCGTTGCCTTCCCTCTCTTGAAGTCCTCGAGGGGGTGGAGAAAATTAGTCTAATAACCAATAGTTGGTTATTTTAAAAGACTCCACCGCCATATAACCTCAGAAATTTCATACACGACTTCAAGGGAGAGGCACATCACAACGACGTGACCGAGTGTCAACTTCGACCTTCAATTTCGAAGAGATCCGTCTAAATAGAAAGCAACATACCATTCTCACAGGAACTAAGAAGGATTGCAAAGTCTGCTGTGAAAAAAATACATCATGCAACAGACATCAACCAACATATTATTGTAACACTTGTCCCGACAAACCGGGCATGCATCTAAGTAGTTGTTACGAAAAATATCATAAGAAATGTAAGAATGTAAAGATATACAAAAAATTAAAATATATACGTTTTTTAGTTTAGTTTGTATGTGTATCCATTTTAAGTTAGGGGCAAGAAACTCCCCAAAAATGCTACAAAACTTCTGGAGTTGTTGGATCGTCCGCGCGAAACAGGCCTCGAGTGCGAAGGGTTGATTTGATACTTGTAGCATCTATGTAATACGATAGAAGAAATTTTTTAACTGCTGACGGTTAAGTCATTCGAAACTCTACGTAGTTTTTTCTCAAACAGGTATGGTAATTTAGATGGCTAATTAGATAGTCTAAACTAAAACCTCTATCACCTGTGAGAGATTTCTCAAATATGTTACAAATACCGTAGTTTCGATGATTCGGAAACCACTTTAGACTGTAGGATCCGGGTGATATGATTACTATTAGGTCATTAAGTATGAAACGTCCGATTTGAAACTAAAAATTTGGTTTATTATATCTCGGGCAAAAAGTAACATAATTAATCAATATATGGACCTAAATTATCAATACAGCATTGCCATTTTGACGATAGTTTATTAATACCGCTAGCGAAAAAATTTGGAGAGCAGTATGTGATAAAATTGCGAAAGGCGTTTTGGTGATTCATTTTGAAGATCAAAATCTCCAGATCGGAATTTTTCAAACCATCGACGTACTGTACGTTCATTAGTAACATGCTTGCCAAATACTTGGTTCACATTTCGACTTGTCTGCGCTCCATTAGTTCCACGACGGAACTCATACTCGAAAATAACGCGAATTTTTGTCCTATCCATGGCTTACAATATTTAAACTTCACGCGACAATACGACATATTATTAAAAACTAAAGAGTGCGTCTGAAAGCTAGATGGCGTACCTTATCAATGCAAAAAAAACAAAGGACGGATTATGTGAGAGATCGGAGATATCCAGCATCAAACTTGATGCTTTAGGTAATCGCACATTTCATACTTATAATAATAATAATAACTTTATTCACAAAGAGAAAATGCAAATGCCCTTACGCACGAGAGTATAAATACATGTTTTTCAATCACAAGATTACATAACATAGTAGTAAACTTTAACAAATACATAAGGGAAACATCTCGTTTGGGCCAGTTTTGTCTCGAGGAAAAAAATTCAGGAAAATAAACCTCGACGAAATTTCATACTTAATGCCATAATAGATATAGTACTTGAAGCTGAAATACAAAAGCAACAACAAACAGTGTAATGTACCGATCCTTCGATCAGTTAGTACGTAAGAAAGCTTTAACGAATATTTTATAGGGACAAATAGTTTGTACTACGGCTCGCTAAACATCCCTCATCACAGATTCACTGCCTCAACTCCAAAGAATCCTATTTCTCCATCTCGACCCTTCAATTCACTAACACAGTCAGCATTCCTTACTCATCCATGAGTCATCGTCCAAATCCAAGGTCTAACTTCCTATTCCTACCCTTAGACCCCGACCACTGACATCACCACTTCCACTACTTTTCCAAACGCCCTTAAAAACCCTGTACCTCAACTAAAATAAATTCGATAATCACATATACTCTGTCGCGCCATACACAACGTCTCTACAGTATTCTACGATACAACAGATTATAAATTAAAAGTCAAGTTCTTAAAGTTTCGTGTTTCCGAAACTGCGAAACCTCGTGTTCGCATTACAACAGCTTAACATTTTAAATTTCATATTAGTCTTAGAAATTTCATTCACGCTGTAAGTAGTTCGTATTAACTCCTTGTCTTACGCGACAAGTATATTTTATTTCTTTCTTAAGCGACCGCGCAATAACTCAGAATTAATTGTTGGAATAATAATCTGATTCCCGAAATATCAATATAAGTTAACGCAATATTAATATCATAGAATTAATTTCAACGTCTTCCAACCTCCAAATATTTTCAATTTAACAGTTTTTCGAAAACTTAAAAATTTTCTATTCCATTTACCGCGTCACGTGCGCCACACGTCATTGTAAGGCAAGGGATTAAACAAAACTGAAGGTCAGAAAGTAAGAATCAGCAAATGAGAAGAAAACTTCTTCTATTAAGTTCGATTACGTACACATTGTGTCTTACATCGCACTATAGAATGGCATGTGTACACTCAACGAAATTGAACACGACGCCCTGAGGCTCTGCGAGATGAGAGTTTCCCCCATTTAGTTCACTTACGTGTTATACACGCCATTCTGTCAGGTAGCATCAGAGGCATTGTGTACGTAATTGAGCTCAGGGTGGAAAGTCGTCTCACCTACGTAGTGCCTAGGATGTCACATTCCGTTTTCCTTGCTTGTATATATGTGATAACCTTATGCGAATTCAATTCCACCTGTAACTTTGGGTCTTTTGTGAAATAATGTCATACTACCGAGACTGTATGTGACAATTCTAAGAAAGAAAAAATTATTCTATCTTGTAAAATGTTAACACGTTGAACGTTGCCGGTAGTTTGCTAGTTTTGGCATTTTCACTGAAATGAAACTTTTTCTATTAACACTAGAACTATCAAACCAGTCAAAATGACTGGTACACAATTTAAAAAAAAAATTCTCCAAGTTTATATAAGAGTCATAGAATAAATATTCTACGTTTATATCAATAAACATATATCACCCAATCGATCAAATTTTCCGCCGCTTGATACCCCCTTTTTCAAAGTACTTATTTAATTTATTAAAATATGTTGGATTTGACGCCGGTAGTTCTAGTGTTAAAATCACATTTTCAGAAAGCAGAAGTTTAAAGACTTGTATATACATATATTCATGTATATAAAATACTAAATCTCACGAATATTAACTAACTCTAACTGCAAATAACTTTAAATACTCTCTAACTCTCAAAAACTCCATCACTCTTTCAAAGTATGTTCTCCACTCACGTTATATTCTCAATTCACGATATATATTTAACTTACTCACTCTCAAAAATCACGCTCACATCCATCCTGGATACTTTTTATCAGATAGTCTTCAAAGTCACGTCCAAAAGCACGCATATAGACAATCCATCCACATTCACTAATTATAAAGTTAAAACTATTGATTAACACATTGCATACGGGTGACGAGAAATCTCGTTTGTCATTTTTTCATATTTACATTGATATCAGCGACAGAAAAAATTACAAAGAAATTGTTTTTCTTGCTACTTTACTAAGGTAACGTAGCCTTGATTGTTCTTATGACAATACTTAGCGAAATAAATGTATATGGAGTTTTCGAAAGAGTACAAAATAATTGTATATGTTAAATGTACCAAATCCTCGGAGCGTTGAAAAATCTACAGGCTCTGCAAGCTCGTTGAAACAGCAGAGTGGCATACGCAATGTGTTAAGTTTAAAAATTCCGTCGCTACATGTATAGTAAGCAGAACTTTATCTTTCTCGTGCTGATATTTAAATATTGACTGTATTAGAAAATTTGTTAATATTAAAGTACAACAATCACATGAAATTTTATGTAATAGCGGCGGCCACCGGTGAGCCCCGTGGCGTTTGACCCCATAACTACTGGCGTTCAATCTAATATATTTAAAAATATTAAATAAGTATGGAAAAAAGAGAAATTAAGAGATGGAAAAGATGACCGATTTGGTAATTTATGTTTTATAAGATGGACGTAGAATATTCATTCTATGACTCTTTTGTAAACTGGGAGAATTTTTTGAAAAAATTGTGTGACTTGTTTGGTGCTTCTAGTGTTAATGTGTTAATTGAGCTATATAATGATTAAAATTACACAAATATTATTTACAGTTAGATACAGTTTATCTTTTGATGGTTTAGATACACTTGATCTTTTAGATTCCATGGTTTGATATAATCTTTCCCCATCAATCTGACAAAGTTTTAATATCTCGCTCATAAAATTCACTGGCTTTGGATTCAGAATATTCAGTGAGTTCTTTTTTCACGTCGCCATTTGTTCGAAAAATACGAGGTTCTTTTCCACTACTCATAATGTATTAAATTCAATGTCTTACATGTACTAAGACAAACATATCAGGTTTTTAGAAAAAAATTATACTTTGTGAACAATGCAAGAACTAAATAATAATAAATTCCAGCGTTCACAATAATACAAAAGCCTTAAAGGAAACGATTTCAAAGTGAAACTTATAAAATCAAACAAATTGCCTACATATTACAATTCACAACCATGAGCATCATCTAGTTTCCCATGCAAAAGTTTGCTGTTCATTGATTATGATGGTGCAATGAAATAGCGCGACCTACCTACTGCATTTCACGAGGTATGCTCTATTATCATCAATGACAAACCCATTTCGACTAGCATCGAGAATACGTTCTCACGTTTATGACAATATTATACTATTTTCGTGTGACAGTTCTCGCAGTCAGTTCGATCTGTTCGTTGGTTTGTAACCCACGCTATAGTTAACTTCAGTTAGTCGTAATCGGTCTTTCGCTTTCGATTTAGCCTCGTTCCTTGTATTAGAGCATATCCCAGCCTCTCTCAGGTCCATTGATCTTCAGCAGTATGTGCCATGTCCCTTTAATCTTTAGAGTGTTATACATTTTTCGTCTTGCTCTTTAAACTTGTAAGTTTCAAGTGTATATGAACTCGAAGACGAGTTATCTAAGGTAGCGCATCCTCACCGTTACTAATCACAGGTGGAAAAACTCGTTTTATCGCTTGTTGCACGCGTATCGAACGAAATGGTAAAAAAAAGTCGTGTTGATTGGATTTATAAATATGATGTGTCTCGTAAAGTTTATCGGGTGGAATTTATTAGATATCGGTGGCATCGAACGATAGGCGTGAAATCTTTGCGGTGTGGATGTCGCGATGTCTGGAAGTCAATATCGGAGATGATTGAATGTAGGGGTCTATTGATAACTATTAATCATGTGTGATTGCTTTGAGAAAAATTTCGATTTCCGTTTCAAAACACTGTGTGTGTGTCAAAGGAAAAATTATTGCTTTTCCTTATTTTCAAATAAATTTTCTTCCATTATAAAAAAAGATTTTTTTTTGTACTTTACCTCATATATTACAGATACGGTGACTTGGAATTCAGCTATAACTAAAGGCCAATGACTGACATAGTAAAATTATTGAAACTAAAAATTACGAACATGAACTTGCAATATGTTTCAAGACATATTCAATAATTATCTACTTGTTTCTGTAAGACTTCTTTGGGATTTTTTTTTTTAATTTTAATAGTAGCAGGAAAAAATCTCTCATGGCTTTTAAGTGTGTCAAAAAATTAACTATACACAAATGTGACGTTACTTTTTGAGTCCATCATTTATATGAACTTTCCGTCAGAAACATTTTTTCTTTTATCTATTTCATAGCATTTGGACTTTATTTTTCAATTATGCTTTTTTTTTCTAAGATTTTATACTTTGCTTAGTTTTCACAGGTGAAGATGTCTTTTTCATCAGATTTAGATTAACAGATTTAGAAAAGATACAAAAAGAGACTTTAAATAATTGACAAACTCTTAAAAACGCGATATCAGCACATACCAGGAAGTATCTTAATTTTCAAACTAACATTTTTGTTTCAGAACGTTGATCACAAAATGAAGTTCCGCTCGAAGAAAGGCCAACTGCCGTTTGTTGAACTGAACGGTGAAGAGATCGCGGACAGCACTATTATCCTTCGCGAATTGAGCCAAAAATTCGGCAAGGATCTGGACGCTGCTCTTACGTCCGAACAACGAAGCGTCTCTCACGCGATGATATCAATGATAGAGAATCATCTCGTATGGGTAGTTGCATGCTGGCGTACCAAGAATCTCGATCAAGTTCTGAAGGGCTATAAGGTGAACTTGCAGCATGTCCTTGGTTCACGTATTCCCAACGGCATTCTAAACTTCTTCTTCAAACTGACATTTGGACGCAAGGTAAGTATTGCTTTTACTCCATTTACCGTAACATCATCGTCAAAGCATGCTAACATAGTTCTCAGATTTCCATATAGAGTAGTTGATCCATAGTGCCGTTGAAAGTGAAAAATTCTAGTTATCCTTTGAATTTCCTATTGAAATTTTTCTTTAAAAAAACATTAGTAAACATAGTTACATGTTTCGTTTATTTATTCACGCACATATTGTGTGATGACATATTCATTGAAGTAACACCATATATTAGATGTAGTTTTCATATCCGTTACATTACTTGGCTGTGCCATCTGCATTTCCATTCGTAGCGCCTGCTTCAATTGTAGCAGGCTTAGCTTTCGATGCCACCACGATGTGCAAGCCTAAGTAATAGTTAACGATAATCGGGACAACGAATCGGAAGTAGAGAACAAAGCGTCTTGACCGTTTGTAGTGAAATGTAGTGGGATTGGTTACAGGGCGCAAGAAAAGTGAAGGCTCAAGGTATGGGTGTGCATACTCCGGAGGAGGTCTCGCAGTTTGGTTGTGACGACCTTAAAGTTCTTTCCGACATGCTGGCTGATAAGCCATTCTTCTTTGGGGACGAGCCAACAACGGTACGTTATTATTCTTACTATTTAATATTTGTAATTCTTGTTAGCGACAAACCGGGGTAGATTAACACTAGAACTACCAAACCAGGCAAAATTACTGGTACACAATTTTTTCCAAAAATTTTCCAAGTTCATAGAAGAGCTATAGAACAAAAATTCTGCGTCCATCACAAAAGACATAAATCACTGAATTGATCATTTTTTCTGCTACTCGATTCCTTCTTTTTCAAAGTAATTATTTAATATATTAAAATATGATAGAGTTAACGCCGGTAATTCTAGTGTTAACACTAGAACTACCAAACCAGTCAAAATGACTGGTACACAATCCTTTCCAAAAATTCTCCAAGTTCATAGACGAGCAACAGAACGAAAAGTTTATGTCCATTACAAACGACATAAATCACCGCATTGATCATCATTTCCGCCACTCGAATCGTCCTTTTTCAAAGTACTTATTTAATATATTGAAATATGATAGATCTAGCGCCGGTAGTTCTAGTGTTAAGGGTACCAGAGAAGAATATCTTGTTTGGATGAAAAAATTTCTTACTGTTGGGAAAGCCACTCGCAGAAATTCACTTTTAATTTGAATTCAGCAGAAGCTAAATGTTACATAATTATTGGTAAATGTTAGAAAACAAAAAGTTCCAAAAACACGTAGTCACTCATTTCGTCTATACTTTATAATGTAAATTTACACGAAAATAGAACAGCATTTACTACGAAAGATTAACAAAAAATTACGAAATTTCAGTGCGTTATTTAAACAAATAACTTTTTGCAGTTATTATTTATATCGCTGGATTCGAAATTTCAAGGCGCATAATTTAGAAAAAAAGTGTTTGCCTCCGACCTTTTGGGCTCAATAGCGGAGACATGTCGAAAAAAAATATTTATAATCCTAAAGTTTGAGGGCTATTATCACCTCTTAAAAGTGTGCAATTGTCGATATAAAAAAATACGCGTCAAATATTTCTTCGAGAACTATCTACCATATAATTTTCATAAAAATTAGTTAGGTTATTAGTCGGTAAGATGAGTTTTATTTTATGTTAAAGTCACAAGAGGGCACAGAGATTTACTTTTTTTCCCCAAAGTAGTAAAAATGACCTAATACGATGACCTTCTATATGATATCTCATAAAGAGTTCATTTTTTGAAGATGAGATTCAGTTTTTGAATTATACAAGTTATTTCCTTGAAAAGTGATAATATTTTTATTTCACTCCAAAGTGCAAATGTTCCGATTATGTATAGATTAAAATATACAAATGCAACTCATTGCAAACCATTGCACATTTGATGAAATGTAACAACTCATTGTTGACATTTCAAGGGTGAAATTGTACTATCATGCCCAAACATGTGCGTATTAGCATACACATGTAACTGAAAACCTTACAGACAGAAGTGAGAACATTTGTATTTTACAATAATATAAAAAATATTCTCACCTTTCAAATAAATGCTTTGTATAAGTCAAAAACTAAATCCGGCACTCTTACGGTGACACCGCTACATAACAGACCAATATTCTCTTACCAAAAGCACCGTAAGCAAAGATTATCTAATCACATGTATTCCTCTTTTTGTTCTGTAGCTCGATGTCGTAGCATTCGCTCATCTCGCTCAGATTCTTTACATCGACAAAGAAACGCCATACAACCTGCGAGACTACATGCAAGAGAACTGCCCGAATCTGGTTGGACACTGCTCGCGTGTGAAGGAGCGATGTTTCCCGGATTGGGATGAAATTTGCTCTACCCTCGACATGAATACACATCTACCGAAACCGGAGAAGCAAGAGGAGAACGAAGGCAAAGAAGAAATGAAGGAATCGAAGGAATCGAAAGAATCAAAAGAGGAGAAAGAGGGTGACAAGGAGAAGGCGGATAAGGAGGAAAAGGAAGTTGAGAAGGACAAAGAGGTCGATGAGAACAAAGAAAAAGAGAAGGACGGGAAATAAGCTGTTCGAGGCGCGACAGGAAGTAATAAGTCGTTCAAAAGAGGATTTAACGTGAAAAATTGAGGGCGTGGTCGCGAGAGGATAGAGGGGGAGTAACGGAGAGAATGAAAAAGTGTGTATGTGTGTATGTATGAGCGTGTGCATGCGTGCGCGAGTGAACGAGCGTGTGTGTCACTCGCGTGGATATTTCGACGAAGAGCAAACGAGCGGCGGAAGGGTGGCGTAGAGAGCACCGGGAAAGAGGGGGAGAGGGGAAATTTGCGCGCGAGAATCACAAAGAATGGACGGGAAAGGAGATATTCGGGTCTAGGAGCTCTCTACTTATACGTATAGATATTAATAGACTCGTAATGTTAATACTTGATTTATATACGTTCAACACGTTCAACGCCATTTCTCATCGACACCCCAATACACACCTACACGACTCTTTGCGAACCGGGCCCTTATTCCCCTCGACGAACAAACGAACGGGGCTATCTTCGTAAGTCATTAGAACGGTAGGTTTGCAATATATCAAATGCAATAGCCTGACGCAGGTGAGATGCTCATGAACAGTGGCCAAATGCAATGTACGCTAGTATATACGTCGTGAGTAGTTAGAAAAAAGAATGTAACAGATCATCAGGGTTACGGCGGTAATAAAATTCTGTGTCTCGACCCCGTTTTAGGGAGAGCGCGTGTCTCGTAATCGCTATTAACCATTTGCCCTTGATGTGCGGTAGCGAGTTACCTTGCGTTCCAAACGACGCAAGATATCTCGCAGTAACGGTCTTCGTTTAGCTGTGTACCCTTTCGTAAACGTTTACCCTCTAACTGGCGTTCGGCGGAGATTTTTCGATCGTTCTCCAGCGCATAAAAGATCATCCCCGCCTTGCTAGTAACGTCAGAGATTTCTCGATGCTTCGTAAAAGGATGTTTTACTTCATTGACATGGATTTTGAACGATATCTAGGAACCGTAAGAATACGTTTCGTCAAAGAAATTGGATGTTATGTTTTATGAATGGAGGATGGGCGAGAAGGAACGGGGAGGGGGACGGCTGGTAGCTTTCCGTCGAATTACGGCCACTGCTTCGTTTGCGTCGGCTTCGAGGCGAATCAATCGTTTCGTTCATCGATCATCGAGTACACACTCATTCCCACACGCGCACTGAGTTCGACTGCTTTTACGATTTTATGACGACATCCCGAGGAACGAAGACTCATTTGCGATTACGGATCGATGGCAAATATTATTACGATAATTTGTATATTATTATAGATACGTGTATTATTATGTATACGCGGATGCAGTCTGAGTAAGAGAAAACATCGCCGTAGGGGAGAGTTTGACATTGTCGTGTCGAAATTCTTTCGGCGCTTCAATCGTCTTCTTTCTCCTTTCTTTGCTCTTTGAAATGAAAAAGGAGAAAAGATACAGACAATCCACGATCTCTTGTGTCTGGCTTTTCTTTTTTTTATGCTACTCAAAATGCTGTGCTGCCCCGTGTTAGTTTACTAGACGATTTTCTCGAACGAGTAAGAAAAAGGAATGAAAAAGAAATTTTACAAAGTGTCTTTCACGCATCGAAAAACAGTCATTTTGATGTATAATGTTATCGAACGGGAATTGAAGTTTTTCTACGAGGCCGTATATCAACGGCCAAAATGATATTCCACCAAGACACGAGGATAATATGTTATATTTAAGTAGCTTACTATTATTAACGACGATTACGATTACATAAAGAAAAGAATAACAATTAGCGTGTGGAGCTGTTTATACTTAGGACGTATACCGACGCATACGTTTACACCCGTGGTTACATATTATTACGAATTATTACAAGTACTAGTAATTAATATAAATTAGAGACAGAACACTGACAAGACCACAAGAAGTTGCAAGCACAGTATGTAGGCACATCCAGTACGGTAAGATTATTGTAAGAGGAATATTAATAATAATTATACTACGACTGCTCGTTTTATGCTCGGCGCTATACATTTCATTGTCATTATTATATCACCATTTATTAATGATATACATACGAACAAATAAAATGTGTTTATAAATATAACGTGATCTTTACGGAATGTATCGGATTCTTTATTTTTTTTTTCATCATTGAATACAATCGCGGAATACCAAATTGCGGCGAATAAGAAGTCATGATAATTAAACTGGAGGACTCTTTAAAAAGTGGTTAAAATAAAAAAATCGTGGATTCTGAAGAAACAAGAGATGATCGAAATGGAACGATAAGTATGACTTAATTTGTATTAATTTCTTAGAATTGAAATACATCTTGTGTACATTGAATAATGAGTACAAATTACATTAAAATGTATCTTTAGTACATGAAGAAGGATATAAAGAGTTTATAACACACAAGAACTACCCAGATACTTCTAATATCTACGGTGTTTCTTCTATGTCATTTTCAGGTTTTCAAATACTATACTGATAACCCCATATACTATACAATAACTGTTAATTAATACATTGGCTATCGAGTATCTTATACGTGCCATTTATTCTGAAAGCGGCGCGAGTCACTTTCTTTCTAAATTGAGATATTTAAGGTTTGCGTTTTGATGTTTGATTCGTGCTTAACACGTTAAGAACCACACCGGTCCCTGGAGACCGGCCTGTGATTTTTCGTTTATGTTGACATTGTTTGATGAAAATCAACGATTAGTTTTTTACCTAAGCTACCCTGTCGCACCTAATTGAGCCATTATTAGTGCTTTTAAGTAAGAAATACAACATTTTATCAAAAATTAATTTAATTTATCGAAACAAATAGAAAGATGCCTATCTTAATAAATTGTTAACGGTCATTCAAACTCTTGTTTTTCAATAGAAAATAACCAACAGGTGAAAAAATACACAAGGACCTTAAGCGCGGTGTTTTTGAGGAGTATGTTACGTACAGACTTGAACATGTTTTGGAATGTTATGACCGTGATTATGATTTAACGATCACTGTGATAAATCACTATTAGCGATTTCACGCGCCATCTCTAATATCGACGGATTAAGTTCTGTAGAAGGTGGTAGAAAGCGGTGGTGTCTAACTTAACTTCGATTATTATTAATATACTGTCGTTATCCTAAAAAAAGAAAGGAATGTCTAGAAATAAAAATAAATTATACCCATTGCAGTTCCATTAAAGTATTAAAAATATTAAAAACTGGGAAAATGAACAAAATATTGGTCGTACTTTGAGAGATATCAATGTACCGCACAGTACGGTCACGAGCGTGTTCGTACCTTTGTGCCAGCAGTCTGTGGATACGAAAGTGAACTAAACGATATAATAAATTAAACAATCGCAGAATTCTTCATTTTGAATTTTGAAAGTTTTTAACAAGATTTAAAAGATCAAGAATGGCTAACGAACATTTAGAAACTAGAGAAGTATACATTAGTTGTTATATATGTGCATTTTAGACTCAATAAAGCAGTTATAATAGTTCGCGTCCTAATGTTAAGAAGTGATCATACCATATCATAATGCAGGAAATAAAACCCATATATTTCAAAATATTTGACTATGAATATGCAGCAGTTCCCGTTCGGCGAGAGAGGACCAACATTTCGTGTTCCTTCGCCATAAAAAAAAAGAAGACATCGACAACTAAATGTTATATTCAGAGGCACAACATACTAATGCAGAACTGCGAGTAGAATTTGAGCACAAATTTTGAAAATTTCTTATCAAGAAACGGATCAAATTCAGGGGCACCCGGTCTCACAAGTAAGCAAGGGTAATTTTCAAACACGATTGTGACGCTACTACTTCGGGAGAGCGCCACAAATCAGCGCGCTGCAACGCACAGTGTGTAATTTAACCGTTCTTGCTGGACAAAACTATTTTTTGAAAGAAATTAATAATTTCAAATTATGGTTTTCGTTACTTTTAATGACTTCTCTACTAGTAAACAACATAATGATATACTTAGCGTTAATAATAATACATATTTCAATAGTTATTTAACGTTTATACGTAAAATAAGAAACTCTCAACTTTAAAAATTTGTTGTAAGGCTTATTTTAATTTTTTTTTTGTGTAAAATGATCCTGTAAACTCCATCAATTGCAACGAAACATATCATTTTAATGTCGTAAAGATTTAAGCAATGTTCAAAGCGGAGCAACGTTCATAATGCCGCAATCTTTATGAATATTTTCCGATTTATACTAAATTTAAACGTCCACGAGAGAATCTATTAACAGGAGGCGATAGGGCAGACATTTTTCTTAGGGCAAGCAAAAAAAATTGCAATATAAATTTTATTTTCAGCTGAAAAATTTGAAAACTTCCGCAAGGCATTTTTCTTGGATCTTGTGAGCGAACGAAACTAATTGTAAGTAAAAGTAAAAGTCTCCATACATTTCGGAACGGAACCAGGGTAGGCAAGCTGCCGTGTATGAAAAAGGTCCGCAAACAGCGCCGCTTTTAGCTGAGCGGCGAACTAAAGGCATAAATTTATGTATAGCATACCTATCTATATTAATGTATATACAGTG
The DNA here is from genome assembly GCA_910591515.1 of Cerceris rybyensis. Classification (NCBI taxonomy): domain Eukaryota; kingdom Metazoa; phylum Arthropoda; class Insecta; order Hymenoptera; family Crabronidae; genus Cerceris; species Cerceris rybyensis. Next base: position 24,719,876 of record OU342789.1, on the reverse strand, counting down.
ATTATATTCTAAAGTTGGCCTTGTTTTCTTTACAATTTTATTTTTAAATTAAAATAACAACGTTATGTTTCAATTAACTATTTTTTATTAACATTCACAATAAAAAAGAATTATAATATACATAGGTGTACATAGGAACACATACACTTTCTAACCTCTGTTTTCTTTACAGAAAATAACCGAACGTTTCTTCCTTTGTTTCATACTTAAAAAGGGAACCAACTTAAATTATAACAGTATTTTAATAATTATAATAAGTATAAGAACTATGAAATAAATAATAATTATGTCTAGAATTCTTTTGGCTACACGTTTTCGTCTTGAGCGATTTACTCGCGGTAACAGAATCACACCGATTCTCTCTTGCTAGTGTATTTGAAATTCTTCAATTCGGTGTGTATGTGTGAGTAGCGTCACTATCGCCACCTGCTAGCTGAGCGGGGCGTAACTCGGAACCGCTGAGCCCATTACAGCTTGTCGACCCTGAACGGAACTTAAATTACATGTTAATTGTTAAAGCGGATTAAAATGGTAATAAAAGGTCGTTTAGGAAAATAAAAAATTGTAAACATATCCCAAATAAGTGGAGATAACAATACATATACACAAAGTCCATTCTACTCTTTCGTTACAAAACAATTGTCGAAAATGTCTAGGGCATGACACGAGCGTGAAAGAGCATTCTACGGAAAGAACAACTTTCAGGCCTGTTAATTAACTATTAAAGATTATTTTTTGAAATAATTTTTATATTTCCTGTTTCTATGGACATTCTACTATCGATATCCAATAAAATTTTATTCACCTGGACTATTACGAAAATTAATTTTTGTCCAGCTAGAACAGCGGAATTACACACTGTGCGATGGCTCGGGTCGGGCCGGAAAAATTCGGGCGGGCTCGGGCGAGGCACTTTCGGGCCTAGGGGAATCCAACTGATCTCGGGTAGCCCGACTGCTCGGGCCAAGATGGCGGACTCGAGGTAGTTCTAATGTGCGGGTTCCGCTCTAGGCGGCATGACATCTGCGGACCAAATTTATGTATGGGAGTTGACACTTCCTGAATTGGATCCCCTAATCATCATATTCTAAGGCTATAGACTTATATCGATTACTGTCGATTACACTGGATTACACTCGACTGTCGAAAAGGTCGAAACCAGTTGAAACTTGTCAAAACATTAAAAACATTGAATTACGATCGTGTAAACAAATGGAAGTTGCTTTTATTTGCGTTTTAGAAGACTACAAGGTTAATACAAATATATTGTTCCTAGAGTGATGTCATATTAATAATCTAATTGACTGTTAATCTTAGGTCAGTACTATTAAAGTTGGAAGTTGATGGAAGTACAAGGTTATCTTTTCCTGTTATCTTCTTAACCATAAAATTTTGGTTATGTTTATTTTGAACTTACGTCTGTAACAATAAATTATGATACTGTGCATAAACGTTTGCAATAATATTACTGTTTAAATAAAATATTAGTATAGTTGAATAGTTTTTACCTATTTATATGTCGTGATGCATTTGAATAAATATGACATTAAATTATTTCAAAATAAAAATGCTCTTGTATAAATTTTTAAATTGAGAATATATATTTCAGAACAATTATATAAGCGGTTATTTTATTATATTTATCTAACGTCTTAGCAGATGTTTGATTTCTACAAATTATTTTTAAGGTTATTAACTTTCTTTGTACAAACTTATAATTTCGAATCTTTTAATAATTTACTAAACTACTAACTTCCCTATTATCTATCATAACTGTAACAAAAACTGACATTTGAAACTTGCACATGAATTTATAACATATATATCATCTATGCTAATTGAATATGATGAATGTAGAAGCATATTCCAATGATATTGTAACATATATGTCTTAATATTCCTTACAAGTTTTTTGTGTTTATAATTGGTCTTAAATAATTTCGTTATTAACTTTGTATTTATGACGTTTCCTTTATGCAGCTTTGACCTGTAACCTTTCACGGTCAATGCCACCATAGTGGCTGCATTGTTAATTTTCATAGAATGCATTCATAAATACTGTGCTTTAATATTTATATATTGACTTTAAATCCTATGTAGAAAAGTAACTGCGAAATATTAAATTTGCTCCAATCTCCTAGTACTCCCATCAGCAAAATCTGATGACCACAAAGGATTGAAGTTTTAATATTTTCGTACTACTTCAATTATATATTATAAAAATCACATGAGAGAGAATATTCAATTATGTTATGGCAATTATATTAATCTAAGTTTTATTCTAAAGGAATATTGAACTATTTTATCATTGTGTATATACAAATATTATTGTGTTCATTTTAATAATTTTAAAATTCTTTGCAGTCAAAGTAATGATATTGATGAATCAATAATTTTCTAAGAAAAAAGACACGTAACTTACAAAATGGATATTTTAAAAGCAGAGATTATGAAAAAACGCAAACAGTTGGAAGAAAGCAAAGTCTTGGTAATTTATACAAGCATTCTTATAAATTCGTTTTAACAGTTTATAATATATTTAAAAACAATTGTGATATTGCAGCAAAACAAAAAATATTTCAAGAGAAGTGAGTTAATGTCAAGAGGTCAAGAAGTACAAGAAGCTAAAAAAGTAAATGATGAAAATGTCGAAACAAATACAATGCAGCAACAACGAGAATGCTTATCAGATAACGGTTCTGAACATCAAATGTTGTCCAGACCTGAAGTAATTAGAAGATTAAGGGAAAGAAGTGAACCCATACTTTTATTTGGAGAATCAGAACTAGAATCATTTAAACGTTTGAGGAAATGTGAAATTTTAGAGCCTGAAGTGAATAAGGTAGTATATTTGCGTGTATAGTAGAATATTAAGAAAGTACTGCTGGTGCCAATGGTAACAGTTGAATGTAATAACCTTTTGTGCTAATATTTTTGAATGAATCTTTAAATCTTAGATAAATAAGAAATATCTGAGATATGGTGATTTTGTTATTGAACTTAATTTGTTACTAGAAAACATACCATAGTTTATATTTAATAAGAGAATTCTATATTAACAAATTTTTATACTCAAAGGGTTTCAGAAATGACTTTCAAGAAGCTATGGAACAAGTAGATCAGGCATATCTAAATGAATTATTGTCTTCTTCAAAACCTCAAAGTCGTGATGGAAAAGGAGATGTGAATGTACCAGATGAAGGTGTTACCTACGAAGATATTCAGAAGATGTCTGTAAAATTAAACAAGGGTGATAGAGACTTTGATCTGAATGTTATTACACTGTTTATACAGTTCTTGGTGCAGATGTGGGGCATTCAATTAAATAGTAGAAGTACTGCTGAAAAAATGAGTACACGAGGGAAAATGGCTAGTGCTACTTATGCCCAAACAAGGGAGTATTTAAAACCTCTTCTTAGAAAATTAAAAAATAAATCTCTACCAGAAGATATTACAGATAGCTTGACAGACATTGTAAAACATCTACTTGAACGCAATTATATATTGGTACGTCAGTGCATTGATAGATGAATGTACAGGCGTCCCACGAATAGTACAGTTAAACATTGCGAAAACTGTTGAATAACGCGCAATTCTAATTATACGTAATCGCAAATATTAAAAATTAACTCGATCACGCAGTATATGTACTGTATACGCACTAAATATGTATTGAATGAATTTTATATTATTTTTGTACAACTGAAATTTTACAGCTAAAAATAAGTAAAATAATTTTGTTCTTATTTTCTATGTGTTCTTGATTAGTCATTGGAAACAAATGTCCAAATTTGCATAGATCTCGAGTTACAAATTGCACTGTTTTGACTAGCACGAAACGTTATCTTCAAAATTATATGAATCATTACTATAGAATAAGATGGAACCAATTAATCGTACTATCCGAGGGATACCTGTAATATATCATCATTGATTGTATTGTTGATAAAAATTTGATATTATAATTTACTGTATTGCAGGCAAGTGATGCCTATTTACAGATGGCTATAGGAAATTCTCCATGGCCTATTGGAGTAACCATGGTTGGTATTCACGCACGTACTGGAAGAGAAAAGATTTTTTCTAAAAATGTAGCACATGTGATGAATGACGAAACTCAACGGAAATATATTCAGGCATTAAAAAGATTAATGACGAAGTGTCAGGAATATTATCCTACAGACCCTTCCCGTTGTGTGGAATATTCAAAGAATTAAATATTTTTATATGAACTACATTAAGAAACGTATATATGTATGTTGTAAAATATTTGTTGATAAATAAAGTATTTAAAAATTTAATATTTTATTACATTATTTTTTCAGCTAAGATGCTATTCATACAGGAATGGTTCGCAGCTGTAAGGAGTACAGTCTGCATTCATGTGAAATGCAGTAATTTCGCGACTATAAGTATAGAGCAATTTGTTTGACCAATAGCTCATTTAAATATTTACATAAATATATAATATGCAAATGGGTAGATACATATTAACACTAGATCTATCAACGATTAATTCCATGTATTTAAAATTGACAAATAAATACGTCCGAATGAAATAAACGAAGGGAGTGAAAAACTTGATGAACTGAATCGCTCACATAGCACAGTGGTGGATAAATTTAGGATTATGAAAAAAAATTCAGGGCAAGATACTTTGACCATATTGGTAGATTTAGTGTTAAATAAGTTTCAATATATGACATGTTTCTTAACCGTTTGAGCGTCAGATGTCTTTGCGAGAACCTAGTTGAAAAGTGCCAAACAGCGAAATTACGCTTCTTCCTTTTTGCATTGAGGAATGCAACAAAGTAAGATTTCCATATTTTCTACTTATAGGTGGCAAATATTTTTGTTTTGTTTGCTAGTTAAAGATATTGCCTACGTTGTACCTATACTGTCGTAATAAAAATATATATCTGAACTATTTTTATTGTTCGTGCAAAACATTTAATTTATTCTATAAGTTGATCGGTGTGACACTTTTCGACACTGAACAGAAGAAGCGCAATCGCGCTGCTTGGCACTCAACAGTTAAATATCATTTATAGGTTAATGAAATTACATAACATATTTCTAGTAGTATACAAAAAGTAATAATAATATCTTACTTTTTTAAACTTAACACGTATTTGGAAGGCATACTGATTTATTTGATATCGATTACATGGAGTACAAAAAATTATTAGTTTTTCGATTCTGCCCTTTTTTCGTGCAAATAATTTTCGTGTATATAATAGAATACTTACACCACAAAATGTGTTTCAAATATTTTCTTAGTTGAGAAAAATTATTGAAACGTCAATATATATCGAACTATTAAAAAATAATGGATAGCATTCAAATTTGCAGACAATGTAGAAAAACATTATAACTAGTAAGAGCAACGTTTAAAAATGAGTTACCATCATCTTATCTTTTTCCACCTCTAAGCTTGTAAAGAGGATATGAGATCACTAAGGGTGTGCAAGCTGTGCCGAGTGCCGGGTACCCGACGCCTCGGGTCGGGCCGACGAAAGTCGGTCGGGCTCGGGCGGGTACCCGACACACTCGGGCCTAGGGGAACCCGACTGATTTCGGGCGGCCCGACTGGTCTCGGGCCGCCCGACTAGACTCGGGCCGCCCGACTGATGTCGGGTATTTCGTCTGCTTCGGGCCAACATGGCGGACTAGAGGCTGTTCGGTGTAACTCTTACGCTCCATGAGCGTGTCTCGCACTGAATCGTCGGTATCATGAGCGTGAGAGTTACACCGAACAGCCTCTAGTCTGTCATGTTGGCCCGAAGCAGACGAAATACCCGAGATCAGTCGGGCGGCCCGAGACTAGTCGGGCGGCCCGAGACCAGTCGGGCCGCCCGAAATCAGTCGGGTTCCCCTAGGCCCGAGTGTGTCGGGTACCCGCCCGAGCCCGACCGACTTTCTTCGGCCCGACCCGAGCCCGACGAGCCGGGTATTTGCACACCCTTAGAGATCACTAACATCGGAGCGCTTATTTTTAAAATGATCAATCTAGCAATATTTCTGCTAACTTGGAAAGTAATGAACATACTTTCCAAAATGTGCTGAAAATTTTCGACATGTAATGCATAAGAGCTTAAGAAATGTTGCTATAATTATGCTAAATTATTTGTCAAGAAAGTTCTGGAAAATTTTACGAGTTTCCTAACTATCAATTACGCAAAATCGCGCGCAGTCGCAGAAAAGGGCAAAGAATGCTACTAGTATCTCGATCATCATTCACCGGAGGATGGGTCGGTGTGTTGCGTAGTAGCAAGGATCGTACCGTTGGTAGTAAAGTTATCATATTTGAATATTATATGAAAAGAAACGGTACGATGACGACGAGTGATACCAGTTCACGTTGTTACGTGCGGTACTTTGGCACATCGCACAGGAATGTCAGGACTAAGTGTATCACCGGTGACAATGAATTGTGATCTTAGTAGTTGTTCTCGTTTGGTAGAAGAGTTCTCAGTGTTGAGCTCTCGTCCCTCTTCTGGTCGTTTATTTCGGTACTCGGTGCAACCGGTCCCTGGGCACGGTCGACCGTGGAATGGCAGCTGCCCTAAAGAAGAATCACTCACGCAGAAGGTTGGCCGCCTTAACATTTTTATCGAACATCTCTCTCGACGGCAGCCACCGTGACACCAAGTTAGCTATCCTCTCGCGTAACGGTGCTCCACAGCACACACGTAGTCTTAGCGATGCACAGAGTCAACAGACAAATACTCAGCATAATGATTTGGAGATCTCTGCAGAGGAAGCCCTGGAGAATTGTGTAGAAGAGCATCCGTTGAATGTATCAACCAAGCAGACCAACTCTCCGCAGCTTGTACAAAAGAATCTTGAGCATAATTCTTTTAGCTCAGACTCCGATGGATTGCTGACACCTGCGAAAGCAGCGGTAGCTGCTTTCTTAGAGCAGGAGAGAAATTATCCACAGCTACCTAGCGGGTTTCATGGATCATTTAGAGAACGGTAAATCATTTTGGGTATTCTAAATTTGTCATTATTATTATTTATATTATATTTATGATATATGATAAATAGATTGTTATTAAAAGTACAATAATGCTTCATTATGTAAGAATGTAAGTATTTATGAGATTGATAAATACTTTGAGTATTTTAAAGAGCAGAATTCATATTTATATTCAAAATTTCATAGTGATCACAAAGTTTTAATCAATGTACTAAATGTATTATTATTATTAATTTTTTGCAGTCGAAGTAGCAGAAGGAAAGGCAATAAATCATCTGCTGATAACGACACAGTGATGATATTATTTGTCAGCATGAAATCATTGATAACACTGTCATAACAAATTTGTTGTATCCTAAGCCATTGTCTTAGTATTTCACTTTGAAAACTTTCAACATTTTTCTTTTCATCTACATTTTCTGAAAATTGATGAGTTTTCTTCAATTTGTATTATAAATTCTTAAATAAATTTTATTCAATTCTATGGTGTTATCATCACCTCGATCTTTATCTCCATAAGTTAAATAGTGAGAAGTATATGTTTGATGTTTACATTATTTTCAATTGCTTTCAATTATCAAGTCCTTGTAAAAGCTTAATTTAAATATATTTTATCATAAGTTATGTCATATCAAGAATCATCAGACTTACTTTAGATAAAATACGTTTTGACAATTGTTATAAAACTTTTGTAGTGAAAGTTTTTATTCCTCAGAGTGAAAAATATAATATGTTTTTGTTCTCAGTACTGGAACTACTGGCAGTGAATACTCTTTACCTGAGAGACGTGTGGGTTCATTACAGTATAAGAAGCGCATAAGTCATCAAACCTCTACCCTTTCGGAAGATATAAAACATCAGTATAATAGTAGTACTGAAAGCATTGGTTCATTACGTTCTAAAACACAACCTACCAAAGCAAAAACAAAAGTTTCAAATAATGTGCAAGGTAGCTGCACAAATAGTGGCATAATACCAGAAGTCACGAGAGAGTTGCGCTTGATGCAGCGCCCAGTAAATGGTTATAAATTTGGAGATGATAGATTGGTTTTGGTTTCTAACAAGCGTGTGCCATTTTTGATATTTTCTGCTCTACCGTATAATAAAGGACAGCGATCTAGTTGGTAAGATTACACAATATACTTTTACCACTATTTATTGTGTTAATAATATGATGATTCTTATTAACCTATTGTCCGACAACTGAAAAATGGGCAGGGAGTATTCCCATCATTTCGTTTTTGGAATCTCCAAGCCCAGCCTTCTATACTAAACAGCTATGTGGAGCATTTATGTAGGAGAGTGTGTTTGGGGATTTCAAAAATGAAATGGCAGGAATAGGTGGTTGAAAATAAGAGGCTCCGTCAATCTCTAGTCAATCCCAAATATCTTTCAGTTGTTTTTTAATTAAATATTGATTTTAATATTAATTTCAATTAAATATAACTTTTATGTTATTGAGCTTTTATGGGCATGAAGAGTATATTAGGCTAATTGAAGATCAAGCTTTTTTGTATTGTGCGCAGTAATTTTATTTGAAAGGTTGCATTCATAGCATACAGCTATAAGTCCTCATCGTGTTTACAACCCTAAAAAGATTTATTGGACATTTGACACAGAAAGACAGAGGATTGTATTTTAAGCACATTTTAAGCTACACAGCATATATAATAAACCATACTGATGTTGTTTTTGTTCATAGGTCTGAATTACGTAAAGATACAGGAAGAAGAAAAAATGTGTCCTCGCAACGTCCGTTATCTGCAATTAATGATAATATTGATCCATTTGGATTATTGGGTATAGAACGTGCTAAAGATGGCCAGGTATATAACTACATGCGAAATATGTAAGGTATATCTGTACTATCCATTTTATTGGTAAAATTTATGCTATTTTTCATTCAGGAAATATCTTATGGACAGTTGCTTGTACCATCTAGACAATTTCAAAAGGACAAAAAATTTCATACAAATGACAACGAAGTGATAGAATTCACACATGTTATACCTACTAAACATCCTATGGTATCAAGGTATTACATAGAATATGTTTCAGTGCTAATGATCTTCTGGTGCCCAGAAAGTTTTAGTTTAATTTGCCAACATTTTGTGAAATATGTTTTCAATTTTCATGAATTTAAATGTTTTGACATTTTCATTTTTTCAATGTCTTTATTCCGTAATTCACTTGTATCTTGTCATATTTGTGTCGAAACTCCACCACATCATTGTTTTGTCTCATAATAGAACACATCAACCATTTTTTTGCAGGACAAAAACTATTACATGGAATATGGATCACTCTAAATGGTAAAGATTCTTGCTATTGTATTCCAAATGAAAGTCTTGAAATAATATGTATAGAAAAACTGCGAACAATAATTCATTTAGAACAGATACAAATTTATGTATAAATTTTTATTTTCATGCAATAATTACGTAGTAGTAACAGTGTAAAATATACATGTAGAATGTTTGTTACTTGTTTGCAATGTATAATATTAATCTTGTAATTTTAGATGCAAAATTATTTTTCAAATTGTGATTTTATTTATAAAGTTGAATAGATCTGAATGAAATTAGTGTCCCCTAAGTTCAAGTACGAATTCGCGTAGATCTTATTAGAAAGTAATAGCTTAATTAACCATTAAAATATTTCGAATGAATACGTGCATAACTTTATAGAAAAATAATAATTTTTATTCTAATAACAATAAATAAGAGAAGATTTATTTAGAATCTAATTGAAATATCTTTTCTACTCATATTTATATGATTTTTATCCTCGCACATACATATTCATAGTATTCATTCATAATTATTTTATAAATGATACCATATTATTTTAATACATAATATAATTTCATAAAATAGTGCCATAATTTGTAAAATGAAGAATAGAGAAAAATGTATTAGAACATGGTAATAGCGTTAACATATTTGTTGCATGCTGAGTGAAAGTAAAAATATGTTATGCTTTTATACGAGTATTAACACATTTGCCATTTGTTTCAGGTGTCTTTCGTACGATGCAACAACGCATCGCGGTCAGCATATTACACCAGAATCTCCACCGTTGTCGTTTAGTGCTGATTCGAAAGGTATGTATATGGAATATCTCAAAGGAAAGTGGTAATACGAAACGGTAATATGAAAAATGCAGTTAAGCAAGTATTACTATTGTAAGTGGAGAAAAATTAGTTAAATGTATTTTAAGACATGATTAGGTATGTCTACATTTAATATTGGTATTGTTTTTAACCTTTGCCGTACAATAACAGGTGACACTCGTGAGGTGGTAAATGAAATAGGAAATTTTCCAAAAACTATTAAATTACTAATATCTGTCGGTTATAATATGATCAAATTATTTCGATGATATTAATATTACGTTAAGTTATACGTTGTATTAGAAATCACGGATAGATTGTTATTTCAGTAATTAATTCTGAGAGAGTGTTTTCTGTTATACTCGTACATTAAACTTATTTAATTAGATATAAATTTAATATATTTAGTTGATTAATAATCCTACAAAGGAAATTAATTTTTATAACTTTTTAAAGTATATTTTTATAATCTTCGTCTTTGTGAATTTTCTCCCTGGTTTATTATCTGAAAATTTGATTATGCGTATTTATTTTTGAAATGAAAATAAACTGCAACTTATAATATTATAAGTACTTGAAAGTTGGAAATCGTCAATACATATTATTTATATGTTGTAATCTCGTAAATAGAAAACTACACTAAATATCGATGTGACAGATCTGTTATGAAAATTCCTCAATATTTACGCCTTAAAACGTTATATTACAGTAAATATTTTTTGTCAGTGCATAATCAGCAAACCAATGATGTGACACGTTGCAATTTTTCATAAAGAAAACTACAGCGAGGATGAATAAATTAAATTAAAGCGAAATTCTTTTCATGCCCCTGAGTTGGGGCCTTTCGTTTTCTGTGCCATAAGTATTATGTCCAATTATTATCCATGGAGAATGATTAGATATATAATATATTACATTTAGTATAAACTTTGTATGAAGTTAATGTTCTCGTTTATTATCTAGTTCATGACTGGGACGAACAGTCCCTGCAATACAATCCTAATTTATTGGATGACCCAGAACTGATAGCTGGAAAGCACAGAACGTTACTCACGTTTACATCGTACATGGTAATTATTTTCACAAATTGAAACATTGTGTAATAACTTATTAACATAATTACATACCTGAAATTTATTTAAATTAATGTTATTTCTTAAACACTTTACAGGCGTCAGTAATTGATTATGTAAGACCATCTGATTTGAAGAAAGAACTGAATGATAAATTCAAAGAAAAATTTCCACATATCCAGCTTACACTCAGTAAACTAAGAAGGTTGGTATTCATATCTAAATATACTATTATTTAAAAAAAAAAGGAATTCTTTTAATATTATCATAATTTTCATGCGTAGTTTAAAGCGGGAGATGAGAAAAATCGCGAAAATGGAATACGGCATTGATTTACTGACAGTAGCAATGGCTTACGTGTATTTCGAGAAGCTTATACTTCGTAATATTGTCACAAAACAAACACGGAAACTTTGTGCTGGCGCGTGTTTGCTTCTTGCAGCTAAACTGAACGACGTTAAGGGTGATATTCTTAAATCTTTGATTGAGGTACTTATTTATATCTGTGATTTTGACGTACATATAACAAGTATCAGAAATGATGAGCATTTATGTAATAACAAACTTTTAATATAATAGAATATCAATTATCCGGCAGTTATTATGATTTAGACACATATTATTTACATCCCTTAGTAAAGAGAGTATCTTCATATATTGAATGCACTTCGTGAATGAATGTAGGGTACATACCAAAATATTATCATAGGCAAAGCACATGTTGCCCTCTGGCAAGTGATTCGTCCTGATTCCGCTGTCGGATAAAGACATCATTCATCGCACATCATTTTTTACTCTACTCGTAACTGGTCGAATTGCCAACACACACGTCGTCATGTGAGGGCGAAAGAAGTGTTTTGTTTTCTATTGTTATTATTATAGACCTCTTACTCCTGTCTAATATTGCAGGCCATCATGTGCTTTGCCAGCTTTATACAGGCTGAGTTTCCCAACGTGACGATTCTAAAGAACTTACAAAATATGTACTGCAAGAAAAAATGTATCGAACAGAAATTGCATGATTACGAAGGAGACATTTAACAATAATGCATGTTTTATGCTGTTTTTACTATTTTACTTAAATATAAAGGTCACCTTCATTTTTTAAATAGAATGCCTATATTTTCTTTCTAAATTCTGATCAAATATCAAATTCTGCATAAAAAGAATGTTACATTGTGTTGGGTCCAAAACGAATTATTACTGAGATTTTTACAAAATAATTAACCTGCATTACAAGGTCTGCTCATTCAACGAGACTGCTATAATTGAATAAACTAAACAAAGATTCCTTTATTCTAATCCTCCAAATTATAACAATCCCTTGAAATGAGCATGCCTTGTAATATAAGAGAATTATTTTGTGAATACCACAATAACTGTTCATTTCACACCCTATGTAGTGTAATGATGTTTTATGCAAAATTCGATGCTTTATCAAAATTTAGAAAGGAAATGTAAATGATCAGATAATAGAATGAAAATATCGTTGTATTGCAAAATATATTTTTAGCCGTTGCAAATTTTGTATAGTATTAGGCATACTTATGTGAAGATATAAGAGAAGCATCATTAGATAATCGTAATTAGTTACTTTACATGTGCTTTCTTCGTGACTATTAACAATATTCTTTTGAAATTAATTTTAAAATGTCCATCAGCTTAGTCGGAAAATTGAGATTCTATTTTGATTACGCAATGATCTGTAATTACATTATTTTTTAATCGTTTGCAGAGAATTGAAAGTGTATTCCGTCTAAATCGCAAGGATCTGATTACATCTGAGTTTGCCGTCTTGGTAGCCTTAGAATTTGGTTTGCATCTTCCAACATGGGAAATATTCCCTCATTATCAGAGATTAATATACGAATCTTGACCTTCTTTTCTGTCGTTTTCGTCCCACAGACGTAGGACATTTTCGTCATAGCTGAAACAATCTTGAAGAGTACAATGTGAATGCGGAACTTTTGATAAAATGAATGTACAAAAATTGTAAAGGAAAGAGGGGAAACTTTCAGACGTGATAGATGTAGCATGATTGTATGAGGAGACCTGATATATTACTATAATATCTGAAATATGAATATCTTACGAGATTCAAATTATTTAACTTAATTTCGGAAAGTCATTGATAATAAGTGTAGAAAGAATTTTGTTTGTTAATATCCTTCTTCTTTGTTATTAATGGAACCGAGGAATTTGAATTATTAATCAAGAAAAATTTTTAATTTTATAAATTTGAAGCTAAGAATCCGTTGTTTCGTGATTCAATTTAATCAGTTACCGAAATTTCTTGTTATTTTGGAACTATATGTTGTTCTTATGAATATAATTTCATGCGTTTAGTTGCTGATTCTTTTTTAAATGTTTGTGATTAATTTAGAGTTGTTGTTTTAAATAATTTTTATAGATTGTAACACAATAAATGAGACTCTCTTCAAAGATTAATACATCATATAAGATTGTGATGTTTATGTCAAATGTGATTTACACTTTTATTTTCTGAAGGACTATATAATTTGTAAAATCACATTAATTACTTAAATATGCATGGTATATTACGATTAAGATTTCATTCTGGCATTTGAAGATAGCAAAATTCAATTCAGTATCTTTACACATCGTTATTCAAAGTTATTTATCAATTTGTTTCAGTATCTTGAACAGCTCAAAAAGAAATTCATATTGAAATTAGTTTGGCATTCGATGCATTAAAATGAGTTTGGGAGTGAGTTCTGTATATTATGTTATATTCTATTTATTTAAATCATAATTTACAGCGATGATAAAGGTTGTATGTGAAATATAAATACAATTATTGCAGGTGGGCAACACTTATTAAAAAAAGCAACAATGTCTTAATTTATGTACATATAACGAAAACTGTTTCGAGACCCATCCGAGTGCTTAGTAAAATTATAAAATTTCGAAGTATTCTTTTAACAAGGAATTTTTTGTCTTACTGTATCGTATCATAATCTTCCGTAAAATCATTTAAGATAATTTACTTTATTTGACGTTCAATTGAAGGAAATTATTTCATTTACTTAAAATTTCGCTTTACGCTTTAGAGGAAGTGTAAAATACAGTTTTACTTTACTTTAATATTTGTAAATCTTTACATTGGAATAATAATGCGACTTTATTTACTTCATACAAGCAATTATGAAATTTGTATTCTTGATTACCTGTCTTTGAGTGATATTGAAAAAAATTAAACAGACCAACATATTTTTATTCAGGAAACAGTATTTGATGAAAAAAAAAGGAATAATTATTTACATCATTTTTTAAATTAAGTTCTTTAAATTGATCTATGCCATAGATATACGATTGATTTATAGAATGAATTGTAAGCAATTTGTAATGATACTCACATTTAGTTATAGAAATTGATGACATCCACCCCTCCTGTATAAATATATTTTACAAATGTATGCTGTTCAAAATACTGGGCTTTATCTACACATGTATGATTTTCTAAAGCTGATTTAGATTGTTATAAATTAAATCTCTGAGCCAGTTAACTTCCAAATATGTACATCAAGACGTATTTGGTCTTTTTGACAAGCTTTATCACCGTAAAATTTGTATATATAATTTATGTACACTCTGCTTTAAGATACCGAGAATCATTTCGTCAAGTGACGAAGTAAAATTTTCGAAAAAAATTGAAAACAAGCGCTATAAAAAGTTTTTCAAGAGAAAAGCTTCTAAGCAGCAAATATCACACAAAGTTGTGAAGAAACTTATCATTATAAATATTAAAATCCAAAGTAAGAACACTGAAGTGTTGTTTAAAGTGTAAATTATTATATATGTGATATAGCTTTCATTTATCATAGTTATGCAGTCGGTAAAGGCAACGTGGAGGAAAGCATTGTTCAATGAAAAGACGTTAAGTATTGCAAGGAAATTATTTTTTATGTTATTATTTGATGATTGTTTTTTTTTCTCTTTTGTTTTATAATTTATACGTCTTTTATAAGATATAAATTGTCCACACATAGAATACATGAATTTCGAATTCAACTGTATTAATTCTTTTAAAAATTTTATTTTTTCAGTTTACTAAATGCGTTTATTTTTTGTTTAACAGAAAAGGGTTCTTATTAAAATTTATAAAATATGTGTATATAATACCACAGTATTTATTACGATTATGCGTTAGATTTGAATAACAAGATCGTATACCGATGTGTTAAGTTTTTAAAATTAATTTTTCTACTGTATGGAAATGTCTGTTTTATTATAATGTATATATTTTATGCTAAGATTATTAAGAATGTTTTGTACAAGAAGGTTGTAGAAACAACATGAAATCTTGACTTACTACTTTAATCTGTAATTGGTTCGAAAGTAATCAAATATTATCCTTTGAAGAAAACTTTTCGTTTAGATTTAAGAAGGATGACAGAAAATGTAATTAACAGGCGCATATTTTATTACTTTACGATTGTTACATTTATTTCTGGCCCAATTATCTTTTAAATATCCTACTTGATAAAGCGAATTTTTACAAGGAAGGTTTTAGACTATTTGAAACTGTAATAATAAGTTTAATAGCTCGACATAGAATTTTAGGAATAATAAGTCTGAGTGTGTTGCGTGTATGTCGTGTGCGAGTGTGAAAGAAAAGTGCTTGTTTGCTTCGATGATGTCATACAAATATAAAGTTTTGTGTGAATAGTTTTGTCTATGTAGATATGTATAATTAACTTTGGCTATAAGTTTGGTATGATATAATAATCGGTTAGCCTTCAAAGTGTTACTTTAATTACTGTATATAGTTATATAATTTTTCTTTACAGTTCTCTATATTTGTGAGAAATGCTTTAAAAAAAGTCTCGTTAATACGAGACGAAAGAAGGTTACTCAATGAAATAAATGTAATTTAGAATATCACCGAAAATACATTTTACAGAAATAACATTCGTAGCACATTTGAGACACAGTATTACTTATAATTATTGTTGAACTCTATATATCTTTCTGACTTTCATTAAAAGTAAAACATTTTGCAATGTTAAATATTGTATAAAATGCAAAAATCAGACCATTTTCAGATAGACTGACACGTACGTTTTCCCTTGATAAAATTTAGAGATTTTTCTCTGTTGTGTTACAAATGTAAAAAAAGAAGCAGTCAGTTATATATATGTCGTTTATTTTGAAAGTGAGGCAAATCCATTTTTTGTTTTTTTTTGTTTACGGAAAAAAGATCAGTAAGTTTCATCTATAGTTATCATTATATTTATTATTTTCAATAATGGACTTGCCCCAATTTCAAAATCAACGACCCATATACAGGGCGTCACACGTAACACTTTTCATGATATTTCAAATACTTGCGATAATCTGACAAAAAAATATTTTGAACAAAAGGTGATTAGCTTTCGATTGACTAGACATTACAATTAAAAAATGCTTCATTTTCTTCAAAGGGATTTTGTATTTTTGCGTTAGCAGTATTACATCCCGTATAAAGGTGAATTCAAGGACCATGGTGTGCGATAGCCTTCGGATGACCTTGAAAAAAAAAATGACAATCAGCATAAATGGATGATAATAGCTTGTGTTTATTATTAACCGTTTGCGTACCAAGAGCCACTTTCGCGCTCTTCAGTTTTTGTGTCGAAAAACCCCAGGACATTTTTTCAATGTTGACAATTGAAGGAAGACTTTGTTAAGATATTTTGTTAAGAATGCATCAGGTTTCTTTTTTATAATATAAAGTAATTCCAAATTAGGATACAAGCACGAGAAGATTGTTCTTGTTCTACACTACATAAAATAAAACACCAACTTTAGCTTATTTTGAAATAAAAGCGCGAAAGTGGCTTTTGGCTTTTTTCGAAGTAATTTTTTAAAACCCTCCCGGTATTCAAACGGTTAAGATTGGAAATTACATTTAATTCAGAAACCTAGATTAAATAAACTCCAACGATTTTGTAGAAACGTCACATTAAATGTTCGAGTTGAAGTCCCAGTTTTTGTAAGCACAATTCCACTCACGTGGTAAGTTCTATTGGTTGCTCTAAATTGCAATTGTTTAGTTTAAGCTCCTGAATTGAATGTAATTATCTAATCTTAATAATAAACAAATGTTATTATCACCTATTCAAGCTGATTGCCAGTTTTTTATGAGAATTTTCCTTTCTTTGCCTTCAAGGTCATCCGAAGGCAAATTATGGTACACTAAATACTTGAATTCGTTTTTATATGGCCTATAATACTACGAAGTCAAAAATACAAAGCGTCATTGGAGAAAATGAAGATGACATTCACCATAATTAAGAAACAAATAATTTTTTGAAGTCTTTTTTTTTATTGCAACGTACCTCCAATCAAAAATTGATCAATTTTTGTTCAAAATATTTTTTTGTCAGATAAACGCAAGTATTTTAACAATCATGAAAAATGTTATATGGGACATCCTATATATTTAAACTTTAGTAATTCAACAATTCAATTTAAATGACTGTGGAATACTGACACATTTGCTATTTTTCTAAACGATATTTGGCTAATTAGAATTTGTATAGTTGATCCAGTCGTATAAATTCAATTTTGATTGTACAGGGCGGGAGAATAACTATGCGCACTTTGCAAGTTTCCGTTATTTACAATAATATGAAAAAAAAAATTATATACAACATTTGCACAGTACAGACGGAGACATATTATGGTAAGAAAATTATTTGCACGGATCGAGACATATAGAAGATTTCAACGTTTCTACTTTTTTAAATGGAAAACTGTTTCTTTATTGCGATGCGATGGCCGATATTGAGACTTCAGTAAGCTATTATTGAACGTCATGTACGGTCAAATATGGTAATAAAATAAACTTTGTTACATTATAGATGTTCAAAGAAATGACCGTTTTCATTAACACAAAGTTGCAATCTTCATATCGCTTCATCTCGTACATATTTCTGAACTTATTTTACAACGTCCTGTATTTCATGGAGTCTCACCTATACCTAAACAAATGGTTGCGTAAAATTGTTTATGTTGCAGCAATACATCATGTTCACTGATGAATATTTATTTTACTACTACACTTAAATTTTTATTATCTAGAATGATAGCATGTTAAAATAATCTCAAGTTAATGGCAAATAATTCGCACTTTTGGATTTACCAAAACAAGAGAACTTTTACTTTTTTGCGTGTTATATTTAAACGTTGTATCCTTCGAACAGCGATACAGTGATGTTGATAAATATTAGGAATAAGAGAATAATGAGAACTTGGTGTTGAGAAGAATATTGAACTTGTAAGAGTTTGAATTAGAATTAGCAATTGACCTAGTATTATTACTATAATTGAATGTATACTTCCTTTCGCGCAAAAAATGTTCGTATTACAATATGCCTCATTCTATAACGTGTAAGTTTTGGATACGACATTTTTTCTTATTAATTAAAATAACGGCAATACTCAAGGTGGACATAGGTACATATTGTCCTGCATTTTTGCCACTGTATAGATATACAATCTTTTTTCAAGAATCGCATATGCAGGTGTGACAAATTTATATGCCTATATAACTTCATAAAATTGGATATTATTAGTAACATAATCCCAATATGATTTTCAACCGTCAATTATTTATAATATGACATTCAAGAGAAATCTTAGCAGGCATTACACAAATATGTGATTATTCAAATATGATCACTATTATAAATCGATACTTCAATGGGAAAAACATTTAGCATTTAAATAGTGGATAAATATAAAATAATACGTATATGTTTGCGTATTATACGTATACACTATACATGTGTGGATACAGTGTGTTTCAGCAAATTTGAGAGAGTTTCACATTGCATGAGAGATTCGAATTGCCAAAATGATGTTTTAATAAAAACTGCTTGGTGTGAAGGAGGCTCATGATATTGTGCAAATTACTTTGCAGATAAATATAGATGAGTTAAGTTAGCGCCGAACTAGAAGCAATTTTAATTGACGATTTCTAAACAAACACTAATTTGACGATTTCTAAGTTACCCGAGTACGAATGGGATCTTTTCTGGGCTCAAAAAATTGCGATTAATTTGCTCATCACTGCCCCACCTTTTTATTTGCGTTTTATTAACGTTTTTTGAGTTAAAAATAATAATTAAATTTTCGATGCTTGAAGCTCTGGGAAAACGACAGTAGCGCCACTAGTTTTGAAACATGAAACTAACACCCAGTTAAACCGGTCCTCAATCCAAATCGGAAATAACAGTTCCGAATTTCGAAATTTTAATTAAAAAAACGTTAATAAAACGCGAATAAAAAGGTGGGGCAGTGATAAGCAAATTAATCGCAATCTTTTGAGCCCAGAAAGGATCCCGTTCGTACTGGGATAACTTAGAAATCGTCAAATTAGTGTTTGTTACGAAATTGTTTAATAACTTTTTTTAATAATCGGCGACGAGTGAGAAATTTTATATTCTTGATGAGCAAATTGCGAGCAATTTTTTTAGATATAATTCATTAACATTGCTTCTAGTCCGGCGCTAACTTAACTTATCTTATGATATAGCAAACTTAATATCATCGATGAGGTGTAGAATTCTATACTACGTAGTAGATAAACGAGAATATTATTTTTTAGTGATCGGTAAACGAGGAAATTGTAAAAATGATAGAGTGGATTTGTGGTGACGGTACCAAGCGAAGAGAAAGAATGAGGCAAGTGCTCCCTCTGGTTGGAGTGTGGGGAGTTTACGACTTCTCAAATGTCACTTTGTGAGATAACGTTAATAAAATGCGAATAAAAAGGTGGGGCAGTGATGAGCAAATTGATAGTGAAGTTAAGTTAGCGCCGGACTAGAAGCAATGTTAATGAATTATATCTCAAAAAATTGCTCGAAATTTGCTCATCAAGAATATAAAATTTCTCACTCGGCGCCGATTATTAAAAAAAAGTTATTAAACAATTTCGTAACAAACACTAATTTGACGATTTCTAAGTTATCCCAGTACGTACGGGATCCTTTCTGGGCTCAAAAGATTGCGATTAATTTGCTCATCACTGCCCCACCTTTTTATTCGCGTTTTATTAACGTTTTCTGAATTCAGAACTCAACTCAACGTTTTCATTAAATTAAATTGTGTACAAATTTTGTATTTAAAATTCTTGATCTGTACATAAAGTTTTACAACTTTTTCTTCTGAGAAAGAAACCCAACGTACAAATAATCTGCATCTCGATCAGACAACGCAGTCAAAAATTGAACATCCCCGTTAGCTAAATTTTCGTAACACTTCAACAAGTGGGTTTTTCGGCACTTTCAGCAGCTCAGAAATGTTCATGTTTACAGTTTTCCATGGAGAATGGTCGGAAATGGAATTTCGACTCCATGCCGACGTGTGACAGGAATATACAGTCAGATGTGTTCTCCAAATCTCCGAGGCCGGCCGCTTAACAGAATTTGTCGTCGAGGGAGCAATTTAAAATAAAATTATGTTTTGGGTTGGATGTATTTGCTTATCATCTGAAGACAGAACACGACGAATTAACGAAAATATAAAATCAAAACATAGAATGCCCAATTCCTTAATGATCGGATGTTTTGCGTACACCATTTTTCATAAATAAAGTTATTTTTTTACTTGTTAACTATATTTCTTCTATTGTTAATACAAAAATGTGGCAATGAGTTAAGAGTAGAACTACCGGTGTTAAATTTATCATATTCAAATATATTAAATAAGTACTTTCAAACAAGGAAAAATGAGAGGTGGAAAAGTTGATCAATTCGATAATTTATGTTTTATAAGATGGATATAGAATATGTACTCTACGTTTTTCCTGTAAACTTGCAGAATTTTCAGAAAAAATTGTGTACCAGTCATTTAAACTAGTTTGGTAATTCTAATGTTGAGGATATTTTAATATTTCAACGGTCCATATTACTGTGGAATAAACAGGCTATAAATAAATATAAAGAAGGCAGACACCAATTAGCATAATCCACTTTGATCAGTGATATCGATAACTGGATAATTATGAAATACAATTAATAGAAATCGTCGATCGCATCATTAAGATTCCTCTAATCAATGCGAAATATTAATTTAATTTAATGTATCTTCAAAATCTTATCAAATTCTGTGAATGGAATTCCCGTGTATAAAAAATGAAAAAGATACATCAACGCTTTTCGTAGTTGTATTGTTCATATTATACGGACATAGTATTGATACAATTTTAAACCTTTTAATCTGCAAGATATTAAACTTGTCAAATTTGATTGATGTCGCACAACTACATTCGTAACGTGTTTATATACGTTCCTAATACATTCATAGTATCAGTTCATCATTATATATAATGTTACACAATCGATCGCATGTATTGTTTCTTTCAATTTCTTCACCATGTACAAGCTCGTGAGCCTCCTTTGTGTCGTTTGTTTTGTTTCTTCAGCATTTGGTAAATATACACTCTTACTGCATATTTATAACTTCTGACATGAATCTTCATTTATGACGTTTGACAAGACCCCACGCCAGCAAGGCGCCCAGCTAGGCGTTCTCACGCCTGGCTTTTGTCAAGGGGACAATTCCTCCAGCGGGGGAGGAAGACGACCCTCACCCCTACGGGGCCTTTTCGAGGAAAGGAGGTCCTTCAAGGACCCAGCATTAGCGGAAGAGAAATAGGAAGGCAGTTATTAGACATTCGATATAGAGTCGACATATAGTCGTCAGAGAGTCGTCGCCTTGTAATCGTCAAGAGAACACTCTTATTGTTAGAAGAGTGATATCGCGAAGAAAAATTCGTGCGGGCTTGGGCGGGTACCCGACACATTCGGGCCTAGGGGAACCCGACTGATCTCGGGTAGCCCAACCACTGAACTCTAATAATACTGGAACGGGCACTGGCTATTCTCTCCCATGTAGAAGCAGCGTATCGAGAGCGATAGCGACACCGGGTATCTTTTACTCTTTCTAACTATACTGCGCATGTGCACAATTACTTCACGCTCATCAGGGTACACGGACTGCAAAAAGTTTGTTCACTCATCTCAGTTTTAGTACGTTTCATCGGTGTCATGTGTTTCAATGGGAGGGAATAAACTTTCAGACGGGACTGTACAGACAGAGAGAAGGCTACCCAGAGTAAGGAGGTTCATGATATCTCTCTCGATACGGGTTGGCAGCGTCAGCGCGCGTTCCAGTAGTATTGTAGTTCAGTGGTCGGGCCAGGTCGGGCTACCCGAGACCAGTCGGGTTCCCCTAGGTCAGTGATGCCAGGACGTGGGATTTTTCTCACCCATGCGCACTACCTAATCCTCAGTAACCTATATACTTCAATCAAATATGGGGTATCGTTAGATCCCTGTGACAATTGAAATACGTTGGAAATTACAGGAAGAGGACATTTTACTAGATACGTCCATGGAAACAACCGCCGCTGAGCTGTGACGTCACATGCGCATGCGCACGACGGCTCCCACGTGGGAGAAAATCCCACGTCCTGGCATCACTGCCCTAGGCCCGAATGTGTCGGGTACCCGCCCGAGCCCGCCCGAATTTTTCCGGCCCGACCCGAGCATCGGGTACCCGGCACATTGGACAACCCGCACACTCCTAATTATTATACAGGGTATCCCAGCCGATTTTGACATCTTGAATATTTCGGTATTGTGGTATGTAGCAAAAAATGTTTCACAGGAAACTTAAATGGTATCGAGTGGGGCTTAATCTGGTGTCATTAGTTTTTCCGTATGTGGACGCGTCAAGGACATGTGAAAGTCAACTTTGTTTTTTTAAATGGAATGAGGTACTTTTTTATGCATCAAGCGATGCAGCTAGGCATTCTTTATAAAAAAGTACTGACCTATGTATGTCGAAAAGCTAATAGTTTAGGAGATATTTCAGTTTAAGTAATTCTAAAGTTCGTAACTTCATTTGCGTTTATTTACAGGTAAGGTTCAATATAACGACCATTTACATCGAAGCATGTTTGAAATCGATGAAGTAAGGACTGGTCTACGTTATCTAATGTATCGGCTGATATTTTGCCACATTCATCGATAATGTGTTGCTTCATATCACGCACTTGAGTTGAAACTTTCGCGTTTTATCCTTTAAATAGCCCCATAAGAAAAAGTCGGGCGGCGTTAAGTCAGGTGACAGACAGATAGGCAGATAAACAGAGCTCACGTCCTAATACGGCAGGAATGATGCCTTTGTATTTAGATTATTTATATTGAAATATCTCCTTAACTATTAGCTTTTCGAGATACATAGGTCAGTACTTTTTTATAAAGAATGTCTAGCTGCATCGCTTGATGCATAAAAAAGTCCCTCATTCCATTAAAAAAAACAAAGTTGATCTTCATATGTCCTTGACGCGTCCACCTACGGAAAAACTAATGACACCAGATTATGCTCCACTCGATACCATTTAAGTTTCCTATGAAACATTTTTTGCTACATACCACAATACCGAAATATTCGAGATGTCAAAATTGGCTGGAACACCCTGTATATAAGAGAAAAAATCGGTGGTTCTTATTTACACTTACGACTTTCAAATGACAATATTCACGCATTCGTTACTATTTTCAAGATTTAAATGATTCTATTAAAAAATAAAGTACTGCTTAATATATCTATATAACAATTTTATCTTTAATATTTTTGCTTTCTAGAGATACGATTTTGATAGAAAAAGTCTTAACTGAATAGAAACATTGAAACGTGAGAAATACGGGGGACATTCAACGTGTTAAGAATAGCATTTCAGAACAAAGTTGCATGTTGTCAAGTAATATACATATATCAATATATAGTCTCTGTTTTTGTCAAGATATGGGATAGAAAGGAAGACAAAGGTCGCTGTTCATTACCTACCACAGGCTGTTGAATTAGTTACACGCCGCGAGCCTTTTCTGAGTCGCTCCGCCTGCTTCTCCCTCCCAACTATTTTACCCAACCAGGAATGACTTGCCAGACTCGGCGTATTACACGAGTATAGTGGCGCTTTAGGGCGCCATTCGCTTCTGTTTGCTCGCGCTGGAAAGACGCCGCGAACGCCGATTACGGGAAAAGAAATCGATGCGCGTATCCCGTCGACTGACGTTATCTGTCAACGAACAGTTCAGATCGCGTCACAAAAGTATTACTAGTAAAAAAGTATGCTCAGATATGTCTTGAATTAAATGTGATTAACAGATTGTTAGCAGAAAAACATTGAAATTTTACTTTGTTGCATTCTTCGATACAAAATGAAAGAAGCGCGTTTTCGTTGCTTGACACTCAACCGGTTAAAATCTCTTGCTAACAATAAGTCGACCGTGGCGGCAACAATGTATTCTTTGACGCGAGAGCTAACATTTTGCTGTCGCCGTATTTTTAAATTATTTGCGTTGGAAATTAATTTATACGTGCGCGTGCCAGATGGTAACACAACTGTTTCTTTAGTATACATATGAATTAAAGAAACAAGAGGTAACAAATTCAAGATTACTGGATATAATTTTAATAAACTGTCGTTATGATTGTTGTATGTATGGTTGTGTGTATAAATGTATGCACAGTAGAACCATTTATTTTAGAAGAAAATGTTATATGTATATATAAAAGTTTCATAATATTGTGGAGATAATATCGATGCAATACTAATTTTTTTATTTATTTCTTTCTTCAACTTTACTTGAAGGAAAACTTCATTGTTTGTACAGAAATATATATCTACATTGAATGAAAACATATATTCACAAATAGAAATATATGTTTACGTTGTTTAAATTAGATACCCTCATTGTTTCCATTGGTATTTTGAGATACAATACAAGTTTTTTAATGTTATTCCTGTCACTATTCTCTGCCGAATTTGCCAAACCACCGCCGGAAGTCCAAAAACATTAAAATCTCTTAATCGCATTTAATTCAAGACATATCTGAGTATACTTTTTTACTAGTAATACTTTTGTTTTAACCTATACGCGATGTGACGCGATCTGAAACTGTTCGTTGACAGATAACGTCAGTCGACGGGATACGCGCATCGATTTTTTTTCCCGTAATCGGCGTGCGCGGCGTCTTTCCAGCGCGAGCGAACAGAGGCGAATGGCGCCCTAAAGCACCACTATACTCGTGTAATACGCCGAGTCTGGCAAGTCATTCCTGGTTGGGTAAAATAGTTGGGAGGGAGAAGCAGGCGGAGCGACTCAGAAAAGGCTCGCGGCGTGTAACTAATTCAACAGCCTGACTTAAGTATAACAAATAATTTTTTACGATATATTCGAAAAAATTTTTTTATGCGATGGGTAGGGACCGCATACAAAAAGTCGCGCTTGAAAAGTATGTCAAAGATTTATGAAACACTGAGAAAGTGCTTTCAAACAAAAGTAATAATTAACCCTTTGCGTGCGGATGATTTTCTGCCGATGCGCTCCGGAGAGACTGAATACTTTTCCGCATAGTATGGATATACCACAGAAACAATTGCCTCTGCCGGGCGCGTATTTGCGTCCATAGTCTCCGTCGATGGCTTTCGCAGAACGCATATATGTGCCCATAGCACTCAAAGGGTTAAATTATACATGGAAACGTTTGAAAAAAAAATTAATTTCTCAGTTTACACATGGAGAAATTTTCAAAATGTACATAATTTACTGCTGCTCGTCGTAGTCCAAACGCGCATCTTCTTGTGATGCGTATTCTGCTGATAAGAAATGAACATAGCGTCTGGAGCCGAACAGCATTTTGTATTGTACATACATGTGCACAATGATAGAAAACTTTGCAACAGTGTATAATACCAACACCAATGGAATTCATATACCGTACAAAATAAATTGCACAAAAATAAAATCGCGTAAAATAGGACCGCACAAAAACAGGTTTTACTGTATTGTGCAGTAAATTTACTTCTCTACACTGAAAAATTATAAACATTAATTATCAATTACTGTTAATATCGTTTTACTAAAATAATTATAAAGCTGACTTATGATCTTTTAAAATTCACTTTTTACAGGGGCAGCGATAAACGTACCTCATATTGTTGGCGGTCGAGATGCACCGGAAGGAAAATATCCTTATCAAGCATCCCTAAGAACCAAGGGAAGACACGGGTGTGGTGCTTCTATTATAAGCGAACGATATCTTCTCACAGCTGCTCACTGTCTCCCGTATGTTTTTATAGTTACAATAATATGTCATTATTTCTTGCTTCGTTTGTATGTTTTTGGCTTCGACTGTCCGTTTGTCTACGTCGTACTCTACGACCCACCATTTTAGACGAATTTGAAACCACTGATTAGGTTACTCTTTTAACAATAGAACTACCAGCGTTAAATTTATTATATTTAAATATATTAAATAAGTACTTTGAAAAAAGGGAAATTACGAGATGGAAAGATGATCGATTCCGTAGCTGACGTTTTATGTGATGGATATAAAATATCTATTCTATGACTCCCCTATAAACGTGGACAATTTTTGGAAAAATTGTGTATCAGTCATTTTGACTGGTTTACATCATCCCTGTTATTTAATTATTTTATAGATCGATATTACTAAAATTATGAAGTGTTTTCTAAAGCAATAATTACGAGTATCTTTTTGAAATAATGAAAAAACTTGGTGCATGTTTTCAATATTTAAAGAAAGGAAAAGCAAGATGGGCGCAGACATTCTTTTTCATGTGAGAAGAAATGAATATTGGCTTCAGTTTTTAATCAATAATTATTAATTATTACAAGTGACAAGTTTATATTACCTTCATCCTTGTCTTTTTGAATTGCTGATACCGCACTAAGGCATAATATATAAACTGTATTACTTTACTTAAAAAAGCCGATTAAACTTATTATCAGAATTGTAAGAAATTTTTAAACAAAATTAAACGCGTTACATAAGAGTTATTTAATTCTTCTCACGATAATACATCGTACTACAAGATTCGTAAATATTCCAACGTTTGAGTAAAGCTTCCAATGAAGTGGCCAACTTTTTAAGTAGATAAATGAGTATTTTTCAGTATCCATATTTAATCTGTGGTAAAATAATAAAAACTCATTCATCAGTACGACAGGTGGATGTTATTACATTCTTTTCCTATATTCTTGCAGTATTAAATTTCTCATAAGTGCACAAAAATCCACAGTATATTTATGACCAAACTGAATTTTTATTGTAATTTCTTAAATTTCACATTGAAGTTGAAATAAAATTCGTTTATAATATTATATATTGATCATTACATGCAGATCTTACGCTTCGTCGAGGCAATTAAAACAGCTGAAGGTTCACGTTGGCACTAACTACTTAAAGGAAGATGGTATCGTCTACGATGTAGAAAGTATTGTTCGTCATAAGGGCTTCAACACATTCGTGACAACGAATGACATCGGTTTAATACGAGTTACTAAGAACATCGAATTCAACGACAAAGTACAGCCGATTGCTTTAGCTGAAACAAATTCCGTCGTTCCGGGTGCCATTGCTATTTTGACCGGATGGGGAAGACTCAGGGTACGTAAATATAATTATATTCAACTTTATAATATCTAACATAATTATCTTGTATGCTTTATTTATAAAGCAACAATAAGCATATACCGATTACAAACACGTCAAACGTCGTAGTAATTTTTATAATAAGTAATATGTATATTGCAATAGCACGAAAATCGAAGAAATTATGAAATTATGCTCTTACTCTATAATAGGACTGAACGCGCATGTGATCAATGATGCTTTTCATATATATTGTAAAGTCAACTATGAAGACTGTATAACAAAGTATTATTATCAGTCAATTAGACAAGACTTATTGCCAGCGAAAAAAGTTCTAAAACTATAAAAGAAAGCAGGTTTAAATTTGCAATAGGAGCTGCACTTGATTCAGTGACGAACTGAATTTCGCCACTGTTGCTATGTGAATACGACAATAATTCAGTAACTGGACTCTGCAGTCCTTTAACCCTTTGCGGTCCTATGTCGAGCAGTACTTGACATACCTTCACAGTTGATTTGATTTTCTGACAATTTAATATCAATTTTCCAAATTCATAATTATTTTATAATATCACCTAAATATCCGTCAGTACTTCTAGTTATTGATATCATTAAAAAATATGAATAACCAATGGTTGAAAATGATGTGCAATTAATTTCATTTTTCTCAATACAAAATTAAAAGCATAATTAGGACTACAAAGAGTTAAGACAGAGGTGGTTTCATTTCTGTATATGTATGCAAAACTGATTTTTTTTTCTTGATCTACTTACCAAAATTCTGATCTTTAACACTTTGAAATATGTATGCGTCTTGTGTACTAATAAGTGAAAAGTGCTAATAAGTGAACTCTGCGTTGGGCCTGTTAGCTATTTTAATTTAGCTTTCTAATGCTTCGGGTCCTGCGGGTTTAGGACCGTCCGTGGTGGACAGGGGCCGGGTCGTGAACCGGCAGTAGAGAGAAATCCTATTGTCTAGGGGGGTTTGTTGCCTCGAGGCCTCGTGGGGTGTCCACCAGATGTGGAATTTTCCATACCAAGACGCCCCAAAGTGGGCCAGATCGAAAAATTGAGTGACATTTTCATATAACTTTTAAACCGTAAAAGATATCGTGATGAAATTTGCACTGAAAATGTTTTTAAAACCTTTTTCACGTTTATGCAGTGTTTTCTATGAAGTACAATATTTAATTTTACCAAAAATAAAAATAAATGAGCCTAAACAATCTTATCACATTTTTTATATTGTAAAGTTATTATTTAAAGTTAAATAACAACTAAAGTGTTTATTAGCCCTTTGCGGTCGTATGTCTTCTCTCAGCCACCAAAGCTTTTTTACCGTTCCGGTCGTATGTCTTCTCTCAGCCACCACAGCAAGGAACCATGCAAATCCTATACTGTATTCATTCATTTATCAGTTTACACTTTCTCTAGACGAACCTAAATGCCTAAGGAACCTATTCACGAACCAATTCGGTACTTCTATCAATTGGAGATAACGAAATCCAATCTAAACAAAAGCTGTCACCCCGCACTCGCCATGCAAGATGCTGCGCTGTGGCGAGTCAGTCGCCTTTTGAGCGTAAAGAAATCGACAACGTTCGGCGATACTTTGTAGAATTCCAAAGAATATTGTATAAATTGTGTTTAACAGTAATAAGACATTCTCGCTTGTTAAAATATTTCAAAATAATACTCCAAAATGGCAAAAAGAAAGTTACCGCAAGAAGTGTTCTGTGAAACTGAAAATAGCGATGAAGAGTTTTATTTTGACCCCTTCAATACAGACTCTGGATATAAGGCGTCAGCTAGAAGAGAGAACAGGACGCCTATGACACATTTTATGTTTTTTCCGAAAATTGGTGGGACAACTGGTTGATGGTTATCGTGATGGAGCACATTCAAAACTAAGAAAACCATCGACCTCAGATAAGGAGGAAAGACTGAATTGGAAAACTGCACATATTGTGGACTTGTGAAGACGTAAAAAGTAAAGATTGCCCAGTATGTTCAAACAGAAAGATTAAGGGCGGAAGGCGCCAAACTAATTATTTTTGCGATACATGCAATCGAAAACCAGGCCTGCATGTTGGAGATTGGTTCGAAAAATACCACACGATGGAAAACTATAAAATATAATTTTTATACAAAAACGTGACATTAGATCACTTCATTGACTAAACATACATCTAAAGTTCACAAAAGAACTACTAAATCTTGTTTATACTTCGTAATCTTGCATGTTGTTCTTTCGACGGAAATTAATTCCGACCAGTACGATACCCATGTCCAAATTTAATACGACCGCAAAGGGTTAGAATATAAAGATATAAAATATAAGAAAAATACACTAAACACAAAATACTACGCGACGCTGTTCAAATCGCTGTTCGTTGCTATCACTCAGATACTCTGTTCGCTCACACTCTGCTCTGTTCGCTGTTACGCTAAAACACACTCTGATAAAACTGTTAGAATTGAATGCAGAGTAAAAAATAGAAAACTTACAATTAGCCGAAGGCTCATCTATACTATAGGAAAAACATTTTGTGTGGTCTAAACGTTTCCTCAAGTAAATTCTCAAGTATCTGACAGTCCAGATAACAACTCGTGAGACCGCACGCTTTAGACACAGATACTTTCGGAAACAGGAATAGGGGAAAGCATGCGGAAAATGCATTAATATGTAATAATTTTGAAATATTTGGAACTTAAAAGATGCACCTTACCAAGTGAAATATATTTATCTACTTTTTTCACTGTGTTCAACATTATACTTTAAATACAAAATTAACAATAATCTGTAGGTGAATCTGTTTTTACTTAACATTATAGAATACCTTTCATATAAAAAAAAATGGGAATAAAATATTAGATACAGCTGTCAGAATACTTCGCAAAAGGCAGGCAGTTTTTTTCGTAAGAAACGCCGCCTTTAAAATATCTCAGTTTAAATATTCATTGTAATTATAATTTTTGTTAAACCCTATTAATACCTTTGGTTCCAAAACCCATAAATGTTTAACAATCTATATGTATTTACTAAATATTGATATGCAAAAGTTGGTTTTTCGACAAAATGTCACTTTTCATGATTTGAATCACTGTGCGCCCCCACGGTTGTAGATGTCTCGAGGCGACTTTAACAATTTTTCGCAACCCGCCTAGACAAGGATAAGAGAACTTTCCCTTACTCTCGTTATTCGAGAGCAGGGAGAGAAAAATTAAAAGAAAGACCGAAGGGTAGAAAAAGGGCGACATGCGGTCATCCGGAGATTCTTTTGGAAAGCGGACAAGAGACGAGCGACTTGATCATATGTAAACGAGCTTTGTACATATAAAATGAAGCACTACATATTGTGATCATCAAGAACACGATCTCTAAAGTATGGACATTGTTTCCTACTAGCTATGATCCATCAAAAATCGGTTTGCGATCGACTTGTTTGCCACCCCTGCTCTGCAAGACCGCAAAAGGTGCAGCATTTTCCAATTAGGAAATTTAAGAAATTTATTTTAGAGCAATGTTTTCCAATTAGGGTTCCTCGGAATCTTGAGGTTACGCGAAACATTGTTAAGGGTTCCGTAAGAAATAGAGAAATATCACGTACAGCTTGTTCGTTAAATATAAGTTTGAAATTTGGATATTCTCGAATCTAATATTATGAAAAATATTGATACATGGATGCTGGGGTTGTTTAAAACTTAGACACTACTCCAAGGGTTCCATAAGAGTGAAAAGGCAGGGAAACGCTGCTAGAGGGTCGTGAAAGAATTACTTAATTGAAATGGGCCTGGTTCGAGCAAAGTAGATGCACCTATCCCATTGAATGTATATTTGATAATTAAACTTTGTTATTTATTAATAATCGTTTGTTAAGATATGTTTTAATAACAGGAGTCTACATGTTAATTGTAGTTAATTTTAGAGTGTTAGTAAGCAATCGAAACAAATTGTAAAGGAACAAGAAATCCTATGAAAATTAAAGATCCACTAGATTAGTAGGGTATACTTACTTATTGTTAGGGATATGAATCGCAGGTATATGTACAAATATTCTAATAAGTAACAGTGGAACGTAGACAATCCTCGGTTGACCAAAAATTATTAAACTTTAAAAAAAATGTATTTGTTTCATATTTTTAAATTTATTTACAGCATAATATTAATTTCGAAGTTTTATCTCATCAGGATGACATATATCACATTCTAATGTAAATGATACAAAAAATTATGTCAACTTTGGGAAAAAAGAGCTTACAATGCTTTCCTTTTTCACAGCTCGGTGGTGCTGTTCCTGACAATTTACAGGAAATTGATTTGAATGTAGTATCTAACGAAGTGTGCAAGAGAGAACACAGGAAGGTCATTGAATCTCAGATTTGCACACTGACGAAGATAGGCGAAGGAGCATGTCATGTGAGTGAAATATGGATGCTTCACTTGCCAAATCGATTAACTCCATAAAACAAGAAGTTGAGAAAAATAATAAAATAGTATATATTGTTTTTTAAAATTCATCTCAAATTAAAAATTCAAAAATACGATGTAAACTGTACTACTGCATATGCATCTTTTATCTAACAACATATGGAAAGTATGAGATAGAATATTCTGAGAGTAATTGTTATTATTACTACAATTTTTTCGTGATGAAGGGAGTTAATCGTTTGGCAAGTGAAAGAAAATTATTAATTCAAATTCAGTTTTCAAATAATTTTTTTATTACAGAAAAACTTCATTATATAAATATATGTTTTATTAAAGATTTTAGCAAAAATGAATAACAACTGTCCTGTTACTGACGTAAATATTTAATAGAGTCAATTATACTACTCAATTGCTTTTTTGCTCAATAATTCCACCTTTAGCATATCTGACACCAACACTCTCACATATCCCAACAATCCCACATACAGTAAGACTCCGCTTAACGCGGGGGATACGTTCCAGTAAGTTCCAGCGCTTAACAAAACAGCGTTAAACGAGGTCATCTTAACACGTAAATAATAGGGATATGTGAAACAGAACAAAGAATAGGAAAGTTTATCACTTCTTTTTTTGTTTTAATTTGTAACAATTATTGTTAAATAGTTTTTTATTACATCAATTATAGATTTATTTATTGCTAATATCCATTTTTATACATGAAACATTCATGAAAATCAAAAAAGTTCGAGTAAACTTGTCATGTTTGTGACGTGGAAGGTTCTTCCTCATTTGATATTTTTTGTTTTTTATTTGTGACCAAGTATCTAAAGACGTTTCTCTTTTCCGAATATGTATCTTAAACTTGTTATTATTTTATGCTTTTGGACATTTCGGTCCCATTCACTGTGATTACAGCTGCTTTTTCGTCCAATCGAATTATTTGTTCGAATTTTTTCATTGCTGTGATCAGATGACGAATCCTAATAAATACCAAATCGTTTTCTAGAGCCCTGCTTTCTGTCAAGAAGTTGTATTGAAGAACCATCCATTCATTATTTCCCTTATTCGAATAATTCTTATTAACACCTTCCACTTTAATATTATAATGGTTTAATTTATTTTCTTAGAAAACAACACACACTCAAATTGAAATTTATGAGTATGTACTTGCTTCTGCGGTAATTCGAATACAACTGATTTCTAATTTATATTTCTCGTACTTGATTCGTTGCGAGCGATAACAGTTCTCGTCTAACGGAGACAATGAAATTAACAGAACAACTTTCAGATATCTCCGTAGCAGAGGAAAAAGAGTGCAGTGGGTTAACTAGATTTTTATTATAATTTAAATAGATTATAGGATGGAGTTAATCAGATTGGCTTCTGAAATAAAGTATTTATTATTCAATGGCTAAAAAAATTTTGTTATTTAGTGGTGTTAATACTTGTTATTAGAGAAATTTGTTTTGAATATATACAGCTAGGAGCCAATTAAGTGCTTTGATACTGAAATGTAATAAAATTCAGAAAATGGAGTTAATCGATTTGGCAAGTGAAGCATTCATATAATACTAGTTTTTTCATATAAACTCCTATCATGTTATTAGGTTTCTGTTATAGTATAATATACTTATACCTTTAAACTATACTTATAATTTTGACTCACCCTGAAATTTTATGTAACAAGCAAATATTACGTGAAAGCAGTGGTATGCAAACCATGGTTCGTAGATCGAATTTAATTCGCTGCAGATTTTAAAATAATAGTATTTTTAAATTATAATATTTTTCCAAGAAATTAAAATATTTAGTGAATTAAATTGGACCTTAGCAATCGTTTCTTTTCTTACTGGCCCGCTCGTAAAAAAATTTCCCACCACTGTGAATCAACATATATTTACATATTTAAGAAAAATTAAATTTTTTATTTCAGGGTGACTCCGGCGGCCCTCTTGTAGTGGACGGTATCCAGGTTGGAATTGTTTCTTACGGAAAACCGTGTGCCCTTGGCAGTCCAGATGTTTTCACCAGGGTATTTAGCTTCCAGAATTGGATAAAGGAAAATACTCATTAAAAAGAAAACTTCAGCAAAGAATATGAAATGAATGCATGTTGCAGTTAAACATGTAATAACAACAAATGACAACATATTATTTAACCCTTTCGATACTATCGGTGACTATAGTCACCCACCGTCTGACATTGGCTGGGTACTAGCGGTGACTATAGTCACTCGACAAAATTTCACCCG
The DNA here is from genome assembly GCA_910591515.1 of Cerceris rybyensis. NCBI lineage: Eukaryota > Metazoa > Arthropoda > Insecta > Hymenoptera > Crabronidae > Cerceris > Cerceris rybyensis. The sequence goes on along the minus strand of OU342789.1, from coordinate 24,685,547 downwards.
AAGCATTAATTATTAGATCATATTTCGTAATTGAATATTTTTCAAATACCATAAGTTCTTATTTTTTCTGTATTATATGCGTTGCAACTTCGACAAAGAATTAATTATTTATATTATGTCATTAATCATTAAAAGTTATTCGTCCGCGGTGGAATTGTTTGCTGTCGTGTTTGACAAGTTTGCGGAAAAGTACTCCGTAGCGAAAGGGTTAAAAAAAAAATATTTTGTTGTGTAATTGTGTAATTCCAAAGGGATTACTAGATGACAAAAAATACAATGCCAAAGTATATGCATGTAGTTGAAATATAGCTGTTTTTCTTTGTTACAACTTGAATTGAAATACATCAGTAGCAACGATAAAAGTAGTATTCAATGTTTCTAAGTTATTTCTATTGAATAGTTTTTTTTTCCATTCATCAATGTGCAAAAATACTACTTCTGTAAATTTGATTACTTTCGAAATAAACCATAAGCATATATACATTGTGTGATATTTTTTTTTCTACACTTAATAAGTGCAATATGAACTAAGTGTAATGGTCCGAGCCTCTCGTCTATTATTAATGTGTAAGTTAGGACTAGCCAATATAATAACACTTCCCACTTCTTAATTTTTTGTTACCTACCAAAATCTTGATGATTACTTTGCAAAATATATAAAAAAAGGAAGCCTCAATGGTAAGGCCCAAACCCTTAATGTATAAGATTTACATATTACACGCACGTAGAGGCAACTATTTTTGAGACAACAGCTAGTTTAACGGGGAATCAGAACAAACCATAGAGTGCGCGAAGCAAATAGTATAGAACGAAAAAGCAAAAAAGTTAGTAAAGCGAAAAAGTGATCAGCGAGGAAGTTAAAAGGGACTGATAGGCGACCGAATCGCGAGCAGGAATCAAGGACAAAAGGTGTCGACCTACTGTAGCCCTTGAGCCACTGCACCTCTGTCTCTTCTTTACGATTACGATTTCGAAGGATACAAGGTAGGACCTAACATGATTGGCTTGTAGTATCGGAACAGGGTCGTTGATCGTTTGAAAAAGAAATAGGGGATTCAGGGAAATCAGGGAAAGAAAAAGCACATAAACGAGTCGAGGAAAGTCACTCGATCATCCTAAAGATGGGAACGATCAACGATCCATGTCCTTCTCCCCTCAGCATGAAACGGGAGATAGTCGGCCAATAAGTAATGGTAGAATACAGGTAAAAGATATACATTCCCCCCATTTACCGATTCGCAAGCGGTTGATACGTTGTTCAAATTAGGAAAGGATGCGCCGGTAGTACTATAACGTCGCGATTCAAAATCACCCAAAAACCGACGGGACAACGGTAGAAACCGACGCCAGCCAAACGAACGCGACTAGTTGTAGAAAACGAATAATAATAATAATAGCATCGTCCACGATATAAAAAAGGGTTTTTAATAAGTGCCGTGCATCCGAATCGTATAAACGCTCAAAGGGAAATAACGAGGGAAACGAAAAGTCTCCGTCGCGGCCCTTCCTTATCTCGCCGTTGAGCGCATACAACGTACGCGCCTCTACTCGCGCCGAACATCCATGTCGGACGGCTCGATTTCCCTCACATGAGCATACTTTTTTACTAGTAATATTTTTGCTTTAACCTATACGCGATGTGACGCGATCTGAAACTGTTCGTTGACAGATAACGTCAGTCGACGGGACACGCGCATCGATTTTTTTTCCCGTAATCGGCGTGGGCGGCATCTTTCCAGCGCGAGCGATCAGAGGCGAATGGCGCCCTAAAGCGCCACTATACTCGTGCAATACGCCGAGCCTGGCAAGTCATTCCTGGTTGGGTAAAATAGTTGGGAGGGAGAAGCAGGCGGAGCGACTCAGAAAAAGCTCGTGGCGTGTAACTAATTCAACACCCTGATCTAGATAGTACCGCTCCGGGACGAGCACTCGAAAGAAATGTATGGGACCGAAGGAACACCGAGAGGGCTGGCAAACAGCGATGGACAGAGTTGTCTACAGAATAGATAAAAATCATCGTCATCGGACCGGGCTGCACGATAAAACGCCTAAAAAAGATAAAAATTAAAAAACCACGTAAAGAGAGAGGGAGGAAACGATCCAGAGAGCCGGGCGCAGATAGAGTAGGATACGATACTTATTGTTAGCATAAATCAAAAGATAACGGCACAGCGGCAATCTATGGATCAATGGGGTCCTCGAGGAACTCACGCGGAATAACCAATACGACCGGAATCCGATAGAACCTAGGTGATCCTGTTGAAATGAAAGTTACAGCGGTACACGTAGATACGAGCCTCGAACGGAGTAGGCGCGAAAACAAGACAAGGCGTGACAGAAACCGAATCAACGGGGCGAACGACAGCGCGATAACAAAAGTACACGAACGGAACAAAAGATAATAGGGACTCGGGGGGGGGATAATTTATAAGGGGACACAGGGCGCCGGTAGAGAGGGTCGCTTGGGAATAGACGAGAGAACAAAAGATGGAGCGGATGCACGGCAACACGGAAGAACGCGAGACGATGAGCGGTCACCGGAACTATATATACGCGGGAGTACACGACAAGCGCCTTTCCCTCCTCGCTCTTACCCTGAGAAAGAAAATCTAATTCTAATTAAAATTAAGACCGATTAGGGAATAAAAGAAATAAAAGAACCAAAGCTAAAATCAAATAAATTATTAACTAAAAACGGAAATAGGAAATCGAATAAAAAACAAACCCATAAATCTAAATCCAAAACCGACACCAGCCTAAAAAAGCAAGATCCTCGGCGCAAATACAAACCACACCCAGTAGGATAAGCTCGATGTCGGGAGTGGTTCGCCGATGTGTTTTAAACAAACGGGATCCTCTTGAAATTATACATCATCCCCATAAATCCCCTGAAACGGCACAAAAATCAGAAATTAGGGAAAACTCACAGATCCGTCTAAAGAGTCAAAGCCACAATACCCTTAGTTAAATGGTAAGATTCGTCGGTAAAAAAGAAAAAGCAGCTAGAGTCCAAAAGATTAATTGGCATACAATCAAAAAGATTACAAAACCCGCCAACCGGTAGATCAAAAAACATACGATGTGCATAAACAATCTAGTACCCAAAGATTCCAAAAAAAAAAAACAGCTTATAAGCAAAATTTGTAGGGAAACAATAAAAACGAAAAACAGGACACTAGGCAATCCTGCAAACCACTACGGGAATTAATTAAAAAAAAACAAAACTGAAATAACAACATAGGAATTAAAACGCTACTAAGCAAAGGGAACAAAAACAAAATGGCCGGAATCTACCTCCGTAAAGATGGCCGGTGCAAGAAATACGCGAAATAAAATCAGGAAACTAAACAAGAATGGAATTAAAAATAAAAACTAAACTATATAGCAGCGAGGGATGGTAAAACACGAAATTATACCAATGGAAAAACTCCGGAACAAACTCGGGACAATCGAGCGCATCACGACCGAACGCCGAGTAGGAAATACACGATCGTACAGGGAAGAAGCTTAAAATCAGCGATTTTAGAAACCAAATATAACCTCGAATAAAGCGAATAAATCCTCTCGGGAATAAAAGTAGAGAATAGATCGACGCGGGTTGCATGAGCATGGTAGCGAGGGAGTAACGGGATAGAGGCTTCTTATGCATGAACAATGATTTAAATAGCTTTGCTCGTAGAATCTAATACACACGCACCAGCCCTCCCGTTTATTTTCAGATATTCTACTGAGGTATAAAAACCCTTTTTAATTATACATAACGGTGCGTTACTAATCGATAGCTTCCGTAAGAAACTCCCTTAGCTCAGGCCCGACGTTAAAATCAAGACAGCAGCAGCAACGAAGATGAAGATAGTGCAGATAAATCTTCATCACGCACCCGTCGCGGCTGCAACGCTATCGAACTACATGAAGAAGGAAGACATAGACATAGCGTTGATACAAGAACCGTACGTAACCAACGGGAAGGTGAGAGGATTGAATCCGATAGGAAATATCCTGTGCCACGAGGTGAGCAGGAACACGAGAACGTGTATAGCGGCGAGAAGAGGAATCTTCGCGACGCTTCTACCGCAGTTTTGCGACGATAACACGACAACGGCGAGCATCACCTGGGGCAACGGTTCGGCGGAATCGAACCAGGAGATAGTCGTGGCATCGATATACTCCAAGTGGAACGGAAGAGAGAGCGTTATAGGAAGGAAAGGAAAGGAAGCGGTCGAATGGTGCAATCGGAAGGGGAAGGAGATACTCGTAGGAATGGACGCGAACGCGATGAACACGATCTGGGGCTGCGAGGAGACCAACGTGAGAGGAACGCTGCTGGCGAACGAGATCGTGGAGCTGGACATGACGTGCCTGAATCGAGGCACCGAACCGACATTTTGCACGATACAGAGGGAGGAGATATTGGACGTGACGCGCGGAACGGTCGGAATTCTGGGAAGGATAGACGGATGGAGAGTCAGCCAGGAAGACTCCAAGTCGGACCATCGATACATCGAGGTAGAGGTGAGCATCGGCGAGGTACGGGAGAGGATATGGAAGAGGAATCCGAGAAAAACGGACTGGGGAAGATACTGGTCAAGGACAACTGTCACAGGCTACCCAAGAGATACGGGAATCAGGCGGAGATAGACGAGGCGATAGACAAGCTGAACGAACTGCTGCAAGAGGCGTGGGAGGAATCGTCCGAGGAGAAAGAAACGAAGAACAAGATCAGACTGCCGTGGTGGACGAGGAAGATCGACGAGGAGAACAAGATGATAACCGCCCTGAGGAGAAGGGCGAGACGCAGCGGGGATCGCGACGATTGGGCGAGGGTAAACGAGGGAAGCAGGAAACTGAGAAGAATGATCTTTGAGAGCAAGAAGAGAACGTGGAGGGAATACTGTAGAAGCGTGACGAAACTGCCGGAGATAGCGAGACTCAACAAGATGCTGACGGACGAGGGACAAAGAGGCATAGGAACCCTGAAGAGGAGCGACGGTGAATTTACCGAGAACGACGAGGAGATACTGGAGATGCTGTTGAAGCAGCACTTCCCAGGATGCAGACGGGAAACGGAAACGAGCGACGAGGAGGCGGAGGAAGGAAACAACGAAGAAACCGAAGAGTACTCGAGGCCGAACTGGGCCCTGGTCAACAAGATAGTAACGTTGCAGAGAATGGAATGGGCGGTATCGTCGTTCGACCCGTACCAGGCGCCGGGACCGGAGGGAATATATCCGCAACTCCTGAAGAAAGCCTTCCCATGGATAGGCGGCTATCTGGTGAAGGTGATCAGAGCGTCGATAGCGACGGGATGCTATCCCAGACAGTGGGGCGAGACGAGGGTGGTATTTCTACCGAAGCCGGGAAAATCGGACTACACGACGCCGAAGGCGTACAGACCGATAAGCCTCACGCCGTTCCTACTGAAGACGGCCGAGAGGCTGGTGGACAGATACCTGAAGGAGGTAACCCTGAAGAGGAGACCGCTGAACGAGAAACAGCACGCCTTCAGGGCGGGAAGGTCGGTGGAGACGGCGTTGCACGACGTTGCGCGAAGAAGGGCTCGTCCGACGATAGAAACGCGTCGCCGAGGACCTAACTCAGAAACGCGAATCGTGCAGGGAACGGAAGGAAGCCGGCGAGCCCTCTCTCCCTATCTCTAAACAAGCGAAAGAGAATAAACACGCACACAAAACTCACTCGTACGCGCCCTCCGCCCGCTCGACCAACACAACGCAATCCTGATCAGCGGCATAAAAAGGGGTGGGGGAGAACGTGGTATCTCACGTTAGGTCGCGATCCCCATGGATACACCAGCGATCCCACTTCTCCCGATCGATCAAGCCGTCCCCCCAGGGGGGGGGGGGGGGGGAGGAGGAGGATGCCAAGGCATCTATCCGTCGAACAGGGCGGTCAAGGTCACCGGATCGGACACGAGAGAAGCAACGAAGGTGGAGCGGACCAACCCAACGTAGTATCACGCTCCGACGGAGCAACAGCTTACGCGCGTTAGGGAGGGATGGTTGGAAGCCGCTATGATGCCTAAACCTGAACTGCGGGAGCAACCTTGGCATGTGGCCCGGGAGTCGAGTCGGAAAAAGCCAGGGTCCCTAGCAGCCAGGATCACGAACAGGATAGGTAATGCGCCCTTGCTCCAATGCGTACCCACGTGGTGGCCCTGGCACTCTAGTCACCAGTGGTTGGCCTCGCGGAGTACTGTGTAGGCCTAAAAGCTCAACGTCGGCTAGGCCCGCAGTCTCGGGGATGACACCGGTCACCCTCCCATCCAGGGCTTTCCTATCGATCCTATCGATCCTAGTTTAACGGAACGCAGAAGTGGCAGATGTGCAACTTCTGCGGGCCCTCTTTTCCAAGAAACCCTCGCCTGCGAGTTTGATTATTTTCATATTTTGAGCAAAGACTCAATGGTTATTGCCGTGGAATAAACTTGGTACCCCGCGGCGCGCCGGAGCGTGTTCTTCGGCCCTCGAACAGCCCTCGAGCAGACCTCCTTCTCCTACCGCAGGCCTTTGCCCCACCATCGGTCCCAAAAGGGGGGCGCATTTACACAAGCGCGCCAAAACCAGCGCTCGCGCCAAAACCGCCCCCGCGCAAGTTCTTTATAAAACAGATTTTTTCCGTGCAACTTCCGAGGGCGCACAAATCACATTTCTGTCAGCAAGGTGCCCTCGGAAGGGGAAGAAGGAATAAGGGCCTCGCGGCATCAGTCGAAAACGGGAGTCTACTAGTAGACCAAGAGCCAGTGACCAATTTTAGGTGGTCATTTCAAAAGTCAAGAAACAGGAACTATAATACTACTGGAACGCGCGCTGGCTATTCTCTCCCATGTACATAGAAGCCGCGTATCGAGAGAGATAGCAACAACGGGTACCTTTTGCTCTTTCTAACCATACTGCGCATGTGCACAATTACTTCACGCTCATCAGGGTACACGGGCTGCAAAAAGTTTGTTCACTCATCTCAGTTTTAGTACGTTTCATCGGTGTTATGTGTTTCAATGGGAGGGAGAAAAATTTCAGACGGGACTGAACAGACAGAGAGAAGGCTACCCAGAGTAAGGAGGTTCATGATATCTCTCTCGATACGGGTTGGTAGCGTCAGTGCGCGTTCCAGTAGTATTAGTATTATAGTTCAGTGGTCGGGCTACCCGAGATCAGTCGGGTTCCCCTAGGCCCGAATGTGTCGGGTACCCGCCCGAGCCCGCACGAATTTTTCCGGCCCGACTCGAGCCCGACACATCGGGTATTTGCACACTCCTAGTTAAAACATAAATATTTTGTGCCGCGTTGACATTGTGATTCACTCATATAAGATTCTACCATCACTCACCATCATCCTTACTCATCCCCAAAACACCGTTCAACGTCAAGTTCAAATTTAATTGAGTTCCGAATAGTCGAGGTTTTTTTAGTTCTTATTTTTCTTCTATACTTTTTTCTACATTAGTTTTATTAATTTTTAAGTGCTCTCTAATTTTTTCAATATTTCATGAAATTCCAGGAAGCGCCATTTATTTTTTGCTGTGGATTCATCTTTTTCTGTTATCAAATGCACCGAATATAAGATTTTCGAAATATAGGACATTTTTAAAGCGAAGAAATTGTGCTTAGATATAATTTTGACATCTGTTTATGCTATAGTTTGAAAGTAAAATTTCATTTTTCTGCATTTTTTTGGGGAAACCGCATTTTATTAGACACACATAATTTCAATTCTGCGAAAGTATTCTTGAAATTAAAAAATAATATTTATATTAAACTGTGATTTTTTTATTCACCATTCTTCTTTCCTCGATTGATTCTATTTTCATATTTTCTTCTGTATATTTCCTGTGTAATAAAAATCAACAATACTTTCTGCAACATCAATTTATTTTTTATAATAAAACATTGGGTGCATTATAAGAAGTACAATCGTACTTCTTCAGATATCGATAACAAGTGTGAAGATAAGCAGATAAAAGATATTGTTTGTATAGCTATATTAGAGTACGGAAGTTCGAAGTCTACCTTTGGTTAGATTTGTACATAGAAGGGATTTCGAAAAGAAAACCAGGAATCACAACTCAACAAAAATATATCTTTTGATTATCTTCCTTCTTTGTAGTAGTTCTTCTATTTGTATTTTTGCTTTTCATTATTTGGCTGTTAATAATAAAAAGATTCGTGTAATATTTATATAATATTAATTGACTATTATTTTAATTAATATTTACAAAATAAATTCTGTAGTGTACTAATTGTAAGTAAAACTAACGGAAATTAAAAGACAACAATATAACTGTATCTTGTTTACTGTTGATATAATTACTAGTTTAATATGATCCAAAATGAGAACCATTTAAATATCCGTAAAGGAAATAGTACTTAAACGTTTAATTTTTTGAAAGTGGTAAAAGTCAGTTAAGCGGAATGAAAGACGGTGATTTTTTAATGACTTTACAACGTTATTTATACCGAGAGAAATATAAGTATCCAAGACAACAAATGCAAGCATACTTCCAAACATGTTTTAACGCAAACTGTATGTATCTCTACTTAACATTAAAGTGGCTCGTGCTATTTTAAATATAAACTACTCGTACACTGATTACAAAAAGACTTATAACCGATGGTAAATAACAAGTAAAACGCAACTGAATATCAATAATGTTTGACCGTTCCTTCGGGAATAAACTTATCGCAGTTAGAATAATTCTTTTTACACTATTAATAGGTAGTTTTCTCGTAATATATTTTGTACTATCGATATATTAATTTCCTTATATCACTAATAATGCAATTAATGAATGATACATTTCCACATAACACACTGACGTACTTTAATTTTATTACTTGCTATATTATGAGTTGTAAATTTGCATAGAAAATTCTGCATAGAAAATGTATAAATACTTAAGAAAAGAGTGTTATCTGTATACAAATTTTCCGAAATAGTTTAATTACAGAAGAATTTGTAATTAGAAAGCATAAAAACACCGAAATATCCATGAGATTATTCAAAATAGATTGTAGAAACAATTTAAATTAAAATGCACCGAGAGATTTAAGTAATTGATGTCATTCAAACAATTAAAAAAAATGGTAGTTAAAGACAATTTTAAATGTCGTTTACCTTTAAGAATGAATCCAAATACGAAAGATTCTGGGATTAAAATGATCTGAACATTTTGTTTATTTTTCGCATTTATATAAATAACATTTCTTTTTTGTAAACACGTGTACCTAAATATAATGTTTCTCTTGATAAGTTTATCTGTACAATATAGGAAGTAGTAAATGGTACGTGATTTCAGTTGATTGACCAACATTCTTATCAATAGTTTCAAATGCTACGCAATTATTTTATCAGAGTACATATAAACAAAAATTCAATCGGATCTGATAAGATCGTTAAGTATCGAAATGAATGATTAGAAGTTAGTGTCTACGATTACCAAACATTTGAAATGTAGATCATTTTGAAAAAGAATGTTTGAAATTTACGCATGACTTATATAAAAATAATGTTCAGTTAAGGAATCTTAACATGAAAATAAAATATAAATACGTGTATTTTCCTTGTTTTATTAATCCTTTTGTAATAATTGATTGCGATAAGCTATTATGGAAAAGAAAGCGTAGGAATGTTTTCATTTTATATATTTAAAACCCCTTGTGTCAATCCTTATATGTATACCATTAGCTATTACAGTAAAATAAAATTATATTACATAATCTTACTTAGGTATATGTATAGTTAATTCGTGCAGTTTTGACACGAACATAATATGTATATTAAATGTGAGAAATGATAATTAACGTATCTTTTATCCACTCAAACGTTGCAAAATTATTTGAACATCGATATGTGCCTTTATTTATTATCATATGAGGGTACGTGGGATGTTACCGTTACATGGTGTTGTTAGTTATTATTGCAATATTCAATAACAAAATTAATAACATGTTTTAGTATAATAATATTTTATTAAATTACCATTACACTCCAGTCACTTCGGCAAATGGAACTCTTTGTAAACAGTACTAAAGAAATAAAATCTAATTGTAAGCTCAGTTTACCTACTTACGACTTCCAGTATTATACTGTTAATTAGCTTGTCTTTATATTGCACAATTATTTGCCGTATTTTATATTCAGGGCTATTGAATGTGTTATATATTTATCGTTCTTTCGTTCCATGATTGGCACATAAAATTATTTATGATTATTTTTTGAGCACTAAAAAACTAAATGTACTGAAGTTATGATAACACATCTGTATGTATAATTATCTGAACCATTTTGTCTACTACAGAGAAATAAATAGACATAGTTCCCGTCTGACACTTGTCATCCCAAGAATTTTGATAATCATAGATATCGATTTAATTAAATTTTAAGATTACAAAACTTCCCACGGCACTCACCGTCAATTCGTATATTATCAAAACCTCAAAAGTGTATCTTTCCTTACACTCGCATATGTATAAATAATGCCCAAAATCATCAAGATCTCAATAGTGCCTCGATTTTTGTTCGCCATGAACGTACTTACCATTCTTTTCCTCGTCGGCTGTGCCCTCAGCGTCAACGGTAAACAATATTCCAATGAATTGTTACAAGTAGTATTTATTATCACGATTAAGAGTATTTCTCATTATACCTTCTTGCTTTGAATTAATATCTTCGCTTTTTAATCTATGCACTTTTTGCCCTTTACAATTCATTCACTGTGCTGTGCATTCAATGGCAAATTGTTATGTCCATTTGCGGAAAAGAAATATTTACAAGAACGGGTGCAGATAGCTTACCACGAGTAACTCACTTTATTACTTTCTTTAATGAAAAATAGAATGTTGCATTCTGCGACAAATTGGCAAGATAAAGTTCCAGAATTTTTCTCATATCTGGTAAAATATTCGGTGTTCGACGTATTAACGAATATCATTGCATTTTCGATAGTACAATATCTAAATCATTTTAGATGTGCGAAAGGAATGCTATGAAACTTTATATAAAAATTGAAATTTCAATTGTACAATTTCTGAAAGTGATAACTATTAAAAATGAAATTATACGAAGAGAATAAGTGCTAAAAAGAAAAATAGTATTAATTTGCATCGATTGCATTCTTTCAAACGAATTATAATAAGAAAAAATGGTTTCAAAAAAATCACGGTTGTTACAAATCTGTATTGTAGAGATTCAGTCAATGCATGTTTTCTAATGTACTTATGTATTTTTAAATGCTCAATGAATCATTCAGAGAGATGTTTAGGCAATGGACTGGTTAAAGAAAAATTTCGCTATCTAACTCATAATTTGCAAAGTAAAGGATTATAAAGTAGTAAACATGTTGAAAGGTGCACTCGTTCAAAAAGACTGAAATTCGCAATTCATCGGAATACGCATTTTTTAAATGAAAAATGCATATAATAAGTAAAGTACAGTGAACAAACCAATTCGGCCCTAGAATAACCAAATTTGACATTTTATAAGATATGACTCAATATTTGTTATGTGACGTGTTTCACAGCACAATCATTGACACTTCTGTAAACATGTCGAAATTTGTTGAAATTAGTAGAACAAGTGAACAAGGTCCGAATTTGGGTCATCAGTGCTTCATGATTACTGTTCGATTCAATCGATAAAACGATGATAATAGCGAATAATCTAACGTTTCGTTTCTTTTTTCATTAAGGTCTGCCATCACGTATCGTTGGTGGCAATGACGCTCCAATTGGCAAATATCCATTCCAAGCATCATTGAGATTGTACAATAGACATTTCTGTGGTGGATCAATCATCAACAAACGTTACATTCTTACTGCTGCTCATTGTATTTCAGGGTAAGTTAATTGCTGTTTATTTCTATTTGTAAGAACTCTTAAGAGTCTAATTGAAGGTTTACGGAAATCGTCAAATTGACGGGCTCCTTACTTTTTACAAATGTTTCGCAAGTTTATAGAGGAGCGGTATAGTAAATATTTTACGTGTATGTTGTAATACAGAAACTCCTCGATTGATTATCATGTTTGTTGTTCGATCCCCCTTTTTTGAAACTACTTGTTTAATATACTCAAGTACGATAGATTTAACGTCCTTAAATCTAATGTGAAGAATATAATCGTGGACCTGTTTTTGATTTAAAAGATGACTGGTCAAACTTTAGGGTTTAGTATAACAATGAACGTCAATTTAAAATGTACAGTTGCACAATTTCGATAAAAGATATACTTTAAGTCAGTGAAAAATAATCGCGACATGTATCACTCAAAATATAATATTCACAGTGTCTTGTAAGAATTCTGAAAACAGTAATTTTAATGAGCTTTGATAATTGTATTGGAGTATTATGATAGACAATTATTGTTTTAAATAAAAGTGTATGCCTAATGCAGGTTTCTACTCTATGCAGGGTGTCCCAGCCGATTTTGACATCTTGAATATTTCAGTATTGTGGTATGTAGCAAAAAATGTTTCATAGGAAACTTAAATGGTATCGAGGGTGGCATAATCTGGTGTCATTAGTTTTTCCGTAGGTGGACGCGTCAAGGACATATGAAGGTTAACTTTGTTTTTTTAAATATACTGGGGTACTTTTTTATGCATCAAGCGATGCAGATAGACATTCTTTATAAAAAAGTAATGACCTATGTATGCCGAAAAGCTAATAGTTTCGGAGATATTTCAATTTAAGTAATTCTGAAATTCGTAATTACATTAGCGTTTATTTATAGGTAAGGGTCAATATAACAACTATTTGCATCGCAGCATGCTTGAAATCGATGAAGTAAGGACTAGTCTACGTTATTTAATGTATCGGCTGATATTTTGCCACATTTATCGATAATGGGCTGCTTCATATCAGTCACTTTAGTTGAAACATTCGCGTAAACTTTATCCTTTAAATAGCCCCATAAGAAAAAGTCGGGTGGCGTTAAATCAACTGACAGACAGATACATAGATAAACAGATCTCACGTCCTAATGCGACAGGAATGATGCCTTTGTATTTAGATTATTTATACTGAAATATCTCCTTAACTATTAGCTTTTCGAGTTACATAGTTCAGTACCTTTTTATAAAGAATGTCTAGCTGAATCGCTTGATGCATAAAAAAGTACCCCATTCCATTTAAAAAAACAAAGTTGATCTTCATATGTCCTTCACGCGTCCACCTACGGAAAAACTAATGACACCAGATTATGTCCCCCTCGATACCATTTAACCCTTTTAGTGCCATCGGGCCGATCTATCGGCTCACGGTCCTTATGCGAAGAGTGCCACGGGCCGATGTGGCGCAGTGGCCCGGCCGACCGGCCGGCAGGCTTGATGAAGAAAGCTTGGTGCCATAACATGTTGACAACGACAATGTATCATCGACAGTATATTTCATATCCTTTAAGTTTCAGAAGAATAAAAATCCTTTATTTTTCAATTAATGTTCCCCCAGAGGAACAAACCCCTCTGAGGGTATTACATTGCAGATTAAGCGCAATAGCGCTAGATAAATAATTATAAATAGTTGTGCCGCCAGGGTGGCTGCCCTGAGCGGCTGCAACACATAGGCAGGTAATTTCTCATGGGCTTTATGCCCTGTTTGGTACAAAATTCGTATGCGTGTCGGCGGTCGTGCAAACAAGAAAAAGAAAAAGTAAGGGAGTGGGCCTTTTTGTATTTCGCAGCGGAGAGTTAGAGATAAAATCGGTCCGTATACTTTTTATCATTCTGCCGCATGCCACTCGTGTTTTCGCCTTCGCATATATAGTTAGTGGACGAATAGATAAAATACATTGGAATAACGCTGATGTTAAAAGAAAGAAATAAATATATATATACATCAGTTTAAAGTAAACTCGAATACAATATTAAGGTAATGAGACAGGTAACATGGTATGAATAGAGTAAAACAATTCAGCTCGTGTAAATGGCGAGCATAAAAGGGAAGTAAAATAGTATAAAATAGCATAGGTAAAATCAATAAATTTGCTCCTTATAAAGCTATTTATATGAGCGCGCATATCAAATCGGCCCGTGGCATTTCTCGCATGTACTCCATAAAACGCTTGGCACTAAAAGGGTTAAGTTTCCTATGAAACATTTTTTGCTACATACCACAATACCGAAATATTCAAGATGTCAAAATCGGCTGGGACACCCTGTACAATGTTTCAATTTTCACTTTTCATAAACATATAAAGTTTTAAGAAATACCCTACAGTAGTTATCATTCAAACATTGCGGAATAATAATTATTATAATGTTTGTTTTTTAAAACGGTCAAATGAAATTAAATAAATAAATCATAATATTTTTCTTTTAATATCGATACTTATAACAAATCCCTACCTACAGGTACAGGGACCTTCAATATTTCACCGTCCATGTTGGTACGAATTTCTTAAATGAAACTGGCAATTCATACAATGTATCGGAACTACTACCCCACAAAGAGTATGATGGATATGCTCTCCTCAATGACATTGGTTTAGTGCGTCTCAGTAAAGACATTGAATACAATGAGAAAGTTCAACCAATTGAAATCGCAGAAACAGATTTCGCCGGCGAAGGTCATACCTGCACTGCAATCGGCTGGGGAACCACTCGTGTAAGTAAAGATTCAATACAAAGAGACTTTTACGTTGGTGCTAATTTAAATCTTTAATTCAAGTTACATTTATTAATGTAGGATTTTTAATAATAAGTTTATTATTATAGTAAGTAATATAATTTATTTATTATTAGAGTAATACAAATCAGGGATTTCAGGGTTTTGAATTATTTGATCGCCGCGAGCCTTTTCTGAGTCGTTCCGCCTGCTTCTCCCAACCAACTGTTTTACCCAACCAAGCTTCTCTTTCCAATCATCTGCCAGGCTCGGGCGTATTGCACGAGTATAGTGGCGCTTTAGGGCGCCATTCGCTTCTGATCGCTCGCGCTGGAAAGACGCCGCGCACGCCGATTACAGGAAAAAAAAATCGATGCGCGTGTCCCGTCGACTGACGTTATCTGTCAACGAATAGTTTCAGAACGCGTCACATCGCGTATAGGTTAAAGTAAAAGTATTACTAGTAAAAAAGTATGCTCAGATATGTCTTGAATTAAATGCGATTAACAGATTTTAATGTTTTTCGACTTCCGGCGGTGGTTTTGGCAAATTCGGCTGAGAATAGTGATAGGAATAACATTGAAAAACTTATATTCTATCTCAAAATATTCACGGAAACATTGAGGGCATCTAATTTAAACAATGTAAAAGTAACTCCTGCAAACACCGGCTACGTCTACCTGCGCCTTTAGGTTTATATAACATTGTATAACATTGTACGGTTGCTGAGTCTTCGAGCACGTGGTCAGGAGGTATCCAAATTCCTCTAAGGTTCCGTGTAGCAATTACAAAATTTAATTGGCATTAATAAGAACGAAAACGCCTTAACCATCACTTTTATTGCTTAATTGCTCTTGTTATTAGCGTGCCAGTATAGAGTAATAAAGCTAATTGACCAAGGGCGAATAAAAATTAAATAACTAAGAAGTATCGCAAGGTACCGGTTTGAACTTCTCAAATATAAGTTTTTTAATGTTATTCCTATCACCATTCTCAACCGAATTCGCCAACACCACCGCCGGAAATCCAAAAACATTAAAATCTGTTAATCGCATTTAATTCAAGACATATCTGAACATACTTTTCTACTAATAATACTTTTGTTTTAACCTATACGCGATGTGACGCGATCTGAAACTGTTCGCTGACAGATAACGTCAGTCGACGAGACACGCGCATCGATTTTTTTTCCGTAATCAGCGTGCGCGGCGTCTTTCCAACGCGAGCGATCAGAGGCGAATGGCGCCCTAAAGCGCCACTATACTCGTGCGATAGGCCCGAGCCTGGCAAGTCATTCCTGGTTGGGTAAAACAGATGGTTGGGAGAAGCAGGCGGAGCGACTCGGAAAAGGCTCGCGGCGATCAACTAATTCGAAACCCTGACGTACGTTAAGCCAAGTGACTTCACTGCGTTGGCGACTTACATATATCCGTTTGACGAATCAGATCAAAATACCTGCCACACGCCATCAAGTCGTTTGCGCTTAGTATATATATTACGTGTCCTGAAGGTCTGTCGCAAAACTTCAGCCGATCGACATGCAAATACACAAGCCCATTTCCTGTCACATAATAATACACCTATTGATATTCGTGTCCCAAATTATTTATTTTTTGTTTCTTCGGTGATAAACCACACCGTTACGAATTGAATAGAAAACAGAAAACTGATGTTTTTCACAACGCTTTAAATTCCTTTTTTTTTCAGCTCGGCGGAAGTGCACCTAACAGTCTGCAAGAATTAGATCTGTTCATTGAATCTCAAAAGAAGTGCGCTGATTTGCATTGGAGAGTCAAAGATTCTCATATCTGTACATTCATCAAATACGGTAAAGGGCTCTGTCATGTGAGTACAGTTTAACAATATCCTTTTATTTACGTTTGGGTTGAGTAACACAATTTTCCGTCGATCATAATGCGGTCGAAGCACAATAACTTAAACTAATACATGGTATACTTTGTATATTTTATCTTATATGCATCTTATACATTGTCTTGTGTCAAATTTCTAATGTCCGTATAAAAATCTATAGTTTACACATGCATAAATGAAATATAATTTACGTGACAAGTGTAGCTCGCACTACATATTGATAAAGTATAGTAACGTTCAAGTAGACATTAAAATGCTCGTTTTACTAATGAAGATAATAACTGGAAAAACCAATAATAATTTTAGGGTGATTCTGGCGGTCCACTGATTGCCGATGGAAAGCAAGTAGGAATTGTTTCCTTTGGTCAACCTTGCGCCGTTGGATACCCAGATGTATTCACAAGAGTATCTTCCTTCCACGGTTGGGTCCATGACAACATGTCCGGCATTTAAATTAAAGATATAAATTATGCATCACAGTACGATCTGTATTAATAAACTAAATCTTGCATTTTACACTAGCGAATGAATATATAACACTAAATAACATTTAGATTATTAAACATCGGCCGCAGAATTTACATCTCTTGTAGCAAATTATTGCATTCAAGTAATACACATACATATATGTGTGTGCCATTTATAATCCAATATTTATAATTTAATTAGATATCATATCATATAATCGAGAAGAATTATATTGTTAAGTAAAAATATATTACTAAATAGTTGTAATATTATAAGCACATACAGTCACAAATATTGTTCTAATATAATTTTAAATAAATGTTACTGTTACAAAATAAAGCCTAATTTAATTTTTATCCATTTAAATTTATATTGGTCCTTCAAGTTAATTTCTACTTGTATGTTTCTAAATTTTTTCATGTAACTTTTTAACCATTCCTCGCAATTTTTATATTGAATTAGTAAATGTAATAATCTAATCTTCCTTATCTTCTTACAAGGTAGTAGTTGATATCATTTTCAATGAATGTCTTTAATTTTTATTCACGCAGATAAGTGACGTATAAATTTATCGTAGTTCTTAATCAAGTTATACGTAATCTCTAAATTCAAGGGGCATATATGTCTCTGTTCTATGAGTAATGTATAATCGTCCGTTTCAGTATCATGAACAGCATCATGAACACGTTACTTACCCTTTTAATTGTGTGCTCAGCCGTATTTACAAATGGCAAGTTTCTTTATATAATTATATGGAAGTTAAACTTGTAAAAAAATATTGCATTATTTAAATTTTATTCTTCGTCAATCTAACGTCGGTATGAATCATTATCTTAGTAGTGGTCACTGTGTTATTAAATTACTGAACGGATATTATATATCAATGGTATCTCACTATCAGTGGAATTGTTGGAAAAATTGTGTAGTATTAATTATTAATTGATTGATGTAACGGTAATCCCACAGCATTAAACTGTTTTATTATACTACAAAATAATGTGACTAAGGTATCAATGATATATTTCCATCGTTTCACTCACATACCATTGTATCTTTTTATCATATTTTTAAGTGTTAAATTTATCATACAAAACATCACAAATCATGTATGTTGTCAGGCTTTCCTTTTCCGCAAATTGTTGGTGGCAAAGATGCAGATGAAGGAAAGTATCCATATCAAGTGTCACTAAGAAACAATGGAATACACTTTTGCGGAGGATCCATCATAAATAAACGCTTTATTCTCACTGCTGCCCACTGCATTTCTAAGTAAGTTGATTTTTACTTCCACAATTCGAAAATCTTCTTTTTTTTATATTGTAATCTTAATTATACTTATCTTTTGTGTTGAATATTACTATACCACTTATCACTTCGCGTACAATTCACTTTATATAATCCGAAAAAAGTATCCATACACCCTGATGCGTTCTAGTTTAGACAGTAATGAAACTATTTATATAATGTCAATGAAAAAATCAAACACGTAGAGACGTAGAGAATTAACCCAGCATTAAAATGATATAAATTATATTAAGGTTTAAATAACAATTTTAAGATAAAAAACAATATTCTTTGATCCGAAGAAAAATCAGGTAAAAAAAAGTATTCATACAGATGTCATCTATCGGAAAATTGTTAACTAAAAGCTTAAAATAAATGAAATCCCGACCTGTATCTGTTTCAATTTACATATAATACTTTATCTTATGTTACTTTTTATTGGCGTTCTTTCGTCATTGAGTTGTTGATAGTTACCAAAATGAGTCCAAAGAGCAAAGAAACTACGGTAGAGGAACGAAATATTATAATTGAGCTTTGGAAAAGCCGAAAGTCGCTTCGCCAAATTGGAATAATAGTTAAAAGAAGTTATGTTTAGTGTCCAATATATTATTAATAAATATAGACATATAGGACTAGTACAAAATAAACGACGTTCTTGAAGGCCGACTAAACTAAGTGACAGGGATGAAAGATTCATTGTACGAAAGGTCAAAGAAAATCCATTCAAAAGTGCACTTAAAATTGCAGCAGAATTAGAATCAGCCAGTGGAAAAAAAGTTTGTTCAAGGACAATATCGAATAAACTAAGGGAAACGGGATATTCTGCACGAGTAGCCAGGCGAAAGCCTTACATCAATAAGACTAACAGAGAAAAAAGACTAAAATTTGCAAAAACTTCATCAGCCTAGATTTTTGCAAAAAAGTACTTTTCTCAGATGAGAGCAAATTTAATATCTGGAGTTCTGATGGAAGAAAATTAGTATGGAGGAAGAAAGGAGAAGCATTAAAGAATACAAATATCAGATCCACGGTAAAGCATGGTGGTGGTAGCATTATGGTCTGGGGCTGCATGTGTGCAAATGGGTTAGAGAATTTACATTTTATAGACGGAATAATGGACAAATATAAATACTTAAATATTCTTAAATTGAATTTAAAACAAAGTGCCGAAAAACTGGGTCTTTTAGATTGTTACTGGTTTCAGCAAAATAACGACCCCAAACATAAATCCCATGTAGTTAGAGAATGGTTGTTGTACAACACACCACATGTCTTGGAAACCCCTCAGCAATCTCCCGACATCAACCCAATCGAGCACATATGGGGAGAATTAAAACGCCGTATACAAAAATATTCAATTTCAAATAAAATTAGTTTAAAAAACGCATTGTCGGAAAAATGAAACAAAATACAAGAAAACGTGACAAATAATTTAGTTGCATCTATGCCTAGACGTTTACAGGCAATTATAGATAATCAAGGATATCCTACGAAATATTAATTACTGTAAATATCGTTTATTTACTAGAATGAATTTAATGTATGAATACTTTTTTCCCGCCGATTTATCTTCGTATAAAAGTATACTGTTTTGTATCTTATAATTTTTGTTTATACCTTAATAAAATACATATCATTTTAAGACTGGGTTACTTCTCTGCGTCTCTACGTGTTTGATTTTTTCATTGGCATTATATAAATAGTATTACATATTACTGTCTAAACTGAAACGCATCAAAGTGTATGGATACTTTTTTCGGATACTGTAAACGTATCGAATTATCACGGTACACGACATCAGGATTACGATCCTAAATTGAAAACTTCCAATTTCTAACACTAAATATGTGTAATATTTATTTTCACGGTAAAAATGTAATATGTTAACACTTGGCATGCGGGCAACATATTTTTACGCTTTCTGCCGTTTATCGCTGGAGCGCGGGTCACGTAACATACTTATTTGGTGGATTTGTGTGGATACTCGCTATCCACCACAAATCTACTAAATGCGTATAATTGCATGTATGTGTGTTATTTGCGTTGCTAGGCAACGCTTTGCATTTTTTTCCCCATAAGTTATGATTGTCGAGTTACTCGGTCTTTTGCGGAGTTATTTCGTCTTCAATCGAATTCCTAGCTCCAGAACGAACAAGTCTTGCTTTGTCAATTTGAAGCTTGGTTTTTTATTATTGATCACAAAATTGATAAAATGAGCCGTTGTGTCAAAGATAGTGATGAAGAAATATGCGCTGACAGATTATCGAACTTTTCGTATGATAGTGATTCTGAAATTCAAGATACCGAAGAAAGCGACGATGATGACATTATTCCACGTTCTCGAGTGCTCAACCGAAGAAGTTTCGTTTCGAAAAACAAAATAGTTTTCGATTTATTGCGATTTCAGTGAATGACCAAACTCCCGCGAGATTCAAGAAAAGCGCCCGCTGCACGCGGAAGTCCGCAGCGAAGTTGCCTGCATGCCAAGTGTTAATTAAATAGGTGGACAAAAACAAGATACTTTAATTTAGAGTGCATTTTACATGTCTTCTGAGGTAAAAGACATCATCTGAATTATGAGCTGATTTAGTTATCTTCCTGATATTTTGACATTTGTTTTCATCTGTACCTGATTCCACCTAGCCATCAGGCGTCAACAGGTCTCCAATATGATCTGATTTCAGTATGGCTATTCAAGCAAACTTTAATGTCGCGGTGGTACCATGCTTTTCTCCTTTTCTTTGGTCTTAAAACATAACAACGATCAATACAAGCGAGGTCATCCTCGTCCGTGTGAGCACCAGGGACCCAAGTTCGGGGTCTTGGACGTTGACGATGACTTGCAGAGTCGCTTCATCCTTGCACAAACGTGCTCCAAGCTACACGTGTAGAGCGACCCACGTACAGTGCGGCTCGGCCAAGTTGGCACCTGGGAGATAGGCCTGGTTCGGCAGACTCTGATTCGCCAGGCGTCAAGCGTCATGCCTCTTGTCACGCGTACGCGAAGGCACTTGATGTTTTACCTTGCGATTCGTTAAAAGAGCTACACATACAAATCGAACTAAAAGACGAAGAGAGAGAACGCTGTAGATCGAAGCAAGGGAGACAACGCGATTTGAGTGGCGACAGTGAGGACATCGGCGTAGGCACCAGATTTCTAACATCTCTATAATGAAAACAGAATAAACTCCGGCAGAATTACCCCCACCACATGGGGAGATTCTCCTTGATGAAACGAAGCGCGCGACGAGACAACAATGTAATACAATGTCTCGCTCCTCCAGACAAACTAATAAGAATATTTGAATGCTACGACTTTGTCGGGTGCTTCCTTTAAGAGGCTGAGCGAGTGGACTCCAAGAAACAAAATGGTACGAATAGGCGGTTGAAAGCGAGAAGCTCCGCCACCCAGGTGACAAGCCTGACGAGCCGCACGGTAGACGGAACTTCTCGCCAACGACCGCCTATTCGCACCATTTTGTTTATTTAATCCGCTCTGCTCAGTCTCCTGAAGGAAGGACTTGCCGAAGTCGTAGCATTGAAATATCTTTATTTATTTGGCAGGAGGAGAAAGAATATCTATCCCCTCCACACGGAATGTCGAACCCCTTGGCGAAACGCGATGCTCGGCAAGCAAAAAAAACGCATGATGTTATTTAATTACATTGTTTCCTCGTCGCGCGTCACGTTTCGTCAAGAGGAATCTCCCCATGTGGTGAGGATAATTCTGTCGGAGTTTGTCCTGTTATTACAATAGCGATGTTAGAAATCTGGTGCATATGCCGATGTCTTCACTGGTGCCACCCAAGTTGCGTTGTCTCCCTTACTCCGATCTCCGATCCGCAGCATTCTCCCTCTTCGTCTTTTAGTTCTATTTGAATATGTAACTCTTAACGAATTGCGAGGTAGAATGACATGCGCATGGAACAGTTCCTTTATTCAATCATACATATATACATGATGCTAGGATAGCATAAACATACAATATAATTCCTGTATGGTCGCACATGAGCGACTTCTCGCAGGAAAACGGAAATTATACAATACAAGAAAAGAATCAAATTGCGCTCTATGATAAAGTTAAGCAATTAGTATTACGCCCCAAAAGATTTGATATGATCATCAAAAAAGGCATCTTCGTTACAGAGAGGTACCAGGACTGACAAAACAATTAACAATTATAAAAGGGGGGGGGGGGGGGAGATATTGGCACGGCCAATATACTAAGTAAAACAAAATGAACAATAATGAGATCTCGACCAAAATAGATAAGAAAAATTGCACGGATTAGTGGTCAAGAATTAGACGATGGAAGAATTAAATAAGTAAAGAAATCCATGATAAAGAAAATTACCGTGCTTGCGATGACAAGTGGCATGAAATTATACTGAATAACGTGCCATATGAATCAAGAGGATAGTAAAGGATGTTGTTGACATCAACGATATTCTTAAAGTAACTTAAAGTAAATATACTAATCTAACTATGTTATGGACTAAAGCGTATATATACAGAGTTTAAACTAAGATAATGGAAGTGCTCGGTTCAGAGTACGACGATCGGTCAAGATTTAAGCCATGGTAATTTATCGAGATAATTGTAATGCTTTTGGACAGTATCCCGTGGAGGAAGAGATACAGAATGTTGCAGTTGTGATGGATCGGCAGAAACTACCAAAGGATCGTATCGAAGAGCAAGCGAGGCCCTTTTTCTATGCGTATGGTATATGATGGGAATTTTGGAGCGAAAATCCTGAATGTATCCTTCTCTGTCGAGATAGGGAAAGGCAGCAGTTGAGAGAAACCCATTTTCGCGAGCCTTCCTAGCCTCCTCGTCCGACATTGTATGTAGCGAGGTGATGAGAGGATTGTCAGAGTTTGAGTGCAAAGATTTACGGATAAACATTCTGGTGATTTTAAGTGCAAAAATATCAAACCGCGAACAGTCAACCCTGCTATAAATTGTTTGATTGTGGAAGTGTCGCTTGGTACCATCCGACATACGTCTGGGCATGAGAAGACCCGTGATCGCCCGGAATATTTTCCTCTCGAAGGTGCGAATGCGCTCCATCACATAAGGCGAAATTGAGAACCAGATTGGGATCGCATAAGATAGTACTGACCTGACATAAAGCTTGTAAAGGAGTAGTTTGACATTCTCACCGAGGTGTTTTGAGTAGAAGAGGCGAGCCAATTTAGATGCTATACCTTTTGCTTTCCCGAGACAGTAGTTGGCGTGTTCATTATAGTTTAAGTGTTCGTTGAGAATTACACCCAAATATTTGACCTTTTTCAGCCGAGGGATTAAAAGGTCATATCTTTCCGTCGCGTGAATCGAAAAATTTTTTGAGAGCCTGTATTGTTTTTTGCTAATTTGGGACGTGGGCCTAATGAATAGAATAGTCTCGCATTTGAGCATATTTACTCTCACCTTCTTCATGTTACACGCCGAGACAACAAAATCGAAAGCCCTCTGCAAGTGTGACTGAATGTCGAGAGGATCAACGCCGGATTTATAGATGATTAAATCATCAGCAAAGGCCAAAGCTTTGCAAGTATCGTTACTTTTGTTAAAATTGTTTAAAATATCAGAGAAGTATAAGTTGAATAGTAGAGGAGAATTTACGGCGCCCTGCTGCAGACCATTTAAAATATTGAAAGTACGAACGGAAAAAGTATTATTGTGAAAAGTTTTAAAAGCGCGGCCAGTGATCATGTTCTCAGTTAGAAGCAACAACTCGGGGGGGAAATTCATTTTGTGTAATTTAACTATCAATCCCGTAGTCCAAACAGTATCAAATGCTTTCTCGAGGTCAATTAAACAAGCCCCAGTCACAGCTGAGCTGTTGAGCGAGTCGGCAATGTCGCGAGTCAATTTCGCAATAGCATGAACCGTAGAGTGCGAGTGTTTGAAACCAAATTGATAATCAGAAATTAATTTATTGGACCGCACAAAATGATTCAAACGTATGTTAATCATGATCTCGAACAATTTGCCCAGGTTTGGCAGCAGACTGATCGGCCGGTAATTATTTAAGTCGCAAAGGTTTTTCCCTTTTTTGTGCAATGGGATGAGCTTGGCCGTTTTCCAACGAATGGGAAAGTAAGACAGACGTAAACATGCGTTAAAAATTAGCGTGAGATATTCAATAACGGAGCCTGGCAGGCGTTTGATGGCGACGTTTGGTATGCCGTCGAACGAGGTGGATCTTTTGTTTTTAAGATATTTGATGGCTCGTAAGATCATTGTGGGAGTTATTAGATAGTTTGTGTGAATTGAAGGCCAGATCTGTTCGTGTAGCGAAGCGAATTGCCAATTGATATTTTCACGCGAATCCCGTATTCGATCGTAAGTCTGCTTTACCTCGTGCTCGTGATTCCTCTCTTCCTCGGTTGTAGGAGTCAGATTTTTTGTATGTACTCTTGCAAAGTGCACCCCAAGTAAAGTCAAACGATCGTCAGTGCTTGACACTACATAGTTATTATCTATTTTCTGGAGTGTCGATGTATCTATTCCGGATTCAGACCAAAGAAAATCGTCGTTTATCGCGCCTCTTAGTGGCGGAATTGAGTCAATGTTTTTTTGATTTATAATTCTGTTTATAAAAGGGTGTAACTTAATGGAATCACGAGTATCTAGTTTGGACAGTCTGTCGTTCCAGAATTTATTTGCAACTGCAGAGTAGAGTTTTTTGAGTCTGTAATTGGTACGCTGAATTATTGATTTATAAAATTTGATCATGTTAGACTGTATTGGAGTTAAATTGTCGCGAAGGCTCAATAAACGAAATAATCTGGTGATAAGTTTGGATTTAAATTTTTTGAGCTTATTAATGCGTCGGTCGTCATATTCTCTCGGGCAGTTCAGAGCCTCCACGGTAGGTGTACAGCTCGTCAGAATTACGGAAATATTTTCCTCGAGGGCCTCTATTGAAGCATTAATCATTTCGATCGACGCATTAAGTAACGAAGGGAGATTTAGGCTGTTGATATAATTATGGAGTTTGAGTTTGTATTCTTTCCATTTGGTCAAACGATAATTTAGTCTCAGTACTCTGGGGGCTCGTTCTACGTATGTAGAATGACATGCGCTTTCGTGTACGTGTGACAAGAGGCATGACCCTTGACGCCTGGCGAATCAGAGTTTGCCGAAACAGGCCATACTCCCAGATGCCAAGTTATCTACTTGGGTCGATCTGTACGTGAAGGCACATCATTTGCAATTTAAAATATAATAAATATTGACCAAACAGACTATATTCAAGAAACGCTTCACCAACGCAGACATTAAAACGTTTTTTTGTCACGAATAAATACAAAATTCGTGATCAATGGCATTGAATCTCGTCCGATGACAAGTGGACATGATTTAATTTTCTACGCTCGCAATCATAAAGATAACGTGCTTGTGTTATCTCCAAAGTTTCAATGGGGATTGTACTATTATGACGTCGAAAAGTATGTCAATAGATCAAAATATTTTTTGTTTAGAACAAAACAGAAAGAATGTAGGAGATCTAGAATCGAACGACGGTTCTTTTTAATTCCTCGCATTTTCGGGTTTCCTATACTATCTTATAAGCGTTACTGTTCTTGGAACTACATAAGTCAATCTTGTTTCCGAATATTTTACTATTTTTTAGACGAACTACAAAATTGATGAAGGTCGTAGCTGGAACGAATTATCTAAACAAATCAGGCGATTCATATTCCGCTGTGAATTTGATTATTCACAGTAATTATAGCTTAATAACACACGTAAATGACATTGGGCTTGTCCAAGTGAACAGGGACATCATATTCCACAAAAAAGTTCAGTCGATTCCCCTTGCTTTCGATAATTACATCCCTCCAGGTGAAGGTGCTGTCGTGACTGGATGGGGAATGCTTTCTGTAAGTTACCAAATAATTATAATAATGTCAATAATGGCAAAATAAATGAAAATGGATTTTCTATTAACGCCTTGCCGTACAAAGACAAGTGATGGTCGTGATACGGTAAATTTGATAGAAATATTAAGTTTTAGCAAAACCTAGGAAATTGAAAATATTAGTAACATGTGACAAGATAATGTGATTTCTATAATGTTAATATTACGTTAAATTATACGATATATCAAGAATCACTTACTAATTCTTATTTTATCAATTTAATGTTGAATTGTTGCGGAAGCAACCACAAAAGAAAAGAAAGTGCGGCAAAGTGTTAATAATTAAATGATTACAAATTTTTTTGAATAAGTAAACTGTGTTTCAAATCCTTTGCATTGGATGTCTATATGGGCCTATATTTTTAAAGTGATACAAATGACTCTACCGTAATGGCAAATAGTCATTTTTAATGAGCACACGAAATAAATTTATAGTAACAAAAAACTGGCATCAATATTTTTGAAAACGTTAAAACGCACAAAAGTAAATATCTCGGATTTAAAAGAAAGTAATTATGCCAATTTAAAAAAAAACTGATCACATAATTATCTTCAGTGTGTGTGCTGATATTTTAACGACCTGTATAACTATTCTAAAAGGAAAACTGATTGTAAAATTAAAGGAAAGAATTTTAATAAAATGAACTGTCATTAAGTAAACATTTTGAAATGGACGGTAGATCGATGAACGCATATGGCGTCAGATAAATGTTTCCTCCAGAACTTGTTTTTTATGTCTGGCGGTGGTAAACTTTATTTGTATGGGAACGTGAAATAATACAAGGAAGGAAAAAATATTCGTAAATGAACAGAACACAATAGGCACCTATGAAAGAAAAAAATATTGATATTGTCTCTCTCGTAAGCATCTGCTTGATATGCAGCTGGTGAGTATTTTGTAAACTTAACTCGTGTATGTTATATTAAACGTGTACTTGAACTGTACTTAACTTATTTCAATGGATACTTTTGTATAGCTCATTTATTTATATTTTCCATAGAATTTATACTTACATTGCACATTAATACTTTTGCTTTCGAAATGTTTTCCATGACAGTTCCATAGTTTGATGGGTTTATTACTTACAATTAGTTTAGAAGAGTTTAACATGGTATTATTATGCACTGAAAAATGTTTTCCATGCTGAAATTTTAGTTGTTTATCAATGGAAGTGAAATACAAGCAACAAATTTCAATCCTAAATTGATTTCCAACAGTTATTTATGCAAGTTTCTAAAGAAATTCATTCGATTATAAACGAAACCAGAAAGAAGACCGGAATAATACAAAATAGAAACATTTTCCCTTTCCTTGAATATGAATATTACAAATGTTACCAAATTGATGGCAAAATATTATGAGGAAATATATATCATTTATAGGCAGTCGACCCACCTCCTAATGAACTGCAAGAGATTTTCTTAAATACAATATCTCACAAAGATTGCCAATTTTGGTATTGGTACGTAACGGAACTTAATGTCTGCACGCTCACACGCGATGGGGAAGGAGTCTGTTATGTGAGTTGATTTTATTATTTATTTGTTATTAATTAGAAATTAATTATTCGACAATACCCTGTTTTTGAATTAATGAATTATTAACTATTTTTTAATCATTAATAATTCAATAATCTATAAAAAGGATTAATGGCATTTTTAAGCGGTAAATCACTGCAAATCCAAGTGTGTTATTTTAAAACACATAAATGTGTTATTTAAAAAAAAAAATATATATATATATATATATATATATACAAGTAAATCAATTATTCACAGAACTGAAAAAAATTATATTACATATTATAATTATGATTGTTCAATATTTTAAAAACATATTATATATATCAATATATTATTATATATACTATTAAATAACACAGTCGTGTAAACGACTCGATGAGGAGTATATCAGATATTAAACTGATAAGAATAGATACTACCCCTTTTGATCTTACAATTAGCCGATAGGCCGGTAAGCAATGCATTTCCTATATTTTATTCGTCTTTTATTCACTAGAATATATAAAATAAACTTCGAGAAATTCGGACGACACCTCGTGGCGAAATTTCAGTACGAAGTGACCGGCGATTGAACAAACATAATGCATTTAAATACATAAAATACAAACGGCTAACGCGTAAAAACGTATAATTCTAACGAAACGTTTAATTTTAATACACTTTTGTGCATAAAAGTGGTGTGTTTAAATTTAACACACAAAAAAATGCATTATTTATTTACTCGGATAAAACATGTAAAATAACGCATTAGATGTGTTAGAACTTCACGATACTTTTTTCATGTGTATTATTTTAATGCACATTTTTTTATTATAATAAAAAATATAATTTATATTTTTAAATTCAATTAAAATCGATTAATTTTAATAAAATGATCTAAATAAATATAATCGCATAAAAAAAAACATTTTTCAATTTCTGATAAATATGTTTATTAATTTATTAATCATAACCATTATAATTAAGTAATAATTTATTTATTCATATAAAATATTAAAACTTTCACTTAAGAATGCTAAATCATGGGTTTTATTATTGTCATCTGGTACTTCTTTGCGTGGTGATGTTTCTGCCAATGGTTCTTCTAGATCAATAGGTTCTGAAAATTTTTTTGACCCAAAATCAAATGTACCTATGTATGATCGAACTATTTCGATAGTCTAACGCAGGGTGTAGAATTAGTTACACGCCGCGAGCCTTTTCTGAGTCGCTCCGCCTGCTTCTCCCTACCAACTGTTTTACCCAACCAAGCTTCTCTTTCCAATCATCTGCCAGGCCCGGCGTATTGCACGAGTATAGTGGCGCTTTAGGGCGCCATTCGCCTCTGATCGCTCGCGCTGGAGAGACGCCGCGCACGCCGATTACGGGAAAAAAATCGATGCGCGTGTCCCGTCGACTGACGTTATCTGTCAACGAACAGTTTCAGATCGCGTCACATGGCGTTTAGGTTAAAACAAAAGTATTACTAGTAAAAAAGTATGCTCAGATATGTCTTGAATTAAATATTACATGGTATTATAAATATACCAGCTCCGCTGGTACTGTTGGCGCCAATAGGCGTCCGGATTATTAAACATTGTGAAAAAAAAACTTAAAATTAATGTGGGATCGGAGCGGAGAAAAGAACGTGAAAAGGAATTGTCATCAGGGATGACAAAAGGAATTCAGTATTTTGAATATTTTAATATATGTACTTCGTCAGAAATGCATGCCTAACGAAAAACTTCGCTGTTTCGCGGTGTACGTCGCGACTGAATTCCTACCGTACGGTACGGCCGGTGCGCGTCATAGTCTACATAGTCAAAGGGTTAAAAGTATGACCTTTTGAGCCATGTGCCAGACTAATTAGGAGACAAAGAGGACTGACGGGACGGACAGGCTGGAAGGGGTAGGAAAGACTCTATGGGTCGGATAGGTTTTAAGGAACCAGCAGTGTTGGAAGGGACAGGCAGGACTGGATCGAACACGCAGGGCTACAAGGACGAACAGGACTGGATGGGATGGTTAAGACAGTAAGGGACGGGCAGGGCTGTAAGGGGCATTACGTGGTTTATCCATATTCGAGACTAACAATAAGAAGCAAAGTTTGGGAACTGATACACTCCTACTTTGATGTTCCTTTGACTAAATATTTCATAGAGAAATAGTAGAAAGCAAGATTAGTAAGAACGTAAAAATAAAATTAAGTCGTTGTGACTTCATATATTATTATGTCTTATCAGCAACTTCATTCGTAAATTTTATGTACATATCAATCTATACCGTACTATACATTTTCTGTGACAATATCTGTTATACGCTTCGTAGTACCAAAAATCCTATGTTTAAATGAGATTCACATTCTTTAAACGTATACCGACTTGCTGAAAGGCAAACCTTTCCAATTATTTAAACAACAATTATTTTTAACCTCTCACATACAGCGCATTTAGCCGCGAATATCACAATAACTGTTTTCCCCCCGATTCCATTACTTTGGAATTGATTTTTAATAAAACCAGAAACGTATAATACCGTTCAAAATCATGATATTCACGCCACTATAATGGCGTTAAAATCTGTGGTCTCAACAGAAGCCACTATAGTGGAAAACCTTGTTTTCGCGACATAAGAAAGTCTATTCGCAGCAAATGAAATTACAATTGTGTAGGCAAAGTAAGTCTCATCAGCAAGTCCTGTGTTTAACACTAGATTTATGGGCGTTAAATTAGTCATATTTCATTATATTAAATAAGTAGTTCGAAGAAGAAAGGTACAAACAACAAGGAAGATAGTCCGTTGTGGAATTTGCTTATTAAAAGATACACGCAAAATATCTATTGTACCGCTCCTCTAGGAACTGAAGAAACGTTTGTGAAAAATGAAAAACCTCTCAATTTTACGGTTCCCGTGGATCTAGTGTTAACAATTCTCGTTTCCCTTGAAATTCATTCGTGCTAAAGATACTTAATATACCTACCTACCCTTTTTTCATATACATGTGTACAATTATCTTTAGGGAGACTCTGGTAGCCCTCTAGTAATGAATGGGATACAAATTGGAATCGTTTCGTTTGGCAATCCTTGTGCCCTTGGATTTCCTGATGTATACACCAAGGTATACCCTTACAAAGGCTGGATCAATGGCGTAATAAAAGAATGACTAGAGAAGAATGGTGCAGATCACGTATCTGCATCAGTGTTTACAATATCAACTATTATTGTTATTCTATTCATCATTCTTTAATACGATGTTATTAAGCACATATGCTGTTCATACTTAAATCGATAAAATTTAAGACGATCGGAATCAAGCGGAGTAATGGTACTTTTTAATGGGTGGCATGAAATTGCCACATTTTGGGAAATTCGGCGGTACGGGCGGCAACTGGTGAGGTCCTCCAACATGGAATGCCATGTCCATTCCAACCATTTGATGATAAATGAAATGACAGTGGAAAAGCCAGAAACCTTGAAAAAAGAATTATTAGATTGTTACTGTTGGAAGGGATACTTTGCAAATATTATTGTGATAACATCTTGTTGTACAATGACGAGTCAAACTCTCATCATAACCGTTTCGGAGCCAAACATAAATGTTACGAATGAAACTCGTCATCACAATTTTGGTTTGATCATGAATATTATTTGTGATAATAGTCACAGATTAAAAATATTTCTAGTACCTTAACCCTTCGCTGTACGATTTCTTTTATAACTACCACCCTCCGCAAAGATTAAGAATAAAATTGGTAAAACAAAAGTTGATCAGTGATCCTAGATATATCGTATAATTTAATTTCTTGGCAATTATTACCATTATGCCTTTTTGAAATGCGTAATACTAATGTTAAAGAAATTATATTACCGTATCACGTCTCACTGATATTTTTAATTTTATAGTTTTTAGAAAGCATTAAAATTTGCTATCCAATTTACCGCATCACGAGTGACCCTCGTTATTGTACGACGAAGGGTTGAAGGACAAAGAAAAAAAATACTGTGATCATCTCGAACTGGGGTGCCGTGCCCATCGTGCACGGGCATAAGGGTATGAATGCAATTTTTCCTCGACCGATGAACAGTTCATCAGAAGCAGGAGCAGATTTATAAATACTTTTAATATCTTGAACATCGCGAATGTCATTTGTGGTTCATTACGAAGGATATTTTATATGGCGATATTCAATATAATACTCCACGTTTCGCAATGTGTATGTCACTGCTTGATAAATTTCAATAAACCAATTGCTACGTTCATTGCCACGTGTAAAAAAACTGGCGTTTGTTATATTTGAAAACAAACATCCGCGTCTGTTTTAATAATAAATAATTTGTCAAATCGAAAACACCAGAAATACGTTTAACTTTCTCATACTTCATAAACAGTGCATCTTGAATAATTTTGGGACCCGCCGTACGTTAGATTTGAATGCTCACGCTTGCCATTTGTGTCGAGGAAAAATGAGAATGAAGAACAGAAGAGATTTGAAAAGACTGCGCAAGAGATAGAATGATGTTACGGAATGTAATAGAATGTAATATAATAAAATGTAATTGAATGTAATATAATAGAATGTAATAGAATGTAATATAATAGAATATAATAGAATGTAATAGAATGTAATAGAATGTAATAGAATATAATAGAATGTAATAGAATGTAATAGAATATAATAGAGCAACGTATGATGTAGTTGCATTTAATTTAAGATGCGATTTACCTCTAAGTTTTGGTAAATTCATACCATTAACATTAGAACTGCCGACTATTAATTCTGCATATTTAAAACAATTAATGCCACGTAAGATGTATATAAAAATAAAGAGTTAAAAAGAATGACATAATTATTTCCTTTGTAAACGGCAAAATTTTTTAAATTCCCCAATCATCGATATCGTTTTTTTAAAGAATCATGTCAATTATTGCCTTTACGTAATACAATATTTTCAAAAAAAATCCCACCGCCTATATTAATTTAACTCGATAGAATATGAATACATGACACTGTGCAAAAAAAAACTGTTAACACTAGATTTACGGAGTCAATTTGACTCATTCGAAATTTGATTACTACATATATAATATATTGGTTGGTTAATTTTTTAATAATAAATCTTTCATTTCAATTGATTTGGAACTATTTTCTTTACAAAAAATTTCAATTTTCTTGTATGATTCGAATTGGCTCGCTTCAGAAAAATAGGTAAATCAATATCCGTAAATCTAGTGTTAATGACCGTTAAAATTTTAAAAAGCTGCAACCTATTATAAAGTGACACTATTATGAAAATAACTTAACATATCTATTATTAGCATTTTAGTAATTTATCCTGCCTTAAAGCAACATGTGCATCTCATTAATTAAAGAAATGTCATATTTACCTGGATTGTTTGCCCGGAAACGGAAAACGACATATCCATTGCTTGGCAATGCCACAGTGTCCTTACCAGGCGGATGGTCGAAGCACCTCTTTACTTTGTTTTTCCTATCGAGGTCTCGCACATATGATATATTTAGTCGATCAAACTCTTCCTCTACTATTTCACCACTTTCACCACTGTTAGTAGCGTTAGCATTTGGTGGTGGAATACGATCGAAAGGTTGACCCATGCTCATGACGTGGAATGCATGTCCATGTAAATGGAAGGGATGCAGCAACAACGGGATCTGGACTGTAATTGTAACGAATGAAAGGGTATTTATATTAAATTTTTGTGTGGAAAAAATACTCTACAACTACGGCTATTCTCTCCACATATTTAATCGATTGCCGATAAAACAAAGTAGGTGTCAAATATTTTCATAAAAACCATATTATACTGTAGTTTCATAAGAATTGGTGATTTACAGTTAGGAATAGTCATGCATGGTATTTATCAATCTGGCTATACAGCCAGCATACCTGAAAAATTGAAAAATTCTGGGGAGGTGTGCTTTATATATTTACAATTTGTGAACATAAACTGCTTTAATTGATTATACAGGTGCTTTAGGATTCTCGTGGTGTAAGAAAATATTTGTTATACGAATAAAAATGAATATCATTATTCCAATAATTATTTCAAATTATTACTTAATTAATCAAACATATTTTTTAAATTTATATAAAAACAATATGTGTGACTGAAAAGAAAATCTGACATTTCAGAGCAATCATACATGTATGTATATACGAAGGAATAACTTGACAAGTACGCAAGCGTAAGAATTGAAAATTCAATAACTTTTTTTGTAACACAAATAATAGATTTCCAAGTTAACTGTATTTTGTGTTTCGATATAGAGTATTCACAAACAAATATTCAAGAAAATTAATTGAAATTTAACTGCCAAACGATATAAAAAATAGTATTTTTTAGTATATTATTAAAACAATTGAATTTAAAAAAAAATTATTATACCATTGAATTCGCGGTCCAAAAGCATTAATTTTTACTCGGTAGGAAATTTTCGTATCACAAATAGTTTTCGAGATATTCGATAAATAAGTTTCGGGATCCCAATTCGGAGAGTGGTTTTCACCCATTTAACGTGGATGGTTGCCCATAAAAAAGAACATGCCAAATATTTACACGTGAACTACTTATATTAGGGATTTGAATTAGTTGATCGCCACGAGCCTTCTCTGAGTCGCTCCGCCTACTTCTCGCAACCAACTGTTTTACACAACGAAGCTTCTCTTTCCAATCATCTGCCGGGCTCGGGCGTATTGCACGAGTATAGTGGCGCTTTAGGGCGCCTTTCGCCTCTGATCGCTCGAGCTGGAAAGACGCCGCGCACGCCGATTACGGGAAAAAAAATCGATGCGCGTGTCCCGTCGACTGACGTTATCTGTCAACGAACAGTATCAGATTGCGTCACATCGCGTATAGGTTAAAACAAAAGTATTACTAGTAAAAAAGTATGCTCAGATATGTCTTGAATTAAATGCGATTAACAGATTTTAATCTTTTTGGACTTCCGGCGGTGGTTTTGGCGAATTCGGCTGAGAATTGTGATAGGAATAACTGTTCGTTGACAGATAAAGCACCACCATACTCGTGCGATAGGACCGAGCCTGGCAAGTCATTCCTGGTTGGGTAAAACAGATGATTGGGAGAAGCAGGCGGAGCGACTCGGAAAAGGCTCGCGGCGATCAATTAATTCTAATCCCTGACTTATATCATACTAAACTTTGATCAAAATCGGTGATTTACACCTCAGCATGTTCCCTTGTTAGTGAAAATCGGTAATTCAAAGTAGAGTTCGTATGTACATAATATTTTTAGGCTCTTGAGTCAATTTACAGTCAATGTTAAAATTTCCTTTCTTCTATGTAAAAAATCACTATTTCAATAATATTTATCATAAAGTTAATTATAATTAAAGTGACTAATAACTGTAAGGATATTGTGTGATATTATTTTTGTACATTATTATGTATTTGCCAGCATGGTTATTGTGTGTTTGTACAGTTTAACAAGAGATGGCTGTGTGTGTGAATGGAGGCATTGATTATGAGATGTGGCGATTGTTATTTGATAACATCTCCATTATCAATTTAATATTGTGTATTTTACGTTTACGTTATATGGTTTAATAAAGAATTATTCTTCCACAGATATAATAATACTCACATTCATCGACAAATAATACTTCAACGACTGCGTTATATGGGATCCGTACCACATGGGTGCATGTACAATTAGCTGTGCAACCCTTTGGCAAATTGTGTGAATTGCACAACATATTTTTCGGAATATCATCGTATTGTGAGATGAGAGGAGATGGTGGAAATTCGAAACTTATGCCGTCAATAAGTGCAGCATCAGCAGTGTTAGGTAATGGTGCTGTCAACATATAATTATACACATAAATAAATCATTTTTTATGTTATTTAAAAATTAGGAAAAATGATGTTTCAAATAACTCACAGAAAAATGTTTTATAT
The DNA here is from genome assembly GCA_910591515.1 of Cerceris rybyensis. Taxonomy (NCBI): domain Eukaryota; kingdom Metazoa; phylum Arthropoda; class Insecta; order Hymenoptera; family Crabronidae; genus Cerceris; species Cerceris rybyensis. The sequence goes on along the minus strand of OU342789.1, from coordinate 24,649,944 downwards.
GTGTTGGGTCGGAATACTTCCTGAGGCTCATAATTGAGGGAACGTAGAGACATATATAACTTTACATCTGCTTCGGGTTTCAAGATTTCCCAATCAATTGGCGTTGCACTTCTTAAATTGCTAACACAGATTGTGTCAGGAAGTGGTGGATCGCAAACATTTTCTGTCGGATTTATAAGCTGCCAACATAAAATTACACAAGAATGATGAAAAGTCTGTAATTATAATTTGCTATCTTTACATTAAAACTCCAATATGATTTTTGATGGACATGAACAATCTCGCATTAGCATACCCTTTTTTATGCGTTAAAATTTAAGAGTTGCGCATAGAAGAAAGAAAATGGCATTTTTGACCCTGATTCCTATTTTTCACCTTGATATTTAATCCCTATGTTGGGATTTCTGGCAAAGATTTCGGCAAGAACCACTTACTGTTAGAAACGTCCTTGGCTAGAATGTTATGTGAACCCTTAGAAATCTAAATGCTCAAACTAGCACCATCATTCCAGGGAAGAATGATAGTTTTTGTCATTAAATAAATTAAAAGATTGAAGAAATTTCACATCAGGTGCACATAGAATAATTGTGAGACTTTTAACACAGAGTAAAATCGTTGTGTTAGTCAATCGATGAAATACCGTACTTCAATTCAACATTTGAGACAACAATTAAAATTAAGCTATTACGTATATACAAAGTTTGTAATTAACTTCAGCGAACAAAGACCTTTGTCATTTTTTCTTTTGTATCTTTTGTGTCGAGACTATAAAACGTCACCTTAATAAATTTTTTACGGATACATAAGTCCGAAGACTTGCACGAACGGGAAATAATGAAACAATGCGAAATATACTTAAATACTAAAACGATACTAAAACAAGAGAGACAATATATCATAGATTAAAATAACCTTGGTTTTGAGAAATATTGGAGATAATAAAGCTAAAAACTGAACGAACTTTGGGACTAACTAAATAATACGAAAAGTTATAATTTGGGTATTAGTCGCCAAGCCAATAAAGTCACTTGACCTGAGTAACGGCGTAAGAAAAGACTATTCTTGCATCGCCTATTTCCATCATATCGGCCCTTGAATCCTGATCTCGGTGAATGACAACCGAAAACTAAAAACTTTTTCGTCTTTAAACGCATTCTCGGCCAGTCACACATTAGAATCGAAAATACATGAGGACAAGGGATGTCTCTATTTGTCGGGCGCATCGGAGCATACCACTTATCAAGTGACTTCTTTTGGTGGGCCAATAATAGATACTGGCCGTAAAAAATATGATGGTGCGTAGCAAGTGTTTAAGTCTGAGCAGCCAGACGGATACATAAATAGAAATCCTCGTTCAAATGTTATTTTCGATTCTACTGCGCTACTGAGTGTAAAAACAGCATATTCATTACGTCTTTATGTGAACGATGAAAGAAACATTTTGTTTTTGGTTGTAATTGGTTAAGCTAGGTTGTTTAGCTACTTGATCATTTTTGCGTCCTTGGATCAGCTCCGCCTACTTTTCCCAACTATCTGTTTCACCCAACCAAGCCTGCCTTGCCCCCCACCTCGCAGGTTCGGGTCTATCGGTACGAGCATGGTGGCGCATTCGGGCGACATTCGCATCTAACCGGTCGCGCTGGAAAGACGTGCCATGCTCACCGATCACAGAAAACAAAACAATGCGCGTGACCCGTCGACTGAGGTTATATGTCGAGAAACAGTTTCAGATCTCACCACGTCGCCTGTAGGAGAAAATAACAGTGTTATTAGTAAAAAAGTATGCTCAGATACGTCTCAAAATCTAAGTCTCAGGCAATATAAATTACTTTCCAGTGCAAATAATTGGAAAATTCAGTGACATAAGAACGTTAGCCCTCGCGTCAAAAAATAGATTGTTGCCGCCGCGATTGTCTTGCCAATAGATTTTAAGATTTCAGACAGGTGCAACAAAGAAGGGCAGGTAGACGAACGAAATCTTTGCGGTAATTACTTGTTTATAATGGAATACATATGAGAAGTTTCAAACCTGTACCTTTCGATACGTCTTAGTTATTCAATTTTTAAATGAACCGTGTACAATGGGTATATGATGGGAATTTGACATTTATCGGCAAGACAATCGCGGCGGCACCAATGTATTATTTGCGCTGGAAAGTAAATTATATCGCGTGAGACTTAGATTTTAAGACATATCTGAGCATACTTTCTTACAAATAACACTGTTATTTTATCCTACACGCGACGTGGTGCGATCTGAAACTGTTTCTTGACATAATATGTATGTATAACCTCAGTCGATGCGTCACGCGCGGCGTTTTGTTTTCTGTGATCGGCGAGCGTGGCACGTCCTTCCAGCGCGTGCGGTTAGTTGCGGATGTCGCCCCAATGCGCTACCATGCTCGTACCGATAGGTCCGAACCGGCGAGGTGGGGGGCAAGGCAGGCTTGGTTGGGTGAAACAGATAGTTGGGAAAAGCTGGCGGAGCTGATCCAAGGACGCAAAAATGATCAAGTAGCTAAACAACCTAGCTTAACCAATTACAACCAAAAACAAAATGTTTCTTTTATCGTTCACATAAAGACGTAATGAATATGCTGTTTTTACGCTCACATCAGTAGTGCAGTAGAATCGAAAATAACATTTGAACGAGGATCTCTATTTATGTATCCGTCTGGCGGCTCAGACTTAAACACTTGCCACGCACCATCATATCTTTTACGGCCAGTATCTATTATTGGACCACCAAAAGAAACCACTTGATAAGTGGTTTGTTCCGATGCAAAGGCAAGGCAGGCTTGGTTAGGTGAAACAAATAGTTGGGAGAAGCAGATGGAGTTACTCGAAGGACGCTAAACACCCTGGGTTAAGCTTCAGGTTTTTAGGAACTATATATCGGAAATAGGAGTTTCGAGCGACAATTCCTCTTGCTACACTGATTTACCGCGCGCCGTCAGATTTTATGCGACCGACATTTAATTAATTTCTAAACATTGTGATTCCCATTAAGCGTTTTTACCGGAATAGTAGTTCAGATGAATGAAACTCTCTTTATATTAATACTTTACTATTGACAACTATATACTTACGACGCCTCGTGGAAGTCCTGGGCTGTATGCAGGTTCTGGCGTCATTGGAGTTGTCGATGCACCTACATATTGTAAAATGGCTACTTGCTGAATACTACCTCTTGTACAAACACCTACAGCCCGAAGTTGTATCCAATAAGCGCCAGGACGTTGATTTGTTGTAATAACAAAGTCATATCGTTCACCTGCACACAAAACAACAAAATTTATAGTTTTTATGGCCATTGTGCTAATTTTTACAGTTTTATTGTTGTCGATGCAGTTGTTTCGATACTTTCATAAATATGTACTTCAATTTGACTTATAATGGTTAGAGGAATTAATAGCTGAATTTGTTCGCGAATGTATTCCAATTCTAATAAACAAAATACATTTTTCTTTAAACATTCAGAAAAGAAGTAACATCTGAAGAAAAGAAAATAATTAAAACAGATGTGTTCAAAATGAAGTCATTTAAAACTAGAACAATTTCTTAACCAATATTTTACCTGCAAATGAATTAATAGAATTCGCCTTCACTGGTATAATTGGTTGACCATCTGTCTCAATAACAGTAAGATTATGATTTTCGATTGTAATTTGACCAGGGCAAACGGTACAGAAGGAATTGATCATTCGGATACGGTAACGTTTATTGGGCAGTACTGGAATCACTGCCAACGAAGTATTTGTCACAGTGCCATTGGGATACTACGAAAACAATACAATTTAATTAGAACACTTGAAATGATTAAGAACATCTATCGAGTCAAACAGTCACCCTGAAAAGTAAAAATAACTCTATCGGATAAACTTTGTAGAGATATATTTTTAATTCCTACATATACTGGGTGATTCAAAAAGAAATAGCCCGTTAAATTTTTTCGGGAGCCGTTACACTAACAATAAGTACACCAATTTTTAAATGAAATACGTTTAAAACAAATTGATTCACCGTTGGATTTTTTTAGAACGAGAACAGGGTTTCTCTTGATCGACTTAGCTGGACATAGATACAATAATACATGAAGACTTATTATATTATGTATATTACGATGCCTGCTAATAAAGATACCTTCATTTATTGTGATAGATAGCATTGTAATATTATTGTCTCAAGCTGATTCATAAATAGACTATGTACCATGATTCTTAACGTACCCTGTAATGTCCCTTTCCATTGATAAAAAGTGATTCTGGTATTTGACCGACAATATTTGTTCTGCGCCCTGGAAAACGTGAAGTGGACTCCTCGTGCATCCAGTCATTTACAACAAGCACCTGTTCGGACAAATCGAAATCGTACAAGCGGCCATTAGGTTCAAGCATTGCCGGCTTCCGCACAATTATAGCGCCGAAAATTCCATCCATTTTTTGTAGTCCTGAGTGTGAATGCCAGAAATGGGTACCGGCATTTTTAGTAACGAATTGATACCTGTAATTTAAAGTGTCTTCGTTTTTAAATATTATTTTTATAACTCCTTATAGCAACAATTAACCCTTTCGATACTACTGACGACCAGAACTTCCTATGAAAGTTTCGCGTCCATCTAAAGTTTTAATCACGGTTTTTAGTTATGGTTTTTCTATCGTCCGTTTTGTAATTATCAAATGTAGAGTTATAGTGAATATGAAGTTAAAGGCTTTGTATAAAAACTAGTGGGTCCGACTTCGAATCCATTTCCTATGGGTATTCCTATATGATACATACAGAATGCGGCAGTGTAACATGTACCTGTGAGAATGATGTGATTCCTTATGAAAAATAATAAGAAAATATATAAGAACATTTTGTTTCATTTAAGACTCAATTTTCGAGAAAATCGAGTTTGAAAATACAAATTTTGAATCCAGTATTTAAATCAATGTTTCTCAAGCTGGGATTCGCAATCTTTTAGGGGACTGCGAAGCGATTATGAGCGTTCAAGTCGCAATTCGACATAATTAAAAGTTAGTTTGCGAGAGAACAGCTCGTTTCTGCCCCATGGTACCACTCAGACATTTTATCTACGCAACAAGAGGAATGTGATGAGCCAATAAAAGAAATTTGTTAACCTTTCGCGAATTCTACGGCGTTTTTTTCTGTAATCCTCCACTGATTCAAGTGGATCATCAATTCATTATAAAATTCAGTGTAGTAGCAGGAAAAGTATTTTTATAATATCCTAAAATATTAAAGCCGCGCGGAGGTTACATGTACTGATAACATATACAAAAATCATTGAAATCGGTGAGACGAGCCATCATCTCTATAATTACCTTCTTTATTATTTATCAATTAATCTATTCGTAATATGAAAGGTAGTTTCCGAGAGACTTTAACTATTTGTCATCAGTTAATTTATAAAACAGCGAACTTGTTTTAATGTGAAAATGTTTAGTTCTTACTTTAACGGACTATCATTAGTTAATTTATAGAATAACTAGATATTATATATATACTAGCTGAGGTACCTGGCTTCGCTCAGAGAGTTGATATGAGATTGTGTGGTTGTTGGGATAAAAGGATAAACTTTAAAATATGAGAGGTATATTTATAATGGGATATTTATAAGTGGAATATAATATAATGTTCCACATTGATCTGGGATGTTCCCGAATATTCCATAACATTCTACTATATTCTGTAATGTTTTGGAATGCTCTCGAATACTCTCGAATGTTCTGGAATGTTCTAGAAATTTCTAGAGGGCGAAACTTCCAGCCCTTATATCTTTAAAATCACGCCCTTTAGGTAAAAACGGGAACCTTCTTCATGGACGGTAGATAGAGGGCTACCACACCGTATAACTCTCTTGATCGTACCGGGACTCATTTCTGAGTTTTAGCGGCACACACATTGTACACTTTGTTTTATAATATATATTGATTACACACTTTAACCGACTTGGTTTATTATTTCATGAAATACCTAGTTATTCTATGAAATAACTGAATTATATACTTTAATGGTAACATATATATCGTAATCTCGATAGTTCGGAACCCACATAAAAACAATTCAAATCAAAAAAATAAAAAAACTGTACAATATTATACTCCCTCTATTGTAATACCGTGTTTACGATTAGCGTGTCTGTTCACTGATTGCACAGTAGGGAGAGAAACAATCGTATCGAAAGGATTAAAAGTAAAGTATCGTGTACAAAGCTATCAAGATAATGGAATTGTGCGACGGTCAAGCAAAACATGTTTAGTACGTCTAACGTTTTAAAAAACTTCCTTTCTTTCTAAGAAATATGGCCTTAATTAGCACTTAATAAAAATGTAACATCGATATATAAAAAAAATTTGTTATTTCTAATTTAATAAGAAAATGTATTGACACAGATGATTGTCTTAAGAAAAAAAAACGAAAATTTAAATAAGTTAATAAATCTGTTAGAGTACATAACTAATTATTACAAAATGTAGATAAACGTATAAACGATTAACTTAATAATAATAATAATAGTGTAAAACTACCTGAACGTTGTATGGTCGACAATAGGGCACTGTGTGACATATGGCACACCATCGTAATATTGATAGCCATTTTGAAATAGTCCATGCCAATGTATAGTTACTGCCTCACCCTTTATTTTGTTAGTGACATCGACTACAACATTATCGCCTTCACAAACTTCGATAGTTGGACCTGGTATCATTCTATTTACAGTCAAAGCCATTCGTTCAACTCCATCCCCCGGTATGCATTGACAATTGGGACAGAAGTGGTTGGTGACGTTTGGTGTACAAAAATCGCAGGACCTGAAGAACAATATTATCTGGTTTAATATTCTATCTTCCATGATAACTATTAACCCTTTCACAACTAGTACATATAATCATAGCATTCAGTGGATGCCAGGTATAACCGGAATTAGTCGTCAAAGTGTCAATAGATTAAGGCCAATTTTCAAATTCAAAATACAAGTCTGATGTGGTTTAATTGCAAGCATTGTCTTGGTCAAAAAGTTCATCCGGTTTTTAGCCATATACTTAATTGCAACCGATATTTTTCGAAATCATTGAAAATTTAATCAGAGATATATTGATCTGACTGATCTACTACCTTTTTCCATCTTTCGCGAAGCTTCATTATTCACATATATTTAACTATATATATATACATTTAAAAAACTTGGACGGTGACCAAAAATTAATAGCGCAGGCGAGGCGTGGGTCATTAGAGAGGTGGAATAGGTGTGGGGAAATTTACTTTCTCGCCTTCCACTGCGATCTTTGTCTTCTACGCTGAAGCCACCGTTTTTAAACATTTGAAACCGCTCAGGACAACTTCTCTCACTCAAAGCAGTCTCATATGCTTCTACAACCAACCGATGCGCCTCAGCTGCAGATTTTTTTATATTAAAGAAATATAATAAATTAAAAGTTCCTACAAATGATGCTTACTTGGCATAAATTTAGACATTTTTGGACGAAAAAAAATATATGATGCTGATATGAAGTCAATAATAATTTAAGGTGCTGTTGTTACCAAATGACCAAACTTACTTTATGCCAATTTTCCTCAGGAAATTTTAACCTAAGCCTTGTGCACCAACATATTTCTTAAAACGGCGGAAACTTATTTGTATTCCTAATAATTTAATAGAATTTGGAAAATTCAAAAATTTTCTATTCCATTCCTCACCTCACGAGTGTTATTCGTTATTGTACGAAAAGGGATTAATGGGAAATCCTTCAAAGTAGAAGATACTGTAAAATGGTACCTCAATAAATGTTTTGTAGACAGGTCTCAAAGCTTTTATATACGGAGAATAATGAAAGTATGCGAAAGATGACAAAAGGTGCTAGAATAAGAGGATCAATATATCGCAGATAAAAATAATATTTGTCATAAAATAACGGTTACAATTAGAAGCCTAAAATTGGAATGAACATTGTGTCCAACTCAATAGTTATCATAGAACGATTTTTTTTTATAATAGTCGTGACGTAAGTTTTTCTTTGTAACTGATCAAAGAATGTGACACGCGTATCATGAGTGTAGTGTTTTTCACGATGAAACGGAACTGAATACAAATTATATCATGCAAATGTTAAACTAGTTACGTTTATCTTTGCTTAATTTTTGTATATAACAATTTCTTATCCGCGTTTTTTTCGCTTATGACAGTTGTTAAGTATTTGTTATTGAAACTATTTACGGTAAACGTCGCCACAGAAAATTTATACGGTATATATACTATATGTTACGAAAAAATTAACTAAATTATGTACATAAAATCAGCATAATTTTCGCAACCTCGCGGTATGTGAAACGAATAAAAAATTTACTTCGCCAAAAGCTGAAGCAAACAAATGCAGGATGTTTGAAAATTATATTTCTTGACCGACAGGGGTTGTTCTGCACATTTGGATTAGTGGGTATTTGTAAAATACCTGAAAGGAACCATGAGTTAGAATTCCGCCAATCACAGAATTGGAACTTTATCATTAATTTGCAAGAAAATCGTTCATTTCTCATGGTTCTTGTCAAATATTTTCTAAAATTATCTTCGATAAGTTAATCAAAAAGTTTGCCTTTCATTTTTAACCGTTTCTCGGCATTTACGGATAGTTGCTTTCACAAATATCTACCGATGCGCAAGTGTAGAATAATGCCTGGTAAATCGTTGTACATAATTTTAAAACACCTTGTACATCTTTCATGGTATTGACAATACCATATACAGTTAGTTTCTACGTGCAAATTGTCATATACCATCGAACGCTATTTACACTTCTTATTAGATGAAATTGATCAAAACAAAAAGGACTTAATGTGCCGCTTATATTTGGTAAATGTGGAAAGAGTGAAAATACTGCCACAAGAATGAATGGCAAAAATTGGAAAGCTACGATTTGCAGAATTTGTGCTGATTTTTCATATCTTATCTATTTGTCAAATAACAAGTTTTAGAACACACCCATTATTCACTTATGCATTGTGGCCCCTTCTACGTTAAAATTGAAATATTCAATAGAATCACCACAAAGATTTAAATGAAAGTTCATTACTACGTTCAACCCTGCATGAACCATCGGTGATACATGCTGGGCCTTTATCCACACTTAACACTGGATCTACCAACGGTTCGTTAAATATATTTAGCATGTTGAACACTACCGGTCTTTCGCTTGTTTCATAATTTTTACCGAAGGAGAATTAAGTTACCTATTAAAATTACATCTTTACAAAGCGGAAACCTTAAAGACAGAAATAGATATGTAGTTAGCGGCGTTTTACCTTTCCGATGGAAATATTTAAAAAACTTTGTCGACTCAATTGTTGCAGAGACAGTTACAAAATAAATTTTAAATCATAAGGCAAGGGGTTAACTCAACATGTTATAGAAATGAATTATGTAAATTAAATTGTTATATTAACTCTAGAACTACCGGCTTTAAGACTATTATACAGGTAGCCCTCCTACAGCATGGTATCCTATAACACGATTTATGAATTGCGGAAACCCTCCTACAACACGGCATCCTATAACACGGTTTCGCTGTAACATGATAAGAAAATTGCAAAAACCTTTATATAACACTGTACTTCTACAGCCGCGCCGTGGTTTGTGGTATTGCAGATACAATATGGCGCAAACTATTTTGATTTCATCTCGGTGGCTCGAAAACAAAAGTATTTCACGCTGATGATCGGCAGTCCGCGTCGAGCCACGGTGTGTCAAAGAATAACTTTTTCGTCTTTAAGATATTAAGGAGAAATTAGCATTGACCCGGTACGAATCAGAAAGCAAAGTAAAATTGCAGATTTTTTAAAAAGGAAAGAAGATAGAAAAGCTTTAAATGAAGAAAAAAGTTCTGAAAATGAAGGCGATATCATTCCACCAAAAAAACGTTCTCGATTCATTATACTGAGCAGTGACGATGAAGGAATCTATTAAATCATAGTTGCATTAAATTAAAATATATTTTTTGCATTTATATTTTTCATAAAAATTAAGTTGTTTATGTAGAATTGAAAAAAAAAATTGTTTTCAATAAGTTTTCGGAACGTAACCCCTCTTTTTGTACTGCCTCTGGGTCTCATACAACACGGCATTTTCTAGGAACTTATCTACCGTGTTATAAGAGGGTTACCTGTACTTCAATATATTAAATAAGTACTTTGGAAGAAATGGAATGAAGAGATGGAAAAAATGCTAGATTCGTTAATATATATTTTATGTAAGAGCGCGAGCGCATTTTATATATTTTGCGCACTATATTATGTATAAATACGCGCGTCAGCGATTGTCTGCGCCCAATCGCCCTGACGGCGGTTGTTTTTAAAAAATGAGAAAAAGGCAGTTCCCCGCTGACGGCCATCAGAAACACTATTAAAGATTTATGTGTTTTTTTTCATATGAGAAGTAATTATTAATCCTCCTCCCGTCCCCCACATTTATAAGACCAATGTAGAATATCTGTTGAACGATTCTCCTCTAAATTTTAAGAATTTTTTGCAAAAATTAAGAACCAGTCATTTTGACTTGCTTGGTAGTTCTAGTTATCGACCTTACTTTAAATTAGTAACCTCTAATTACATTAAATAGGTTTGTCTATAATATAGCTGTAAAAGTTAATAACTGAACTTCAAAAATAAATTTTATCATGCGAGACAATATAAGTTAATAATCCAATGAAAGTAATTATTGAATTATACTTACTGTCCATATACGGGATAACGTTCCAACACAAACTTATAGTAACAGGTTCTCGGACGTTGTCCTGCTATGCATGTACGAGCACATTCCACTGGACTGAATAGATCAGGATCCTTTGATAAATACTTGTTATTACAGTACCTCTCGTTAATTGGTCGTAAATTATCAAGCCCGCCCAACACATCATTATACGGGGGGTGGTTTTTATCAACTTCTAATTTTCCCGCACGTGGATCCTGTTTTAAATTATGCTCAGATTTCTTCGATTCATATTCGTGGGAGTCATTGATTAGTTCATCGAAAATAGACTCCGTCCACGATGAATACTTATTCCTCAAATTGGCTGAAACTCCTACAATACAATGTTATATTGATTTAGGAATATCTTAAAACTTGTTTCACTTTGATAAAACTTTACTGTCAAATATATTTATAAAGACACCACGATAAAGAATAAAGCTTTACTCATCACAGTTGAATACGTTTAATCTTTAATCAAATCACGACGTCAATCTTTCAAAAAAATATATAGTGGAAAGGTTAGAACTTAATTAACGTATTGGGACTTTAAGTTGATAACTATCTAATAATTTAAATTAAAAATCAATTATAAATTAATTGTGGTCGTTTTGTATTCTTTATTATCGACTGTCGGATTATTATCGATTACAACAAAGTCCATACCGAAGTAAATAAGCGAAAGCCACAAAAATGTTCTAGGGTCGAAGAAATTCATCGCGATACAATCGTCCTATGTGGTATTGTCGCGAGTAATACTGCCAAGTTACTTAGATCTTGCTTTTATATATAAAGTGATCTGTTTTTTGTTCTTGTAAAAAATATACGCATGAAGCTATAAGCGGTATAAACAGAATCTGATAATCTCTATTGATTTTGCAACGGCACAATGCAATTCAGGGATGTTCGGATACAGCTGATTATACATACAATCGGTACATTCAATATCAGTACTATTTTCTTGTTATTAAAGAAGCGCACGTCAATGCATGTCGCAGATAAGATCGATGAAAAGCTCAGCGATATCAATTTGTTTATAAGTTAACGGTGCTGCTTCTCTCAATTATTTTTCCACAATTATTTGTATATATTTTCCCCCAAAATGTCTCCACTTTAACCATAAATGGAAGATCGTCTTCCGGTACTATAATATTAATAATGAAAATATGGACTTAAATTAATTAATTATTCTTTCATCCAATTCTATTAGCCTTTGGACAAGTTGTGTATTGTTCAACGTTAAATTAATGTAGCTTTAATGAATTCCTGTGCCGAAGCAAATGTATTAGATACAGTAGAGTTCGGTTAAGAGCGCCACGTAGGGGCTGTAGGGGAAATAATTCCGAAAAATCTCTGTCCCCACTACCGCACTAGCTCGAATTGTTACCCGAGTGATCGAAATAATTCGATCATACATCGAAGTCAGTTGTTTACATATGTACTACAAATACGTAGATTACTGTTATAAATCACAGTAAGTATATTTATAATTGTATAGATAATATTATCATAATTAACTAGTAGAACTTATTTTTATATAATAAATTTTCGTATGCCTGTTGTATGGTAAATATTATTGAGTAAATAGCTGTTTATGGCAAAGAAGTACCAGCTGACAATAATAAAACTTTAGCATTCTTAAGTGAAAGTTTTAATATTTTATATGAATAAATAAATTATTATTTAATTATAATGGTTATGATTAATAAATTAATAAACAAATTTATCAGAAATTGAAATATGTTTTTTTTTATGCGATTATATTTATTTAGATCATTTCATTAAAATTAATCGATTTTAATTGAATTTAGTCGCGGCGCTCTTAAGAGCACATAACGTTTGTATTTTTAAATGGTTGAGAGTGGGGGACACTCTTTGCACATATTGAGGGGAAGGGGCTCTTACAAGAAGAGGACCCCAACTGTCCGACTTCGATTTTAACGAGGCTTTGCAAGACGATAGCATGTAGGTCCCTCATGATCTGTGTAAAATATTAGCCGTAGTTATGCAGTAGTTTAAAGATATAAGCGATTAAAGTTCGTACTTGTTTGTATACTATAAATGTGAATCTGGTTACAACAGCTGTGGTGGCGCAGTGACTACGGTTTAACCCTTTCGCTACGAAGGGCGTATTTATACATGAAATGTATGTACTTCCTTTTATTGGATTGGCAAGAAAGTAATTTCGATTTTGGCCGAGAGCGCTACGTTTATATCAAACGACTTCCGACAATGTTATAATTTTTTATTTCTAACAATTGAACGATGTCACTTTTTTCTTTTGTTTAGGAAAACAATTGTGCTTTGTTTTGTTTGCAATTGTTTGTTTGGGGTGAATTTTAACATGGAGTGCAAAAACGAACATTTCCGACGTATTTTACTTTTTTATTTTTCGTAAAGACAAAACTTGCTTAGGAAGTGACGCCACAGCACCCATATAGCTATAATCTAGTACCATCAGATTACCATCTATTTTGGAGTTTGCAATACTTTTTGAATAATAATACTTTCACTAGTAATAATACCTTAAAATGGCACTCGGTTAATTTTGTTTGCTGATAAGAGCCAGAACATTTATAAAAGCGGAATCATGAATTTGTGATAAACATGGCAAAAGTACGGGTGATTGTTTTTTTTTAACAGAAATGAATGAGAAGTTTACAGTTAATAAAATCGAAGAGGGTGTATGTGACGATGATTGTTTTGATTGACAGGAATGAATACGAGAAGAGATCTACTGAGGGAGTTAAAGATTACAAAAACAAAGAATATGTGTTTCGTCAAGTTTGTTGAGGATTTTGTTTAGCGACGATAACATGGTGACACATACATATCATTTCCAACGAAGATTTATTAAACATTATTAATATAGTTAACCCTTATATGATTGCATTGATTAAATAATAACCGACATCCTCAAAATTGTCATTGAAAAATAGAAAATGTATGATTGATTAAAGTTTATTTATTCTTAAGGAAAATCGAGTTTCATTTCTCACTACGAAGCCGATATTACTTTCTTGTCAACTCAATCGTATTGTGTAAATTAGCACTGTAGCTTGCTATTGTAGGATGCAAGAAGAGAGAGAGAGAGAGAGAGCAACGAAGGAGCGTTTATGTGTGTGTGTGAGAGAGAGAGTGAAAGAGGGGTGTAAGAGAAAGTGCCTGCGAGATTATGAGGGTGTATGACTGTGTATGTTTGTGTGTATGGGTGTGTAGGCCCTTCGGAGGAATTCGAATGCGTAAGAAGGCCCAGAGCGCTCAGAGGGCTCAGAGTATATTTTAACGCGATAGAGAGCAGATATTATCCTAGCGCGACACAGCGGATAGAGTATTCTTCAGAGTGTAACAGCGAACATCGATTTAGATAATAGCGTAGTATAGTTTTTGTGCATTTAGTGTGTTTTAATGTGTTTTTGTTTTTATTCTATACCTTCTATACTTTATTTTTAATAAACTATTTATTATTCGTAACAGAATAATAATTCTTACACTATTTTATATCCCAATTTCGTTGTTTTTGCGAAAGATCTCTGACTAACAATTGTACCTTTTTTTAAGTTTTTATTTTGCTAACATAATTGTAATGATTTTCTACAAATGATATTCTTATTTTCTATTAATAGTAATAAAGAGATAAGCGTTACTTCTCGTCATTTTTATTTTCTCTTGCATTTATATGTTTCGACGATAATACTCCAGTGTGAAAAATTAACCACTTGTTACAGAATAACATAATATTAATATACTAGAATAATATAATATTATAATGGAATAATATAATATTAATATTACGTTAATTTACACAGCATATCAAAAACCGTTGACAAATTTTTATTTCAGCAATTTAATTCTAAATTATTGATTAGGCAGCCGCAAAAGAAATCGTAAGGCAATGGTTTAATGATAAACATAGAAAGTAAGAATATACTTCTTATTGAGTGGTTTATTTTGAACGGAACATGTCACTTTACCGTAATGAAAACTCGTCGGTTTTTTTATATTTCTAGGAAATTGTTTACACTGAGAAAAATGTAGGTGTTCGCGATTCCATGTCTAAATAAATCTTCTTAAAAATTAGCGGCAATATTTTTAAACACGTTAAAATAAATAAATTATGCCATTTTACTACACTGTGTGTACATAATAATATACTTTGTACCGTACATAATACATGTATAAAGCGTTTTGTTCAATTAGAAATGATACAAATCTCACAAATGATTAAAATTATCCAAAAAATGTTTGAGCAATAATTATTTTTAAAGAAAGTGATATTACACGTAACGCAAATAACCTTTTTCTAGGTACACCGTACGGGCAGTTTTTAAAATCAATTAATTTTTTTTTTAAATGGTCATATAATTTTAATCACTAAATCTGGAAATTTTCTATAAAACAATATCAATCTACTTATGTTGAAGAATCATTTAGTCGCACAGTGGTCCAGAATGTGCGATTAGCCGCGCAAAAGTCAAAAAGTCAATTTTGCCATTTCAATTTTTTTTCTTGTGTATATCGATTCTTAAATGTCCATCGACATCAGAAATGGCAAAATTAATGAAATTGGAAAAAATTGTAGTTACGACAAACGCTTAAAGTTGAAACTTTTTCTGGAGACCACTTTCTACCGAAAAAACACGTTGTCTTCTTCGTGACATTCTGACGAAACTATGCAATATTTTTTAATAATTATTGTTTCTATTTGAAGAGCATTGTTCCACGATAAAAATTCACCTGCCGAATATAAAATTATTGTTTGTAGTTTACTCAAAAATTAATGTTCAATAAATTAAAAAAAATGTTAAAGTTTTTTATCTTTTGCAGTCAGTATCTTCAAAGTCCCACATAATCCCACTCTCTAATTAATATCACTCTTTTCTGTAATCCTTTCCCTAAACAATGCTGCAAAAAGCTAATCCGCCGGGATCCGCCTCGGACAAATTTTTATTGCTTAAAGAGTCGTGCGCACCTCGGCAAGGCGCTGCCGCCGGACTGTCTCTTAAAATTTCGACAGGTACTTATAACAATGAAGGGCGCAGGTAGACGCACGAAATATTTGCAGAAATAACTTCTATATAGTCTAAGGCCTAAGGAATATACGTGGAAAGTTTTAGCCGAGTACCTTTCGATACTCTCAAGTTATTCAATTTTTAAGTGAACGCTGCACCGCGGAGAATAGGATTACCTTTCGGATCACCTCTTTCCTCGCAACCTAACAATAAGAGCAATCAAGTAATAAAAGTGATGCTTTAGAAGTCTTCGTCCTCGTTAAAGCCAATAAGATTTTCTTTTTATTGCATAGTATCTTGAAAAAAACCGGGAATTTACTGACCGCGTGTCTCGACACCTGGTATCTGTTACAGAAACTTTAGGAAGGGATAGCTATTTATATATTATATATATTTAAGTTTTTATATATAATTATTAATATAAAATAATTAGTATTTGAAATAAGGGCAACTCTGTCCACATAATTCAATGGCGGAACCATTAACATTTAGATACACCTGCCCGCCATATTTAATCCGCCATTTTGTTTTTACAAATTTTGAGTTTAGATTCGTAATCAGCGACCCAAAAAATATTAGAATACCAATTTTTACCTAAATCGGATGTGTTTTGCGATCTTGGTGACGATTTGAAAAAGATCGAAAACTGTGCGACATGCCTGAACAGCCAAATTCTCGTTCTGGACCACTGTGAGTCACTGTGAATGGAAAATTCGAGGGACGGAAACGATAAGTAGCATTGGTTGGCGTTAGTTCAGTAGGATAAGCTTCAAAAACAGACGGCTGAGAAAGAAAACATACACATTGTCCTTGTTGAAACGAATGCACCTACCATATCTTACAATTAACCATCAACGTTTATTTTCTCGAATATTTATATTGGAGTCTTTCATAAACCACTGTTTTTCCAATATAAGTATAAAGAAATTTATTTATAAAAAAATAATATAATTTTGAAGATAAAAGATAATGTCATAAAACTTCTTTTATCACTATTTAATAATCGGTATTATAGGAAATAATCGAAGATAACGTACAATGATAGCGTTTATCATGAAAAAATGCTAATTGTTAGTATAGTTTCATCACATTATTGTGTTACAGTAATAAAAAAATGTTATGTATTACAGAAGTATAATCAGTGTAAATATAGTTTAATATATTTGTTTTCGAAATTCCAAATACTTTTCCAAAAGATAACATTAATACGTTAAATGAATAAGGGAAAAGAATTTTTAGCTTTAACAAACACTACATCATTTTCACGTAAATGTAAAAAGAATTTTTTTTGCCGTACAACGAATTAAAAAAATGGTCAGCAATTACAAGACTTGATGAAAGAAATCGAAAATATTTTATTTAACATTATTCTTATACGATTCATTCAAGAGATTGTACGCATTAATATAGCGCTAATTGTATTGACTTTACAAATGAGCCGTTTAAAAACACATTGTTATACCACTCAAACATGAAAAAGATGTGCAAACTGTAATTGGAATTGACATAAAATTGAGCAATAATGGTGATGCAAATAGAAATTACATTTTAATTATGCCATATTTGCATTAAATTGTTTCGAATTTTCATAATACTTCATTAAGTATTTGATTCATATGTAACAAGACAAATGACGCAAATAGAAATCAAGAATTAATTTTTGCTTTTTCTTAACACGTCGAACGCAATGAGAGCAACTGTTGACCGGCTCTGATGACTCGAATAAAATTTCATACCACTTTAACACTAAATCTACGGAAATAATGGCAAGTGGACGCCATCAAACAGATTCCTTCTTTTTTAGAACCGGATTCCCAATTTACAGAGACGTGGTACAGTAAATATTCTACGTGTATCTTATAATGTGTATACAAATTATTAACTGATCATCCTCTTTGCCGATTGATTCCTTTTTTCAAAGCAATTATTTAATATATTTAAATATAACAGATTCATCTCCCATAAATGTAGTGTTAAAATTATAATATTTTACGAATTTTCTAATACCTTTAATATTTAAATATTGGCATTGGAAAGGTAAAGCCCTGCTGGCTTTTTGTCTTTAAGGTGTATGCTTTTATTTATAAAGATATGATTTTAATAGAAAAAGTTTTAATTCGGTAAAACATGATGAAACAAGTGAAGTACCGGTAGCGTTTAACGTATTGACACCGTACTGTCTTAAATGAATTCCAAAAAGAAAGAACGCATTTATAACGGCGAAAGTTAATTTCGAAAAACGTGAATCTAATTGAAAATGTGATAATTGAATCTAATTGAAAAGTGTGTAGCGAATTGAAAATCATCTTGCTTAAGTACTTTAATTTTCATAGAATTAATGTATACCAGTCAATATTTAAGTATATTAGAATCAGAGCAGCAGATCATTTAATTAATAAATATTTGGAAAAGTGAAGAAAATATCAAACAATTTTTTTTACATTTATTCATTACATAGTAGGGTTCATCATGATTTGTGATTTCTCTTGTATTATTTGCTCAGCATGATAAACTTTCCAGCAAATAAGGTAATCTCTGGCAACTTTAAATAAGGTATAATAATTGATTATAAGAAGTAATGTCATTGACAGCACTTGATACCAATCGGTTGCGCGCAGCAGAAGAAATAATTGTGCACCTACAAGAAGAAGTTGGAGGCCCAATACTGTACAAAACAACGTTGCAGGATTGTTAAACAAAGTCTGAAAAAAATAACGTTAATATGTAACGGCACGATATAGTTTTGTAAATTATTGTTAATACTTACGTAGAATCTATATTGATTTGAATTGCCTGGTTCTGCCACTGTACAGAGTCCCTCGGAACGGTAAAGTTCTTTGTTAAATCTGACGACAGAACCATGAGGCCACAAAACGGAATCGCTCCATATTTGTGCATATGTGTGACTATTACGATTTTCAATTTTAACCCATCGTCCTAAATGTAATGCTGCTCTGTGTAAAACATCACAGTACCTGAACAATGAAATTTAGTAACTGGCGTTTCTCATATTAGGTCTAAATATTATACCTCAAATAATGTAATGACAATTTAATAAATAACATAAAAATAATTAGAACAACTGCATACCTAACTGGATAAGCTTGAGAGAAGTGAGAACTCAGCCTTCCAAGCCAGAATATAACTACATGTTGTATTACCCAAGGTACATTAAAATATAAATGTTGAGGTACGAATATGATTGGTGCTACAGCGCATACATAAGTAGTACTAGATGCTGAGAACAAAGCTCGTTTCAAACGACGATTAAAATCAGCTCTCAAAGTAGAGATTTCTGCTCTAATTGCTGCTGCATTGAGAGAGCAATTATGCAAAGGTTTATCTGTATACAAAATTTAATTACATTATTTTCTATTTTTAATGATAAAGTCATCAAACGAAGGAATAGTATATATGCATACCCATCATAAACTTGGTCTTTTTGTCTTCTTTACTATGCACAGATGTTGTCGATACATCAAAAAAAGGTGCAACACTAATACCAAACATTAAAAAATATACAGATAAACTTCTGAAACAAATTTCATAGTGTAAATAATCTGTATCTGTTTAACTTAGAAATTAAAAACGATGCTTAATTTTAGTTTAGCACATACAATTAAAATGTATATATATATGCACAGGGTGTTTTCTCTAAGGCGACGCACGATTCATTACTTAATTGTAGCCGTTTGACATAAAACACTTTAGAACAAGAGATTCACATGTTTATGGTTGTAAATTGAGCAATATATTAGTAAAAATATCATTTACTACATTTTTTTTCATTTCGTTTCAATGTCTTCTGTAATATAATGAACAGTATGTGTTCTTCTTTGTAAAACCAAAGGTGATCTCAAATTCACCGTGAAAACAAACTATTTACAAATTTGCACAAAGTACAAAGCAAAAAGAAAGTTGCACAAATTTACTCCATTTACATAATGTTTTCAAAATTTTATTTTCGAACTGAATTTCTTTAAAAACTAAGCCTTAAATGAAAAAATTTTATTCAAAATTTTGTGCTTATTTTTTCATAAGAAACTACCCTCTGTCCGTTTGAGTGTATTATTCTGTATGTGTAGTTTGATATATTGTCTTTTTAGCTGTACCAGCATATGTACACAAAAAATGTTATTCTATATTTTGTTCTTATCTTTTTTTCATAAGGACGTGCCTCACGCCCGTTTATACATGTTATTCCATCGCACCCTGTGTATATATATATATACAAAGAAGTTGTTGAAACTGTAAAAAATAATGCATACTATAAAGTTTCAACACTTTGTTTTTACATTATTAATAATAGGTACGGCAACAAAGAAATACTAACGGATAACACAGATAGAAGATTTTCATAGAACTGTGCCTCTCAGCCATATGATACAAACACCAGCACAGTATACTCATTACAATAATTAATAGTGTTATTCTGAAAAACAATTACAAGTATTATACACAATTTTTAATATATTTGCAGAACATAACAAATTTAGAGTACCTCAATATCTTTTGAGCGGTAAGCAGCAACTGAACTGGTGATGAAATATCGATGAATCGACGTAATAAGAAATAAATAAATTGTCGTGTGATCATAGTTACAATAAATATGAGCAAATATGGATCTATTAAATAGAAATTCTGTAACATTAATATCTTTTATGTTCATAATTATTGTGCTATAAGTGATAGAATTAACTTTGAATAAGATACAATTACATTAAACCCACCATACTATAATGATTATAAGAATATGGTAACCACCACACACTTCTATATAAATTTAACATTTGCATAGAAGCTGCGATGACAGATACAGCTAAAGATAAAGCTTCAAAAGTTAGCTGACCATCTACAGGTACTATTGGAATAGGAATGTGCTTTGGTGCCAATGATTTTGTTGCATATATCTCTTCAGATTTTCTATCGTCAAAATTAATTCCATTGGTTCTCTCTCCACTGTTACTCCTAATAGAAATGTTAGTAGGTGTAGTAAAGACCATTTGGTTTTTACTTGGACCATTCCGGCCAGCAGCATTGCGACGTCCACCAGGCATGATGTCACAATTTACATTTCTATCATTTCCTTTTTAAGAGCTTTGTTATTAAGAAAAATCTGTAATCCAATAATAGGTCTACTTCAATTAAAAAGTAATAAATGTATAACAGTTTCTGTAGTATTTATGTAATAGGTGTGTGATAAATAAAGAAAATTAATTAAAATTTGTAGTTATATTAATATTACAACAATGTAATTTTACAATAAGTCAATATATAGTTAACTGGATTTCTATGACCCGATGTTATTATAATTAATTTTAAACAGTTGGTCATTTAAAAATGTACTTCTTTGCTTCATTGATCAAACATTTAGTTTGTCAACTTTTAATTAATTTCATAAACATTTAAGCAAAATAAACTTTCTTAAGCCTGTCAACAGTATGTAATAACACTTGCATATATAAAAGGATAATTACATTTTCTATCCTTATACATGTAAATAAAACACCATGTCATATAATACAATTAATATCTTCAAAGCTGTGTGTTTATTGTTTACTAATCATATTTTACACTTAATACCAGTTAAGAAAGATATTACCATTTAAGAAATAAAGAAACATAAAACAAGATAATAATATTTTCATTAACATTACAACACTTTGAAATTATATTAATTTAGTGAATTAGTGTAAATAAATTGAAATATGATTGTAGGCAAACATACTAGCTAACTAAAACATGAATTATTTTTTCTAGAACGATAAGTATTGTTTGTTGTTTGTATTGTATGATCTGCTGAATTGTTATAGTTTCTCACAAATCTAAATAATTTAATCTTTTCAAAATAATATAAACATTAACTTATAATATCAAAGAGTGTTCAGTGTAGAGTACTCACAAAAATGTAAATATTGGTTCATCTCTATATTAACACATAAACGTACATTAATGCATAAATAAGTCAGTAAGTACATATTTTTTTGTTACTTCCATTTTCATAAACAATGGTATGCATTAACTGAAATTGATCTTTTTCATTAATTTTAGTCAATAATTTGAAGAACATCGTCTGCAACAGGTTATTATAATTTTTACGCTTATATATTGTTAAAAGTCTTTCTTATTACCTCTTATTACGAAAAAATAACGCTGTTTGCAAACCAGCAGAAGACGCATAAACTTCTTGTTTACCAACTAAAATTGATTAAAGTGTTGTGTGCCACACCAATTCACATTTATAAATTGATGTGAACGCAATTACGAGAGTTATTCGCAATGTGGAAATTCGGTATTAGTTAGATAGGAGCTTTGTACGGTTAATGTAGGAACCTAAGTTATCAACATTGTAAATACAAGACGTAACCATGCGTAACTAAAGGCGGCAAATTCTACACCGTGTCATATAATTCTGATTTAACTCGATTTCAATTGTTTATCAGCGTTGCCATATCAAGTCATTGCTTCCCGCATAAAAACCTCGTCTTGCATACGTAGGGAACCAATAGATTTAAAGATTGAATGTAAAGCACCTTTTGATTCGCGGAGCGGAGCGATCGTGAAAAATTGCATGCGATCTTCTTTTGTTAAACAGTTGCCGTGGGCATTCTTGCGCAAGATCTCGAAGCGTTTAAACGTATAACGTTATGCGAAGCTATTTTAATATTTCTGTTCATAATTATTAAATATTGTTCAAAGTTGTTGTTTTGATCAGTTATTATATTTAAAGTAATTAAGGTTATCGTTCTATTTAGTTTAATATATTTAAGGTTCTTAAACGTACATTGTAAATTATTTATTTTAAACTACTTCATCTCTTGTGGAGACATTGTGGAGAGTCACACCTCTTCCACTGGATGCAACCCACACCGTTAATCAAAAATCCCTGAACGGCCACGCAACAATTTTATAGATATTAGAACTTTTCCGAACAGTTTGATGCACTGAATGCATTTCCCCTAGTTTACGACCAATAATAAGAAGTAGATTGGAAAGACAGTGAACAATGTTCATGAGCGTGAGAGTTACACCGAACAGCCTCTAGTCTGTCATGTTGGCCCGAAGCAGACGAAATACCCGAGATCAGTCGGGCGGCCCGAGACTAGTCGGGCGGCCCGAGACCAGTCGGGCCGCCCGAAATCAGTCGGGTTCCCCTAGGCCCGAGTGTGTCGGGTACCCGCCCGAGCCCGACCGACTTTCTTCGGCCCGACCCGAGCCCGACGAGCCGGGTATTTGCACACCCTTAGTGAACATACATTTCATGATTAATAATATTTTGAAATAATTTCATATTCGTAAAAGAACTTCTATTAGGATTTTCAGAGACATTTAATGAAGATAATGATTATTTGAAATAAATTAAAAACATATCAATTTGCATGCATTCTCATTTAAGCTTAAGTGAATCTGCACACTACTGAACGTTCCAACATATAACGTGTACACTTTGTCGTGTTTAGCGCAAAAAGCGTAGAACAGAACATTGTAAAATGAGATTTTCTTGATTTAATCCTTACGTTACGTCACAACGAATTGTAACGCAGTTATAACGATGCATTTATTGTGTATTAGCATCAGTTTGTTACTTACTTTATCACCATTTACTTATGGGGTTAGTATGCGTACAACCACATTCTATATAAGTAATGGTTAAAAAATGTTTTTTTACACAATATGTAAAACTACTTATTGTAATCTAGAGTGAACTCGACTATGATGGGTGGCTGCAATTAAGGCTTTGGCATGCTTTTAATGACGAACCAGAGCCAATTTTTATAGAAAGAGGAAATGTTACGGTATCCAGTGTACGCAGTGGTGCATCTGTTGTTGGGCAAAACGGATTACTGCAACCTCATATTAATTTACTAAAGAGCCTGGCAGAAAATGATGGAAAATACAAACTCAAAGTATTGGCTCGTACATCTTCCGGAAATGAAGCAACATTCTTGACTTCTGTACCTGCTGTAATTACATTTCTATATCACTATGCTTCTACTATGGTCTTCTTGTATTCAAAGTGTTTCTCATTTGCAGTGTTATCTTCTTGGATCTGATCTTGAGGATATAATAACTATATGGTTACATAGCGCTACCGAACCAATAGCTATTTCTTTATCATCACCTGGTCCTTGCGATACAAATAATCCATTTACTAACATGTGGACTACCAATGTCATTGTTAAATATCCTGATGGTGGTCCAACACCAGATACCGCCACGTACATTCAAAAATTAGAACGAGAACGAGAAGCAAGGGAAAGAGGAGAAACTAAAGACAACAGATCTTTCCTTGCAAAATATGTAAATAATTAGTATTATGTAGAGGATTATTGTAATTAACAGTACAGTTGTACTGTATTCTGTATTTTAATGAGTATTTCATAATATTATTTTATATTTCAGTGGATGTACATTGTTCCTACATTGATCTTTTTTGTTTTATCATCAACAACAAATCCAGAAGCCAATGGGGGTGGGGGTGGTGGAGGAGGTGGCAGTGCCCAAAGACAGTGATATTGCAAAAATATTTCCATTGTACCCATGTACGCATTGTGTATTAAAGTGTGCTCTTGGGGAAAGATTATTTATGTGTTAATAATGTACTTTAGTACATAAGTATTAACATTCTAACTATATGTACTTTTAAATAAATTATATGATTTATTTAATTATATGTTTTGATTATTTACTTATTGTACAGTTTTCATAGGTGTATGTATCTTAGAATAAATGTACTTTAGAATAAATTCACGTCTAAAGCTTATTATACAATACTGTCAGACTTGATATATTGCACGATAGAAGGTTTAATGATATTGAACAAATTTGTGTCGGGATGTGGCTTAGTATTCATAAAAAAGAATGTATAATATAATGAGCTAGTAAGAAGTATAGCTAGAAGTATAGGACAGGTGAAGTTAAGTGGTATAGCAGGGAAAGATCAATAATCCACCACCCAATCAGTAGTAGATAGAGACCTGTTTATATCAAAACATGTGTACCCTGTGACAGTAGTCTTGAAATGGCAGCATTTTCTTTAAATCTTCAAAAACATGTGGAGCCAGGTCGTGTTACTTGTGGTAAATTTGATGGCTCTCATGCATGTTTAGTAGCAGCAACGTTTGGTGGAAATATTTTAGTACATAGCCCTCATAGGCAGCCACAGATAAGTAATCATGATCATGAACAATCGAATAAAAAATTATTTTGGAGTGGAGAACTTGCTGAACTTCATATAGGAACTGAGGTATAGTTTTCTTCAAAGTTTGTAAACATTTCGATATAATCGGAAATTTCATTGTTACAAGTATTTATAAGATTAAGAATTATATGAATCAAAATTTTATTATGGGGACTTCAATTATTGTATTGTTAACATGGTAATATATATTCTTAGGTCACAGCATTATGTACTGGCAAACTTAATGACGATGAGAGGGATATTCTTTTAATTGGAACAACAACGCATGTACTCGCCTATCACATTGAAGACAACGCTGATATTTTTTATAAAGAGGCATAAATATAATGTAGCACATATATTCTACTGTTTAAAACACTCAAGGGATCAATTTTTTTAGTCAAATTGTATAATAATATAACTGATACTTCTACAATTTTCTTCAGTAAAAATGTCAACTGAAATTGTCTTCAAACAACAATGGAATAGTACTACGAAAAAAATTCTCATTTTTTTTGTCGCTGGTATGCAAAATATTCGAAGAACTTGTAAATTATAGTACATAATACAACAAAATAATTTTCGGATTCGTAAGCGTTAATTCATTACTTTTTCTATAATTTCAGCTTTACAGACTTCGTATCTCCGTCATTATCCTTTTAAATTATGAAAAAGTACTAAAAGATGATCCTTTAATTGTTTTTAACAGCATGAAAACAATGAGAAATATAATTTTTTTTTTATCAAATAGATGTCCGACGGTACAAAATGTATGGTAATTGCCAAACTTGGATGGTTACCAAATCAGGTAGCAATCATTGGCGGTAATTGTTCAGTAACAATTTTAGATTCAAAAGGTATAGAAATATTTTGGACAGCGGTAAGTGGTATTGTCACGTCTTTAGCGGTGTTTGATTTCGACGGGGATGGCGAAAACGAGGTAAATTGCACTTTAAAGTCTCAATCTTCACAGATTTAAAGCCAATTAATATCTCCTTTATATAAAAAATAATATGATTAATTCGTAGCTGGTAACTGGTACAGAGGATTTCGAAATTAAAGTTTACAAAGAAGAAACCGTTCTTTGGGAGACCAAAGAAACAGCTTCAGTCACTGCTCTAACTGGCCTCCCCAATAGGCAATTTGTTTATGCCGTTGGAAATGGAACAATCGGTGTTTACGAAGGAGCTCAGAGAGTTTGGCGTGTCAAAGTAACTTTTCTAAGACCAATAAACTTTTCTTAAGTAATACAAAAGTTGTTTAAATAACAGATTATTTAACTTCCAGTCTAAACATAGAGTAGTATCTACTAGAAGTTTTGACGTGAATGGGGATGGTGTTTTGGAGATCATAACTGGTTGGAACAATGGAAAAGTGGACGCCAGATCATGCAATTCAGGTGAAGTCATTTTTAAGATTCAGTTATCCGCTGGAGTGGCTGGTATCATGGAAGCTGATTACAGAAGATTAGGCAAACCTGACTTAGTTCTGGTTTCTACAACTGGCGAAGGTATTTAATAACTTTATATTATTAACATTTTAAACTGCATTTTTATTGATATCAAGTAAAATAAAACGTTCAATATCAACGGTGAGAAAAAGAACAATGGAATATTTAATATGACTTTAACGTTAGAATTACGAAACCGGTCAAATTAACGGCTTCCTATTTCCTTATAAAAATTTGTCAAATTTATAAGAAGGGACAACAATAAATATTCTACATATATCTTATAATATATAAATTAGTTAATGCTAGGTACCACCGCGGCATATATTCGACGTCTTCATTCTTTTACTTAAGACCATCGTCGCAAATGTGTGGTGCATGTTCTTTATCATGCAGCTTATGATAATATCTTGTAAGAAATTTAATAATGAACAATATATATAGTTGGGCTATAAACAATAAAATAGATGTAGAATGTGTTTTGTCCAGAGATAATTACATTTTTTGGTCGTAAAGATTCGTGTTAATTAACGATATATTCTAACAAAAAACACCACGGTGAAAGATTTTCTTCTTAAAACCTGCCAGCGGACTTTTTAACGGTTCATCATCTTTGCCATTTGATTCATTATCTTTCAAAATTCTTATTTAATATAGCTAAATATATTAAATATAATTATTATATTTAACATTTAATTCTAGTAGCTCGTAATTATAGCGTTATGAATTCGCAGAAATCGGAACAGATGTGTGCATGAAATATTCAAAATAGTGGGCTTTTCATTTAAAAATGGAGACATAAGAATGATTATCTTCATTGTAAAAAATCCATCTATAGTAACATTTACAAAGATGAAATAATAATATATAAGCAGTACAATTCATATTATATTTAGTTCGCGGCTATGCTTCTGGATCTCCAATGGATACTCCAGAACCCGGTGAAGCTTTGCGGGAATTATTAGCAAAAAAGCAAGCTTTGCAAATGGAACTTCGACAGAGATCTGCTTCCGTTCCGAGCATGTATCATGGGACAAAATTGGCTGTTAGTTTAATGACAACGGAAGGTGCAGCTCGTATCGCTCTTGCATCAGGTCCTGGACTTTTGGTAATTCGTTTAATCATTTACTGAAAATGGCAGATGATATTCGTCTAGGAACAATAGATTTCAGGGGGTAGGGAAAGTAATGCAAAAATACACGGATGTAAATAATAGCAAATGGTAAATTCCGTTAAGATAGAACTGGATCAAAATGTAATTAAGATTCTTCAAAAATTATACAGTGGTCGATCCAGATCGCACTGACAATGAGTTTGGCTTACAATTAGTGAAAGTCTGACTTAGGTTTGGTGGGACATTTTTTTAGTATTAATGATTTTATATAAGTGACGTTCAACTCTCTAAATCTATTCAAAAAGTTTATTTCTTAAAGTTTGTTTGTTTAAAATTTCCTTTATTAAATTTTAATAAATTAATAACGGACTATTACAGTGGAATCATAAACAAATAATAAAATATATTATTGTTAATGACTGATGCTAAATCTAACATAAAAAAAATTATTACAGTATAGTGTAACTTTGTACTTAAAACTAGATCTACGGTCATTAATAAAATGTAGATTTAAAATTGTCAAATTAATACGGTAGAAAGAAAAAAGCGGAGGAAACAAAAAAATGTATCGATTTAATCGCTTACAATTTACAACAATGGCGTAGGAAATGGAGAAAGAGACGGCGCGCAGTGGTCGATTTCGCCGAAATCCTGGCCAAAACCCCAAGGAGTTTTTCAATTTAGCTGAAAATTGGTATATTAGTATTATTTCGGTCGCTGGTTAAGAATCCGAACTCAGAATTTCCAAAAACAAAATGGCGGCTTCATTATTACGAGTGCGAGTATCAAAAATTGTCGGATCGGCACAAAAATTAGTATTCCTATGTTTTTCCGGTCGCTGATTAAGAATCCAAACTCAGAATTTCAAGGAACAAATATTTCCCTCATACCTGCAACTAGCCAGATTTTCATTAGAATCGTCAAAGATCTTTCGGTTTATGACGGTAAGCGGTCGAAGTAGCCGCGTCTATCTATTGTTCCCTCGAAACAATAGGCTACCAGTTTGTTTAAACTCATTCCGATTTTTAACCCCATGAAATAAACATATTATTTCGTTAATTGCCAGGTTGATCTTTGAGAAGGATTAGCAGTATTCATTAAGTAAAGCACGATAGCCCGGCCCTATGTCATAAATGCACTTCCCCGAGCATGGCACGCGCGACAAACAAATAACAATAACTCGAAGAATCGCAAAAAGTCGCAAGAAAACTCAACGAGGTCTTCTTCGGGAAGCTTCAAAGTTTAATTTAAAAAAAAAATTACCTTGGACTTTTGTGGACTTCACAACTATTTCATTAGTAAAAGGAAAAAAATATATAGGATTTACATTCTGTACCATCACAGTTGTAAAATATTAAATAAAAAAATGAAACCAAGATATTTATAAATTAAAAGTATGATAAATAGCTACCAATACTGAAAAAGTGGATCTTACTTTAATTTCACATTGAAAACGTATTCTCAATTTCGACGTGAAAACGTTACATTATTCAAGTGCCAACTTTGACATTGCATATCTCTAAGAGTACTGTTCAATAAAAGGTTTTATTAATGGAAAATGATGCTCTGATGTGTTACAAATCAAACGCAACTGCTATATTTTGAAAATCGTGAAAAAAAATTTTGGGGTTTTGGCCAGGATTTCGGCGAAATCGACCACTGTGCGGCGTTAGGACTTTTAGGAAAATTAATGAAAAATTGAGAACAATTAATCTTGACCACCCTGGCATGTTTAATGACAATAAATATGATATCCTAGGGCTATGAAAATTTGTTAAAATTATACTCGTCAAATTTTCATTTCGTACAGATACATTGTGCCATAGTATTTGCTGAAGGTGTTTTTGAAGGTGAAACACTAGTAGTACATCCTAATAGGCCAAGAGGAGAACTCGAAATAGAGCTTCGTCCTCCAAAAAATTGTCCCATAGACATACACGTAAAAGTATGCGTTGGAGCACCCGGTGCAGACTTATTACAGGTACAAAATATGCAACACATCGTATTGTAACGAAATAGATAACGAATTCATAACAATGAATTTTTAACACTAGGTCTACGGAAATCGGTAAATTGACGGATGTTTACTTTTTTATAAATGTTTCTCTTTATAGAGAATCAGGACAATAGATACTTCACGTATATATTATAATAAACAAATTACTTAGCTGATTATCTTCTTTGCTGTCTGTTCTCTCTTTTTTCAAAGTATTTGCTTAATATATATGTGTATGTCAGATTTAACGTTTGTCGATCTAGTCTTAAATAAAGTTTAAAATACGAGGTAATATTTATTTAATATTAGGAATTGATATTTCAGTTTAGTCGGTAATGAATATAATAATTTATTTCTTACTTCTTCGAGAGACGATGCGAAATCGGGAAATGAACAATGCTTGTTGGTAGTGATAAAATAATTGATTTATGTTTTATTTGTTCAACATAGTTTATTATAGCGGTAGAAAATGTAGCGTCAACTTTGCATTACTTATTTTATGCGTTTGCTTGTTATATCGTAAGATGCCATAGAACATACATTTATATTGTGAGTTTTTTTATCTATTCATAATTTTTCCTTCTGTTTGCCAGGTATTCGAAATGACACGGCAATTGCCAAGATTTTGCATGTATGAAATAATCACGAATCCGGAACAAATCCGGGAGAATTTAACAAAAAGTGGTGTCATAGCCGAGGTAATTGAAAATCGTATGTAACGAAACTTGTGACTTGTGTTTTGCTGATTTTTAAGGATTCTAGTAAAATGAAATTTCAAGTGTTATTATGCCTTTTTGACGAATGAAGTACTACGTTTTTGTTAATTGATTTCTATTGTCTAGTCACAAAAACGTAGTTTACAGTTAGTCGCAAATCTATAAAAAATCGGTTCATTTTTAAAGATTAAAAAAGTTCACTTTGTAGATAAATGAATAAGTAAGCCTATAGATAAAGATAGAAATCAGAGTAATACGTCTATAAGAAGGTATACATAATTATTATCAATTGAATATTCAGAAAAAATAATTCGAAAATTATAAAAGAGTTATTAATCGGACAGTTGGCAGAAAGACCACAACGAATTGCACTTTGGTTAAATCAATGTCTCATTCTGCCGGAAGAGTTGATTGTGAAGGAAGACGGTTCGACTTCTGGATGCATGGAAATATGGCTTCGAGGAATGAGAGATAATAAGATTCATGGTTTCACGGTAGGAGCTTCTGGAAAACTAAATATTCAAACGGACGACCCCACATTTGCGGGCGACATTATTCAATCGTTGGCCATGTATTTGGGTTTGAGGGAACTTTCGTCCGAAGTTACTTTCCCAGAGGAGGAAAAGAAAATGTTAGATGCTTTGGAAAATGTCAAAGGTATATTAAAGTAATATTGCACCTTCGTCATATTCTAGTTAATTTGTTATTCATTTAGTAAGCTTATATTTTTATAAAAAGAAATTTATTGAAATAGAGTGGATGAAGAAAGTTTGATGGCTAGAATTGAATGAATATCTCGAAATATTCAATTCAGACAATTGACAGAGTATATAGAAAATCAATATAAACATCGTGTTATTTGACATTTTTGCAGATAATCATATTGTTATACCACGATAGTTAAAAACGAAACAGTTTCAATGCAAAAATGAGGGAGAGTATTCATTTTCTATGGAAAAACTAATTTCACGATTGACGAAGTTTATTTGCAATCTATGTTTATATTAACTTACACAGTATGTAAAATACTTGTATAAAATATAAATATATTTAATACTAATAGAATATGTTGAATTGTCTCTCATAGTAATTGTAAAAATGAAGGCTTTAAATATTTAAGGGTGGAAAGGATATAACATAAATGTGCCCATAACTATGAAAGTGGTCTAAGTCAAAAATTTTGTAAAATTATATAAACATACCGTTATATTTGTGGTATCTGGTCATTCCTTTCTACCGAATGACCGTGATTTTGGGTTGATAGAAATAAAAATAAGAAAAGTAAATTACTTATACAACCCTGAGCATATTATTATGAATTGATAGAAAAGTGTAGAAGAAAAAATGCATTTTCGGTAAAACGAATGACGTAGCTGGATTTTATTTCAACGAAACCACTGGAAGAGTCAACGACAAGAAGAGTAAAAAATACCGCGGGCGAATCGGTCTCTTTGCTGCAAATTCAATGGATGAGATTCTTGCAAAATGAACGTTACAAGATGTTCTATAAAACTTCTTTAGATGATTCTAAATTTCATGTTTTGGATCTTTCACTTAAAAGAGGGAGACCAAAAATATACGGAAATATTAAGTTACTTTCATTATACACCACCACTAGACCAGTAACGGAAGGAAAACATAAAGATATTATGCGTTTACTATAATACCATACCTACATCCCTCCAGTTTTTCAAGAACATTTCTAAGCATCTTAAAAACTCATAATAGTAAAAGCCTAAAATTATAAAAACGGGTTACTTTTTAAAAATAATTAATAAATGTTCATGAATTACTTCATTAAAATTATTGTTTCTAATAAAACTCGCAGTTTTTTATTACTTTAAGTCATTTATAGGACAGTCAGTTAATTATGAAAATGGTAAAAAAAAATTGTCAAATTATGACAATGGTTAAAAGGGTGAAAACCGCCCCCAAAGTTGGGGCAACGAAAACTATTTTCTCGAATATCTCTGAAACTATTAGAGATTCGAAAATATCGTAAGGACTGAAAATTAACGTATTTCGACCACGAATCCAGTGGTATAAACATTTTTTATAAAAACCCATTTGTTTAAACAATATGATAAAAAATACTTTTTTTTCAACCTTGAGAGTGGTTTTCACCCCTTTAACGTGGACGGTTGCCGATAAAAAAAAATACGGGTCAAATATTTTCGCGAGAACTACATCATACTAAAATTTCATAAAAATCGGTGATTTACAACCTCGGGATGTTCCCTTGTAAGTCAATTCAAACTTTAAAAATAACATTTCCGTATGAAATTAATAAAGATTAATAAAATTCTAAATTAAGATGTTGCATAATATAAAAATATTTTTTAATTCGTTCAAATGCAATTCATTAAATATCTCGAAACAAGAAATATATGACTTAGACCGCTTTCATGATTATGGGCACAAATCAAGAATAATTCGTATCTGCTGCATTATACAGAAATTAATCGAATCATCGAATCGACATATCATATGGATTTCTCTATTTATAAACATTGACGTATGAATTATCAACAATACCATTTACCCTCACGTTTCCGCTTCGATCTCTGTTAATCGCGTCATTTCACTTTTTTATTACAGGCTTGAAAGAAATTGATGCAAGACTTCAAGCGGAATCAGCAGCCGATGCCACTATCTTAAAAAATATTCTGATCCGATTGGAGGATGCAAGAATTCTCGAGAACGTGGACGAGATGAGAAAAAGATTAACTCAGCTGAAGAACGTCAACGTAGATTTGATTAGAGAATATGAAATCAGAATGAAAAGCTATCGTCAATTAATGGCAAATCTTAAAGAATTGAATCTTGGGGTGCAGCGAATGGCTAGACTAAGAGGTAAAATTTTACATCTCCCTCCCAATGAAAAATTCTTTCTATTGTTGACAGTACACTTTAGTTCAAAATTATTACAAAAATACCCAAGTATTATGCAAATTGACTAACATTTCTCAAATACATTCTTTCAGTCGGCAAAAATGCATCCAACACAGTTTTACGGTGTAGAGCCGCGATTCAGGATGAAAATCCAAAAGCCCTTGGTCTGGCAATAAAGCATGGATAAAAAGTAAACAATTAACGAATATATCTTCTTTATTTTTTATACAGCACGGCAGTAAATTTTACCAAAATACAACACAATCGAAAGTGTGTCTTGACACTAAATCTACCAAGCCGGTCAAAAGAGTGGTTCCAAAATTTTTCTAAAAATTATCTAGGTACATTAATAGGGTATCTATGAAGTAAATAGTCTACTTCTATTGTATAAAACCTAAATAAGTTAATTAATCATGTTTTTAACTCTTCATTTCTCTTTTTCTAACGTAGTTATTAAGTATATATCTAAATTTTAGTTGATATAACGACGGTAGTTTTAGTGTTAATACATACTATATTATAATTCCATAATGGAAGTACGTTATCGGTCGTAATAATGAAGTAGCAGTCAAAAGTCGACGAAATTTGTCATAGATGTGTTTCCATTATTTTACAAATCATTGTAAAGTTCCACGTACGGAAATGCTGAATCGCCTTTTAAGTGGTGAGGACGATGACCGACGAAGAAGATTTAGGGTACCATCGGTCGAAGCACGTACTCTGAATGAATTCCCCTGGTTTCCCGAATTCCCCGGCAATTCCGTCAATAGTTTAAATATGTCACTAAAAACGGCCATGACCTGTCGAATAAAAACAATCGGGGCGGTTACCGCTGTTCGTTACATAACGCGTAAGATTATCTATTCAGCCATTGCGAAGAATATTTTTCTTATGGACTACATTGACACCATCGTCATTATCAGCCGTGCCTTTTTTTGGATCACATTCCTGTCAAGTGTTCGTGGCACGTGTACGATCAATCATTATCTAATATCCATTTTACATTTGACTTTTTTATCCGCGATAATTCCTGCCATCTTATAGCCATTTCATTCGGCAGAACGTATTACATGTTTCGCCGGTTCCGAAATCTTTTAATGCCATTGAACAGTGATTGCAACACAATCTCGAGATACAGTGAGCGGATTATTTGCAAAGAGAAGAAAAAGAAAACATCGATTCTATCACGAGATTCGTTGGAACTTCCGTGGCTGCCGTAAGTAAAAGTAAAAGATTAATCGAAAAACGGATAATTGCAACTGGTTCACGAAGTCGAGGACGTTGAACGCTATTAATAAATTTCGCTTGATCGTCTTTAAATACGATTAAATACGCTCAATTATAATTAAATTAATCGTGAAAGAAATTTGGAATTACGGAAACCACACGATACACGATGTCGTGCCTTGAGAGTCGGCGATATAGATTTTGTTTACGCGTTTGTGATCACGCGTAAACGCCATGACTTGTTTCTCGAGGAGTAAATAGTCGTATAAAAAAATAAAGTTCGTCGCGATTAGGACAGGCCGCGTATGGGGAGATGATTGTAGATTTGCAAAAGTCCTTGTATACTTCCGCAATGTAAATAATATAGCCTGCAGACGATAATTCAGACAGTGAAGGAATTTTTTCTTAATTTGCAATGTCTCTTATTCAATGACAAGTGAAAATTGGTGATAAGTCGACAATTTTACAAATAGATTGTATTCGTACTAGTTGCAATTGAAGGGTAATATCGCTTAACGCTAACCGTACCGGCGCTTTGTAGATACTCATTTTTATCATAGCATAGTCTATGACCGGTTATGAAATAATAATTATACTTTTATGAAAGAACTAGACAAGACTGCCAATTTATTGGGTTGTACGGAAAGTAATTTCGTTCTTTTTCGATGAGAATGAAAGACGATTTTCTTGTAGTCCATAAATATGGTATTAAATTATATATTCTCCATTTTGTTCTAATACCTTTTGTCATCTTTCTGGCAGTAGTATGATTCGACGCTCACAAAAGTTTTGATCTTTGCTGGCAAAAAAATCAAAGCCATTTTTGACGTCCTCATTCGAAGTAAAGGTTTTGCCGTTCAAAAAATTTTGCAAGCCAGTTTTGACACTGGCGTTCTGTTAATGCGTCTTCTCCATACACATCGAATAATTTTTTCTTTGCTTAAACAGCATTTTTACCTTTTTGATAGTAAAAAAGTAAAATATGGCGAAAATGCTGCTTTCGACTTTCCATCTTTAACATTAGAACGACCGGCGTTAAATCGATGACATTCAAATATATTAAATAAGTACTTTGAAAAAAGGGGAATCAATAGGTGGAAAATATGATCGATTCGGAAAGTTGTGTTTTATAAGATCAGCTTAGAATTTCTAGTCTAGGACTCCCCTAGAAACTTGGGGAATTATTAGAAAAAATTGTGAATAAGTCATTTTGACTTGCTTGGTCATTCTAGTGTTAATAGGACACCAAACAAAAGCTATGTATTGTACAGAATAAAACAAAGGGTATAGCCGGATAAGTATGGCAAAAGTGCCCCCAAAAGTAATTAACTTTGAGGCATACCATTCGATAGGGCTCTTTGGAAAAACCCTTCCTGCAAAGTATAAACTCGGTACCCCTACCGTAGGGGTAGTTATACCCCTATTTCACAAACGAGCGTTCCTATATCAACTGTCAAAATATATAATAGCAATGCGAATTCAGTGTGAAGTTGGCAGTGAAAAAATGTAATTATATCCTCCGTTGAGAAAAAACGAAATTACTTTCCGAACAACCTAATAATATAAGAAACGTACAAAAAAGTCTTTACTTAATAGTACAAAAATCTTTATTTCTCTGAACCGTTCATTTCACTGCCTATGGTGCGGTAATGTTATTATTAGACTGCGGATGTTTATGCAAATTTCGAGTTTCAAAAATGCAGGTGAAACAGGAAAACCTATCTAGGGATTTATTGCACTTAATAAATATTACAACAAATACCATACTTTAGATATTTTAGATATATTTTTATGTTATGTTCTTTTTGTATATTTTAGTCGTATTTAATTTGTCATAAATGCATAAAAATCCGCAGTCTAGTTATTATATCAATTGTTATTTCTATTTCAGCTGAGAATTAATCTCTGACCCTATTATTTCCTCTGTCACAGTATACTTATATCACATAGTTAAGAATTAACTTGCCGAATCAAAAATTCAACAGTGGTTTCTTCAACATTACACACTTCAAAACAAAATCGATGAGATAAAAATAATGTTATAGTACCATGTACCATCAATTTATGCAATTAGAAAATTTCTAGAAAGCCTCAAGTTTTTTTATTCCCATTTCTGCACCGTGAATCTCACTCGCAATTGTAGCGCACGAGGTTATAAAGGGGTTATTAAATCAAAGTACAAACAGCGAGTTAAACATACGTCGACATTTAAAATGATTTTATAAAAAATAAATGAAATAAGAAGATTTTGTTTACCTGCTCGACGGATTCTCTGACGGAGATTTCGTGAAATGAGTGCGCCTCGATTTCTTCGGCTCTTTGACGACCTTCCGACGCTGAAATAACTTTTTCGCCTGGAGCATAAGCTAGATCTGCTTTATTTCCTATCAGAATTATCACGGGCGGAATTTTTCTATTTTTCATTGCATGTGATACCAAGAATCTGCATCAGATACAGGAAATGCGTAAATGTAGGTAACTATTAGTAATAATAAGCTGTAGCATTAATTACCGTGGAATCAATAATGAGAGATTAAAAATTGGGCAAGTCTACCTTACTTTTATTAACTATTGACTTACTGTGGATATTTAGACATTACGTAGGTATACTTCTTTTGTGTCGTATATGTTAAAGTTAACAGTATAAAATAATATTATATTTATTAAGGGACTTGGTTTCTTTTAAATTCTTCAATTTATCTGATTGTGAGAAAATGTATTTAAGTTCTAACGTAATGTGAAAATGCTTTCTCTATTTAAATTACATTTTATTTCTTCTAAGAACGTTCAAATACGACAAATTTATTTATTTTTCTCACCGAAGACGAGATGTTTCATCGAAGCTAACTCGATCGGATACAGAATAAATGAGTACTATGGCATCTGCCCAACGTAATTTCAATTCCGTCGGCGCAGGAAGATATCCTGGAGGATCAGTTATTTCCCACGAAGTTTCATGGTAGCTTTCGACTTTGTAAGTCCTTTCGGTAGTACAATCGTATTCGCCTATGAAACGCTTCGTGGCGAATCGAACGGCTAAAGCTAAATGTTAATTATCATGCATGATTGGACAGTACATACAGCAAAGTAGCCAGTACGAAATAAAATCATAATTTGGAAGATGTGTGTATTTGTGAAATGTGTCTCTTTTTGTAGTTGGACATATAGTTTCGAATAATATACAACAAAATGCGCTTCTCTTTAAGGATGAATTTATTTTAATTGAAATTAAAGGTTTGCCGTTGTTACTCTTCGACAACCTCAAGAAGTGTCCTGAGCGGCGAAGCTTCTTGCTAAAGACCGTCTATTCGCACCGTTTTTTTTTTATTTAATCTACCCTGCTCAGCCTCCTGAAGGAGGCACTTAACAAAGTCGTAACATTGAAATATCTTTATTAAAATATCTTGACGCCTGGCGAATCAGATCCTGCCGAAACAGGCCTACCTCCGAGGAGACTTCTTGAGGTTGTCGCATTATACCTTAATTCTTTATTTTTTAACATTGTAGCAATCTCATGTAAATTTTTTAATATCTACTCATTAATATTACAAAGTTATTGTTTTTCAACTGTGTTAAAAGCCCTTCTACAATTTTGGAGTATCGTGCATGCTTATTGATATTATACTCATAATAATAGTTAGAGAAACATTGGCTTCTTGATACCAAGAAAAGTCTCAATATCAGCCTCCAATTGAAAGAATAATAATGTAGGTAATTAATTATTGAAAAGAATGATTAGTAATGGTTTGTCAAATATTTAATTTTAAGTAAATCTAACTCGATTATTTGGAAGAGAACATTCTACCAAACAATGTTTTATTGTACCTTATCATTCTTGAACACCACAATTAACAAGTTCATTGATTTCCAATAAAATTAAAAGTAGAAGCAAACATGTTCACTTGTATGGGTGCAAGCTATTATTATTAAAAAGTTTTCACGTCTGTCAACAATGATCAGAGCTTTTCTTCACGATAATAAAACATGTTTCAGAAACAATGAAATTTAAAGTATTTAAAATAGGTTTAGGCGTAAACTTATTTAAAAATACTTCTTTGCATTGTAATTCCATATTGCTACAATTTTGATTTGGAAAAATTGCTTAAATGGTTCGCGGCAGAAAACACAATAATAATAAACAATAAAATAATATATTACTATTGATAACATTAACGGTCACAATAATTATTAAGAAATACTTCAGGCTTGTGCAATGCATGTAATGCAACAAATACTTTTATTTGGCCTTTTATAACCTTTGACTTCAACTATTATTAACATATCAGAAAGCTATAATTTGTTATGAAATTACTCAAAAATAGCGAGATTCAATTTCGAGCATATTACTTGATACTTTGGGGTTTTTTTTCGATCAGAATTTACAGACGGCCCTCAACTTTCGCATAATTCGCGATTTCGTACGTTTTTAAAAAATCATGCAGTTACTGCCACAGAGTGCTGTAGCTCGCGCTCACTTACACA
This sequence comes from Cerceris rybyensis, assembly GCA_910591515.1. Classification (NCBI taxonomy): domain Eukaryota; kingdom Metazoa; phylum Arthropoda; class Insecta; order Hymenoptera; family Crabronidae; genus Cerceris; species Cerceris rybyensis. The sequence goes on along the minus strand of OU342789.1, from coordinate 24,611,130 downwards.
TTGCCTATTATAGGTGTTCTAACATTGTAATATTGTTTCTAGTATTACCTGTTATCAGATTAACGTACAATTTTTTATACTTCTTCTATATCGTTTTACTTCTGAACATTCAACATTCGCATACATTTTCAGGAACCAATTATGTGTGAAAGTCGAGGGCCGACTGCACCCTCATTGGCAAAGTATTCATGATTTCCATTACAGTTTAACTTATCGATACAAATGGAGAATTAGCAATATCGATATTTACAATGCATCTGATTATAAATCATGAAAATCACAATTGTAAATCTACATAGTTCTAAATGGAAAGCTACAATTTTCAAAAGTTCAATTACGTCACAGAACCCGATAATTGTTTTGATATCACTTTTGAAAACTAATTTGAAATTAAAGTCATTAATAACAATTGTGTATTTAAACGAAGTTCGTTTCATATTTAAAATGAAAAATCTGAATATCTCGAAACAGAAAAACCTAAGACTTACAATCACTTTTTTTTTTAGTCACCAGCAGGTATAAAATTACATTACACTCAACAATTTAATCTTACCAGTTTTACCAACACCCTGCTGACCCAGTAGAGTAACTCGAATTATTTTCGGCGATTCTTTATTCGTTAAACCGAGATTCCAAGCAATTGGAGGACTAATCCTTTTCTTCAACGAGCAACCCGGCGGACTATAACGCTCCATGATTCAAAGTCGACTGTTTTCCCTCTAAGGCGTCTCATCGATTATGAACCCTTCTCGTGTACTCGATGATATTTAATAGATGCATCATTATGCATGCCAATATGTCGCATCCTTTGAGGTTCCTTTTTTCGGTGTCTCATGCGTGATAAACGGTATTTTGCACGATACATCAAATCCGATCAATAATGATTATCACCTTTCCATGCGTATGAAAAGTTCTTTAATGCCATCCCTATTGTTTTGTCTTATTTCAACGTTAAACTGTTCGTTGATCTGAGAAAGGGAATAAAAATAAAAAAAGAGTCGAAGTTTTATAATGTAGAAATTGTCATTATTTTTTTTAGACTTGGTTGTAATAAAATTTTTAATTCGAAATATAAATTATAATTATTTATGTAAGTATGAGTTTTCACGGCTTTGACCCACGTCTGCATTTTGAATTCCTTTTTCTGAAATTTTTGTTGAAAATATTTCAGATCTATTTAATACGATCGTGAGCAGGGTATAGTAGAATTAGATGTGCAATCTGAAAGAAAATAATATTTTGAAGATGTTTATGAAATGGAATAGTGGGACACTTAATGGAAAAACTATCGACATTAAATCTACGGTGATATATGAAGAGGTGAACAAAATTATTCGTATAGTAATTTTCATCTCGTAAGATGAGCGTGGGATATGTACTGTTATAGTTTTCCTACGTTAGAAAATTTGTATAAAAAAATTGGAAACAAGCCATTTTCACTGTCTTGGTAGTACCACTGTTAATGACTAATATACATTTTACCTTTACAAGTCGATTTTAGAAGAACTTTGGCCTTTACAAGGTGAACTTTTACATATAGGCAGGTCTTTTTTTTCTCTCCCTTGTCCATTTTTACATATTGTTTTTTATCGATTCAGCGGCATCACTGGCTCTGTGTCTATTGATTATGTATCTTTTTAATTGACTGTATGTCTCTACAGCAAACGTAACTCTTTGTGAAAAATAAGAGTGTAGTTAAGCGAATAACTCTTCCATTTCTAATCCTTTCTCGACGGCTATAAACTGTAATTTATCTTCTTTGCAAACTTCTATGCACAAGTTATTCTATAAAATAAACATTAAACGAAAGTTTAAAACAGTAACATTAGCTCGAAATATTGAAATCTCTATAAATTACATTTTATTTTGTTCAGTTTTTGCAAGTCGAAGTTTTGATTTCTCTTTGCTGCATAATTCAAAAAATTTTTTCTTCCCTTATAATACATGTTAGGAAAGAATATGAACGAAAAGTTCAGGTAAACGTTGTCAATTTTTCAAGGGCATTTAGTACAAACTGATTAAATTAGAAAAAGGCAAAAAGTTAATCCCATGTTGTAAATGCGTACTTGACATAGCTACCCTCTATATATCAACCGCCATTTTGTTTTTAAAATTTTTGAGTTCAGATTCGTAATCAGCGACCCAAAAAATAATAAAATACAAATTTGTAACTAAATCCGATGTATTTTGAGCCCGTGGTGACGAGTTGAAAAAGATTGAAAACTGCGCGAGGTGCGTGACCAGCTAAATTCACGCTCCGGACCACTGTGGCACATGGTGCGCCAACAAATGTTTATCTCTGTATTTTTTAAATACGCAGATAGTAGCAGCTAATTTTTTTTTTAAAAAAAAGGTAAGGCTTCACTCTAAAGAAAGCAATTAAAATGAACACTGCATCACACTGCATTCATGATTAAAAAATAGAATGAAAATTGAACATGTTCAATTAGTTATAACTTAAAAAATGTTAAAGATATAAAAATGTACTTTGGTGGAATTTAAATACATACCAGGTAAACTTAATTCAATTACTCATCATTTAATTTGAAGAACCAAAGCAATAATAAACAACGACTTTAATTTTGGACGATTTAGAGGTTGCCTATTTCAAAACCATGTAGTCGTGTTAAAAATCGACAAATGTTAAAAAAAATCGCGAAATATTATTTCATTGTGGGTATATTCGTATAAAACCACTTTTTGCCGCTTTTGACGTGCAACGGCCCCACTGTGCGTCGAGCTAGGCGTTTACGCGCCTAGGTTTCGTCAAGAGGACAAATCCTCCAGCGAGAGAGGAAAATGACTCTCACCCATACCGGGCCTTTTCGGGGAAAAGGAGATCCTCGAAGAACCCAGCAATAAGAGGGGTAGCAAGGCAGTCGTTACAGAGTCGACGCCTTGCATACACATACCGTGCGGCTCGCCAGACCTGGCACCTAGGAGGTAAGCCTGTTTCGGCAGAGTCTGATTCGCCAGGCGTCAAGCGTTATGTCTCTTGTCACACGTACATACACAAAGGCACTTGACATTCTACCTCGCGATTTGTTATTAGGAGTACAAATTAGTTCGGTCCGTTTTTTTGTGGTAAAAAATGGATTTATTTCAGTACAAAATGAATGAACAGATTAATCAAAGTATTGTCCATCACTGGCTACTACTTTTTCCCACCGCTTAGGCAATTTTCGAATTCCACCTCGAAAAAATGTCTCGACTTTTGAGGCGATCCAAGTTAAGAGCCAATTTCCGATTTCTGCAAAAGAAGTGAACCGGTGTCCTGTCAAATAGTGCTGCATCCGTTGGAACAACCAGTAATCAGAAGAAGCAATGTCCGGTGAATACGGCGGGTGCGGTAAAATATCCCTTGTTTGAGCGTTTTTAAATATTTTTTTACGACTTTTGCGACATGAGGCCGAGCGGTGTCATGCACAAGAATAACTTTGTCATGTCTTTACTCGTATTTCGGCCGTTTCTCTCGTAATGCACGGTTGAAACGCATCAATTGTAGCCTATACCGATTGCCAGTAATAGAATCGCCAGATTGTAGCAGCTCATAGTATACAACACCCTTTTGGTCCCACCAGATACACAACATGACCTTCGAATCATGTGTTGCGACTCTTCGGACAGTTAAGTCGTCGGAGTTTAGTTTTGTTCTTCTCTCGGAGAATTAATAAACACGACACTCCCGAAATGGTTTTATGTTTGTTTATTATAACGAGGAACAAGTATTTACACGGAAACAATAATAACAAAAGCGATTAACAAATAGATAACAAATATGAATATGAGCGAGCCAAATGTGTATGAAAAAGACTTGATGTTACAAAGAATATAGTTACGGAGAGAATCTGAAGATTTGGCTCACTTTTTGTTCTTTTATAAATTTCGGAAGCACCCCTTCCTCTGTCGGCAACCCCGACGAGGAAGAAGGGATGGCTTGATAGGGAGGAGAATGTTGGGCCTTGGTGAAATGTTATTGGTTCTGCCTGGACTTCGTGGGTGGTTACCAAAATGCAGTGTTTGCATTGGTTTTGCCAACACCCACGGAAGGCCCAGGCAGAGGGGGGCCTTGGGCCGCGAGGGTAACCCAGGTGTATATGAAAACTGCTAGATTTATGACACCTGTCATAAATCTAGCGCAGGAATTCTTGAGTGCAAATCTGGTAGCCACGTGCCATCCCTCAATATTCGAAGGTGGTTGCCAGATGGACGGGTCTACACATCTGCGACTCTAAAATATAGAATTTAGAAATCTTGCCCTCGCAACCTCAAGGCCCACGTTGCAATTACGCCTCAACATCATGAATATTCGACTTTGGTGTTGATGTTGATGTCGATGGCAACGATTGGCCGGGCATACTGTAGTACTTTTTCTTCTTGGGGTTGTCGTAGAATATCCATTTCTCATCCCCAATCACAATCCGATGTAAAAGCTGCACTTTCTTTCCAATTAAAGCAGAAAACTAAAACCTCCCGCAGATGCTGCTTACTTAACACAAAATTTGGCATATTCAACACAGTAAAGAACCAAGGTTTTTGTATGAAACTCAAAGCGATACAAACTGAATATGATGGACAGATGTCCAACCGCTTTGGAACAACTAAAATCAGCTGTCACTATGAAACATTCATAACAGCCAGAGCTATAGTTTGAAAACGGACCGAACTAATTTGTACTCCCAATAAAAGAGCTACACATACAAATCGAACTAAAAGACGAAGAGAGAGAACGCTGCAGATCGAAGCAAGGGAGACAACGCGATTTGGGTGGCGACAGTGAGGACACCGGCGTAGGCACCAGATTTCTAACATCTCTATAGTAAAAACAGGATAAACTCCGGCAGAATGACCCCCACCACATGGGGAGATTCTCCTTGACGAAACGGAGCGCACGACGAGAAAACAATGTAATACAATGACTCGCTCCTCCAGCCAAGCTAGTAAGAATATTTGAATGCTACGACTTTGTCGGGTGCTTCCTTTAAGAGGCTGAGCAAGTGGATTCCAAGAAACAAAATGGGCCGGATAGGCGGTTAAAAGCGAGAAGCTCCGCCGCCGAGGTGCCAAGTTGGCCGAGCCGCACGGTACATCGAGGGAACGCTTACAAGAGTCACATTGCGAAGTCCTATTAATATTTGTATTATTGGCGCGAAACGAGTTTATTGTATGTCGCATTTATCGACGCAAATATTTATAAACAGCTGTATTATGTTATATGTATAAAAAGAGAAATTGGTGTCTTACAAATGTATTTTTCATCATCAAATTCGAAAAGATACAAGTAATGCACTGTGTTTAATGCACAGAAAGAGTTAATATATTTAAGAATAACAAATTGAACACCGGTAATTCTAATGTTATCAAATCGAGATAATCATAGGCTTCAGAATTTGACAGTCAGTTAAATTTGGAAAAATGAAGAAAATTTAAGGAGCGAAGGAAATTTGTAAATTCCTTTCATCATGATGTCTAGTGGCTCACAGAGGATCCTTTATTCGTTCATGTTAGAAATCGTATCGAGTTCAGCTTGGCGCCGGCCGATATCTGGAAGCTCGTAGCAGTCTGAATCTTCGCGACGCAGTAATTCTTCCCTCGCTATTTCCGTAATAAATACACCCTGTTCGTAAACATTGAATGCAGTGCTAAGTATTTTCCATTGCTTTTAACGAGGCTAAATTCGAAGGATTTTTTCATTCCAATTTACGTTCCTGTTCTATAAAACTATTACTTGGGAAATTGTTTTGTATTATGCTAATTTTTAAAACATACATATATTCAGAATTTTTTATCTTTATACTATAAGACCAATATAATAAATTATTGAAGGAGTCGGATAAAAATTGGGAAGGTTCAAAGATTGTTTCATATTTCAAATATTTTTTTTTATGGACATATTAAATACACTTTTCTATAATTATTATATTCGAAAATTTAATAATATTTATACTACCATCATGATGTAAACAGCCACAAATTTCTCAAACTAACGGTTCGTAAATGGATAAAAAATTTAGTAGCCAAAACTCTACTTCAATAATTCGATAGACAAGAAGTTAAATGATGAGAAAAAAAGTAAGTTCAAATATAACATTAAATTATCGCATAAAAAGATAAATATCAGAAATCTAATATCATCTAAAAATTATAATCTAAGGATAATGCAATTCAACGGTTCCAGGCGAAACAAAGTTAAAACTTGGACCAAAAATATCTCGTATATTCGCAATAACGTCTATCAATTGTAAGCAGCATTAAACCAGACAACAAATAGGGTGAATATGTGAACTGTAAAGGTCGTTATTCGTTATGATCGAGATGTTTCGTATCAATGTCGTTAGGTCAAACTTCTAATGTCCGCTCGTTGTGTTATTCGTTTTCAAGAAACGTACAATTAGCAGCCGTCCCTTCGTACTCGCGAAATAAAATCGAAAATCAACCGACACAATTCGATTTACACGATAACGCATCACAATGCGTTCGCTTCTATTTTACGCACGCCCATTCGTACGTCAGTCACGCGTCAAACGTTTATTATTACTTTTATGTAAGACCACAGACACGAGCGGATCTTTTATCGCTTTATTACGCGTCGCACTTATAAGTTAAGTGCATCGTTTACAAGATACCACTGTACTCTCGCTGACTCACTGGCGCTTCAATTTATTCCATGGTTCGACGCACTTTCTCCGATGTCGAGCTGGAAAGTGACGATTGAATTTCTCATTTATTGGAGCTTTTCTAGTTAATCCGTGATTCATTTTATAGTTAAGTCGTCGTTTTCTTTTGGTAGCGCAAATCGAAGAATCCTTAACACTAGAACTATCAAGCAAGTCAAAATGACTGGCGCCAAATTTTTTCTAAATATTATCCAAGTTTATAGGAGAGTTATAAAGCAGATATTCTACGTTGATTTTATAAACCATAGATTTACTAATTGATCATTTTTTCCACTTCTTGATTCCTCTTTTTCCCAAGTACTCATTTAATGTATTGAAATATAGTAAATTGAACGCCCGTAGTTCTAGTGTTAAAAATACCTTTCGTGATAATTGAAAAATAATAGGAAAATTTTATCTGTGATGTTGTTTATGTTAGAAGGGGGTTAAAAACATTATCTATAAAGATAAGAAATTAAATAAATATCGTGCGAGAATATTATAAAATGGTTTATCATATGTTTTTTTTTATGTCTGGAGATGGATATTTAGCACTAAAGCTATCGTCGTCCGTCGTCCTCAAAGGGTTAATATGCAGAATCGGTGAACAGTGAAAAAATTTCACTACCAACAAAGAAACAAAAATGGGCGATAGATATAAAAAGGTTGTCTAACTGTGAGTGATTTTGGTAATTCAATATCCACCTACAAACATGGTTTTTCGACACGATAAACGTAGTTATCGAAACACAGAATATAAAAATATCCTTCACGACTTCGGTAATTCTGGAACCACCTACGATTTCGTGTATTCGCGAAAAAGCCTATAGCCATCCTAAGAGAAAACATAAAACCAGCTTTACAGCTACGGTAATTCGACACCTATCCGGAACTGTGCATTCTGAACAACCAAAAATGATCCGTTATTTTTAAAACTGGAATAACTTAATTCTTGAGGAAACTACGTTTAAGTTAATTTTACAAAGAACTAGTCTTCTTTTCGTATTTCAAAATGCAAAGTAGATAAATTGAAATATTTTTGTGATTTCGTCTAAAAAGGCTCAACTGTTATCTATCAAAGCTTAAAAGGGTTTCTACGAACTCTCAAATATCTCAACATAAGAAAAAAGCAACTTGTACTTTTTTCAAGTATAACGGTTCAAGTAACACCCAAACTCGAAACACGAAAAGTAAGCAATCTTTATAAAAACCCTGTTGGATACCGACTCAGTTCTTGTTCTCTCAGATTCTCTATTTTCTCTAACAAGAGAACTACCCGAGGTGTTCGGCGCCGAATTTGATGACTAAAGGCCTATGGAATTGAAAATTTGATTTAACGAGTTTTTGTTAATTTTTTATTAAAAAATGACATTTTTTTCCTCATATCTTTAAAGTTTACGATCCGATTTTAACCAAACTTTAAAGATATGAGGAAAAAAATGTCATTTTTTAATAAAAAATTAACAAAAAATCGTTAAATCAAATTATCAATTCCATAGGTCTTTAGTAGGCGCCGAAACAAACATTTCGTACATTTATCAAAAATGTCTATCATTAACCGTTTTAAATTTATAAGCGAAAAAAGAAAAAAATCGGGAACTTTGAAGGGTGGTTTCACCCCCTAAACATGCGACTTAGCAGATATAATAAAATACGTATCGATGATTTTCGCGTTCTGAACAACTGTACAAAATTTCATCAAAATCCTTCCAAATATTACCAACGTGATTCAAAGTCCAAAAGAGAACTATTACTCATCTTCGATTCCATTGTCGCTTTTCCAACAAAACATGTTTTGAAGACCTTTGGTCTTAGCGAAAGTTACTGGAAAAGCGATCGTCCTTTTGGAACCTTAGTCACGAGAAGTCGGGGTCAACCGAACCTCCCACCACACTAGCTTAACCCCTTCGGACCCTGTGCACATTGTAATGTACATAATACTTTTCGTCCTGTATTTTATTACGTATAGGGTTAAACTTATCGTTAGTTTCAACACCTAATGAATTTTATTTTTTTATACAAATATTTCTCAGAATCTCCTTAACGTTATAAATTTTGAGTAAGGACCATATGTCCATTAAAATGTGCATTTACAAATTATAAATAAATAAATAAATATTGTTGTAAAAAGTGTATTATTGCTTTTATTCACATGAATTAAGATAATTTTAGTATAGAAATAATTTTTTCTTAAACGAAAAAAAATTCAGGTCTGAAGGGGTTAAGATCCTTAAAAGGTCAGTCCTACCCCGAAACCAAGGAATTGTTTAGAATCTCTGACAGTCCGCATCTCGCGACGACGTTATTCCTATTTTGTTAAATTTCCGAGTGTGAAAGTAGTCTTCTAAAATAAAGTTTTGTTGACCACACATAGAACAGAACAACCGTCCTATGATATCGTGCTCCTAATATATCCAAAACCAGGTGCCCAGTAGGTACCATGTATCTTCAAGGATCTACATATTTCAATAAATGAAGAATAAAGAGCTTCTTAAGTTTCAATTTCAACAAAATCTTCAACAGAAGCAAAGTCTCAGTTTTCGTGAAGATCTTAAATCCCTTTCCAAGAATCCTTTCGTCGTTTCTCCAAATTTTATCCGTGTTTCCTGGTATCCAATTCGGTCGATAATCTAAATATAGACGCCAAAGAGTCGGACCTTATAGGAGAAAAGCATGCCGGTCCTCATGACCTCCTGCGAGTTCCATGAGGTTATCAGCTTGTAACACCCGCCTTTATCACTTATCATTGCTCCGCTCTACGAAAACGTCACTGAAAAAATGTACCACTTTCAAGTGTCTTGTCGAGAGACTGAAAAATGGTCAACGTGTGTAGCGGGTGTTTTCCCTAAGGGAGCGCGATGCTCTCGACTAAAAAGATAACGAAGTGATATCCCTCCCGACAATCGAGCCCCCGATGGGGGAGAGAAAAAATACGTGGGATCAAATAGAAGGAGGAAAGATCGTTCATTTTGTTTTCGTAATGAGATCGCCTACACGTTGTTCGTGCACGAGGTCGCCCGCTGATATCGGCCAGAGAAGCGTGAATCCGTGTAATATTTAAGGGGTGATCTAGTGGAAAAGCACTCGGAGTTAAGCAACAGATGATCGATTATTTCATCTGTGAGCCTTTTTTCTTTGGTTGTTATGCTCTTACGATATTCGTGGAAATGTGTTATTGTATAACGTAGAATAGTTTTATCGAATGCATTCAATAGTGCAGTTTATTTGTATGAAATCACGGGAATTGATGTTGCACGAGAGGTATGCTAACTTTCTAATGTTACGTGGAGCTGTAGATGATTTTAGTAGTATTTTTTTTGCAGAGAATATGGAGGTAAAATAGATTTAGTCTCTATATAAGGTAAAGTACCAGTAGTTGACCATTTTTTAGAAAATATAAAGAAATGAGGTTTGTATAAGTTGTGTACTTTCGATGAAAGTGAATTTCATATGCGACAGCATCTGTCGATTAAATTTTGAAACAATTGAAAGTAAAGTGGTGTATGCCTATTAAAAGCGAACATCTGAATTATAATTTGTACTGGTAATTGTTGAAACTAAACGATAATAAAGTGATTTTCAATATTAGTGCTTTAACCCTGCTTCGAGTATAAATGGTCAACTACTAACGAAAAAAGGTGGTCAATTACTAGGCTTATCAATTTCAAGAGTAGTCAAGCATTTGCCGAATTTTTAAATATATTTCTCAAATTTGTATAACTTAATTTTTTTTTAAAAGTGGCCTTGGTACATAGTCTAGAACTTTTAAAGAACGACTCCAGGTACTACCTGTAAGTCTCGCCGGTTACACTGTCCAACACCAATTTTGTTTTCCGATAGCCACTATGTAATTATTATTGAGTTCCTCGTCCTGAATACGAATCCGGCAACGAAATTTCTCTATCAACCTCTGTTTTTTTTTTGTTTTTTTTTAAACATCAGCTTTTGTGAAAACGGTCGATTTTGGTAAAGATACTGGTACTTATTACGTGAAAACTAAGAAACGGAGGTTGTTCTCCTTGATCTCAAAAAATAAAGGAGTGTTCCCCGAGTATGTAAGTATGAGCTGTTATACTATTCTGTACTTGTTAATAGCAGTAAATCACTGTCAAAGTTCAAAAACGAGCGGATGTGCGAACTTTTTGCGCATTCACTCGCATTTTCACGTAGAGTACTATTACTAGCACAAATTAACTGTACACTATTGGATTCTACGTGCATTTCTGCATAATTTTATTTAATTAATCCTGTCATAATTATTTTCGTTTCGGCAAAATTTAATAAAATATCCATTGAGAGTGTGTTCCGATCGTTTTCCCACTACGACGCCATCGCTCCCCGTAAGTGCCGTAGCTACACATAATACTTTCACGGGCCCCGCACGGCGATAGATTCCATTGAGGTAGAATTCTCAACCTCTTCACTAAAGTGTGAGGAAATATTTACTTAATTTTTTTTATAGAGGGGAAATGCTTGACGCATACCCTTTTATTCTCTTTAATTTAACTAATGAAACAATACTCGCCTTAAAAAATGAATGAGAATTATTTTATACGGTATGTGCGCGATAAATCTTATCAATGTTATTTTCATAAATGTTAAACAAAAGAAAAAAATCGAAGGGGAGAATGTTGTATTACATTTTGCTAGCAAAAGATGAAAGCGAAATTTTTTCTTTATTATTAATCAACAGCGAAAATTTTATGGATTTCTATATTCATAAATAAAAGTGATAAATGTAATATTTCACAATACAGGCTGAGGAAAATGTATTTAAAACTGCACTGGAATATGAACTACAGACGACAGATTAAGAAAATGTAGTTGTAAAAGAATATAAAATAACACATTTTCGGCAGCTAGCATATCGGCGAAATTGGCATACCGTTTACCGTTAATAGTTAATATGTTTAATCTTACTTTGTAAGAAGTTCTACACTATCCGCAAACTAAGACATTTGTGGATTTGCGTAAATCATTGGCCCTCTATATAAAAAAAAATAAATGTTTCCTTATACTTTAGAAAAGAAGTTGAGAATTCCACCTCAACGGAATCTATCGAAGTTCGGGGCCCGCGAAAGTATTATTCGTAGCTACAGTGCGGCTCGGCCAACTTGGCACCTCGGCGGCGGAGCTTCTCGCTTTCAACCGCACATTCGCACCACTTTGTTTCTTGGAATCCACTCGCTCAGCCTCTTAAAAGAAGCACCCGATAAAGTCGTAGCATTCAAATACTCTTACTAGTTTGGCTGGAGCAGCGAGACATTGTATTACATTGTTTTCTCATCGCGCGCTCCGTTTCATCAACGAGAATCTCTCCATGTGGTGGGGGTAATTCTGCCGGAGTTTATCCTGTTTTTACTATAGAGATGTTAAAAATCTGGTGCCTACGCCGGTGTCCTCACTGTCGCCACCCAAATGGCATTGTCTCCCTTGCTTCGATCTGCAGCGTTCTCTCTCTTCGTCTTTTAGTTCGATTTGTATGTGTAGCTCTTTTAGTGAATCACGAGGTAGAACGTCAAGTGCCTTCGTGTACGTGTGACAAGAGGCATGACGCTTGTCGCCTGGCGAATCAGACTCTGCCGAAACAAGCATACCTCCCAGGTGCCAAGTTGGCCGAGCCGGACTGTACGGCATGCCGCGGCAGTTACGAAGCCGGCTCATGGAGCGATAGCGCCGTACCGGGAAAACGGTCGGAACACGCTCTCGATGGATATTTCCTTAAATTGTGCCGAAACGAAAACAGTTGTGACAATTTCGCTCATAGTTTTTTATTAAGAAATGCACGTAGAATCCAATGGTGTACAGTAAATTTGTGTTAGTAATAGTACTCTACGACGTAGAGTCTACGTGAAAATGCGAAGTGAATGCGCAAAAAGTTCGCGCATCCGTTCGTTTTTGGACTTTGACAGTGATTTATTGCTATTAACAAAAACGGAATATTATAACTGCTCATATTTACATACTCGGGAAACACTCCTTTATGTTTTGAGATCAAGGAGAACAACCTATGTTTCTTAGTTTTTACGTAATCGACCGTTTTTATAGAAGCTGATGTTTTTCGAAAACAGAGGGTGATAAAGAAATTTCGTTGCCGGATTCGTGTTCAGGACGACGAACTCTATAAGAATTTTATAGTGACTATCGAAAAACAGAAAAAAGTTTCAAATTTATTGGACAGTGTTATTGACACAGTAAACGGTTACCATTGTTTCCATCAAAGATTGCTCTTAATTGGTCAACTACTGGCACCTTTAACTTAATAGGAATTATTAGAGAGTCAAGGATTGTTTATGTTAAATTATTAGCATTTGGATGTTATGTCTGATAAGAGAAGAGTTTGAAGGCGTAACAATATTACACTTCTGTACAAAAAGAAAAAGATATTTAACAGCATTTTTTAATATTTTGCCATCTTTTTGAATTTTATACAGAATCATATAATAATTACAATGATTTTAAAAGGTAGTTTAGTGCCACGCATATTTTCTGATTTTCATCAATCCTATTTTTCAATATGGAATTTTGACAGTATTGAGTACAATTAGAATAATCTGTTGATATTATTCATGGTTTTTATTTTTATTACAAGAAATAGGATTACTCAACTAGCTGTTTATTTCTTTTTCGTTTTTGTTTCGCATACCGTCTGAAGTCAAAGAAGTAGCAAATATTTTGTAATCATGGCTTTTAATACTGCATGAAAGAAATTTGGAACACCCGGTAGAGATGCAGAACTGGCAAGTCGATAAAGAAATCGATGGTTTCTTGCTAAATTTGGTAGACGCCTTTGGCAGTCGGCGATATGGCGGCAGTTTGTTTACGACTTTTGATGAAAGAAAAACACACGTGTACGCGGCATAAGTGAAGTAACCGTAAATAACCACAAGTGCGTCCAGTTAAACGACCTCGTCGGCAGATGGATCCAAGACGTTTCCATGATCATTGCTACAGACGTACCGGAAGTACCCTCGCCAGGGGCGAAGTTTTATAGGCTCGTCACGACGCTTTCACGTTGAATCGTAAACTATATTTGCAGAGACATAAATGAAAACGCAAGAAGTCGTACGCGCATCGTGAGAAACTCTCTTTTTCTTTGTTTGCGACCAATTTTGAAAGTTGTAAAAAGCCACATGTTCATGTGCCAGTTAGCAAGAATAGATGGAAAATTCTTCATTAGGACAAATAGGTAAAGAATAGAGACAAGTTAATTGTGGTGTAAGAGAAGCATTGATCTTTTGCGATTGCTCTTCGAATCTGTTGTTAATTAATTATAATTAATTTGGTAATATTTTTTTAGCTTCATGTCCTTTATTAGCTTCATGTCCTTTTTTAGTGGTAATAGCAACTGAAAGTATTGTACCATTTAGTAAGGTCATCTTCTCCGGTGCGGCATTCCCGCTGTAAAGTGTATAATTTGTCCAAACCAGCTGGACAAAATTGTTTCTTGAAAGATTACAGTTTTGATTAATTTTTCGGACTTTTCTACTAATACAAAGCATAATGTTATTCTCAATGTTAATAACAGTATATATTTTAATAATTATTTAATATTTCTCGGTAAAATAATAAACTCTCAACCTTATAAACTTTTTGTATTTTAACCGTAATTGTCTTTTAAATTTTTTCTCTGCAAAATAATGCGACAAGTTACCGCATATATAACTATTCATATTATTTTAGCGTTATAAAGATTTCAATATGTTTAACACTAAACGTACCGTCAGTTTTTCTCAAAGGCAAGTTTACGTTGAAAAGTATTTATGTTGACCCGTCTGTGATAGTTTTAGTGTTAAACAACGTTCAAAGCGAAGCAACGCCCAAAATGCCCCAGTTTTTATGAATTTTTTCCGATTTACACTAGAAACTAAACGTCAAGAAAGAAATCTAATAGCAGGAAGCAATAGAGCAGACATTTTTTAAAGAAAAAGTATAAAAAAAAATTTCAACAAAAATTTTGTTTCAGTTTGAGAAATTAAAATATTTTGCGAGTTACCTTTCTTGGGTCTTGTGAGTGCACGAAGCTACACGTCTCATCGTGTCCGCTCGGTATGAAACTATAAAAACAAGGTAGATGTTATCATTTATCTGCAATGACTTCTCACTATTTTAATTAATTACAACTTCGGCTTTGAACACACACAATTACAAAAGTGTAATAAACAGTACACTGTGTTAAAAATCAAATAACTTTTCGGAGTAGAACCGAATTGTCGTGCCTGCGCGAATTAAAATAATACATAGAAGATAAATGTCATCGGAGTTTTAAATAAACATAAATCCTACAATTATAATATGAAATTAAGGGAAATATTAGAAAAACGAAAAGCGCTTCAGTCATTGAATGGTTTACAATGTGAATTTCGAATCTCTTTTAAATACTTATAATTAGTTTGAATCTAGCCGTAAGAAGCACTGCATTTTATGCAGTGAGTTTACAAATTTGATCATTCTGTGCATCCTTGGAGCAGCTCCGCCTGCTTCTCCCAACTTTCTGTTTCACCCGACCAAACCTGCCTTGTCTCTCACTTGGCAGGTTCGGACCTATCGACGGACGTGATGCGACCAGAAACGGTTTCTCGACAAATAACTTCAGTCGACGGGTTATGCGCATCGTTTTGTTTTTCGTGATCGGCGAGCGTGGCACGTCTTTCCAGCGCGAGCGGTTAGATGTGAATGTCGCCCCAATGCGCCATCATGCTCGTTCCAATATATCCGAACCTGCCATGTGAAAGACAAGGCAGGCTTGGTTGGATGAAACAAATAGTTGGGAAAAGCAGGTGGTGTCTGCTCCAAGAACACACAGAATGATCAAATTTGTAACCACCCTGATTTAATGTATCTATATAGTGCAAAAATAATTACTAGGGCCACTGTAGCTCTTAACAAAATCCTATTCGTGTTTAAAAAAAAGAGAAATATTATTAAGCACTTAAACAATGTTAGACTTTTCTAAAACAAATTATTTTTTTTTTACTTTCACCATTTTTTCCGTCAATGTGGCATTAAAAAACAGAAGTAGGCGATAAATCATATTACACCTGCATGTTAATTGTTATACAGGGTGTCTCAGCCGATTTTGACATCTTGATAACTTCGGTATTGTGGTATGTAGCGAAAAATGTTTCATAGGAAACTTAAATGGTATCGAGTGGAGCATAATCTGGTGTCATTAGTTTTTCCATAGGTGGACGCGTCAAGGATACATGAAGGTCAACTTTGTTTTCTTAAATAGAATGAGGTACATTTTTATGCATCAAGCGATGCAGCTAGACATTCTTTATAAGAAGGTACTCACCTATGTATGTCGAAAAGCTAATAGTTTAGGAGATATTTCAATTTAAGTACAGGTACCCCTCCTACAACACGGCATCCTGTAATACATTTTCGCTATAACACGATTCATAAATTGCTAGAACCTTCCTACAACACGACATCCTATATCACGATTTCGCTCCAATACGATAAGAAAATTGCGGAAATCTTTGTACAATATTGTACGTCTATACCGCTAGATAACATGATTTTTGTTTAAGATATTTACAAACTGACTTACTTTTAAATGATGATGGGAAGGTATAACGAACTATAGTACCTTTATATAAAAATATATAAATAAATTATTTATAACGCTATTTTGATATTATAGCGAAACGCGTCATGCAGTTTACGCATTATTCGCGGCGAGACTTGCTGTTTCAGAGATAAGGACTTGAAAAAAAAGTTTGCTTTTATTACTCTCTTAGATCGAACCAGTGAGATTTTACTGGTTCAACCAGTGAATACAAATCTCACTGGCGAACCAGTGAAATGTGCGTCCGCTGCCGTAGCGCCATGCGCTGTGTTTTATTTTTGAATATGCTGACAAGTGAGATTCACTGGTAAACCAGTGAATTTTGATGTCCGCCGAGATCACTGGCGGAACCAGTGAGTGTTATTGGTAAACAAGTGAGTTTCCACTGGCGAACCAGTGAAATTCCACTGGTTCGATCTAAGAGAGTAGGTTTTTGGAACGGAACTCCTTTTGTACTGGTTCTGACATGATCTCATATAACACGGTCTCCTAAAACACGGCAATTTCTGGGAACTTATCTAACCCTTATAGGAGGGTTACCTGTAATTCTAAAATTCGTACTTACATTAGCGTTTATTTACAGGTATGGTTCAATATAACAGTCATTTCATCACAGCATTTTTTAAATCGATGAGGTAAGGACTGGCCTATGTTATTTAATGTATCGGCTGATAATTTGCCACATTCATCGATAATATCCTTCTTCATATCACTCACTGTAGTTGAAACTTTCAGGTTTTATCCTTTAGAAAAAGTCGAGCAGCGTTAAATCATGTAACAGACAGATAAACACAGCCCACGTCCTAGTGCGGTAGGAATGATGCCTTTGTATTTAGATTATTTATACTGAAATATCTCCTAAACTATTCGCTTTTCGACATACATAGGTCAGTACTTTTTTATAAAGAATGTCTAGCTGCATTGTTTGATGCATAAAAAAGTACTTCATTCTATTTGAAAACACAAAGTTGATCTTCATATATCCTTGACACGTCCACCTACGGAAAAACTAATGATACTAGATTATGCCCCACTCGATACCATTTAAGTTTCCTATGAAACATTTTTCGCTACATACCACAATACCGAAGTTATCAAGATGTCAAAATCGGCTGAGACACCCTGTATATTCAGTGGTACCTTGCTCTAATATTTGATGAAAGTTCTAACGCTATTTGTGTTAATCATAGCGGTACGCTTTATCGATTACTTTCTTAATGATATTTGTATAGCGTTTTTTTCTTCGTTGTTTTTATACATTGGAATGATTAATGGAGTGCATCGATATGACCCGAATTTTTTGTACGTAACAGCATCGTAACATTTATATATTCTGGATTAGATCACATGTTGTGCCATCAGAAAAGTTGCTTGTGAGAAATCCAATTTAATTGATACAGTTCCTTGAAATATAATTATAATAATTCGTATTATACTTAAGGACATCTTATTCCCTTAGGAATATACTTAATCTAATAGTAATCGTTATTCAAAACATGCTACAAATTCGAGACAAAACAATCATCACTTGATTTCTGGAGGAATTCAAAACTTACAAAAAAGAAGACAAGAAATTGTCTCACGTATAGTTAATATTTTATCATATTGTAACGTTCATCTGTTTATTTCGCTAAATGGTTTTTATTAGCGGATACCGCGGATCGCCATAGATCTCCTTCGGACAGTGATGATTCAATCGCATTTCACAACGACCACCGCCGCCTTTTTAAGGGAAAAGAATGCATTTTCTGTTTTCATTAAAGTGTAAATCTCTCAGAGTGTGCAATACACTAAACATTGTTTTCCGGAATATCCTCTTTGACCTGACACGATTCTTCACGATATGAAAAGATTATTGACCACGGCGCTGCGGGAAAATCTTGCGGGTGTAAAGGAACGTCTGTCTATTAATAAACGCTCGCTTCGCAAAAAACCTATTACCCTACCGAGAATAATTACTACAATAAAGATTGTCGTTTCAATTATAACGCGAGACCATTAAGACGTCGTTAACTCCTTTTTCTTCTCTTTTCAATTGATTGACCTCTGAACCGATGTGAACGTCCAAGATAGCGGCGAAGCGTTTCTCCAGCAATGCGGCGCTCGATGTGTCATGCACCTTATTGAATATCTCGTGTTTGTCCGAGACGGACACGGTATATATAATAATATTACACTGAACACAGGGTAAAGTTTCAGTTAAATATAGAACAATAACAACGGGAATGCCAGAAATCACTCCAAATATTTTCTGTCTGAGTTTTCGACCTCCGTGACCCGATGTATCGGGTTCACCGCTAATTGTAAGGGTACTTGGGCCAAGTACCAAGTGCGACCGTAGATACAGGTGAATCAGCGATAGCACTCAGCTGTGATTATATAATATTAAATATTCCAAAGTTGAGACGTTTTCGAATTGCTGACGGTGTGGACTTCTCTTCAATTTGGAATAAAAGTTATTGACAAAATTTCCATCATAATAATAATAATAATATCTCTTTATGGCTCCTTATTTGTTGTCAGGTTAACAGTTCCATTAGATATTTGCATTCCCGCACTACAACACTTGATGCAGCAGTTTTAACATTTGTATTTTAAGTCTCGGAAGGATTTTTCTTCAAGGTCCACTTGTGGCGAGCCAATCACTGAATTATTTTGTCTCTCTGATATTAATTCTTATATTTCATTAATTTTACTTTTTCCGCTGTTAAGCATACTGCTAATTTTCGTTTATTAGTTAAATGTGATCATATGTTTCAATCAATATTCATTTTTTTACGTACGTGCAGTTATTGTAGAAATTTTTTAAATATATGTGCACCACGATCTGCGAACTCGTTCAAGAATTTGAGAAGTCCGTTAGAGGTTTATGTAATTTGTCAGTGTGTAGATATTTTGCAGCATATGTAGTTTTTTTGTAGCCTGATATATCCGGCGCTTGTATCGAAATGATTACCTTATATTAAAACTGTAAACGCTACTTGTTAAAAGGAACATTGTTTTATCAAACCCTGGGTCTACTATTATATTTCTCTTGCGAGCGAATATGTAATAACTTTGAATTAACTGCTGAAATACAAAATTATCTTTGAGTTCTCTCATACTGTGTAACTTAACATAATATCAATAGTGTAAGGTCTAAATTTATGAAGAGGGAGAAAGAAAGGCCCAAGTATTCAAAAATAATATTTAATGAAAAACACAGTAGGAATAAAATCATAGAGCGGCGTGGCAACTCGCGCTTCGAACGCAACACTGCCGTTATTCTGTTTTCTTTCCAGCTTTCTGGAAAGCTATACGGCTTTTGTTTTCAGGGCCGGCGGTATTGGCCGTCACCCTGCATATAATATAATTCGACAATCATATAAATTTCCGATACTACAATAGTATAAAAGTAATTTGATCGTTTCCTAATCCACTGATATTTTCAATATAATTGTGTTTAGAATATCTCAAAATTATCTATTCCACTATCACGTCACGAGTATCACACATTATTGTAGAGCAAGGGGTTAAGCACAGTTCTTATTTAACCGTTAGGAAAATCTTTATACAAAAGAGGACTGACCACGTGATGTGTGCGCATTATCGGCGCGGCACCTCGTACAGCGAGAGTGTCACGGCGGAAAGAGCGCTCGTACCGAAAGGGTCAACATTGAAATAATTTAACATAGGATACAGATTTTTCTGATAGGAGTACCAGCTATGTAGGTACAGTCCGACACCTAAAAGATGGCTAGGCAAAATAATGTAGGTCTCTTTTGTAGAGGAGATAGTCATGTTACATTTATTCAGTTAAACAAGTAAAAATATGCGAAAGCTACGACTCTGCGGAGTGTTTACTTTGAGAGAGTGGGTTTGGAAATTCCAAAAACAAAATGATGGAAATTGGAGGTTAAAAACGAGAGACTCAATGACTTCCTAGCCATCTTTGAGCTGCCAGACCGAGAGGCAAATTTAGCTTTTCCGAGTCATTTTTCCTTAAGTGATTTATGGCAGATATATCGATATTTAAAAGCACAGAATATGTGGAAGTAGATCTATAGTATATAATAGTACTTAAACTACATAAAAACACTAATTTTTAACTTTTGTAGTTTTCCACGATCATGAATAAGATTATGCCGCCACAGCAACGACCCCGATTTCTACGACAGTTTCGAAATGCCACGAGTGTGGCGGCACCGACTGCAAAGGGTTAATATAATAAAAATAAATTTAATATATAATGCGGATATATTACATGTTAACAATGAAATTGAATAATTAAATTGTGCAATGGAAGGATTACAAAACTGCCCGAACACAATTAACCCTAGATAGGTCACATAGTGAGCTCTAACGAGATAGGTCACACTATGAGAGAAAAGCCGCAATGGTTTTTAAGATGCAACGTTGCCACATCTTTGAGAAATTAATATTGCAATTATAAATATAACTTGAAACATACCTGGCCATAACCTCAAAGTATATCCAATCCATGATTTAATAATATTAATGATAAGTTATTATAATATTGAAAAATACAACTATAAATAAATTGCTCGATTTTTATATAATAGCCTAAATAAACTGATTGTTATTAGGATTACATTTTTATTAGTGTTTAATTTACTTGAAGAAATGTAGATACTACCGGCTTGAACCTAATACCAATACTTGCTCATTCAACACACTCGAAAGCAAGGGAATACGACTGACAATGAGTCCGAATTCATCCGAGCTGACCCGAATTCACATTTGGCAACATTGCAACGTAATATCTACTAACGCTTTAGGTCGGCTAATGAGGGAAACGCCGTAAACTGATTTTCTTAACTTACAATTAATTATTTATTTTAATCTTCATGATCTATTGATACTTTCTGAAAGCGTTAAAAATTTCAAAAAGTTAAAAGAATACACTTAATTTTTTAGGAGCCATTCGGGTGTATTTTCATTAAGTTAAAAAATAAAAAAACTATTCTTGCCGGCATTTCCCTCATAGGGTGATCTATCTAGGGTTAAGAATGTCATATTTTTCTTCTAAACATGGTTTAACACTAGATTTACGGAGCCAATTTGGCTCATTCAAAATTTGATTACTATATATATAATATATTGGTTGGTTAATTTTTTAGTAATAAATCTTTCATTTAAATTGATTTGGAACTATTTTCTTTGCATAAAAATTCAGTTTTCTTGTATAAGTCAAATTGGCACACTTTAAAAAAATAGGTGTATCAACAACCGTAGATCTAGTGTTAAATGTTACATTTTCAAAATTTCATTTAAATACTTTTATAACTATTATTATTTCATGATATTACCGTTGGACATTTTTTTCCTGCCAATTACATTAAAAGTTTTATACCATGGGAAATGTCTCTCGTATTTTAGGAAATAGTTTCTTTTTCTACATTAATCTCACAGGGACAGGAATAAAAGATGTAGTTACCAATCGTCTTGTATCATCGCATAAACCTATAAAATTATTGTCAAAAATTAATAAGTTTGGGTCAGCAACGTGATTTTTAACACTTAATAATTGATTATAATAAAAACGATATAAACACGATAATTGCAAATAATTTATACGAAGAACCGTTCTCTAGCAGTTATGCAGTCCAGCGTTCGAGTTCCGGTTTCAAAGTGGACCTCGCGAATCCAATTCTTTTTTCAAAGTCCAACTAATCGTAATTATATAATTGTAATTATTTTCGTCGGTGCAACGAATAGTACATTTCCTCAATTATTTCTGCAAGGAGTGTTTACAATGTAATATTTGCCAATATCGATATGTTTGTATCAATGGTCTAAAGGTTCGCTTGCATAATTCGGCTAATTAACTGGCATGCGCCTTGCACATGTTTTAATGAGTAGTGTTTATATGCTTCTTCGGTGTTTTGAATGATTTACTTATATTCAAATTGACCAGCACAATTGCGAAAACTTGTTTAACGCTTAAGTAAATATTTACATAATTATCTTTCATATATATTTTTTTTTAATATCAAAAAATTTCGTGATACGCTTATGTTTACGTTGTTTACTTCTATCCAAAATTAAGTATTTCAGTAACTTCACTCTTACTTAGGATAAGTGGTATAGAATTAATTAATCGGACGTTGCTATGATTGACAGCAGACACATCTATCGGTTTTCTATTCAAGGGGTTCAATTGTATACAATTTAATCTGTCTGCCGTTGGAAAACAAATCAATTTTCACACTCTAATTGTAACACAATAACAACTATATTTAGACCTAGTTTAAGTAATATTTTCTAGCAGGCCTTGAAACGAAAATATTGGCAGACCGAAATATCAAGAGATAATAAGAAAAATTATATTCCAAGAAGATAAAGATTTTCACGCGAATAGTATTAAGAAATAATATTTTGTTATTAGTATCAATCAATTTGCGAGTGAGATGTTTGATTTTAAAGAAACTGATACGTAAAATGTGTAGTACAGAATTATTGGGTGTACAAATAACTTTTGAGGGTTTCTTTTTGTAACTTTGAAGCTTTATTCAGGGAAATTGGAAGAATGTATTTCGTTCAAAGTATTGTCCATCATTTGCTACGACTTTTCCACATGTTTCAGATAGCTTACGGATTCCGCGTTTAAAAAATTCCTCGTTTTTTGGGGCGATCCTAGAACCGATCCAATTTTTGGCTTCTTCGTGGTTAGTGAAGTGCTGCTCGGCCAAGCCATTAGGCGTCGACCGGAACAAGTGGAAGTCGGAAAGAGCAATGTCTAGTGAATACAGCGGGTGGGGTAGGACACTCCATTGAAGTTCCTCCAAAGTTTCCTTGACGACTTTTGCAGCATGTGAGCGAGCGTTGTCATGCTGAAAGATCACTTTCTCGTGTCTTTTGACATGTTGGGGGCGTTTGAGCTTCAATGATCGGCTCAATTGCATCAACTATTGTTTGTAACATTCACCAGTGATGGTTTCATAAGGCTGGAGTATAATAACCGCCAATAACCCCTCCAACTCAGCGTGTTCAAGCTTTACTGGTCTTCCTTGGCGTTCTTTGTCGCTGGTGTCAAAATCGCCACTTTTAAAACGACGGAACCAGTACTCACATGTTTTTATTAATGGAACATGTTCCCCATATGCGTCACACAGCAATCAATGACCATCAGCTGCACTTTTCTTCAAATGAAAACTGAAAAAAAGCGCTTCCCGCAAATTTCGTTTTGTTGGTGCAAAGGTTGCCATGGTTTGAGTACAAAAAAAGTACCGTGCGGCTCCACAGCCGTGTCACCTAGGAGGTAAGCCTGTTTTGGCAGAGCCTGATTCGCCAGGCGTCAAGCGTCATGCCTCTTGTCACATGTACACGAAGGCACTTGACGTTCTACCTCGCGATTCGTTAAAAGAGCTACACATACAAATCGAACTAAAAGACGAAAAGAGAGAACGCTGCAGATCGAAGCAAGGGAGACAACGTGATTTGGGTGGCGACAGTGAGGACATCGGCGTAGGCACCAGATTTCTAACATCTCTATAGTGAAAACAGAATAAACTCCGGCAGAATTACCCCCACCACATGGGGAGATTCTCCTTGATGAAACGAAGCGCGCGATGAGACAACAATGTAATACAATGTCTCGCTCCTCCAGACAAACTAATAAGAATATTTGAATGCTACGACTTTGTCGGGTGCTTCCTTTAAGAGGCTGAGCGAGTGGACTCCAAGAAACAAAATGGTACGAATAGGCGGTTGAAAACGAGAAGCTCCGCCGCCCAGGTGACACGGCTGTGGAGCCGCACGGTATGTTGTTTACACTTCAGCGAAATGAAAGAGACTGATTTTTAGAGGGAAATGATGACGCTTTAACATGAATATAGTTACAAAGTTGTCCGATAGGATTTAATACCAGCAACGCCATGTTATGTAAATCCCTCAAAACTTATTTGTACACCTAATAATAGACGTTCGAGTAATATCCCGAGTCGAAATATTGGATCTCATTTGAATCTTTTACTACCCAACATTTAAAAATTAGAAGTACAAAAATAGATCTAAATTTAATGTAAAATAAGATACTATTTAGCGTCTAAAAGTGGCACAAATTTCCCTTTATGCCATCTTAACACTTTACTAACCGGTATTTTTTTAACATCCTGCTCCTTCTGACCGACCACTTGGTCAGAAATACTTCCTTGATACAGATATCTATTCGAAAATTACAAATTCTCGTCACTGAGTCCTTAACACAGGTAGCCGCAATGATAAATGATAATTTATTAATTGGAGTGGCAACCAATTAATAAGTTAAAAGTTCAATGGCGTTGGGTCCGAAAAGCCGATTAATAGGCTTCCGGTCGGTAAAGTGTTAAGGCACAAAATAGGACGTCAATTTCAACCTCCGTAGAGGATTTACATCTTATCCAGTTATTACTGTTATTATTATTCTTATTATTATTATTTATATATAGGTATATGCACATAGTTTTCAAAAATAAATTAGTCAAAATCACTAAAAAATAATTGATTTTTACTTGTTGGCAATTATAAGTGTACCACTGTTCGAATTAATGTGATAACTATAATTACAAACAAATAAAAATGCATTATAACGTGATATTAAATATATATTTAATACAAAAATTATTATTTAACCTAGGAGGAGTAACAGGTCCAATTCAGGGGATAAAGATTTTGGTGATAGCTAAATAGGAGTATCATTTTACTGATTGTGAGAAGGAGTTACAGGTTTAAATTACGAGTTTTAGTATTGAAAAGTATCATATTAGGTTCAAATAGGAGTAAATACCATGAAAATAGGTCCAATATTTCGACACGGGATGAAAAGTAATATTAGTAATCGAAGTTTCGAATGGGTTAAAATTAAGCGAAACTTTCAAGTTTATGCAGGCCGTAACGAAAAATTCACATAAAATGTGATATAAATTTTTAATCGATGAAAATTTGCAGTATTCTTAACAATGGAAGAAGTAAAATTGACGAAACTTTTGTTAACGAATTTACGAAATTAACGAATAGGAATTAGTATCGAGGTACAAAATAATTCAGTGATTGACCTACCACAAGAGGACTTTCAGGAAAAATCCATCCGAGACTTAAAAAATAATTTGTTAAAACTATTGCATCGACTATAACAGTGAGGAAATACAAATTTCTAATAAAACTGTTAACCTAAGATGCACTCAAGGAGCCATAGTGCAACACAGAATATTATAATCGAAATTTTTGTATTAACTTTTATCGCAAATTTAAGAAGAGAGCCACTCCCTCTCCGATTCGAAAACGTCTTAACTTTCGAACGTTTAATATAATTTTTCAAAAACAGAACAAATCTAAAATTCCTAGTATTCTCAAGATTCCACCTGCTAATCAACTGCTACTATCTGAACCAGCAAAGCATATTAACACTAGAACTACCAAACCAGTCAAAATGACTGGTACACAATTTTTTCAAATAATTCTCCAATTTTATATAAGTGTCATAGAATAAATATTCTACGTCTATATCAATAAACATAAATCACCCAAATCGATCAAATTTTCCGCCGCTTGATTACCCCTTTTTCAAAGTACTTACTTAATTTATTAAAATATGTTGGATTTGACGCCGGTAGTTCTAGTGTTAACCAGTTAACTGCAGAATTTAGTTTTAAGGATGCCTCGCAGGATACACAATAAAAATCGAATAATAACGTGTATATATGTACATTGAACACAGGGCAAATGTTTCTGATATAAATTTTAAGAAAAGAGGAAAGCAAAACGTGGAAGAATTACATTCTTAGTCGGCAAAGAATTAACAATTCAATATTAACCCTTTGCGCTCCGAATTAATTTTACTAATTTTTCGTTAGATAAGCAAATATATTCTCAGAGAATTGTCTATCGTTAATTATTAATTTTAATTTAATACTAGAAACAATTGTAGCTACGGAAGTAAATTTATGTTGAGATGCAAAATTATTGTTGACTTCGAAAAGTCGATAATTAAGGTAAAGGTGCCAATAGTTCATCAGTTAAGAGAAATTTTCGATGGATACGATGGTAATTGTTTACTCTGTCAATAACTGGCGAGAGTCGATGCATGGAGACGTTCTTTAAACATTCTAGATTATGTACCAAGACTAATTTTTAAAAAAACATAAGTTATACAAATTTGAGAAATATTTTTAAAAATTCGGCAAATGCTTGAACACTCTTGAAATCGGTAAACCTAGTAATTGACCACCTTTTTTCGTTAATAGTTGACCATTTATACTCGAAGCGCTAGGGAGTACGATTTGTCGTGTAACCCATTTCTGTAACCCAGCGGTGTATAATAAAAACATTGTTATGATTGAACTCAGAATAAAAAATGGCACATTTTTTATTACCATACAGATTCTCAAATTTTTTAAAATAACGCAAAAAGAAATTTTTTTTTTCAAGAAGGAAAGTGGTTTTTAAAAATTTGTTTATGCAAATTTATAGTGCTCCTTTTACCGTTAAACTTTTGCCTAAAACATTTTTTCTATCTTTTGTACTTTAGGAGACAAGCAAAAAAGTGCAAGTGTCGATTTCACATTGAGGTTAAATTACATGTCCTTAAATGAAATATAGCATTATTCTTGTCTTGGATCACTCTACAAACCCACAAAACTTCATTCGAATCCGTGAGTCCCCACTTCGAATATCTTCCTTGTCAGTATACTGCAACATATCGATTTACATTTTGTATTTCTAATAAAGTGAGATGTAAAACGGAAACATCATATATCGTAAACAAATTTAAATGAGTAATATCGGTAATTAACCATGCCTGTCAACTTCTGAAAATTGTAGAGTACCAATATTCAGAAGTTGGCCATTAAAAAATTATTGCTTTTTGAGGTTAAAATAATAAAAACGATGTATATATTACTTATAAAACGCTATGAGGTCTTAAAAAGTAAATAATTGATTTGCGAAATCTTCACAATCTATGAATTTTCTACCTGAACCGTACAGCCATTCTTAACATAAACGTTAAGGAAATAGACATATAATGGCATATTACTTATTTACCTTATTGAATTCAGACGTTCGCTGTTAATAGGTATACTTCACTTTACATGTAATTGGTTCAAAATATAATCGACAGATGCTATGGCATCTGAAATTCACTTTCATCGAAACTGCGCAACTTATGCAAACCTTATTTTGTTATGTTTTCTAACAAATGGTCAACTACTGGTACACGGTCAACTACTGATACTTTTACCTTAATAGATGACACGTTAAGTGCCACAGAAAAACTCGACATAGGAGTGCAAAGGACTAAAAAGGCTACCGCAATAGAACTTTAGATTAACGTACATACACGTCGAACGTAGTTGAAATTTTAACAAATACAACTTTCGTGAACTGGTTTGTTCCCTGTATAATTATCAAGAATACAAAAATGTAATAAAACTATTTATAAAGAGAGTTTCAATATTCCACTAGTCAAGACGTCAAAGAGATTACCATGTTCGTGGTACCTGGTTAACGCGCCACCCACCGTTAAGACGGATGACCGGTCTGATGAGTGAATCAACAATACGCGACATACGAGTCGCGATAAAGAAATAGAATGCCAGGAGTATACCTACAGTGATGATTGCAACGAAGTCAACGTCTGCCGATCTGCGACAGCTTTGCCAGCAAGTACATATGACGTGGATGTTTTCTGGCCGTTATTGCGATAAGAGAGTCGTCGACACCAGTGCTTCCTCCATTACATCGGCGCAGCCAGGTCGATCGGCGTCTGAACTTGGACCTCGCGGGATAAATCAGCAAAACAACCGTCTCTACAGATCGTATCCATAATTGTATTTTTATGCTCGGCCATTACCAATGTTCCTATATGACTTTCTATGCAATTTCTATCTGTGTCTTGTACGTTCACCGTCTTCTGTAAATTCAAGATATTTCACGGCTTTGGATAGTTGGAGAGAAGATGGTGAACGGCTTTTACAGATTTTTGATAGAAATAGGTGAAACTATGTCTGTTGGAATTATTTTTGTGTGATCAGGATGAGTCTCATATGGTGCAGATACTTGATTTGTTTCGTGGTAGAACTCAACCGTTCCATCGTACGTAGAACTTGTTAGGTTTGATTGGATGTTGCGATCATCGTGTAACCATTGTGAAGAGAATGGATGAAGATATTTGTTGAGATTGTTTCTATTGGTGGTTCTGTCTAATGGC
This sequence comes from Cerceris rybyensis, assembly GCA_910591515.1. Classification (NCBI taxonomy): domain Eukaryota; kingdom Metazoa; phylum Arthropoda; class Insecta; order Hymenoptera; family Crabronidae; genus Cerceris; species Cerceris rybyensis. Next base: position 24,582,713 of record OU342789.1, on the reverse strand, counting down.
TAATTTTATGGGATAGAAATTTTAACAATATTATGGTATAATAATAGATTCGTAAAATACATTGCTATAACTTGTTTTAACAAAGCATCGGCAAAATGACCAAAGGTATTAAACACAAAAATTGCGACAACAAAAAGATCAAAGATCCCAGCCAATCATTTTCATTCGTCATTTCTCCGTTTTTGATAAACCATCGATCAACGGTGCTGTACATTACGATTAAAAATTCATTGCAACGTAAAAAAACATTTTTCCTTGTAATATCAGACAAAATAACATCGTCATTTATTAATTTAACAAAAAATTTATTTTTTAACACTGAAATGACAGACTAAAGACATGAAGAGCACAAGAAACTTGGTTGATTTGATTTATTAAATTAAACAAGGCTGACTTAAAAAATGGAATAACCATTAAATATTTTAGGAATATTTTCTGCAAATTCAAAATATGTCATTTTGACCACCTTTGCAGGTCTAGCGTTAATATAATAATTTACACAATTCATTCATGATTCCCAGATTTTGTAATTGTCTTATAGTACCCATTTAAGCCATACATATATAACAGAAGAAAAGAAGATTTAATAAGCTAGTAGAATACGAGACCAAAGTAGACAGACTGACGATAGTGCACCCTTTGTGTCATCGAAGGTTTGGTGCACCCGTACTGCAGTCAGAGGTCAGGCGATGTACAATGATTTATGTCGAGTAAGAGGCGTGTGCATGAACAAGGTGCATGATCAGTCAATGACAATGAGACAAGTACGAGTAACACATATCAGGACGATCCTCGGCCAGTATAGCAAGACCTAGTTATTGCGCGTGGCCTTAATTTTAATGTTCTTTTTATATCCTGTTGGAGTTTAACATATATTTAACTTTCCTTCTTTTGTCAATGAAGTGTAAATCGAATAGTTTTTATTTTATTGTTCAATTTCACTTATACATTTGTAATATTAATTTAATATTTTAACGTATCAAGCAATATTTCTGTCCAAATACACGCTTCATGTATTAGTCTAACAGGCCAATTTTACTAGTTTGAATGCTGTAATATATTGGGTTGTTCGGAAAGTTCGTAGCGTTTTCGAAAAATGGCACAATTAAAGATTTTTATGACTGTCATTTGTTATTAATGTTATTTTGTAACAGCATAACATTAAAAATCATAGTTTCAGACATTATACAGAAAAAAAATTTATTAGTATTTTAGGGGATTATGGAATATCGAAAACAGAAAAGTAAATTTCCGACATTTAATGCTTTATTATTATAATAAAGGTGAAAATCCTGTTGAAACTAAAAGAAAAATATGTGCGGTTTACGGAGATGATGCTGTCGGTGATAGCACTATCAGAAAATGCTTTTCCCAGTTCAAAAGTGGTAATTTTTGTTTGGAAGATGCAAAGCGCTCTGGTCGACTATCCGTTATTGATGAAGACGAAATAAAGTTGTTAATAAAAAATAACTCACGGCACGCAACTAGGGACATTGCCGAGATATTGAAAATATCAAACAGCACCGCATATGAACATCTTAAGCAACTTGGGTTCAACATTTGTTATGACGTATGGCTGCCGCATAACTTAACGGAGAAGAACTTAAAGGATCGCATCTCTTTATGTGACGCTCTGTTAAAGCGTAACAAAACCTGTCATTTTTTAAGACAAGTGATTATAGGAGATAAAAAATGGATTTTGTACAATAATGTTGTAAGAAAAGATCTTAGAGAACAGCAAAAGAATCCGCATTTCTAACACTAAAAGCAGCATTGCATTCGAAGGAGGTATTGCTCAGTGTATGGTGGGACTGGAAGGGTATTATTTATTACGAACTTTTAAACATTAAAGAAACTCTTAATTCTGATAAATATTGCGCCCAAGTGGATCAATTTAAGGAAGTAATTTGAAAAAACGACCCGAGTTGACCAAAAGGAAGAATGTCGGTTTCCACCAAGAAATCGCTAGACCGCATGTGTCAATGAAAACCCGATAAAAATTATTGGATTGTGGTTGGGAAATTTTACTCTAAAAAGAAAAAAATTATAGTGGCCAAAAAGAACTTTTTTTTGTATGTCAACCTTCAATATGCCACATAGTGTAACTCTAATATTTTGAACAATCTGTTGGGATACTCTGTTGTTTCGTTTAGCTAGATTTCTCAAGGTGGCCGAATTAAATTGACTTTCATTTTTTATAAATGTTTGTGAAATCTCTGATACTACTTTTTTCTGTTTTCTACGTTTATCTTATAGAAAGCAAGCGATTAAATCGACCAAGTTTTTCACCTCTTCCTTCCCTTCTTTCTAGCTCATTTCTTAGACAATTTTTAAACATATTGAGTTAATCACCAATGAGTCTGGTGTTCAATATACATAGTACTCTTGTTGTTAGTACATTTGCGCAAAAAGTACGATGATAGGATTATTTACAGTGACTATTAAATAATGATTTAGAGAATGTTAGAAAGTAAAAGTAGAACATCGCACTGGAATTTCTAGAGTTTGCACTTTTTTGTCAATTTACAACTCCATACATTTTATTCGACTCATTTTATACGACTTCGAAGGAATGCAAAAAATATGCCGCTTCGATAACACGATAACTGTATAAATGGTATTTCACACGAAACGTTTCAAATGGATCTCATATCTAGGCAATGATTTATTCGAAAAATGGTTGAAGTATTTCTACAAAGAAAAATGCGTACGAGTATCGATTTAGAGTTATGTTGTTACAAACTGACAATGGAAGAGTGTAATTTAGAGATGAACGATTACAATTTACAGATGTGTCGGAGGAGCAACTATTCTAACGTATATTAAGACAAATGTTCGTTTAAATTAGACAGTCACATTGTCGCCGTGATAGGTTACGGTTACACGGACTTTATTTAAGTGTTGCATACTCAGCATATTACTTGTTACATGAGAGAAAGCCGGAACTTTGAAGCACATATGAAAGAAATTTCAATACTCGTTAACACTAAAAATACGGATGTTATATCCATTAAATACATTTAACAATTACTGTATAAAAAGAGAAATTGAAGAGGTGAATGAGATGATTAATTAACTAATTTAGGTTTTATAAGACAGAAGTGGAATATTTACTTCATGGCTACCTTATTAATTTAAATAACTTTTAGAAAAAATTTGGAATCGGTCTTTTGGTTAGCTTGATAGGTTTAGAGTTATAACTAATGATTTACTTAACACATTGCACACCGGTCCCGCGATAGTGCGGAATTTAAAATGTATGACTGTAGTTTTGGTAAGTCAATATCTATCATATTATTCTGACTTTATGAAAACGGTAAAGTGGAGAAAGAAAGGAAGTATTACTTTCTGCAATTTGTGTATTACTTGATGCATTTAAATTTGATATTGAGTTAAAAAATTTAAGACTGTCATTTAGTCTTGCAGCGGTTGATGTTTAACCGGCATGCAATATGTTAAATAGCTCACAATCAGTTCCCGAATATTCTGGAACTGCATAAATTGCAATATTATCGTTATTTTAAGAATATGATTTACTTTATACAAAACGGATTAAATTATTTTATACCTATAAATGGATGTATCTATTAGTCTAAATTTCTAAGATGTAAAATTCAAATCCTCTGTGAAGAATCAAAACGGAGTGATAAAATATAGAACAATGAAAGTGGAGAAACTTTACTAATCACGTTCTAAGGTTTTAATGCGTGAATCAGAGGACTATGCAAAATGTTCTCGGTAATTCTCTTGGTCTACTGGGAGTTTCGTGTTACTTGATTAGCGTCAATTTTACTATTAACCTCTTGAGATTGGTTTATTTGAAATAACGATATATGCATACGTGTGTACATGCATACTTATTCAGATTCAACTAGATTGCAATTTTAAAAATACTACTATACAATTGCACTAAGTTTCTTCATCACAGTTTTACTAAAGATTTCACGATATTAATACGAAATTAGGATTTTTTTAAATTTGTAAATTTTACAAAATAACATACATCTTTCCATTAATCCCCTTTAACACTAAACCTACCAAGCCGGTCTGAATGACCGGTTCTTAAATTTTTCGAAAAATTCCTCAATATCATAGGAAAGCCACGAAGTAAATATTCTACTTCTACCTTGTAAAACCTAAATTAGATAATTAACCATCTGTTTCACCATTAGATTTCTCTTTCTTCTAAAGCAGCGCCAAACTTTTTGACCTCACGAACCAGTAAAGGGTATAGCCGGATAAGGATGGCAAAAGTGCCCCCAAAGGTAATTAACTTTGAGGCATACCATTCGATAGGGCTCTTTGGAAAAACACTTCCTGCAAAGTATAAACCCGGTACCCCTACCGTAGGGGTAGTTATAGGGTGAAACGTACTTTACGGTTTTTGCTCGATTTCTCCCGTTTGGCTAGATAGAAAATTCTGAAAAAAATCACACATATTATACCCAATGGTGTGCATAGTTTGGAATTTTTTCAGATTTTTTGGTTTGCAAATCGATTTTTAAAAAATTAAAAAAGTTTATAAATATTAATTTTTTATTGAAAATATGAAGTGACCACTTTTATATTTTTACAGTACCTGCATAGTACCCTAATTATTAATGTGTAATTTTCTCAGATTTTTAATAGTAGTGGACGGCAGTTAAAAAAATTAAAAACCAACAATTGTTTATATTTTTTGCTAAATTATTGATGTGACCACTTTTATATTTTCACAGTTTCTCAAGTTTGCTATAAACAATTGACTGTAATTTTTTAAGATTTTTTGCAACAGTGTATCATACCAAAAAAAATAAAAAAACGATGTTCACTCATGACCAATACACAAATAAGTGTAGACTTGGATGATCGAAAATTATACGCAATACCCACTATTTCACATGAAATAAACTAATATACTTCATTATTAAATATTTTTACATTTGAAAAATTAATTTTACTGAATGAGTTTTACGTTTTCTAATTTTTGGACTCAGGACCATGAGGCGCATAAGTTCCGTCTCCACCGTTCACACTGTATTATCGAATTTAAGCATTCACCAAGGAAAATACATAAATTATCCTCGTTTAAATATAAAAAATATTGCGCGTTAGGTATGAATTATTAGATACTGTTACATTTGTAAAAATATTTTACAAATATAAAATATTTATTTATTTATTTAATGTTTATAATACGTCAATTGCTATCTAAATGTTAGAGCAACTCCAAATTCTTACTTAATGCATGAAAATTAAAAATTGGTAAAAGGCAATGTACATATATACTTATTACCCTCCTTAGGACAAAGTCTACAGAGGAGAGCTGTTAGCGGCTAGTTCCAGCCGTAAGACTCGAATGGCTACAGGTTTATGAAACAACTATTACAATTTTATTTGGATATGAGACAAGTTCTAAATCCTCCAATAAGTTCTAATAATTAGGAACTGGTATAGCTGTGGATTATTATAAACAAACTAACATAAAATACGCATTCCAAAAAACATCGGTTTTTTATTTTTTTTGGTATGATACACTGTTGCAAAAAATCTGAAAAAATTACAGTCAATTGTTTATAGTAAACTTGAGAAACTGTGAAAATATAAAAGTGGTCACATCAATAATTTAGCAAAAAATATAAGCAATTGTTGGTTTTTAATTTTTTTAACTGCCGTCCACTACTATTAAAAATCTGAGAAAATTACACATTAATAATTAGGGTACTATGCAGGTACTGTAAAAATATAAAAGTGGTCACTTCATATTTTCAATAAAAAATTAATGTTTATAAACTTTTTTAATTTTTTAAAAATCGATTTGCCAACCAAAAAATCTGAAAAAATTCCAGACTATGCACACCATTTGGTATAATATGTGTGATTTTTTTCAGAATTTTCTATCTAGCCAAACGGGAGAAATCGAGCAAAAACCGTAAAGTACGTTTCACCCTATAACTACCCCTATGGTAGGGGTACCGGGTTTATACTTTGCAGGAAGTGTTTTTCCAAAGAGCCCTATCGAATGGTATGCCTCAAAGTTAATTACCTTTGGGGGCACTTTTGCCATCCTTATCCGGCTATACCCTTTGATGAAATGGCGTTATTCTATGAACTAGCGTTTTTATAACTTTTCACGTATTGTTATGAATTGGATTACGTTCCAATGCATCTTAAAACATAACTTAACGTGATGAGTAAGTATATTCCACATTTTTCTGGGGACCAGCGAAATTTTCTCGCGGACCACTTTGACAACCGCCGTTCTAACGTACTTATTCAGTATATCTAAATTTTATTAGATATAACGTCGGTAGTTTTAGTGTTAAGATACAAATGAATCAACAACAAATATTGAATAATTCGATAATTGTTTAAATACCGCACTATGACAGTCAGTATTTTATACTTCAAATATATAATTCATCTCAGTTTCAATAACATTCTCTTCATCCACATATCACTATTTACAATAAAGCAAACAACAATCATTCCTTTTCTATTTTGACTCTTCAATAATTCTTCCAAAGATCTACAATTATAAATGATATTCAAATAACCTGGATTTTGATGTATTTCAAAAGAATTGCTCACTGACTGACACTTCAAGCAATCCTATTACAACGTCCATCATACCAACCATATCTATCACAACCTCCATCGTACCAATATTATATACACTATAACCACCATCACCTCCGCAAGTGTCGATTATCCCATTGTTAATCCTAATATGCACGCATCAAATACACTTCGTCCGCGTGCACGAGAGAACAAACGATCTAAATTGAATATGTAGGGTAAACTTGGAGTAAATGTTCAAGCAATTACCTCTTACGATTGTTAACACGTTCCGTGCCACGCTCGACCTTCCGTTCAGGCCGGAGAAGTGCTTATTAAAACAGGCGATATTTATAACAAAATTTTGTCAAGTAAAATAAAATGTATCACTTTTCTGGTTAAAACATATTAAAATATAAGGTAAAGGTACCAGTAGTTGACCAGTTAAGAGAAATTTTCAATAGAAACAATGGTAACTATTTACTCTGACAATAACTTGCGAGAGTCGATGCTTGGAGACGTTCTTTGAACATTTTAGATTATGTACCAAGACCAATTTTTAAAAAAACATAAGTTATACAAATTTGAGAAATATATTTAAAAATTAGGCAAATGCTTCGGTAGTTGACCACTTTTGAGATCGATAAAACTAGTAATTGACCACCTTTTTTCGTTAGTAGTTGACCGCTTATATTCGAAGCAGGGTTACAGCATTAACGCTGAAAATCACTTTATTATCGTTTAATTTTAACAGTTACCAGTACAAATTGTCATTAATAATTAAATAATAAAAGAAGAAGAAGAACAGAGTAGACATTGGACATTGATCAATAATTGACCGCGAATGCAGTTAATAGTTGACCGTGTCATCGACTAAAACTCACAAGGGAACCTCCCGAGGTGCCAATCACCGATTTTAATAAAATTTGAGTATGATGTAGTACTCGTGAAAATATTCGACACGTATTTTTTTTTATCGGCAATCGTTCAGGTTTAAGGGGTGAAAACCGCCCTCAAAGTTGGGGTGCTAAAGTATATTTCCTTGATTATCTCAGAAACTATGAGAGATAGAGTAATTGCGTAAATTGACGAAATTAGCGCCTTTCCATCACGAATCTAACGGTATACTTTTTTTTGCAAAACCTTCATTTGTTTAAACAATATGTTAAAAAATAACACATTTTTGGCAGTTTCACCAACTTAATGTTGACCAATTTTCATGAAATTTTTTTATATAAACTAGATATCCAATGAAAAATTACGGATAAATAGGAATTTCGATTTTTTTATTAATAAAAAAGTTATTGCACATGAGATTTTATCGTCCGCCGCGCGAAATAGAGTCCCTACATGAGACGGTTCTTGCTCATAATCAATTGGTAGTTCGTAAATTAGTTGATTTTACAGTTAATTATTGGTTACTAACAAAAAGAAAAGGATTTTCCGTTCCCTTAAAAGGATACGATTTGCGGCTACCGCACTGCGTGCGGTTTACGGTGGGACATTCCCGGGTCGGCATGGTGGGAATAGTTTCGACCTGTTAACGGACTAACAATAGCAACCCTAAAGAATGGTGAAATGCATTTTTGAAAAGTCTTTGCCTCGTTATTGCTACCGAAGGTTACTTATTAACCCTTAGCCAGTTCGTCCAGTGAATTCGGTGATGTTATAAATGCTAATTATGATTTGTTACAAATGCATAAAGCCGAACAAGTAATTACGTTTTATGATGTTTAAAAATGGTGGGTTGAATGGATAATAAATGCAGCAAGAACGGAGTGCAAAATGTTTATAGAAAAGGTACTGACCGCTTATAATAAATGGGAAGTATCCGAGGCGTATGTTTACAGCACTTCACGAATCTAGTGCTTCGGTTTCCACAAAGTGGGCGATTAGGACCTCGTGTGCAGCACAATGTATTTAAAGCTCCCAACATCGTGATCGGAGCAACTACGTCAGGAAAATTAAATAAAGAGAACTTAACGACATGGTTTGAAAATGTGTTTCTCCCTCAAGTGTCAAACTGTGCTGTCCTCTTGCTTGATGCGTGGACTGGATACGACGAAGAGTTACTGAACAATTCAGTCCCAGAAGGAAAAACAATAAAGTTGTTAAAGATACCAAAAGGTACAACAGGACAGATCCAGCCGTTGGACGTGTTTGGATTTCGTGTTTGGAAAAATTTTGCACGAAAAATATCAGATTTGACAATAAATTTGAATATTAATATAAATTTATACGCAAGGGACAATATAATAAAATTGCAGTCACTGATTCACAATCAGCTGTCCTCTCCGAGATATGAAGACATGTTTAGATATGCATGGTTTCGCTGCGGCTACACAGAGAATAGACCAAACGAATTTATAAATCCCGTTACATTTTGTTTTACCGATTTACAAATTGATATTAACAATTGCTTCGACTGTGACGTCGTAGTTTCATTGAGGTGCTCATGGTGTAAAAATCATTTGTGTTTTCAACACTTTTTTCAAGAGTATCATTATTGCCAAAATTATATACAATAACACATATTATTTGCAGCTCCATCATTAATTTAAAAGCACCAATACATATACATTCATAAAATCAGCTCTTTTAAGAACTACCAAGTGATTATGAACAAGGAACAACTCATATAGGGACTCTACTTCGCGCGGCGGACGATAAAATCTCATGTGCAATAACTTTTTTGTTAATAAAAAAATCGAAATTCCTATTTATCCGTAATTTTGCATCGGATATCTAGTTTATATAAAAAAAATTTCATGAAAATTGATCAACATTAAGTTGGTGAAACTGCCAAAAATGTGTTATTTTTTAACATATTGTTTAAACAAATGAAGGTTTTGCAAAAAAATGTATACCGTTAGATTCGTGATGGAAAGGCGCTAATTTCGTCAATTTACGCAATTACTCTATCTCTCATAGTTTCTGAGATAATCAAGGAAATATACTTTAGCACCCCAACTTTGAGGGCGGTTTTCACCCCTTAAACCTGAACGATTGCCGATAAAAAAAAATACGTGTCGAATATTTTCACGAGTACTACATCATACTCAAATTTTATCAAAATCGGTGATTGGCACCTCGGGAGGTTCCCTTGTCAGTATACTACAATATATCGATTTACATTTTGTATTTCTAATAAAGTGAGATGTAAAACGGATACATTATAAATCGTAAACAAATTGGAATGAGTAATATCGGTAATTAACCATGCCTGTCAACTTCTGAAAATTGTAGAGTACCAATATCCAGAAGTTGACCATTAAAAAATTATTGCATTTTGTGGTTAAAATAATAAAAACGATGTATATATTACTTATAAAACGTTGCAAGGTCTTAAACAGTAAATAATTCATTTGCGAAATCTTCACAATCTATGAATTTTTTACCTGAACCGTACAGCCATTCTTAACAGAAACGTTAAGGAAATAGAGATATAACGGCATATTACTTACCTTATTGAATTCAAACGTTCACTGTTAATAGGTGTACTTCACTTTACATGTAATTGTTTCAAAATATAATCGACAGATGCTGTGGCATTTGAAATTCACTTTCATCGAAAGTGCACAACTTATGCAAACCTTATATTTTTATCTTTTCTAAAAAATGGTCAACTACTGGTACTTTTACCTTACACTTTTTTTTTAAATTTATGGTTTTGCATTATTGAAATATTGTACAGTGTACTTCAAAAATATATTTATTTAAACCACACAAAAATACGTGGGTGGTATATGCCCCACACGGCCTGTACGAAAAGTCTTTAAAAAATGGTCTGACACGGAACGTGTTAACTGCGAGGTATGCATTGACGGTGCGTGATCAATTTCAAGCGCCGTGTATTCAGTGCGAAAAATCATAGCTTATACGTATATAATCGTGGATCAAATGTCACTGTGCATGAAATTTCGAGCGAGTCTCACGATTTGAGAGATACGGTTTATCGCAAGACCGTAACGTAAGAATTAGCACGCGAATCGCTTACACGTGGCGGTCTTGCTACGTAAAAGTACGACAGATGAAGAAATAATTATTGTAAACGGTACGTGAGACACGATCGATCTCTTTTACTTATCGATGAGAGAAAATGACGTCGATTCTGTTGTTTTCAGCGGCTTCATGGAAAGGTCTTTGCGAATTCCTCTTTAGCAATCCACGTGTCGATGACACGAGAGGCGAGAAAAAATTTGGCCTTGAGATGATAAACATTTTCGTTGTTTCGACGACAATGCTAGAAATGTTAAAGACGACTTTTAACACTATCTTCTTAAAAATTGATACACGGAACACTTCAGATGGAAATGATAAATGTTTTTCGATTGTAGTACTTTTTATATGTCCTTTAGGACGATTTGTAATTTCTCAAGGATTTATAATATGTTGATTTGAAAACTATGCTGACGAATTTCAGATAACACTTAAATATATACATATATGCTTGAGAAACGATACACGTGTGATTTCAGGTGAAACAAAAGAATATTTCTTTAAGCTAATATCTTTGTTTTGTATAAGAATAGGGACAACTGTTTTTTCATTGTGAAGGAAAGGAAATTATTCTTGAATAAGAATTGATGAAATTCTGCAATTTTATTTGCATCATTCAGGATAGCAAAGGTGTTCTTTAACATTCGTTTGATCAGTCAAGGCTCTATTGTGCGATTAAAAACGCGCGGTAATTTTAATGTAAAATGCATTAAGCCGAGTTAACGAGGTCACACGCAACACGGCGCAGCAATGTCTCCCTGCAGTTGCAACGCGCGTAATTGTCTTTCCGATTTACGAAGAGGTTGCCCCGCGACGAATTGCACGAGTGCAGCGTTAATTACATAAATTTCAAATGTAACTGTAATTTTCCATAATAACTGTGTAACTTTAACGATTTCTTCACGTTTTTTTTGCGAAAGCAAATGTATCTTGGCATTACCAGGTAATAAACAATTGCACAAATCATTTGGAAATTCACTAGAAACAATAATAATGGTAACTTTCTTGAAGATATATTTCGCTTTCACCTGTTTTAAACAATTGAGTCACTGTAGAGAATTTAATTTTATTATTATTTTTTCTATCACTGGATCTACCCACGACTAATCCAATATAGGCACCTAAATTGGAAAAAAAGAAATGTAGGTGGCAAAAAAATTGATCGCCTCAGATACTTGAATTCAATAAGATGAATTGAATTTAATAAGAGAAGGTGTTGAAGCTAAAAACATAAACTGCGTTAAATTTCAAGTATATTTATAAAAAAATGTTTCTTAAGCTGTTTTGGAACTCTTTGTAGATCTAGCGTTAATTTTTATAGTAGGAGGAGTTAAGTGAAGCCCAATAAATAATAAATTTTGTATAAAACGGCTGAAATTTAACACAGTCGAGAAGCATTTTGACTGCTTACATACTTTAAAGTGTCAGAAACAACAAAAGTTGGTATTTGAAAGAATGTAAGTCATTTGAAAGTTCCTTAAACAATTAACGTCATATGAGGAACCACAAAAAAGGTAATAAAGTGTCGCATGCAGTCTGATGATATATGTTGTATAATGTGAATTATGGTATTAATTAACCCCTTGCCTTAAAATACCATGTGGCTGTCGTAACGCGACAAATGGAATACGAAATTTTTAAATTTTCGGAAAACTGTTAAATTAAAAATGACAATGGGTCATGAGTAGACTCCGGATGTTTATGCAAATTTCGAGTTTCAAAAATGCAGGTGAGACAGGAAAACCTATCTAGGGATTTATTGCACTTAATAAATATTACAACAAATACCATACTTTGGATATTTTAGATATATTTTTATATTATGTTCTTTTTGTATATTTTAGCCGTATCTAATTTGTCATAAATGCATAAAAATCCGCAGACTAGTCATGAGACGTGGAAATTAGTTCTATGCTATTAATATCACATTAAGTTATTTGGTATATCGGAAATCAGTGATAACTTAATATTCCAACAATTAGTTCTAAGTTATTGCGCGTTTAGCCACAGAATAAATCGTAGAACGAGGGGTTAAGAGTTTTAAGCAAATGTTTCAATTTCATTAAAACTTGTATTAAAAATTTTTACGATTCTTATTAATATCATCATAGATGATACATCAAGAGGAACTGATATTTACTATTATTTTGAGTAGAAAAAGCGCAATTTTTTATAAATAATACAAAGAGAAGACAATTCTTCTGTCGGAGGATTCTGAATTTCGAACATGCTTTAAATCTTCGTTTTATAAACGTTAAATATTTTTTAAACATTTGACTGTTTTACATACAAGCCATGTGTAAAAAAAGACCATAAATGCTTTACACGACATGTGACGTAAGTACACCATTTTTTTACGACAGTTCAATCATTTGCGCGTTTCGTAGAAAGTTACACTTAACATTTCTCAGCTGGCTTAATTAAGCTTACAATCTTTTTAATGGGCCGACATTGAATCCGTACAATTGTCTGGCAAAAAGGGACAGTTCCAAGATGAAATATTATAGCGTTGCCGCACATTTTAGGCTTCGTTAATGCGAACATTAAGACGGTCAAGAAGAAATTATTACTTAATGAGAAGTTCCAATTATTTTTGTAACACATTGTATACAAGTAATGAAAATGATTTTGGCACACTGAAATTTACAAGTTGGAAAGTATTTTTTTTTTTTTTATGATAATCAAAGGAGACCGCAGTGTATCATACGATGTCGTACGAATCAATAAGTATGTATAAAATAAACGATCTGTGACCAGTGATGATAAAATATGTGAAGCGTTATTTCCTCGATCGTCACATGGCAGCTTCAGATCGTACAAGAGTCGACCTTAGACCTTGCATAAATGATCGTTCATTTAGCCTGTTGCTACCTCTTGCAGCAATGTTGAAATGCTGAATAAGATCGATTCTCCGGATGTACTTGGAAATTATTATCGAGGCGAGACGTACTTACAGTTTTTTTTACCGAATCATTTTTGTACATACTTGATATACGTATACTTCATTTGAACTTATTCTAATAAAGTCAAGGCAATAGGAGTAAGTAGATCATTTTGAAAAGGTTTTTTAAGTATTATCCCCTTGCCATAGGATTTCTTTTGTCACTGACACCGCAATAATTCAGAATTAAATTGGTACAATGAAAATTAATCGCTGATTCTTCATTATCGTATTACTTCATATAATATTAATATTATAGAAATAGTTCTATCGTGTCTCATCTCACTGTTATTTTAAAGGTAGGTTTTGCGAAAGATGAAAATTTCATTTACAATTTTTACCATCACAAGTGTAACTCGTTATTGTATGTACAGCAAGGGGTTAAAAGAAATGCTAATTTCTTAAAAACGTTGCTAATTTTATACATTGCTGTTATTCCTACATTTTTAGCATCCAATTCTAAGATGGTTTTATCAAAGATGTTTATTACTATTATGTACTGTTATGTACTATCAGAACTACTCTAATTTTTACAAGAGAGCTAGTTTAAAAGAGAGATTTACTGTTACAGTAATACAAAATGTTGCAATAATAACAGAAGATCATTGCGAAGCTAAGAAGTATAAAAATACCAAAAACAATTAAAGATTGGTAAAAATTTGCAAGAATGATACAAAATAATACGCTAGACTGTAAAGATAGCGATCCATGATAGAATATAATCATTAAATATGGCTCAAGTCAGTATAAATAAGTAGTGGAGGAAACGTTCATAACGAATTAATGAATACATCGGGCGATTCGTCACTATTTATTAATCCATGTTTCAAAGACTCACTTGTATCTCAGTGGGCATAGAATAAAAATACAAGACAACTCTTCCTTTACATATTATAACCTTCCATCGTTACGTGGAATAAAGAGACTCTCGTCTTGACCGCAGCAAATATAAAGATCTCTATAAATCGCACAGAAAAAAGTTTAAGGTCACCACAAGTATATCTCCTATCTTGGAATTTTGATGCAAGTTCAGGAAAGGAGGAACTTTGCACTTGTTTACAATTACTGCAATCACACAAACACTTTTCGGGAATGTCAAATAAATTCTTGGAATCGGTCTTGGACCGTATAATTGTAATAACGATTAATGAAAAACAAAAATGGTTAATAATATTCGTCAAAATATTCACACACTACTCATGCTACTTTCCAGACATTGAATTCTGTACAAATTTTTTCCCCCTCGCGATACATTATGCCGAAACATTAATCGAAAAATACATTCCTATTATTAAAATATAATTTTTTTTAAATACTACATCCTTAACTTTAAATCCACTAAGTATACTATGAAAATTTTCTATGAAACTTCTCCATCGTTCCAAAATTTAATTCAAATTCAAAATTGAATTTGCAATTTTTCTTTTCAGTACTTATTTCATGAAGAAATTTCCACAAAAATCGATTCTACTTTCAGTCTCTCAAGGTACCCTTAGAAAATTGTCCATCTCGGGCGAACCCCTCGTTGAACAATGCAATCACAGGCAAACGCGGCATAATCAACAGCTTTAAACGTGATCGGCATAATAAATCGAGCCTAAAATAAACGTTCACTTAGTGCTGTCTTTATCTAATCGATACGCTTGTATAGACGCGTGTAGATATGCCCCCTGCGAGTGTAGCCCCGATTTCAAAGTGCAATCAACAGTGGTTCACGTGATATCTTCACAAATCGGACCTAGATTCGGCCAGCTGCACGACCGAGTTTCTCGACAGTTTCGTGTTAGCCAAAAAATCTCGAGGAAAACAGCTGATAGAGGATGATCGACAGGCGACGATACAAATGTCGAACTTAACCCCATTTATAGAACTCCCAGGGTGCTCGTGTCACTGTTCCTTTCAGTGCGAAGTCTAACGTTAGACTTCTCTTCCCGTTGTGATTGATATTCTCTTCTTCTCTTCCTCGTTTTACTTCGATGTTCTCTTCGTTCTATGGGTTTATAGAAATCATTATCGTATACTTACATATATTGGGTTGTTCAGAAAGTTCGTAGCGTTTTCGAATAATGGCACAATTAAAGCTTTTTATGACTGTCATTTGTTATTCATGTTTATTTGTAACAGCATAACATTAAAAATGATAGTTTCAGACATTATTCAGAACAAAAGGCAATAAAATTGATTAGTATTTTGTGCGTATAACAGTGGCAGGAATATGGAAAACAGAAAAGTACATTTCCGACATTTAATGCTTTATTATTATAATAAACGTAAAAACGCTGTTGAAACTAAAAGAAAGATATGTGCGGTTTACGGAGATGATGCTGTCGGTGATAGCACTATCAGAAAATGGTTTTCCCAGTTCAAAAGTGGTAATTTTTGTTTGGAAGATGCAAAGCGCTCTGGTCGACTATCCGTTATTGATGAAGACGAAATAAAGTTGTTAATAAAAAATAACTCACGGCACGCAACTAGGGACATTGCTGAGATATTGAAAACATCAAACAGTACCGCATATGAACATCTTAAGCAAATTGGGTTCAACAGTTGTTATGACGTATGGGTGCCGCATAACTTAACGGAGAAGAACTTAAAGGATCGCATCTCTGTATGTGACTCCCTGTTAAAGCGCAACAAATGCTGTCAATTTTTAAGACAAGTGACTACAGGAGATGAAAAATGGATTTTATACAATAATGTTGTAAGAAAAGATCTTAGAGAACAGCACAAGAATCAGTATTAGTAACACCAAAAAAAGCATTGCATTCGAAGGAGGTATTGCTTAGTGTATGGTAGGACTGGAAGGGTATTATCTATTACGAACTTTTAAACAATAAAGAAACTCGTAATTCTGATAAATATAGCGCACAAGTGGATCAATTTAAGGAAGTAATTTAAAAAAACGGCCTGAATTGTCCAAATGGAAGAATGCCGTTTTCCACCAAGAAACCGCTAGACCGCATGTGTCAATGAAAACCCGATAAAAATTATTGGTTTTCGGTTGGGAAATTTTACCCCGCCCAACCTACTCGCCAGACCTAGCACCATCTGATTATTATTTATTTAGGTCTATGCAAAATTTTTTGAATGACCAAAAATTTAGTAGTCTGGAGGCTTGCAAAAATCATTTAAAGCGGTTCTTTGCTAAGAAATATGAAAAGTTTTTTGAGAAGAGGATTATGAAGCTACCTGATAGATGGCAAAAAGTAATCGATAGAAATGGTGCGTATATTATTGAATAAAGCATTTATTTTCCAAAAGGCTAATCGAGTTTGAATATCACCCAAGTAACGTTACGAACTTTCCGAACGACCCAATATTTCCATTTATTAAATATTGGTAACAGCAAGAATCAATAGGTGAAAAAGATGATCGACTCGATAATTTCTGCTTTATGAGATGAGCATAGAGTATCTACTCCATGGCTGTCTTATTACCTAAGAGAATTTTTGGAAAAAAGTGAGAACCAATCATTTTGACTGACTTGGTAGTTTTAATGTTAAGAATGAAATGGAACAAAATAAATTTCTCGTAAGCTAACGAGGTACACTCATGCCGAGGCTATGGTGGTAACGGAAATAGAGCCTAAGATTTCAAATAACTTAAATACCTCCGCCGTCATTTCTGGAAAAATTCCCCCATGCTATGATATCATATATCATAGCCATATCATATATCACGCTTTGGAACTTATCTAAAACTGTAAGACCTGAACGTTATAACTGTACCAGCTGACAAAAAATCTACAGAACAACAGACACTCTTTTCGAATGGATAGAAGAAAAACAGGGGAACTATACCTTTTCCGAAGATACTTACCTTTTTCAACAGGGTAGTTACCTAATTATAATTCAACATTTTACATGTAAAGAATGCGGATTAAAGATTCGCCTTCAAAAGTATAATATAAAATAATAAAGTTGTTAGATAAGAACGAGATAACGGAGTATATTCCTAACATTAATGTTATCTGTAAAAGAAAAAAATAACTTAAAACTATAGTTAAAAGTGTTTATTATACAAACGTATATAATATAGGGAAAAACATCTGTATATATTACAACGTACCACACGCAGTGCCGTATGATTAGTAAGAATCGATATTGAAGCTAATATTACAGTTAAACTTATCTCATTCTGTAACAGAAATATTATCTTTGTTTAAGCAAAGCGGTCCGGAGTTGATACGGAAACAGAACATGAGTCCACCCAAGCTGTTTCGGAAGTGCTTTAGGCTGATCAAAACGATGCACTCGAAACCGCTGCACCAGTGTACCATTCCGCTCCGAAATGATTACAAGAGATAGTTTCGAAGCACTTTGAACCACTCTGCCGTTACAATGTTCCGGATTGGAGTGATTTTGCACACGAAAATCCTCTCTTCATTATAACCCGCTGTGAGGGTTTTTCTTTTAACTCTTTACAGTCCAAGAAATCTTCGAATCCTGCTTTGCCATTAACACTAGATTTACCAGCGTGAAATCTATTATATTTAAATATGTTAAATATGTACCTTAAAGCAAGGAAAATTAAAACGTAGAAAAGATGATGGATTCGGTAATTTATGTTTCATACGATGGTCAAAGAATATTTGTTCTAGGACTCTCTCATAAAGCCGTAGAATTTTTGGAAAAAATTGTGTACCAGTCATTTTGACTGGCTTGGTAAATCTAGTGTTAAAATAGAAGCATTTACATTCTAAAATTATATTTCACAATATAAAAAAATATAAAAATACACCGGGTGTAGTTTATAACGAAGTTATCAGCTTCTATTACAATATCGCAGCTGGGCGACAACGGAGTGCAAAGGGTTAAAAGTTTGTTTTCTATTCAGATTGGTGCAAAGATCTATTTTTTTCAGTTCGTCGTTGGGTCAGGGTACTCCGAAATACTCTTTTGCCAGAGATTCTACTTTGCGTTGGAATGTTCACAGTTATGATTTTTTGAAAGGTGTTCTTTTTGTATCAAAGCGTATTAATACCCTAAGGATCGCTGTAAATTACATGAGATATACGCTATATTAGCAATATAGCTAAAAAAATTAGAAAACTCCATTAGTGCGGGACCGGTATTTCGTATTCGGGTCGAATTCCCGCGCTAGCATGGGACGGGTCCTTCAGACGTTAATACCAGTTCCAAGACTTTTTTTTTAAATGTTTGGACCAACGTGCTGTCCTAGTCATATTTCTTTTTTAAATTAATTTTTTAACAATAGAACACTAACAATTACGTCGATATATGCAAAAATAGAGGGTGCCAGGTAATATCTGCAAGAAAATGAAGGAAAATAGAAAATTGATGGATTTAATACTTCGTATTTTATAAAATGTAAAAAAAAAACTTTTTGCTAAACGATTTAAAAAGAAATCTGATTATGGAAAACAGAAAATGTAAGTCACTCATACAGTAAGTTTCTATTCTGATCGGAGTTTTTCCGAGAACGCATTTCGTAAAAGTTGCTTTTTAACACAACCTTCTCGGAAGCATCATTTTTTTAAACGTTTCGTTGTGCATTAGAGTAATAACAAACATTCATTTTCTAAATGGTTCGGTTCTACTGATTTCGATATTTTCCACGAAAACAAATAACGTTTGAAAACACTACGTGAAAAATGGAAGAAAGGAGTTTATCTACATTAAGATATGACTATCTCCAATTGTAATTTTAAATGAAATCTTGTGAATTGTTCATTTATTCCTTTTATTGGAAGTATTATCTAAAATCAACTATTCCCTTCACGAACACTGCAAATGATTACATGATAATAACAAGTGAAAAAAAAACTTGCAGAAAAGAACAATAAAGTAGTTTGACGAGAATAAACGAAAATGGCTCGAGATGACCTCTGTCCATTACTAATTACTCTCTGTGCCTATATCGAAGAATCCATGATGTTAGAGACTTCATGATTATTGCCGTACACGGATAAAATATCTTCTTCGACTTCATCTCCTATCACTTGCACTCTTTGAAATTCTGATGCATAAGTATCGATAAATCGCTAGCTAAATATAAGAATACAATTTTTTTTAGATATAAAGTACACTTTGTGTTTCTTGGCTTTGTGATTACTCGATCACTGGCAGAGCACAACAATAAAAAAGACTTTACCAAAATACTCGACGGTGTTATATAAATAATTGCACGTAAAAAGATCTTCCCTTGCGTTTTTATGCAGCTGAATAAACTCGAATATCGTTGGATAGATTGAAAAACATTACGATCTGCAGAGATCGTTAATCTCCTGGGCGTAACGAAATTCTGAGTGCTGTTTTTATTATACTTTACTGATAATTCATACACGAGCGTTCCGTCTTCATACATAGGTCAATCACATCGTCCAACTTCACCACGGAATCCCGGATAATTGTTTTCTTCTTTTATGGGTTGAATAACGAGAACTTATTTATACGATGCGATAACTATATTAAGAACGGCGATAACTATATTAAACCGCGCAAATAGGTCGATATTCTTCTATTTTATTTGAATTCCTTTTAAGCGGAAAATCAAAATAGTGCAATCGTAAGAATTTTTATTAACGATTTTTTGGAATTATGCGGAAAGTGATATTTTATAGTGAGGGTGTGTATCAGTATGGCTATGTGTGATATAGAAATTAAAACGCGGATATTAAGAAAAACTTATTTATTTACCTGTTACATATAGATATTTATATTCTATGCATCGAATATTCTATACACTGACAAATGTTACATACCCTTTTTACATATATATATATAGTGTGAGTAAATGTCTCTATTTCCTACATATTAACCCTTTTAGAGCCGGACGACGATATATCGTCGTTAGGAATAGTGCTAACACTGGATATCGAAGGGCTAATGTTCACTTTCCAATATGATATCAGTAATTTTAGAATATATAATTGTAAATACACAGTTTATGCTCTATATTGCGTGTTCTATCTCAATTATCGCCAAACGAAAATTCTTTTTATTCGCAATTACATTTGTTATTAATTCCATCAATTTTTTCGCTCGGCACTAAAAGGGTTAATATTCATTTTCTGTGTACTCAATCATCGATAGTTTGATAAAGTCCATATTCACCTTTGTATCCGTTTTATAATTATGTGCATTATCCATCAGACACGATATCACGAAACTTGCAAGAAAGCACGTTCAAATGTTCTTTATAAAACATAATAAAAAGAATTCTGCAACGCTATCTCGATTCTTTGATATTGCTTAATATTTTATACACTTAGAATACTCTTTTCAGAGACATCGTTAAGCGTATAGAAGAAATGTTGTAACTCTTGAAAAAAATTCGATATTCAGCATAACTGTAAATCCAATCGAGCCATTTTCGACCCATAAATTTTCTACTACCAACGGTCACCAGTCGTTTGATACACAAGCTCAGAGTAAACAATGATTAACATTAGAACTACCGAGCGTACTGACACGTGCTAATTTTTTCCAAAAATTCTTCAATTTTATAGGAAAGTCATAGAGCACATATTCTAAGGTAATCTTATGAAATACAGATTACAAAATCGATCACTATTTCCACCTCTTCATTCCTCTTTTTCCAAAATACTTATTTAACATACTGCAATATAACAAATTTTATGTCGATAGTTCTAGTGTTAACCCTTTCGCTTTGAGCGCCGGATATATCTGGCATCCATATGATAATTACCAACTGTAGTTGATCTAGTGTTTTTTGAATAACTAATATAATTTTGTATAAGGTATTTTCATATTAAAAATGTGAAGAATACGTGCTATATTAGAGCAACAATTGTTTTATTAAGCATAGTAATTATTTAAGACTTAAAAAATGTATATACAAAAACCACGCGCACTGTTCACATTTCTGGCACGTGCTTCCGTACGGTGACAACACTTCGGCGAACTGGACTGCCGAAGCGAAAGGGTTAAGGAACATTTCAATAATATTGAAAGTGACGTAAATATTATCAATATTCCAGATGACTTTCCTGTCGAAACAAGAATCCACGTGCAAAATTCATCGCTGTAAGACATTTTTTTTTAATGGAAACACGTGTCGTGATAAATTTCTTTTTCGACGAAAAAAAATATATATATATGTTCCTTATCCAATTCCGGGATAGCGTGAAAAGTATAGAATTTCCTCATACATCGTAACCACGTGCCCATTTCTCGATGCAATACACGTGGCGAAGTCATTGACGATGGCACCTGTTGAACGTGATTGAAACACAAAGCTATTCGGTCATCACTTGACACGCGCATATTAATTTGTTACGATAAGGAAGTCAATGATATTGTCTGCGGACGATAATAACGCCGGTGAATGTTCTCGTAAAAACAAAAGAAATAATACATGACTTTGCTTATGACGAAAGGAAAAAATGTCCATGTCATCGATGAGGTATGAAGGTAGATTAACGCCATACACGTTTCTTGAGTAGCAACGTTTCAATTCTTGCGAAGATGGAAAAAAGCATCCTGCATGAATTTAAGCACACTAATATGTAGAATCGTTTTTCTTGATTTCTGACTTAGCCTGACGTCCCGAGTCGAAAATTTCAGCCCAAAATCCTCCTAAATTACCAAATAACTTAGGCTGAATATGGAAAAATATGTTACATATAAAAGAATGCAAATTTTAATTCCACAATCGCCCTACACTTGTTACTTTTTGCCACTTTTACCTAGTTTAGGAGCAATTTAGGCTTCATACAGCCCAAAATAATCCTCAGCATTCTATAATGAGAAGCTTTAGAATTGGATTGGAATTGGAGTGGAATGATCGAGATCCAAAAAAATGCTCGATATACTAAAAATTAATTTGGTTTAGGAGATTTAGAATTTATATGGAATAAAATGATAATTTAATTCCAACTTGCTCCTGAAAGCCCTATTTTTAGAATATGAGTCGACAGACTTGGAACTTCTGAAATATTTTTAGGGGATGTCAGATTAAATTGGAATACAAATTTTACTGATCAGTCCATATAACTCCTGAAAATTATATTTACAGGACTTTGAGGCGCGTAGACACACTAGTGGAGGATTTTGAGTTTCAAAATGGTATACATAATTAAGCGGCAAATGAGAGATCAAAAGAATCTAGAATTTGAAGTTTCTTTTTAGGCTGGACTTTTCGACTCGGGGTGGATAGAATATTAAATCCTTGTTCCTATGTGCTTTTGTTTTTTTGTATTTCTCTATTGTCTAAGGTCTTCTTATTGACTCTGGGCGAACATTCTCTGTCAGCTGAATGGCCTTTATCTATTTGTCGTGATGCAAATAGATGATAGACTGATAGATTTGATGGAAGAATTTCAAGCGCACTGTTTTTCAACATCTCGAATGCGGGAAAGTGAAAACAGTTTGTTAGCGTTGCAAACATATGTACAAAGTGTGACTATGTCATTTGAAGTGACAAGTACATAATTGTATGTATTACGTAAGGAAAGTTGGAAGTTGAAAATCCACTTTTAAGTGATGTTAAATGAATTTCTGATGCCGCAGTAACAGTGAGGCATAATTTAATTATATCAAACGGCAAAATAAAATCGAAATGTATACTGTACTTTTTGACAGAGGTAGTAATATTTATTCATATTAGAAAAACGTATCTTATAATCTGCTATTATATCTTTTTTGTCTGTATCACCTTTACAAATGTGACAAACGTTTTGAAATAAATTCAAGCATTAAATTGCACCCTTCTTTTAGCGTGGAACAAATATTAGGAATACTAAAGTTTAATATTTATTAAAACTAGAGTTTTATTGAAAAGCATTTTTAGAATATTATCAGAGTAGAATTCTATCTGAAGAATGAATATATAAAAATTTCATATACATAATAATTGTTTCAATATATGAAATATATATTATTCTATATATTGAAATTATAAATATATAGAATTATATTTCAATATACGGGATTATGTTATAAACTTTATTCATTTAATGGTAAAATTTAAAGAAACTGACAGACTCCTACAAACAACACGAAAGCCTGCTTTTCTTCTCGGGGTTGCTTTGACCTCCAGGTTTTATGCTGAGGCTAAATATAGACGAAGATCGTTATTACATAAACTCATAAAACGATCAAAATTCATCTGCCCATGATACATCAATGTGAAACCATATGGATGCTGACACTCTGTAAAGTAATATGGAAACGGAGCAATGGGTATTATATTACTTCGAATTTGCAGTACAGCAAACAACACTGAAAGAACCAAGAGGACCTTGACTTTTGTGCCAACGTACGAGTCTAATTTTGAAATGTTCTTTACCCCAGAATTAAGAAGATTCGTACACGTTAAAAAAAGCAATTTGAAATTCGCAAAACATTGTATAGAATAATTGTCCAATGAGTAGAAACTTATTCCATCGATATTGAAATATGTACAAATTATTTTCATTACATTAAAGTCATAGAAAGAATGAAATTATCGTAACATTGAAACTTGTATTATTTATAATACATATAACATTGAACTCGTATTATTTATATTCCACGTACAGTAGCATTCAATTTTCATTCTGAAATACCAACGTGAACTTGAGTAGAATAAAAGAAGGAATAGAATAGTTACAAAACAAGGAAAAGCAATACCTGTGAACGATATAGAGAACTAAAAAGTGTATCTTATCGAAAGACATAAAATGCTGTAATCGTTATTAGTTACATCGTGCACTCGTGATGAACTCTATGAATAGAAGAGAATATCGAATGAAACACGCATTCGTCGAAAGATATCGGAACTGGTACGATTGACGGAAAGAAACGAGGGTAGGAGGTCGAATGAACGTCTCTGTATCTGTTAAAAAATACGAGGAATTTATCGAACCGAGACAAAACAGGCACTATGATTAATTAATGGCCCCGATAATAGCTACCCTTTGTTTTCTACGATCGGAATCGTAGATCATTCGGCATGATCTTTCGAAAGTTTTACTTGCTGTACTATTATAGTCGAGAAGGAATTCTTGGCTACTTAAGGAGATCTTACTCTCCTATACGGTATATCTCGTGGAAAATGACCTTACAACCTTGTCACACTTTTTTAACCTCGCGGAAACGAGAATCGCATAGACGATATCACTTTTTTTTCCTTCGATGCTTGTTTGATGAAGATAGAATTCAAAAAATGCCGATATGAAGGGGCTAGCCTGGTTTGTTTATCTTCATTACATAAATAACCAGCTATAGATACTAACGAATGATGATACTTTGTTACTATTTTTTCAACGATAATGATTTTATACGCTGAACGAGATAGGCATTCATCCATGTGTAAATTAATGACTTTCTATTCCAAGGTCAAAGGTGACACCATTTTCTCAACTGTGTAAAATTGTTTGGTCGTGAAATTTTAGCTCTATTCTATTATCTTTATAAATTTTACGCGAAAAGGAATATTTAACCTTGATAATTATTCAATGCGATGTATTCTGTTATTACTAAAACTGTATTACTAAAAAATTATAGTGAATCATGAATCGAACTCTTACAAAATGATCAAATTAACGAATTCAATTCTCTCAACGACGAAATAACCAAGAATAACGTAATTCGCCAGGATTTGCCCAGATCAAGATTTAAATCAAGCTTACAAATTTGTTCACCATATAATTCATTAGGGTAACGAAAACGTGCCATCAACAGTTTCCTCAGAATCGCTAACAATGATAATATTCCCGACTTACACGTCGATAATTCGCAGTATCACGAAATTCCACCCAACATCCCAATTGCACGCGTCGGCTTGAATTCCTTTATAGTGAGAAAACGAGAAACAGATCGAGTAATCGCACTTCATCGACCCCTTCTCTTGATGTACACACCATGTAACACACGAGTCCGTCTACCACCAACGGCCAGTATAATCTCTCCCTTCTCCTCCACCCTCTACTTCTCTTCCATCGCCTCTTCTTCCTTCTCCACCCACTCTCCGACAATCTTTACCCCCTCCTCTTTTCCTTTTCCTTTTTATTGCTCCTCTCCTCTAATCCGTCAAATCTGGAACAAGAACCGCGTGTCAAGACAAGCCGGTACCAGTGGCACCGAGGATCTCGGTACCTACGGAGGTTTCTTCGTAAACACTTTGTGCTTCTCTCCATACACTCAGTTAACCATCCAACTTAATATCACAATCGGTGAACACACGTTAAGTGCCGGAAAACTTACGAAACGTACGATCGAAATTCAATTTCAATAACGTCCAAGTGATCAACGTTCACCGAAGAACTCTTAGCAGTTGTTTCTTTATTTTTTTTTTTTTTCAACAACTTACTTCTTACTTTCGAAGAAACCTCTTTCGAAGACTGTTCGAAATACTAACGAGAAAAAGACTGCTATTCATCGTTAAGAATAATTATCAAAGTAGAAGACAGAGTAAAACACGTGGCGACCAGCTGAAGAGTCTGTGCAAGTGACACGGTTGCTAAGTTTTTCAAAGGAATAGTCTTCCACCCTTACAGTATTTCTACGGAAACTACTTTTTGTAGAAGCTAACGAAAGGAAAAGAAAAAGAACGTGAAAATGTCGGGAAGTTATACGGGAATGACATTCAGCGGAAGGAAGATGAGGTCAATAACATTGATTGCATTGCTCCTTATGACGGTACTAAATGGAGTTAATGGAATTCCCCACAAGAGAACACTCCTGAGGTTATGCTCGAAGAGTTTGAGTGACACTTTGCACCTGGTGTGCGGAAGCCGTGGTTACAACGAGCCGTTTCCATACAGCGGCGAAGATGAATCTCAACCCGCTGAAGGTCCAGGACTTGCCGAAGAGTGTTGCCACAACATGTGCAGTTACGAACAGCTGGAACAATATTGCAAGGACAAACAACGTGAAAGTTCTGCGGACGTCGTGTGAGTGGATGTTAGTTCCATGTTTTTTATGTTTTCTTTCGCTTACTTCTTCCTGCTTTAACACCATTCCCTGGAAACACTCTGATGATGATCCATTGTATATCATTGGATCGTTGTCAGTTTCTTTTATCCTTCCTAGCTATCAACTTGTTTGATGAGTTCGTTACGGTTTTCAAAGAAAGTACATCATCATTCTATAACGTACAGAATAGTTTCTTCTTAATTCCTGTCGTTTTCTTAGGGACGTAAGACTCAATCGTGTTTAGATGTCATTCTTCTAAATGTTCGACTTTATTAGATTATATATAATGTAACTTTTGAACGGAATTTTCATCATTGACTCATACCACATGTCAGGAAGTGTAAGTGTGTATTATATACGGGTTCTAATTGAGGAAAAATTTCACCATGTCGTATTTAATTAATTTACGACAAATCATACTTGTTTTCCACTGACAAGCGGGTTTGAACTCGTTTGTCTCGTAACTCTATATTTTCTCTCGATAGTAGGTGCTTCACACCATAAAGCAGTACAACGACTCGTGTCTCGTCGCTTCTATTGATAGTGATTGTATATGTGCGAGGAGAAATTGAAAGGTCAACGTTACTTACAGATTATGGTCACTTGCCTCTGACTTTTTTAACCTCACCAATAATTTCATTCGGGTCTCGTCGAGATCGGTGTATAGGGACATAAGTGACCATACGATCGATCAAGAGTTCGACATTGTTTCTTAATATTATTTTCACGTATTCCAGTAATGCTGTGCATTATGTGGTATATCATTTTCTTCTTCCAAATGGAACCCCAGATAACAAAGAATTTTCTATTCGGTTTTCCGCGTTGTTCGCATTACGATCAATTTCTCTGGATAGTTAACAGATAATTCTGAAATTAGCTTCGTAGAAACAGTGGCCAGTCGTTGATTTAACTATTACAATGAATAGCTTGTTATCTTAACGTTCCATTATGCAAAGATCTTTGCAACAGCGTTCACCTCCAATCGAGTTATTAATGTCCTCTCGGTGCAACCGGTTTTTTTCCACACGTACCGGCATTTCCCGCGAAATGTCTACTCTCGCGGAAATTAATTAATACGGAGCTTCAAATTTCAACTTTCTTCCATTAAATTCATCACTTGTCAAAGTTCCATATGAAATTTCAATTGCTATACTACAGGGAATTTTATTCATATTGAAAGATAGAGGATAGTGTCTACAATGATACTAGATGACACACATGTCATTGGAACTTCATAAGGAATTTGGTATTAGCAAACATGAAATTTTTATAAAACACGGATCTCGGTTGCGATTGTCTCAAGAATAAGTATCTTATTCTCTTCGGCATTGTATCTTGCAAAAACAATATGATGGCCCAAGGGATTGATTCTTATAATCAACACGCTTGTTATTCTTTCGTTCTTTCGATACAAAACCACCGCAAGTGGACTTTACTTCTTCTGGCAGCGATAGTAGGTGATTTACACCAAGCGTTATTAGTCAATGTTACCAGCTAATTGATGTACACAAGTATACGATACAAAAGGGGGTGGGGGAGAGGGAGAGAGAGGAAAAGAGAGAAACCGGAACATCCAGAGCGCGAGAGAGATCAATCTTTATCAGTGGTTCAATGATAATCTCTGTTGCTTTTCCTAAAGTTCACGGTTGTGTGAAGTGGCCCCAGGAGGAAGGTTAGTCCGAAGTACTAGGACGATTTCCTATCTCTCGCTTCGTTTCTCTTCCTTTCTTCCCTTATCAATCTTTCCGCCTGCCTCTTTTTCTCCTCCTATTCTCTTATATCTTTACTATTTCTACAACTACTCGTCCTCCTCTCTTCCTCCTTTCTATCTTTCTCTTCTCTCCGATTTTATTTCTTCTTCGCCACACGCGCACTATTATCGCGCTGCGCGATATCTTTACGAAAAGACTTCATCGATCTTCTGATTATTCGAGTGTTTACGACGTACATATTTACAGGCTTCTGTTGAGATTACTGTATGTATTTAAAAAGACCGCTACATAGTGTTACAAAAGTATCCATATTATCCCTTGCAAAGTGATCATTCTCGAAAATACTTTATTATCAGTACGTTTGTAAAGTGATAAGTTTCGATGGTCTGAAATGTACGTTAAAATTCTGCTAATAATATGTCGTACCTCGAATAAAAAAAAAAGAAGTGAATAATAGTATTAAAATTCAACTAATCCACGTTTAAGCAAATTAATATTGATGCATTTCTACCTTCCCGACGCCTAATCTGAATTTAAATCGCAATTAACACTTTTCCGACAATGATTAACCGTGTATAACTACTACTGTGTTTAACACTTATCGGAACTGAAATTCGTTTAATCATTATTCATCCCTAGAGTCTTCTTTTGAGTCTACATTGAGATTCTTTTTTTAATAACTCTGAAATTATATGCAGAGAATATAAATATAAGTTATGTATATAAATTGTAGGTATATAGAGAATTTGATCCAGTCGTTTTGTCGTTATATATAATAGAAAAGTCATACTTAAATTTCTTAAGGTCAAATGGAAATCTCTTTTGTGTTTTTAACTTTATATGCACCAGTTTTTTGATGAGGGAGCCATGGATCTTTTGAGTACTCCTCATTGTGGGATTTCACTGATTTTTCCTTCTCCTAGTGATTAGATTTGAAGAATAAGATTAGTTTTTTTTTCCAATAAACAATTCGGATTTTTGTTTTAGTTTGCATATTGGTATGTAGAAATTTACATCAGGGACTGTTACGAATCACTATCCCTGCGAAAAACCCAAGATCTTGCCTTCCATATTTTCTACTTGAGTTCCTCCAAATGTTCCCCTTTACGAATGAAATGATACTTCCACATTTTTTCTTTAGCTTTCCCAAAATGATCAATCTTTCCTGTTAATTTCCACTTGTACTCTTTCGACAAATACGGCAAATTTACAAATCGCTCCTTCTGACCTTTCATGCCATAACTCTTTTCCTGGTCTAATGCTTCGTTGAGAAAAGACGTATATCCCAAATGCTCCGCTTGTTAATTTCCCTCTATTCCTGATTTTCCGTTTTTCCGTATCATTCTATCCCTTGTTTTTAATTAGCCAAAATTTCTGCCCATTAGAAAAAGCGACTTTTGGAAGCAAACCCGATTCGTTAAGCCCTCACATTTCCTTCCTCTGTCAATCTTTTCGGCCCCTTGATCTTTGAAGTTTGCTATGCGAACTTATTTCGATCCATCAATCAATTCACCCCCGCATTTCTAGAATTGAAATAAATTATACCCAGAATAGCAGTCGGCCATCTCGTTAACGTTAACATTGTATACTTACAATCCGGAAGGGAGATAAATTTCATTCTTTCGTGGAAAGTGCTGCAACGGACACTTCAATCTAAGTAAGATCACTAAAACGACGTTTGGTCAGAAGTTTCAGTCTTTTTGAAATTTAATGAAGAGTCTTACTATAGTGGCGATGACAATATAACTTCAAAAACAATAGTTCAGTCTTACCTTTCGATGGATAACGAATGATTTTTTACCCCTTTCTACAACATGGTCAAAGTTCGTGATAAAACCGGGAATAACTAGATATGCAAGTGCTAGTTTTGTATACAGTAAATGCAAAATACTCTGGCTAAAGTTATTCGAAAGAAAAAGTATATATATCTTTATTTTACTTGTTTTGGCCTTTCGGCCCTTATAGAAAGAAAAAGTAAAGAAAATCTTATTTTTTAAATAGAAAATAAGGTAGGAGTCGAAAAAAGACCTTAGTGACTTTAGTGTGGCTTTTTTAAAGGGATGAATGAAAGTTGAATTAACGAATCTTTGACGATTCATATAAAAATGACTAACTCATAACACATCAATTTTCGAGTTTCGTAGAAATTCAACCCTACATCTGACTTATGAGGACTGTTTACGTTTTTCAGAAAGGAGTCATACTGGATAATAAGTTTACCTCACCTTCCCCTGTGGTCGGAGACATCAGAGGAGAAATACAATGTAGAAGTCGACTACTTCAAGGAACCAATAAAACGTAAGAACCATGGTTTGAAAAGGGCGCAAAAAAAGAGAATTAACGATCGTGAAGATGAGAAAAGCTGCAATGGAAAAAGCATAACCGAGTCGGTGAAGAAACTACGCGGCAGGCATTGCAAACGCCGACGTAGATGGCAGAGGCGTCATCGTCTCGGCAAGGTGCACCCCCGAATCGCGATATGAATAACCTTTCGTTTGATATTTATCTATGCCTGTTTGTTCTCATTTCTTTTTTTTTTCTTTGATTTTCTTTTCCCTCTTTTCTCCCCTTTGCTTTCGATACGTTGAAGAAGCCTCTCGAAGTCGAGCCCAATTATCGTGTTGTTCTTTTTAAAATTTGTTTAATTTTAAATTTTTTATTGAAACGCAATAATATTTTTCGTGATTGTTTCCTCCCTAATGTTTTTTTTGAACGTTCTTCTTGTCCATTGATATTGTATTAACGACAAAAATGCATGTCCGCCCCCTTTCCCGCTCTTTAAACGATCTATTGTTTCTTAGCATCGTTTTACACTGTAAGTTTTTATTTGCATTCTCACCGACGGTACACGTTATGTTCTTTTTCCTCTTTTACATTCGTTGGTTTGTTGTTTGTTTGAGAAAACACATTTTCCTGCAGTCAAACATTTCCTGAGTATTGCATTTTGAAGAGCTATTATTTGATTAGAGATTATTTGATATATGTATTTGCACGCATTTCGCACGATCTATGTGATTTTGACGGGGTTTTAAGAAATTCATTGATACTGGACATTAATTAATAAGAATGTATTTTTCTTGTTACAGATTCAGAAGAAGTCATCAACTGAAGCATCCAAGTCGTTAGAAGTCAAGCTTATAAATCCATCACAAATTCCATAGGATAACGATTCATTGTATCGTTAAAGTATTCGGACGAGGCTTTCAAGAAACCATAATGGCCTCTGTTCTTTTTTTTTAATTTTCTGCATAACATCGTATCTTGGTTTGTCATACACCTAAGAGTTTTCAGAAACGGAATTATTATGGAAACTTCGATAAACTTCTCAGTTTCTCTCCTCTGTATCTTGCAATTCTTCGTTTCTGGGTCTTGATCAAAGTGCCATAAAAATCCACGACGATGAGAATGAGCTGAAAACACCTTGGTATGAAATTTAAGAGAAGGAAAATTATTAAAGCCAATTTAATGTGAATGTTTCAGTTCACGTTGAAGATTGGAAAATGTGAATAGCGGTATTCACAGTACCGATACCAAGCTAGAGGTTCTATCAATTCGTCGTTATTCTTTAATAATTTATTATAATAACTCGATAAGTCTCACGTAAAGTAGACCCAGAATCGAAGAGAGTCTTAGTGAAATGATGTAACGATAATGATCGTTAAGTTTGGTTTTACTTCGTGACTCCGTTACGGAAAACGATAGATTTATTTTCGTCTATCAAAGCAAACGTGGACAGTTATTCCGCGATTAAAGACAATTTAACAAAATTCACTGTATAGGAAAGTAAAGTTCAAAAGTGACTCGTCATTTCTATGGACGAGTCGCGAAACGTGTTGTGTGAGTATTGCGATGGATCCGATTCGGGAATTGAATTTCGTACAATCGGATCTGCTATTAGTCGCGCGATCTCCTAGAAAAAAAAGACTTAAATAAGTGCTGCGACATAATTTAAGCATTGATTTAGACACCCTATGAAAAAATGGGCAGCTCAATTTTTGTGGTTGCCGACGATAACTTTAGCTCTCTTGATTAATAATGATCTCATTAGTTTTAAATATGAATTAGTCGTTAAGAAGATTAACGGTTAAGGGCAAAGGTGGCATCGGGCAATATTTGAACTACGGTTCAAGCGGAATTAGGTGAAATTTTTATAAAGAAACAAATGAATTCATTGAAAACATGAATGTTAATAGTAAAAATTGATTTGTTATTCATTTCTTGGATGTCGTTCAAGAAGGTGTGGAATTTTCTCTGTAGTTATTGCACGATGTATTAAAAATAAATCATTATTTATGTTCATTTCAAAGATATGTATTTTATTAACATCTTACACCTTTCCTATCAAAGTAACGGGACGTGAATGAAACGACTAATTTGCATGTGACACGTGGTAGTACATGCGTAACGATCAGCTTGCAAATAGCGACGGGATGAAAGTTCGAATCGTTTGAAAACGCTGCATTAGCTCAATATATATGGAAATTCGATTGATTCGAATCTGCATCGAAATTCATACATTGTAAAAAGCATAGCTACATGTAATCGTTACTTTAACTTACTACTTCCCGTCTACCTTTTCCTCTCTCGTTTTTTATTATTCTTATACAGATAAAGTTCTCGTTTTTTTTATTTGTTGAATAATTTTTAGGATTTTAATTATCGATATGTCACATATTATTTGTTCAATACACAACGACGGATTCTGAAGTTTAAGAATTTGAGACTTATCACAGAGAACGAAAGTTTGATTACGTTATACGCCAAGTTAGTAATCAAAAGAATGGAAACAACGTCATTATTTTAAAATCATTTGACTTCTTGCGTCCCAAAGTCCGCGATCAACGCAAGTCAGGCACGTTCTCCACGGGTTCTTGATATTAACACATGCAGTATTCACGGCGAATGGCAGCAGTAAGGTATTAACGGCCCATCAAAAGAATTCGCTTGATAAGTAGTTTGCTCTAATTTACCTGACAGATAGGGACATTCCTTGTCCTCACGTATTAATCAATTTTAATGCGGAACTGTCCGAAAAAGCACTTAACGGCGAAATAAAAGTTTAGTTTTCGGTTTTCATTCGCCGAGTTCAGGTTTTAAGTCCGATACGATGAGAATAGATGGTATGTACAAGAACAATCTCCTCTTATCCCGTACGTTAGACCAAGCGACTTCTTTGGTTTGACCTATAATAACTCCTTTCCTGCGGAATCACTATTTCAACCAATAAGCTGGTCTGATCCTTAAAGGGAACAAGCCAGAATTAACCTATACTCGCTAGTTAATTTGATTAATATTCAAGTATTCATCACATTTACCACATTTCGTGGGGATTATACATAATCACCGGAATAATCAAATATACCGCAACATGTACATTATACAGGGTGTCCCAGCCGATTTTGACATCTTGAATATTTCGGTATTGTGGTATGTCACAAAAAATGTTTCACAGGAAACTTAAATGGTATCGAGTGAAGCTAAATCTAATGTCATTAGTTTTTCCGTAGGTGGATCTGCCAAGGACATAATAATATGAAGGTCAACTTTGTTTTTTTAAATAGAATGAGGTACTTTCTTATGCATCTAGCGATACAGCTACACATTCTATATAAAAAAGTACTGACCTACGTATGTCGAAACGCTAATAGTTAAAGAGATATTTCAGTATAAATAATCTAAATACAAAGGCCTCATTCGTGCCGCACTAGGACGTGAGCTCTGTTCATCTGTCTGTCACCTGATTTAACACTAGATTTACCAAGCCAGTCAAAATGACTGGTACACAATTTTTTCCAAAAATTCTACGGGTTTATGAGAGAGCCGTAGAATAAATATTCTTCGTCCATCGTATAAAACATAAATTACCAAATCTATTATCTTTTCCTCGCCTTAATTTTCCTTGCTTTAAGGTACATATTTAACATATTTAAATATAATAGATTTCACGCTGGTAAATGTAGTGTTAACGCCGCCCGCCTTTTTCTTATGGGGCTATTTAAAGGGAAAAACGCGAAAGTTTCAACTAAAGTGAGTGACATGAGACAACACATTACGCGAGTCTACAAAAAAACTTTCGTTCTTTATCCTAAAGTATATTTTATGATTTTCGATTAATTATGTACAAGAACGAAAAGAAAATATCTTTTTTGATATAAAGTTTGCTTTTGTGATTGTTATAGTAATAACACTCATTTTCGAATTTTTTTATAAATTTTAATTAATTCTAACACATTCAAAAATACCACGAGATCAGAGTGGGATTTTTACGTCCACGCATGCTCATTTAGGTAAATTTAAAAACAACATGGAAACGTATTCAGAAGACCAAGGAGAACGATTTCATCAGGACATTATGAACTTCGAACAACGTTATCAAGGCCAATACAATGAAAATATGATGGGAGACTATATTTGGGGTTTATTAAGAGAAAGTACTTAGGAACATAAAAGAAAAAGTAAAAGCGTGCACTTTTAAATTATTTTCCACTTTTTTGTAAGCTATTTTGATAGTACAACTTAATAAAAATGATAAACATATTTATTTGTATGGTTTCATCTTCAATCAAAAATTAAAACCACATATTTTGAAAAATATCGTTCAAATGGTCTTCTAGATACAAAAGGAAACTTTTTCATGTCATATATTTTTTTCGTCTAATTACGACCTAAACTATTGAAATTTTATACTTTAAAGTCAAAGTCAAATGTTGTGTTGACCCGTGTTATCGATGAATGTGGCAAAATATCAGCCGATACATTAAATAACGTAGGCTAGTCCTTACTTCATCGATTTCAAACATGCTGTGATGCAAATGGTCGTTATATTGAATCTTACCTGTAAATAAACGCTAATGTAACTACGAATTTTAGAATTACTTAAATTGAAATATTTCCTAAAGTATTAGCTTTTCGACATACATAGGTCAGCACTTTTTTTATAAAGAATGTCTAGCTGCAACGCTTGACACATAAAAAAGTACTTCATTCCATTTAAAAAAAACAAAGTTGACCTTCATAAGTCCTTGACGCGTCCACCTACAGAAAAACTAATGACACGAGATTATACTCCACTCGATACCATTTAAGTTCTCTGTGAAACATTTTTTGCTACATATGTACCACAATACCGAAATATTCAAGATATCATAATCGGCTGGGACACCCTCTATTAGTAATTTAATACTAGATTTACGGATGTTGGTTATATACCTATTTTTACTGAAATGAGCCAATTTGACTCACACAAAAAGATTGAAGTTTTTTACAAAGAAAATAGTTCCTCATCAATTTAAATGAAAGATTTATTAATAAAAAATTCATTGAAACCCTTTTTTACGTAGAAACTCTGTTTATGATATACATTTTCACTAAAAATGTTCTGTTCACGCGCGATGCACAAATCGAAATGATAACACGCGTGGGTAGGTAAGAGAGATAATGTAGCGGAGTCGCAAAAACAAGAAGATGGCTCTCTTACAAATAAACATTGTATACAAGGAGAAGCAAATCACGTGCGTCTTGAAAGCTGCAAGATACCCTGGTCTGATGGAAATTACAGATTTCATGTGTTATGAGATTAACTGTTAATCATTTTATGAGTTAAATTGGCTCACAACCGTAAAAATATTATGTTGGTATACCACATTCGATAATGCGGAATGAAGGTGTCTGCGGGGGAGAGGAATCAACATTTACATATATTTCATTATATGACTAAAAACCACCTATCAAGGTGGACCATTGTCAACATTGACGCGGCGGCTCCGAAGGAGAGTCACTTGACCACGGGCGCTCGTAGAGAACGGACGTGCGGCAATCGCTCGGCGCGTACGTTGATTATTAAAATATTTTTGATTATTGGGCTACACGTAAGCAGCTTCGGGACTATCGAGGCTAAGCATCGATTCTGATCCTTCCACTTAGCGGGAGTGATCCTGTCGTTGGATTTGAATACTGGAAAATCCAGTTACTTGGACTCGATTAGTTAGTGGCGTGTTTATTGTCGATCGTGGATCGAACAATGTTCATGTGACCACGTCCGAGCACCTTACAGTCATATGATTTTCTCATTGTTTTATATTGATTATTATAATCGCGTCGCCGAGCGGTTGTACTTCTACGTTGCGGCCATTTGTATCGACCACACCATTGTAATATATTTGGAAAATATAAAATCTGAGTTTTGAATCAAATGTGTGTTCCATTGTATTCCCGAGCGGCTGCATCCACCCTTTCGGAACCTACCCCTACACGCCGAGGCCGTGAAAATAATATGCAAAAATTCGATTTAATTGAATGAATTTCGTTTTGGACACACGATTGGTTGGTGTCTTTGAGCGCCCGGCGTGTGTTGTCGTTTACACCGGTATTTTGAGCCATTTGTACAATTTTGTAATACCGGTATTCACAAGTTTAAATACCGTTTTTTCGGTATTTACTAGAAATTTTTTAAATTGTTTCCACTATATGTTCAGGGGTCGCCAACATAGAAAAATAGTAAACGTTTTTGTGTACGATATGATCAAGTTTATAGTAAATTTTCTTTAAATTTTTTACCCACAAACCTGTCTACATTCAGAACAATTCGGTACAGTTATCGAAGATGATGATGACACTAATGTCGATAGTGAAAAGGAATTGTCTATTGAACAAAAATTAGAAATAGCGATAACTAAAAAAACTTCAGCAAACCAAAATACAATACAGAAATCAGTTATATTCAAAACCATCTGGCAAGAAATCGATTTATTTGAAAATGAGGGATTTAGAGGTAAATACCTGGTAAAAGTATATCGCGCATTGCTAACAGTACCACCAACTAGCGTAGATGCTGAAGAAGCGTTTTCGACAGCTGGTAATTTTTGCACATATTTACATACCAGGCTTAATGACAGTACAATTGATGCATTATGTTTTTTAAGATCACATTTCAAAAATATGTAATAGTACTACAGACTGAATAGTGATATTTACACTTTTTTGTGATTTAAATACAGAAGATGTTCCTTGTTCCTTTATTTTTTTGTTATTCTTTATATACTGTTATAATTTATAAGTTACAAATGATTTTTTGTGATATTTACTGTCTTTAATAAAACTGGCAAATGAAACAATTCCTACTACCGGTATTAAAACCGGTATTCCGGTATTAAGATCTAAAAAATACCGAATACCGGTATTGAACTTTTGGCCCGATATTGCAATCCCTACATGGAAAGAATATCGGTATAATACTAATTTTTTACTTTTTATATTTCTTCAATGTTATTTAAAGGTCAACTTAATTTTGTATACAAAAACCGATAGATTTTTTTATTTCTATTATGTGGTAATCACCAACCCCCGCAGCTGACATACTGCCCCATACCGTAATGGATGCTCCTCCGTGTTTAACAGTATGTATTAAATGTTCATTCCGGAATACCGTGTTTACTTTCCTCCAAACTTTTTTATTAGGAGCATCAAAAACACAAAATTTAGACTCGTCGGTAAAAATTACACGTTTCCAAAGTTCTACAGGCTTAGAAACGTACTGTCGTGCAAAGTCTAATCGCTTTTTCCGGTTTATTGCGCTAATCAATGGTCTCTTACGGCTCACTCGGCTTTTTAAATCGGCTCTATGCAGTACCCGTCGCACAGTATGTATCAAGACTGACTGTTTTTCCCATCGGCGACAGTACCTTTTCCCGTATTTCCGGTGCAGATATATGAGGATCCTTCTTGACAGCTCTCAGTATGCGAGTTTCATCACGGTTTGTCAGAAGTTTTGGTCTTCCTTGTCGTGGTTTATTTATAATTATTTTATCTTCTTTGAACTTTTTCAATATATGTTGTATCGTACTTCGAGGAATTTCCATTATATTTGCTATTTCTCTCTCAGATTTCCCTTTTTTTCCATAATTTTACAATAACTTCTCGTTCAGATAAAGATGTTTCACGTTTTTTGCGATCCATTATGGATTTTTCTTTCTGAGTATCTGAGGTAAACTGTTCATAGTTAAAACAAAACACAGCTGATCTCATAAAATTCACTTTTTATTATCTTTTGTTCGTTACCAAGCATTTTACCTAACTTACCTAAATACTCGTGGACGAATACTTTTGCGTTCAGTTTTTTTTTATATGTCATGATGTTTCATTTAACATTTGAATAGGCATAATAATTATGAATTTCAAAAAATGTCACCTTATTTTGTAATAATAAAGATTGATCTCTGCATGATTTTTTTAAATTTTACTCGAGTTTTTTCTTTAATTTCTGTGTATATAGATAATCGTTTATTTTTAGCCTCCCGGCCACAAAAAGGATCTCGGTTTACAATAGCTTAACTAACTTAACTATTTTCATTCTCACTATTTACACTCCAGCACACTGCATATTCATTCACTCGTCCACACCTACTACTCTATTGCCCCTTTCTTTTGCTATCATAATGTCTTTGGTTTACTGACTACTTTTCTATTGCACGTTGTATGTTAATATTCCACACTCGCTTCACCCTTCTCCTGCCTAATCCCCTAACCTCCGGCTATCCCTTTTTCTCCCTATCCTTTTCTTTCTTCATCTTCGCTACTTTCCTTATCCATTCCACCGCTCTATCATTCCCCTCCTCGCTCACCGCCCCGCGTATGCTTATCTCTCTTTCCAGTTTTGCGCAGTCCCTTATTAGGTGTTCCAGATTCCCAAATTTGTCCCCGCATAGCTCGCATCGTCGCTCCTCTTCTTTCTCCCAATATCTGCTCCACCTCTCCATCGAGCCGCACCTTGCCTGCGCTATGAGTTTCTGGCTTCCCTCCTTACCTTCCCTATCTAGGTACCGTGGTAGTTGTGGCGTCCTTATATACATATTTAAACCTTTGGCAGTACTGCAATGATTCTATTTTGTTGGTCTGTATTTGTATTTGGACCTCCCTGTCTCTGTTTGCCAATTCTTCTCCTACCTCTATGCCCCTCTGCCGTTTCTCCATCACTCCTATCTTGCTCATTCCATTCCTCCGCAGATAACTTTCCCTTTCATGCGTACTCTTCGTGCTCATAGTTTCTTTCTCATCTACACATTCCCTCAGCAACCTTCTTCCTTCCCCCTTTCTCACTTTCTCTTCAAACCTCCATGCCCTTATCCCTGTCACGATTCTGATTCTCTCCCTCTTCGTCTCATCTAAAACTATGTACTCTGGCGTTTGTCTGCTCAGTCCTAGTACCCATTTGATGTATCTCCCCTGTATTTTCTCTACCTCTTTCCATTCTTTAAAGCACCACAGCTCTACCCCGTATAACAATACTCCCATCACCAGCCTGTCGAACATCCACATCCTCAGTTTGAAATCGTCTCTGAATTTCCTCTCCCCGATGCCCCACACTTGGTTTAAAACCACATTTGCCTTTTTCATTCTCATTCCGACGTGTTTTGACAGATTTCCGTCACTTTGGAGGCATACTCCCAGGTACGTAAACTCCCTCACGCTTTCTACTTTCTCCCTCTTCCAGTACCATTTGCCTTGTTTTGCCCTCCCCTTGCTCTTACTGCAGACCATCACTTTCGACTTTTCCGAGCGCAACGTCGTCTGCGTAGGCCAGCGACCAGAACTTCTCTCTTCCCACTTTTATTCCTCCTGTCCTGTTCTTTCTGAAACATTCCTCCATGTCTGCGATAAACAGAGTGAACAGTGTTGGGCTGAGAGGGCACCCTTGTCTTACCCCCTCCCTGGTCCAAAATTTCTCCGTCTCTCCCTCCTCCGTTTTCACTGCGCTTCTCGTCTCCCAGTAAATCTCTTTGACCCTCTCTATTAGTCCTCTTCTTATCCCCAACTTGTCCATCTGCTGCCAGAGCTTGTCCCTGCTAACTGTGTCGAAGGCTGCTTTCAGATCTACAAAGAAGACATGTACTTTCCCTTTCTTTTTCTTCACCTCTCTCTCTATTACGTGTTGCAGGACGTATGCATTGTCTATTGCACCTCTGCCTTTTCGGAACCCTGCTTGCGTCTCCGGCAAAATCTTCTTTTCCTCCATTTCCCTTTGTAGCCTGCCGTTTAGTATTGACGCGTATATTTTATACGCTGTGCATAGAAGGCTGATTCCTCTGTAATTCGCCGCCACTTCCTGATCCCCTTTCTTATACAGCGTTGTTATTACTGCTTTCCTCCACTCGTCTGGGAATCCTTTACCTGCCCATATTGCCTTTATCAATTCTTTTAGCCTCTTTCGCGTATTTCCTTCACAATACAACCATGCCTCGTTCTGGATCCTGTCTGTCTCTGTTGCCTTCTTCTTTTGCAGCTTCCTAATCTGCGCTTCGATTTCTTCCTCTGTGACACCCGCTTCGTCATCCTTCTCCGCAGTCACTTCTCTCTTTTCCCCCCTCCTTTCCTCGTCTGAGCCCCCTAACAGCTTCTTGAAGTGTTCTCTCCATTCCTCCTTTCCAATATTATTGTCCTTCCATGTCTTTCTCTTTCTATCCTTGTTTATGTACGCACAAATTTGGTTTTCCCCCTTTGCATTTTTGATTTCCAGCTTTTCCTTTTGCTTCATCATCTCTCTCTTCCTCTCGCATATCCTTTTGAACTCCCTCTTCCCCCCCAGATACGCCTGCCTCTGCACCTTGCCTGTTTTCCATTTCTTGTACATTCTTTTCACCTTCCTCTTCTCCCTGCTGCACTCCTTATCCCACCAGCTCACCTGCCCTATTCTCCATTTCCTCGACCTACGCTCCGTCTTTACTATACTTTCGTCTACCCCCTTCTTCAGCTCCTCCCAAATCTTCTCTATGTCCTCCTCTTCTCGGTACCTCTTCTCTCTTGTCTCTTCCTTGTACCTCTTTGTCGACTCCTCGCTACAGCTGTTTATTCTTCTTATTGTCTCTTTTACCTTTTCCCTTACCCTTCCTCCTCTCACGCTGACTCTCAGACACAGTGGCTGGTGGTCCGACTCTACTCTTTCTTCCACCCGCATTATTTCTACCTTTTCCCATGCTTCCTCATTTACTACAATATAGTCGATCACAGACGCCCCCCTTTTTCCTATTTGCGTATACTCTCCCTCTTCATCTCCTTTCACGTTCCCGTTAAGCAGGAATAGACCCTCTTCCTCCATCCATTTGACCATTTTTTCCCCCTCCTTATTCCTTATTTTGTCTTTCGACTTTCGCTCCCCTTGCCCCTCCTGCTCCTCCTCTCCTCTGTATATGCTCGCTTCGCATCCAGTTCTAGCATTGAAATCTCCCCCAATTATCAGTACCTCGTCTCCTGCCTGTTCCCTTTCCTCCGTCAGTATCGGTGTGAGCCTGCTTACCTCTTGGTTACTGTAGATCGACCATATGTTCCACTGTTCTTCCTCCACCCTTACTTTTACTCCGATCAGCCCTTCTACACTACTTCTTTCCTCCTGTATTGCCCATCCCTCTCTGACTCCTATTAAAATTCCACCGCATGCTCTTCCTCTCTCCCTTTCCCTCCTTGCTGCCTGGTGCTTCCAAACATATCCCTGTGGTAGTCTCTCTCTCTGTTTCTCCCAACTTTTCTGTTCTACCCAAGTCTCTGTCAACCCTATGTAATCGTGCTGTTCCACATATTCCCAGAAGTCTCTATCCTTCCTGGCTAGCCCTGCCACATTCCAGAACAGTAGCTTTCCACTTCTTCTTCTGCCTTCGTCCCTTTCTCTCTTTTGCTTCCCCCCTGACCCTTCATTACAACTCCTTCCCTCTCCCACCTTTTCTTCTTTCTCCTTTTCACCCCGCGAGGCTAATGCCGGAAAAACTTCCTTTCCCTTATTCCTCCCTCTTCGTCACACCACTCAAACCATTTGCCCCCTATCACTATTTTTCTATATCTTACCCTAACCTCCCTGCCTTCAGCTCTTTCTCCTCTAGCCATTTCCCTCAGTCGCCTTTGCACTGCCCGTTCTTCTTCAGTTAGGTCATGGTCTATAAAAATATCCCCCAACCCCTTTTTGCCTTTCTTTCTCATTATTTCCTGCTTATTCTCCCAACTGTCTAATCTCACTATCGCCACCTGTTTCCCTTCCTCTCTCCCCTCAACTCTTACCCCCATCACCCCTTCCTTTATATTGAATTTATCCTTTAACAGTCTCCTCGCTTCCTCTCTCACCTCTGCGCCTCTTACTTTTAGTCCCTTAATTACAATGTTATTCCTCCTCTCCAGTCTCTCCTGCCTTTCCAATTTCTTCTTAATTATAACGATTTCTGTATCAGCTCTTGTACTTGCCCTGCCCTGCCTTTTTCCTGATTCTCCACCAGGTCCCTCCTCACTTTTCCCACTACTTCTTCTACCATTTCTCTCTTCTCCTCTAGCCTCCTCTCTTGTTCCTTCTCCTCTCGTGCTTCACCCCTTCTTAGCATTCCCTCTACCCTCTTGAGTAGGTCCTCTTCCTTCCTTTTCCGTTCTGCCTCCATCTTCTCTATCCTTCTTGACACTTCTTTCAGCTCTGACTCCACTTTTCTCTCCAGCTCCTCTCTACCCCTGTTTATTTCTGTCATTAACCCTTCCATTCTGTTCGCCACTTTTTCAAACAGCCTCAGCTGCTCTGCCATCATCTTAATCATTTTATCTTCCTTCCGCTCCTTTCCATCTTCTGTGTCCTTTTGTGGGGTTTTCTTCCTGTCTGTCTTCTTCCTGGGTTTGCCCTGCTCTTCCTCCTCCACCTCCCTTTCCTCTTCCCCTGAACTTCCCCTCCAGATCTCTGTTAGCCTCCTATTACTACTGCTTTCCCTTCTCCTGCTCTCTTCCCCACTAGGTCTTCCTCTTTTCCTTCTCTCAATTTTTTCTCCATCTTCTTGCATCTTTTCTGCCAGTCCGTTCTCGGCCATTTCCTTCTTTTTCTGCCTCTCTCTGAGACTCAAGCCTATCCTATCTGTGGTTTAACACGTGTTCTTGTTTACGCGTCCTACCAATCTAACCTCACTTTTTACGTCTCCTCCTTTTCTTTCCGTATCTCGTAATTTAACTACTGGCTTTTCTTTTCCCCGCCTTCCTTTTTACTTCCTACCCCCTTTTTATTTCTTCTTTTCAACTTCTCTGCCCTATTTTCCTATTTTTTCAACTAATTCCTCTACCACACTCGCACTTCTCTCCACTCTCACCCACGCCCTCTACCGGAATCAATTTCTCTGTATATACATCGAGTGCGATAGATGGACGAATACTTATGCTGTCGACTGTATATGAATTTTGACTGTCAAATGTATGTTTCATTACCTGTTGTATTAATAAAAAAGAGCTGGAATAAATAAAAAATGACTGTTTTTGAAGTATTCATCCACTAATTACATTTATGTATGTATACATTCCTTATTAATTTATTATTAAAAAAAATTAAAGTTCTTTATGCGATATTAAATATATATTGAGTACAAAAATTATTATTTAACCTAGGAGGAGTAACAGGTCAAATTCAGTGCATAAAGGTTTTGTTGATAGCTAAATAGGAGTATCATTTTACTGAGAATGAGTTACAGGTTTAAATTAGGAGTTTTAGTATTGAAAAGTATCATATTAGGTTCAAATAGAAGTAAATACCATGAAAATAGATTCATTATTTCGATTCGGGTTTACAAGCTCGTACCATGCCTTAGAAATTTTTGACAATTGTTTCGCAACGTAAGGTGAGAATAGTATTTGTTTATACAGGCCGCCCTCAATTTTCACACAATTCGTTATTTCGCACATTTTTGAAATTCAATTTTTTAAAGTTTTTTGTCACTATTTCAAAGTTGTTTGCTATTATGCAGTCACTCCCTTGGAGCGCAGTCGCTCGCTCTAACTGACACATTGCCTATTTGAGGTTCTCTGATATTCTAACATTGTCTCTAGTATTACCTACTAGAGGTTGGAGAATCTCAAGATTACAAAGAAACCACTTTAACAAGCAGTTTGTAATATTTTTCGTGTATCCCTCTATTTTCGAATAACTATTCAACATTCGCACACATTTTCAGGAACCAATTATGAGCGAATATCGAAGGCTGCCTGTATGTTTTATTTTGTCTTCACTTATTGGAGAAAACTGTAATTCCTTTCAAAAAATATAATAGTTTTGTCCAACGACAAATGCGGAACGACAAGTGAGTCAGTTCAACTCTAGGTAGAGCGACTTGAGGCCCGTAAATTGCATTAAAGGGTGGCTCGTCTTCGGAGGTGAAATTACATTTCACAAGTCTATCCAACTTTACCAATAAAAAGTTAATCCGTTCTCGTTGTTGTCATAAATTCTGTCATACAGTGCAATTAATA
The DNA here is from genome assembly GCA_910591515.1 of Cerceris rybyensis. Classification (NCBI taxonomy): domain Eukaryota; kingdom Metazoa; phylum Arthropoda; class Insecta; order Hymenoptera; family Crabronidae; genus Cerceris; species Cerceris rybyensis. Next base: position 24,538,398 of record OU342789.1, on the reverse strand, counting down.
CGCTGGAATTTACACAAAGTCCAAATATTAGGAAGAAATTCACTGAAAAGTAGATTGACACTTTTCCGCGTTGTATAAGAAATCAACATTAAACGTTTCAGTTCCATCGCTACAAGTATCCCATTATTCTGATAGCTATTAACTGCTGCACACGGTTCACTTGTAAATTGGATGATAGTAGCAAACCCACTACGGCACACGGACTATGCGATTCTCCGGTGCGAGTGTACTTTCAATTTAAGGTAATGGTTTTGACATAGAAAATAAATCAAGACATGGTTTGTTCGTACATCTGAATATTTTTCTAAGAATATGACAATTTACCTTTTCGTTGTTATCAAGATTATTTAGTTGCAATGTGTATACAATATTCCTCCTTATATTTTATTATAATTGTTAATCGGACTTTTCATTTCTTTTTTGGCATATTTTGTCTATTATGACGTTCTAAAGCCTCATGCTGTTAAGTGTTTTAATTGATTGTTATGTAAGAACGATGTAGGTATTGCTGATTAACGTAGAAATAAATATAAGAGGCAGCATTTTATAATGTTTATAGTAATTTCATTCAATACAGTTTTATGTAATTTTGCATACGGTTTAATTAGTAAAAATAATATATATATATAAATAAAATGTATGTGTAACATCTTTTTTAATTAAAAAGCATGAATAAAAAACCTGGTGCATGTATATATTTGAAATGGTCTTCGAATAAGAAATTTATTCTAGAAGTAAGTAAAGTTAAATAGAATAAATCATCTCAGACACGTTTAAAGCAAAATGGAAGAGAAACAATAAATTATGATATATTCAAGATTTTTAAATATAAATGCGGTTGCAAACGATAATTTGCAAGTAAATAGTCATTTCAAGTTATCTTGAAATTAAATTAAGACGTAGTAAAACGTTTACAATAGCCTTTTTTTCTTAAGAATTCTTTTTCTTAAGAAGAATTGTTACACCTTCAGTATTACTATTTCGTGCAAGACTTTGTACATATATCAGTGCTTCTTTAAAAGCAAAAATTTGTTATAAAAACATACAAAGTATTTCGATATAATTTTTTTTTAAATAATTCGTTCGCTTTATGTTTATCTGTACGAATCAAATGTTTAAATTAAGCTGATATTAAGCAATGTAAAAAAACTAAGACCCCTAAGTGTTATGGATTATTGTAAGAAATCCTTGGTTTTAAGTATTATTCAATAATATAAATATATGAAGCTAACGGTTCATTGTAATTTGTTCCTACATTATTAAGTAAATAAATCTATAAGCATAATATATATTTAACATTAAGCACGACTAAATTCCTAATAATGAAATTTCTTCATTATTAAGAAGTCATAGTTATAACGTATATCTCATATACACATTAAACAAATCATTTATGAGCTTTGAAACACCCTGTACTCTCCGTACACCATTTTCCTTTGTATTTCATCAGAAAGTTTTGGAATTGACAATTGTATGTGTTAATTCGATCACATTATCACTAAAAATAATTTAATTAATCGCACTATTAAAATACGAATAAGATTTCCTTCGCGTTCTCTTGGCTTTTGCAGTTTTAGTATCTCTTTCCCATCAACTTCCTTTATCAGACTGTTATTTTCCATTCGCACAATGTTTCCATCTTTCAATACGCGAAAAACTTTATAGACGTTTGCTACACAATCCCATGGTTAGAATCACGTATGAGGTTTTAATGTTTCTATAAAGATACAAGATATGTCGACGTCGTTCTTCTTGCAAACTTCAATATCCTGGCAACACTTTTTCACAGAGTGTATGAATGAATCCCAAGCGTCGTCCTTCGAGTTTCGTGGTGGCCTTTCGAAAATTTCGTCATACAGTTCCTCGATTTCCTCCGTACTTAGGTCGAAACCAAGAACATCGTCAGATCCCTGTTTAAACATATCGATATTTACCTATTACTTTCTTTCATTCGGTGGATATCTGAATTTTAGAATTACTCGTCTATGTTTGTAGTCATAGATTTCGTTGAAGAAAATAATATTATCGAAAGATAAGCAAGCAGATTTGGACTTATTGTTAGAGGGTGTGTAGGGTGAATGAGGGCGTTTGAGAGGCAGTAAAGGAATATAGAGCAAAGAAATAATATTTAAGGACTATAGGCATAGAAATTAGATAAAAGAGGTAGTAAGTAAGGTAGATTATTGTAAATAAATAGTTAGAGAGATAGAGTAAAGGTAAAGGCACCAAAAATACATTTTAAGCAAGTGAGGTTAGGTTACCACGAAGTTGAAGTACAGATTAGGTTTAAGTAAGGGAAGAAAATAGATATATCTTCATTTTAATTATATAAAATAGATCAATAGAAATATGGGTGGAAAGGAAGAGATGAAAGGAGAAGAAGTTCAAGATGGCAAGATGGACAAAGAGGAAAATACACCAGATAAGCTGAGAAGAAAGGGGGGAAGGCCCTCATTAGAAGTCGGTAGGAGTAGAGAAAGCTCCAGTAACAGAAAGGTGACAGAGATGTGGGGAAATGACATGGACAAAAATGAAGAAACAGAGGAAGAGGAAGCTGAGGGCCAAACTATGGCAAAGAAGAAGGATATCAAGAAAACACCGCAAAAAGAGGAGGTGAAAATGGGAAAGGCGAAAGAACACTGCATGCAAGACCAACTGCAGAAAATAATAGAGGTGATAACGGAAAAAATGAGGGACATAAGTGCAGAGATTCGTTAGGGAAGGGAAGAGCTGGAAATAAAGAAAGAGGTAAAAAATTTGGGAAGGAGAATAGAAATAATGGAAGATAGGTGGAAAGAAAAGGAGGAGGAGCTGTATGGAAGGATGGAAGAAGTAGTTAAGAGGATTGAGGCAGGTGAGAGGAGAGAAAGACAGCAAATACAAGAGGAGAAGGAGGAAATGATAAATGAAGCACTGCGTAGGATGGACTCAAAATTGAAGGACGCAGGGGAAAAGAAGGATAATGCAGAGACAAAAGAGATTTGGTGAGAGGTAAGAAGCATCAAAAAAAGAATGGAGGAGCATAGTAGGAAAGAAAGAAAGAACAAGATAGTTATAAAAGAAATCAAAGCAAAAAGGGGAGAGGCAAAAGAAAAGGTGGAACAATTTCTAGTACAGGATTTGGAAATCAAAGAGTAGTGTAAGTAGTAGTAAAGACAGTGGAAACCAAAGGCAATTGAGAGGAGGTCAGCATGATAATAGTGGAGATGAAGGATTAGGGAAAGAAACAGGAAGTAATGGAAAAAAAAAGTAAATTAGGAGGGAAGAGAATTTACATAGAACATGATCTGACAGAAGAGGAAAGAAGGGTGCAATGTCTGTTGAGAGAGAGGGCAACGAAGGAAAGGGAACAAGGCAAAGAAGTAAAAGTGGGGTACAAAGAAATAAGAATACAAGAAAAGTGGTACATATGGAATGAGGACAAAGAGGAGATAGAAGAAAAGAGGGTTTTTTGGATGTAGAACACAGAAAAACAAAAAAAGGGAAAGAGGAATGTGGAAGAGCAAATGGTGCAGGAAGGAGGGTGACGCAATTGAGTGTTTTAGGAAATGAGCCAAGCAAAGGAAAGAGTAAAACAAATAGGGAAACAAGAAGGGAAAGGACGCAGAAGGTGGAGACAGAAAGAATGGTGTTTTGGAATGTGGCAGGAGCAGAGAGAAAAGATAGAGGAGTGTCGAAATCATGTGTGAGCTACAGCATTAAAAAATATCGTGGTGCAGAAAATTGTTCCTCTGTAAAAAAGCCATTGCTGCGGAGTCAAAATAAAAAAAAGAGGCTTCAGTGGGCTAAATGTCATCAAAATTGGACACTGGAAGACTGGGATAAAGTGTTATGGTCTGATGAATTGAAGTTTGAAGTTTTTGGGTGCAAGCGACGTGTTTTTGTTTGACGAAAAGCTGGTGAAAAGTTTAATGACAATTGTGTAATGCCCACAGTTAAACATGGGGGTCGTTCTGTGATGGTGTGGGGATGCTTTGGGAACAATATGACAGGAGATTTAGTAAAAATTAACGGCATTTTGAGAAAAGAAGGATATTTAAACATTTTAAGAGAAAACGCAGCTCCATCCGGACATCGAATAATTGGCAATAATTTCACATTTATGCACGATAATGACCCAAAACACACTTCTAGAATATGTCGAAATTACTTGTTGGAATTACAAACAAACTATGACATCAAAATAATGGAATAGCCACCCCAATCACCCGATTTGAATCCCATAGAAAAACTATGGGATCACATAGACAGACAAGTTCGAAAACGATGTCCGAAATCTGAAAAACATTTGTGGGACATCTTGGAAACCAAATGGAACCTGATTGGCAGCGAAATAATTAAACCATTAATAAATATATAGCGGAAGAGCAGACGAGAGGGTAATAGATTGGCTGGGAAAACTAAAATGGAAGAGGCTAGAGGCGAACAAAAAGTAGCAATAAGAAAAGTGAAATAGACTAGTATGTAGAAGGTACGAATGAACAGAAAGAGTCTGCAGAGTGAATGTGATAAGATAACATTATAGAAAAACTAGGAAATGTAAACCAAGTCCAAAATTTCTTGGCTGTTAGGCTGAAATAAAGATTATTATTATTATTATATACCGATGATTTATTCGGTAGAATTAAAAATGTCAAATAAATACGTTAGAATAAAAGAAATGAAGAAAAACTTGAATGTTTCAAACGCTTGCAATCTGCACGATAGACGTGGAAAATTGAAAAAGAATTAGAAGTTTCAAGAAACTATATAAAAATTCACTACTAGTCGATTGAATCTTGTCGATGCATTTAACGTTAATTGACTGGTATGGAATTGAAAGTTGATTTAGTAATTAATCACTTTTACTTTGAAAGCACAAGGAATTAAAAATATATACGAGTTTTTAAATAATTTATTGTTTGATATAATAATCTTTAATTAAACAGAAAAAGTAACGTAGAAATTATTATAGAAGCACTGGAAAAGAGCAATTTGGCCGCTAGATCAAAAGTTTTAATCGCAACTGTAAAGCTTTTGTAAATGACTTTGTTATCTTTGCATTCGACATAATGATTATACATATATAAGTTATATATAATGTAAAGCAGAATTTTGCATGTTACAAAAAATTATTGGGTAACGGGAAACTTTTTGATGCTTGGGAAGGCATAAGCCATAAGCTAGTATCATTAATGACAATATATATTTCCAATATCTCTAATAAAGGAAAAAGGTTAAGCCATTGAACACCATCAGAGTAATCGGCGACAAGTACTATCGAAATTAATGAAACTTCATATGACTTTCGAATCGTAATATTTACGAATTTTCTAATATAATACATTCAATATTTAGATGTTGTCATTAAAAAAATTAAGTCTTGCTGACTATATATTTATTTGTGTCTTTAAGATTTCTACTGTACTTTGTAAAGTGGTAGCTTTAGTAGAAAAAGTTTCGCTTCATTGAAAATTAACTAACCAGTGAAATACCGTTGGCGTTTAACATATTAATAATGTCTAAAATGAATTGTTCGTTTATCAAACTCGATGAGAAATATTTACTTGATTTCTTCTAACATAAATGTCAGAGAAACCACGGGAATAATTATAGTATATTTCGGGTATAACTGTCTTCAACATTCTTCTCAAAGTGTTTTGTCATTCTGTGGGAATTGACAGATACATCTGTTCCTCGATTTACGCGAATGTCAAATTCTTTAGAAAACCGTGTAAATCGAAAGGAACGTAAAATGTAAATAATTCAGTCTTTGTCTAAAAATAAAATAAAAATATAAGTAATTTTTTCTGATCCCATATTTTTAAAACCGTATGAAAGTAAAAGTGTGCAACAATTTCACTCTTCTACAAATTCTAAGTGTTCACTAAAGCGTGTCCTTCATCACGTCTGTTTTGCAGGTTGCTTGGATAGTTTTCAGACATCGAAGGAGGTAGATTTATGACTTTACTAATTATCAGCGTGCAACTGCACACAGGTCATTACCAGACTGCGGATTTTTATGCAATTTATGACAAATTAAATACGGCTAAAATATACAAAAAGGACATAATATAAAAATGTATCTAAAATATCGAAAGTATGGTATTTGTTGTAATATTTAATGAGTGCAATAAATCCCTAGATAGGTTTTCTTGTCTCACCTGCATTTGTGAAACTCGAAATTTGCATAATCATCCGCAGTCTAGTCATTACACTCTACTTTTACGCTTAGGACTACATTTGGTCCGTTGCCTTTTACCTCCGATTTTGGGCTCCATAACAGAATTATATCGTGCAAGGTAAGACCGTACCCAAAATATTTGCTTTCGACATACTCTGACACTTGTCCCTTGCTAAACCGTACCTTTCCTGTTCAGGACTGGACAGACGCAATAGTCAGTGCTTGACAGGACAATGACTTAACCCTTAACGCTCCAACTTTTAAGTGTGAACATCGACCGGCAACTTAGAAGTAATATAATTTTGATTGCAATACTTATATTATTAATTATAATTGATTAGTGTGTGGTAGTTTTCAAAACAGTCATTGGGATGAAAACCGGGTTTACGCTCACTGGTCTCACAGTAGAAAACTGTTTGTTTTTTTACCCCATTACTGCCTTTTGATTAGTTAACTGCTACATCATTATAGATACGAAAATCAAAATTGTCATAGTCACTATATATATTTTGCTCGCAAAGATAATTCATTTTCCTTCCCGACATAATTGAAAGATAGATGGGTTTGCAATATGTAAAGCAGGTTGAGATCTGACTGTCTTTACTGATCGCTTGTAACTGACTGACAAGTACTATTTTTTATCTATAAGTAATTACCGCTAAAGACCCGAACAACATCCGAAGTAAAAAGTACACTTGGAGTGGTACGCTTCAAATTAGGGGTGCCTGACAAACACACTTGGAGTAGAACGCCGCACATCGATGGTGCCTGACAGGCATACTTACAATTAGAGCGATAAGGGTTAATAGATTTGGTGTAACCGGGGTAATTAAGCGTTGATATTGGGTTGCTAGTATCTACAGGGTGGTTCAAAGGTCACTAAACCATTTTAAAATATAACGACTTATTAGTTATTGAAGCAAATGAGAAGAAAATAGTAGTTCTTTCCAGGGCATAATTTACACAACTGACTGAAATTTAACTATTAATACAATTATCAGTTTATTGTAAGATGAAGGTTGTTTATGTTCGGTCGTGACATCAAATGTGACCAGTTATGTATTTTTCTCTTCGTAATGAAGGACGGCTATTTGTCGACCGGAGTTGAAATAAAATACTTCTTGTTCAAATTTTTCGATACGTTTCGGTAACCGTATGTTACCCTCTTCAGTCGTAAAAATTTATTAAAAGAAGACCTAGGATATTTTTCGTTTGAGGTGGGCCTAGGTGCCCTTTGTCTCAGATGTTGGAAGGAGACATTCCAACATCTCCTTCCAACATCTGAGACAAAGGGCACCTAGGCCCACCTCAAACGAAAAATATCCTAGGTCTTCTTTTAATAAATTTTTACGACTGAAGAGGGTAACATACGGTTACCGAAACGTATCGAAAAATTTGATCAAGAAGTATTTTATTTCAACTCCGGTCGACAAATAGCCGTCCTTCATTACGAAGAGAAAAATACATAACTAATTATCAGTTTAATTCAAATACACTTTCGTGTGTACAGTTCTAAACTTTATTTGTATGTTCATTTGGCAAGTGAGGATGTCAATATTTTTAGAAGCATGTTATTTGATCTGTGACAGCATTCCTGTTGATAAACTATGACGTGAATAGTTTAGTTGTGATGATAAAATGAAACTGACAAGAATGTCAGACAGACATTACTTTTCGTGTTTGACTCGGCATTTCTTTAACACAGAATTCAGTTATCTGCCGATTAAATTATACAGGAATATGTCAATAACGTAACAGGAAGTTTATTTAGTAATTGTCACGTAGTATAATATAGGTATGTCAAATTCAACATTATGCAAGGTAATAATCTCAAAAATTATGATTTTTCCGAAAACATAATCAGGTGATTCCATTTTTTTCACATATTCTCAGTCACGAATGATTATGCGAATTAAATACCGCAAGAATGACAAGAGGAAAGTGGGTTTTATATGACATCAATGGAAGTTGTATTCTATATAATTTGAATTTTATTAAAAAAAAAAATTTAAGTAATTCTACATATAGTTTCAATGAATTGCAATTTTATTGAAGTAGTAACTTAAACGTAAAAATTAATTGTAATAATTTATTTACTGTTAGTTAATTATTTTTAATAGAAATTATGGTTAAAAGTGGAAGTTTCTAGTGTGCTTCTTATTGTTAGTGGTAGTACCTTCTTTGCTATTAATAAGCGTTGTTTATAAAACAAATAAATTGCGAATGCAGTTTATAAAGCTTTGACTAACAATAAGACGAAATAGTTTGAACAAAACTGAAATTCTCGTTTTATATCGTATAAAATTATAAATATCCATAGTAAGCAACAGTGTTGCATTTCGCGGATAAGTTGTGAAAGTTAAATATTAGAAAAGCATGAAATATAACATATAACACGCACACATGGTTAAAAATATATTTACATAGTTATTGTGAGATTTTATTAATGATATATATTAAGACAAATTGTACGAAATTTTTAATCAGCTTAAACAATTGAAACCACAATTTCTGTATGATCTTACCAAAAATTTCGAAGCAGACATAAGGCTGGGAGATCGGTAAAATCTTTTATGGATTTTGTCGACTTCTTTATCGATAGCAGAGCCTTTTGGTGATACCAAACTCGGAACATTTTCCGGCGAAAATTCTCCCCTTTTGTGTTGTACTTTATGAAAATCCTGTTGTGATGATTCTAGCGCGCCTGGAGGCAAAATAAATAATTAGATGCATTCATTAACCTTCGGTTTGCAACTTTACATTCATTCATAACATAAATAGATGGTATTAAAGAATTGTCCTAAATAAATATACTCGTGTACGTGAGAAACTAATTTTCATAACGAATTAAAAACTTTTATTACTTCTACAGTGATAAAAACTTCGAACATTTAAATTGTACACCGAAAGTATACAGAGTGAGTTACTAAATATTGCCACCTATAATAACTCCGAAAGTATGATAGCAGTAGAAAAGTTTTCGAAACAAAAGGTGCATGAGACAACGGGGACTATCATATGACATTAATTTTTGTTGCTAGATGGAGTCGCTTCAGAGATTTGAAGGTCAACTTTGTTTTATAAAATAGAATGTGTTTTATTTTATAGAATTAATATTTAGTGTCTTTATGTTATAGAATATAATGTGCAACATCAAGGTCTTTGAAGGTCAACGAAGGTCATTTGAAGGAAAAAAGGTGAAATGAACTTACATTTCCAGAAGGTGTTCGTCGTGATTATCATTGATCATTCGACAATCTCACGCCGATCGTCATTGCTTCCGATCTCGTCTGTACACTATCATTCCTCACGCATACACACACATAGTCACACTCATTCCTCATTCACTACATTTATGTGTCATTGTCAAGTTAGATGAATACGCCGTATGTAGTAAATATTTATTGTATTTACACGATATGCGAGGGAGAATTGTTAGAGCATGTGATTCCATAAGTGCCGAAGTGATAAAAAATACTATTCAATCCGTGAAAAGGAGATTGCGACATGGCAGTGATACCAGTGGTAATCACTTTGAACACCTCCTGCAAATGAAAGTTCTTTTCACCTTTTTTCCTTCAATGATTCGTCTTGATAACCGCTATCAGAAAATAAGTACCAAAACATATCATTCTATCTAAAAAAACAAAAAGTTGACCTTCAAATCTCTGAAGCGACTTCATCCAGCAACAAAAAACTAATGTCATATAATAGCCCCCGTTGTTCCATGCAACTTTAGTTTCAAAAACTTTTCTAGTATTATCACACTTTCGGAATTATTCTAGGTGACAATAGTTAGTGACTCACCCTGAATAGTACTTACTCCAATTACTTTATTCTCAATTACTTACACGAAAAACTCACAGTGCAAGTAACTAAAATACGATTACATGTAACGTCATTTTTCAAAGCCTTAACAGTATAATTAATTAATTAGCTTCGATACAACACTAATTTGTTATAAAAGTACCTATCATCAAATTGGTCTGAACGATCACACAAATCCGAAATTGCACTTTCATTCAGGAATCTTTAAAGAATCGATTTCACTTCCGAAAGATCAACGCATGTAACTTAAATGATTAATTTATCAGACACTTAACGTTAAAGCAATAGACTATTATTTCAGTATATTTCAAGAAATCAGGCTAAACGCTACAAAAGAAAATTAATAAAGGGGAAGGGGGGAGAGAAATTTCAAGAAATGAAATTTAAAATACAATGGTAAAAATATGAGGAGCATTTTTGCAAAGTAGAAAACAAATCATTTCGATGATTTTGGTCAAACCAGCGTTAAATAAAAATTTATGAGTCCCACCCAACCGAACACTCACCGATCATTTCTGACTTAGCGAATTTGTAATCCAATTTCTCCAGGCCGAATTTTTCTGATTGTCGTTTGTTTCTTGGCACCAATTTACATTTCTTCATTAACTTTTCCATAACGACAGTTTTACAATCTCGTGATGCCATTGAGGACTCGAAAATTACAATAATTGTCACGATAACAAGTAAACCGTGTATTACACCCACTCTTAAACGAAACATCTTGAAGTTGTAACTAAGAAACTTCTTCTACGATTAAACCTCTGCCACTCTTTTGCCGATCGTTCGGATTGCCGAGCCGGTGGTCCTTGCGCTACTTGAAACATCGGCGAGTGTCCTTCTTACTTTTAATTCCTCCGTTATCCAACAGTACGTGTTATAAGAACAATTGTGCAATCGCTACGGCGTGGGTTTGTTTACCTGACACACGTACCGCTTGTGCAAGTGTATTTGTTATAAAATATTATCGTCACATGCGGAGAATGTGACGGGAAGCATTCCTGCATCGCGGAGCTATGATGGATACTGATGGGACAGGAATGCGAAAATTCCGGTGACCTTGCAAATTTCAAGTTCATTGACAAATATGCTAATGATATTCAAATGTCAAACGTTACATTTTTTTTAATCGCAGGTTCACAGTAAAATGAGCCTAGATACGGAGGCTAAAATTGAATGCAGTGTTCGCGTTTCGTTGATTTATGTTGTGTTGGCGAATTTTGAGTTCCACGATTTGCATGCAATTTTAATTCCAACGGTTGGGGTGCTTTTATAGTCTTATTAAGGTAAAGTCTTGACGAATTATTGGAAAATATAAAAATATTTATCTTCTATTATGTAATTTGAATTATATTTAGGTGAGTTTCGTTAGTATTAGAAATTTTACTGCGTAGATGTATTTTCAAATTATTGACGCATGTTTTTCCGTTTTCCTTTGTCCACCAGATTTTTTATATGAATAATTAGGCACGATAATATATACTACCTTTATTCAATTTATAATATTTTATTGATTCATAATGAACTGATTTGATGGCATTTGATACATTTTTTTTTCTTTTTTCGAAATAATAATACATGAGCTTTGTATGATTGCTTCTGAGTCTAGATGGAACTATTTTAATGAAGGATCCCTACTTCTTGGATTAGGGTTAAGTTTATTTTTTTTAAGTCAAGAAAAAATTGAAATTAAGTTATTACTTATTGTTAGTTTCATTCAACTTAATTAAATAGATTATATTAAAGTTCATCGTTACTTAACTCTTTTCGGTATTAAAAGTGTCACATCTTTTGGTGCGTGAATATGCATGGGATATTTTTTATACCACCTCGAAAATTAATATTATTCTGTAATTTTGTTAATAAGAATGGACCAACATTTTTCTATTACAAAAGATGTCTGCGCAACTTTTATTTTCTAAATTTCCGTGTCTTAAAGACTTAAACACTGTTGCATTAATCAAAATTAATGAATATTGTTGAAAGTCCCTTGAATTGAACATTTTAAATTAATTATACAGTTGAGCGTGTTGAGTATGTTTATTAGTTTAAAAATGCATACCTCGAAAATATTTATTTACGCTCGAACGTATTTACAAACAGTTCAAAATTCTTTTTAACACTTCGGACAATGTTATATCACGAACACGATCCCCAATTTCATATATGTACATCATTAAACAATCTTTTCAAATGTATATTATTTGTCATTGATCCAATTAAAACTAAAAGAAGCTCATTGTTTTATCATTACAATTTTTACAGAGATATATAGCATTTCGCCACACCTAAAATGAAAATTAGATAATTTAGCAACTAAATAATTTATATTAATTTTGCATTTCAACGATAAAAATGTTATTGACCTCGAATTTAAAATGTATTTTTGTAAAAAGTTGTGGACAACCAAATTTATCTTGTCATTTCAATATGAAAAATTATGCCTCTATTAGGAAGATACGACATTTCATCATAGTATTAAAATAGAATACAATTGTATTAATTAACCTCCTAAGTATCACACTAAATGGCCTGGAATGTTAAATATTCTCATGTACCTACATATAAGTGCGTTTTATCGCTTTAAAGAGCTTGATAAAGAAATGATTGCACGTATTTCGTTTCCATTGCAAGAAGAGTTAAGTTTCACTTGAATTAAGACTTACATCACTTTAAATTTATTGATTTGTTTTTTACTTTTTCGGCTACAACTGTTAAGTTTATTTCGCCTAGAATGTACTGATTTCGATGGTTTTCGAACTACCGATCCTATGATATATGTACATATCATATTGGAATAATTTAGCATTTACCTCTTTATATATTATAGCCACGAACTGGCTTAGTTTCTTTTCATTCATATTTTTCGGATTTAACTGTTATAGCCATTTCGCTTAGGATATACTGTTAGATGGATTCCAAAACACCTCGAATTGTCTCGTCCTCGTTGCTGTACTTTTTCGACTTTAATTGCAAGGATTATTTCGGCTAGGACCGATAGTTTTAGGTGTATTCAAAACCACTGCAAACTGATTCATCTTTTAACACAGTGCACGTGTACTAAATGTTAACCACTGAATGTCACTGGTAAAAATGAAAAGGTTGTGCTCGGAAAATTTCAATATGAAATCTACATTTACAAACTTTTTTTTGTTTTTATTTCTTGCGCATGGAACTTGCAAAGGAAAAATCTGAAATAAATCTTTAACGTATGCATTCATGTTTAGAATGTGTCGGAATTTTTTCGAAATTTTTACATCGCATTAAGAGGGGCAAATATGGCAAAAGCTGATTATTTGAATATGCCCCATAACTAGCCTCCCTATTAAGATATTGGATAAAAAATTGTTGTACGATGATTACCTACGGTAGGTTGTCGAATGATTCATCGTCGAATAACATCGGTTGAACAGCACTTTTGCCCCCCCCCCCCCCCCCCCCCCCATATCCTGCTAGACCTTTTGTTATATCCCTTTGCGCTCGATGACTTTTTCGGTCGGGCGGAGCAGCAACTCGAGGCGATTTTGCGCATATATTACTATATATTATTATTATTATTAAATCAATTTATACACAGATTAACATACGGAAACGGTTATATTATAATATAGAGTCTTTATTTACATTTTGAAAAATATAATTTCTAAGTCGAAGTTCTATAATTGCGTTTTGTGCGATACTTCGTAAAACATTCTCCTAGGTGCATCCTTGGTTTATCCGAACAAGCATTGCAATAGTACGTTGGTTCATGCCTTCCACCTTGTTTATTTCGATAAGAACAAACTTTACAATCTTTTTTTGTGCCTGCGACAATCACATGGAGCTTTCCATTTAGCCGAATCGCATCGTAATTAGAGGTCGACGTCGAAGATTGAACTCGCGGTTATGGAAAGTCTCCCCTCAATTGGTGTACTAAAGTTTTTATAAATTGTAAGTGTGTCAGTGGTTCTTCGTTCTTCTGCTTTTTTACTTGTCTATAGAGAATGTAGGAATTAATTAAACAGATCTCCATTCCACAAAAAAAAATAACTTGCGCCACCACTTTAATGATTTCCTCATGAAACAGTATGTCGAGGCATACTGATCGGCCCTATCAACGCCGCCCATGAATTTTGTATAATTTATAATGGCATTAGGTTTTCTAATAACAGTTTGAACACCATGGCGAAGACTTCTTTATACGGTACTCATCTCTGCATTATGCCAATTTGTCAAAAGTGTAACAATCCTTTTATCTCTCAACGCCAGAACCAAATTATTATTTCTGCGATACGATATCATTGATTTGTCTTTTGAAAATTTTGTTTTCCTTATCGCATCTGGCAACTCTTTCCTATTTGTTAATATTGTTCCAGTCAAATGACATTTTAATTTACGTAGTTCTTCAGCTAAAATACAGCTAAATAACGAAATCTAGCCTAAACAAAGATTGTCGCCTCTAACTCGTCATTCGAGTTGCTGCGCGAAACCTCGTGGCGAGTGAGAGTCGCCGCTCGAGCGCAAAGGGATATTTGATAATGTTACCATTTAAATTAATATCAAATTTAAATACATTCAGTAATTTAAACAATAATGTAAACAATAATTTAAACAAAATGATATTGCCTTTTTCATCCATTTTACCGTTTTTCTCAACACAGAATAAAATGGCAGATATACATCGGTTACATTTACAATTATTTATATTTGAAATCCCGTATTATCGCGGGATCGGTCTTGCAATGTGTTAATTATTTCTTGTGCCAGACTGTCGCGGCATCTGACGCACATTCAAAGAACGCTTATTTGAACAGCGAATTTCAAATACAATAATTCTAATTGTAAGATATGGTAATTAAAATACATTATATAAAATGCGTGAATATGTTTAAAACGAAATATGAAATGGAACGAAATATGCAAGTGCAAAATAAAAGAGAAACTTGAAACACAAGATTATCTAAAATTTAATTATTGCATCTACGAGCAATTAAGCGTACAAGTATGTATAGCGGCATTATTCAAAGAGAAGCCGCCGACGCAACGATAACGTGAAACTCTTCAGACCAATAAGAATGATTCCGATGGTTATCTCAACTCCAAGAAACTATGCGCTCATGAGTGCAAAAGACTGATGAGCAATCAGAGAGATGAAAAGAGAGCATTAACGTTTCACGTGTTACGTATACATGTATTCACGTGCATTAGTGTGTGCACTGTTTAACCGCAGACGATGCAATGTCCTGTCCAATAAAAGTTAATCGAAAAAAGTAGGGAAGACAAAGATAGAAAACAATTGAAGATTGTCCCTGGCGTCGCGACGAGTAGTCTGTAAGAATTATATTAGGTTGGTAAGAAATTAATGTCGGTTTTCGTGCTTTCAAAATTTGGCGCTTGATCTTGAGGTATCCATTTACTTCAATTGTTTATCTTGTAATATAGTTTTATAGTGCAGATGTTACTCTACGCGGTGTTAGGTATGTTTTTATTTTTACTGTTAATTTGTGCTCTTTTCACGTTACCGCGTTTAAGATGGACAGGAAGCAAATACGCGTAATATTCTTATACGAGTATAAACTAGGTTGTAAAGCTGCAAAAGCAACCCGTAATATCAACGCTGCATTTAGGGAAAATACTGTGAATAAACGATCAGTGCAACGTTGGTTCCAAAAATTTCTTAATGGGGATGAGACCCTTGAAGATGAAGATGGCCGTGGACGCCCTTCGGTCGTTGACAACCACCATTTGAAGGCTTTAGTCAAAGCTAATCGACATACGACACTTCGACAGCTTGCACAGGAGGTAGGTGTAAGTCATTCAACTGTTACTGACCACCTAAAACAGCTGGGAAAGATGAAGAAACTCGATAAATGGGTGCCGCACGAATTAACGGAAGATCAAACCAATCGTCGTTATAAAATTTGCTCTGCGTTGCTTCCAAACAATAAAAATGCACCATTTCTGCATCGTATCGTAACATGCAACGCGAAGTGGATGTTATACGATAACTATCGGTGATCTGCCCAGTGGTTGGATCATAATGAACGGCTAAAACACTTTCCCAAGCCAAAACTGCATCAAAAGAAGATCATGGTGATATGACGGTTTGGTGGTCAGTTGTGGGAATGATACATTATAATTTCTTAAAGTTGGGAGAAATTATCACAGCAGAGAAGTATTGTCAAGAAATTGATCAAATGCACCAGAGATTGCAACGATTAAATCCGGGACTGGTCAATCGGCGGGGCCCAATTCTTCTCCATGATAATGCTCGCCCGTACAGGGTGTAAAAAAATTAATGGTCATGGCTTTAAGGGGTTGTTCTACACCTCTGGATCGATGGAGATTTGCGAAAAAAACCGGCCGCAAAATTCGGGAAAGGGTAGCAAATTTTTTTTATTGGCTCATCGTATTCGTCTTGTTATGTAGGCAAAATGTCTGAGAGGAACCATGGGTCAGAAACGAACCGTTTTCTCACAAATTAACTTTTAATTCGGCCTTCTGATTACAATTTCGCCCATATGGCAGCCTTCGAGTCACCGACCTTTCGAAAGGAAACACATGAGATACCCTTGCTAACTCCAATAGTTGAAGCAGAGGCAACATAAATGAAGATAGAAAATGACTAGAAAAATGTCATTGACCTGCGTTCGGTGTTGGGTTCGCTCAAGGGCCCACCCGGGGAGAAGAGCATAAACACATGCTCTTCTCTTCTGGTACGGTGACACAGTGCTCCATTTTCTAACTTCGTTTATGTCGCCTCTGCTTTAACTAATGGCGAAATTTTGATCGGAAGGCCCAATTAAAAGTTAATTTGTGAGAGAACGGTTCGTTTCTGACCCATGGTTCCTCTCAGACATTTTGCCTACGTAACCAGACGAATACGATGAGCCAATAAAAAAAATTTGCTACCCTTTCCCGAATTTTGCGGCCGGTTTTTTTCGCAAATCTCCATCGATCCAGAGGTGTAGATCAACCCCTTAAAGCCATGACCATTAATTTTTTTACACCCTGTACGTCGCGACGTTGCGACGCGTCGCATGATCGACGCTACGAAAGTCGAATGAATTGGGCTATGAAACTTTGCCTCATCTAGGATGTTCACTGGACCTGTCATCAACCGATTACCATATTTTTAAGCACCTGGACCACTATTTACGGGGGAAAATCTTCAAGAACCAAAAGGCTGCAGAAAATGCGCTCAAAGAATTTATCAATTCCAGAACATCAGAATTTTACAATGCTGGAATTCAACAACTTGTCTCTCGTTGGGCAAAATGGTAGATTGTAATGGCACTTATTTTGATCTAAAAACCTTATTCCCAGTAGAAACCTGCGTATTTAAAAATAAAGCTTGAAAACCGACATTAATTTCTTACCAACCTAATACTAAAGTTGCCTGAAGCCATTCAAGGTTTTACGCTACTTTTGACGTTCTGTAAAAATCGATAACGATTAAAGAGTCTAGCAGGATAAGGGGATCGAAAGTGCCCTTGAGCCGATTTTATTCGACGATGGCTCATTCGATAGGTGATCATGAAAAACCATTGTACACAAATTTTTAATCCGATACCTTCACCGGGAGGGTAGTTATAGGGTAAAATCGAAAAATCAGTTTTTGCCTCATTTTCCCTAGCTACTACGCTATTAGTTCTTTTGAAAGAACAACTAAAATTCAAGGTTATAAGAACCGTACAATCAGCAATTTATTTCATTATTATTGTAGGATGAACGGTTTTAAATGCATAGATTGCGTGAAACTATTTGTAAGAGTGCTGGTGACTGTTTGGGTTGCGAGTGAATGTTTAGATCTTATTGTTAGTGTGGCTGAAGGATGCCTGTTTGTATTAATGAGAGTGAATCGTGAAAGAATGCGAGTGTTGCCCGAAATCGTGGTGCGGGTGTGTCGTAAGAAAAGGGCAATACTGTATGAATGAGGATGGATATAAGCGAGTGTGGACGAAA
This sequence comes from Cerceris rybyensis, assembly GCA_910591515.1. Taxonomy (NCBI): domain Eukaryota; kingdom Metazoa; phylum Arthropoda; class Insecta; order Hymenoptera; family Crabronidae; genus Cerceris; species Cerceris rybyensis. The sequence continues at coordinate 24,520,466 of OU342789.1, read as the reverse complement.
AGTGTGAGCAGAGTGTTTCGAGAGTTAGTTGAGAAAAGGTTTGCGAGCGTTAGAGAGTTCGAGCTGTGTTAAATAAAGAGGCATTTATAAAGAAAACCTTTATTATTTCCCACATTATACCGATCCTGTTCTTTAACACCTACATATTTCTGTGCAGAAACATTGAAGGTCACAAAATGTATATACTGTATTAAAATCATGCAAGAATGGTAAATACTGTGCGTGTTTCAGCCCAAAATGCGTCGCAGAAATCGGGTTTTGATTTTTCCGACCGTGATGCACCGTACTCAAAAAATCTGAAAAAATTAGGGTATGACAATGATAGCATTAGGCAACTACTGTAAAAAGAAAAAAGTTGTGCTGGGAAGATTTATTTTTTTGTTTTTTTTTTGGTTTTTCATTTTTCGTGCGTGGAACTTGCAGAGGAAAAATCTGAAAATAATCCCTAACGTGTGCATTCATGTTTAGAATGTGTCAGAATTTTTTGGGAATTTTTGCACCCCATTAATTGGGGAAAATGAGGCAAAAACTGATTTTTCGTTTTTACCCTATAACTACCCTCCCAGTGAAGCTAACGGATTAAAAATTTCTGTACAATGGTTTTTCATGATCACCAATCGAATGACCCATCGTCGAATAAAATCGGCTCAAGGGTACTTTTGACCCGCTTATCCTGCTAGACCCTTTACAACGATTGAAGATAGAAAGAATATAGGTAATTGCATAATGGATCATCGTTATTCAGCGCATTTTGAAAAACATATTGTAATAATATATTATATGCTGGAGTATAAAAAAACTTCATCAAGTTTAAATTCTAAAAACCAGTCGGAAAGAAGATTACAACGCCACTATCGTTTGGAGTACGAAATGAATTATAGCTTGTTGATTTTCAAAGTAATAAGTTTCAATGATTTTCAATAACGTTTTTCTTCAACATTTTGTAATCATTCATTCATCAAATGATAAAGGTACAAGTTTAATGTAGGATCCTGAACTCTGCTCGTTATTATACTACCACGGACGAGGTATAGAATTCTATTTGTCGTCTGTGATATTGATTATCATGTATCGATCTGATAAAACAGGATAAGGTTCCACGAGGGGCGCCAGTTTATGGAATTTACCGTAACGGTATAATTCTTGGAATATGAAACTTTTACGGAATATTGCTGTTATTTGTAATAATGTGAAAAATTTTATGTACAAAACTTGCACGGTATAGAAAAGGACGTATCGTGCCACAATTATTTATTGCGTAGGTGAAAGGACTCCAAGGTCGTCGCTATTTTTTTAAATGGAATATTATGTTTTGTTTATCGCCATGTGATATACGTCTTTATATTGTACAATATTCAAGTTGAACATAGTTATTGTTCCACCCTGTATATATTTTAATAGTCATTGAAAATTATTCTAATCCTTTATCATACAGGTAATCCTGCTATAACACGGTAGATAGGTTCCTAGAAAATGCCGTATTGTGTGAAACAGTGTTGTATGAGACCAAGAGCCAGTACAAAAAGAGGAGTTAAGTTCCGAAAACTTATTAAAAACAAATTTTTTTTTTTAAATTCTACATAAACAACTTAATTTTTATTAAAAATAGAAATGTATGTAAAACGCAAAACAAAAAATATCATTTTAATTTAATGCAACTATAATTTAATAAATTTCTTCATCGTAACTGCTCAGTATATAATCAATCGAGAACATTTTTTTGGTGGAATGATTACGCCTTCAATTTCTGAACTTTATTCTTCATTTAAAGTTTTTGTATCTTTTTTCCTCTCTAAAAAATCTGTAATTTTACTTTGCTTTCTGGTTCTTATCACGTCATTATAAATTTCTCCTTAATGTTTTAAAGATGAAAAAGTTATTCTTTGACACACCGTGCCTCAACGCAGACTGCCGATCAGCCTTATCATTACCAAATCATTCAAATTTCCTGAATACCTTGCAAAACCTATTGAATGCAAAACCAAAATATCGGTAATATAAAATTCATAATGTCTATAAAGTAAACGAGATATAATTAAAGAGGTTCAAATTTCTAGGAACTGCATAAATTTCTAAAATAGCATTGCATTGATTTATTTAATAGCATATTCATCACATTTCATCGAATAAGCTTTTTTCAAACTTTAGCTGAATTCATACCACCTCATACTAACGCGAAACGATAATGAAAGACAACAGCGCCATCATCTGGTAATGTGGCTATCCCCCGACATTGGGATTTGACACGTATACCATTTCTCCAGTTTCCGGCTGTATATAAATGTCAGTTATCCTTTTGACAGATACCGTCATCTTTCATTTACGAGCGATTTTCTCGTGATTAGGTACGTAGAACGTAGACAACGTGTTTTCTACGAACCTATATTCGATATACCATGCAATGTGTGAAACACATACATGTGGAGTAACATAACCTCACCTTCGATTTGTTTTCTGTATGGCCTTTGGTACATTTTCACCGCTCTTCGAATGAAACATTTACGTTTAATTATATTTTTCGATATCTTTCTAGATCGTAAAAATATATTTTTTTGGTACAAAGTGATAAAGTAGGAGGCAAGATGAGTACTGTAGCAGAGCAGCCTTGCTATACTTTAATAAACATGTCAACCGATGCCGAGCCATTAAACGAGCTACAATTAAAGCAATATCTAGAAAAGGGCGATATTGTTATGAAAATCAGTGCACTTAAAACAACTATTTACATGATTTTGAGTGGAGAACGATTACCAGGTCTTCTGATGACTATCATCAGATTTGTTTTGCCTTTGCAAGATCACACAATAAAGAAGCTGCTCCTTATATTTTGGGAGATAGTTCCAAAAACCTCACCTGATGGCAAACTACTTCAAGAAATGATTTTAGTTTGCGATGCATATAGAAAGGATTTGCAACATCCTAATGAATTTGTACGAGGCTCGACATTGAGGTATGATGTGTCCTTGTAATTTCCGGTTAATTGTTACGTCTGCATTTCTTAATTTCTTTTTTAAAGTCTAAGATAACGACAATGTCAATTGCAAGCTTGAAATAATAAATTAAAGTGATGTATCTCTTTCAGATTTTTGTGTAAATTGAAGGAACCAGAACTTCTAGAACCATTAATGCCTGCAATAATTGCCTGTTTGGAACATCGACACTCTTATGTCAGACGCAATGCCGTTTTGGCAATTTTTACAATTTACAGAAATTTCGAATTTCTTATACCAGATGCTCCAGAATTAATAGCAAAATATTTAGAAGGGGAACAAGACATGCCTTGTAGAAGAAATGCATTTTTAATGTTGTTGCATGCCGATCAAAGTAAAGCATTAGCCTACTTAGCTGCCTGCCTAGATCAAGTTCCCAACTTTGGTGACATACTACAATTGGTCATCGTTGAATTAATTTACAAGGTATATTATTTTTATCACATTCTTCGTAAACTATCTTTGCTTAGTGTTCTGACAAATACCTGATTTTGTAGGTCTGTCTTGCAAATCCATCAGAAAGGGCACGATTTATCAGATGTATCTATAGTTTATTAAACTCACGCAGTGCTGCTGTACGTTATGAAGCAGCTGGCACTTTAGTGACACTTTCTAGTGCTCCAACTGCTATTAAAGCTGCAGCATCTTGTTATATCGAATTAGTTGTTAAAGAAAGTGACAATAATGTCAAGTTAATTGTATTAGATCGTTTAATTGCAATGAAGGATACCCCTGTATATGAAAGAGTTTTACAAGATTTGGTGATGGATGTACTTCGTGTTTTAGGTAATTTTGTCGAAGATAATTTACAAAAAAAAATTGCTTTCGCAGACTATGTAACTAAGTCAAGTTTTTCTTATTTTTTGTTGAATAGGTTCGCCGGCATTGGAAGTGCGAACTAAAACTTTAGCTTTAGCAATGGATTTGGTAACCACTCGTACCGTTGAAGAAATGGTACAGCTTTTAAAGAAAGAAGTACTTAGAACGGCTGGCGGTGAACACGACGATGCTGGCCGATATCGGCAGCTTCTCGTAAGAACTTTGCACAGTTGTTCCATCAAATTTTCAGATGTTGCAGCTACTGTGATACCCGTACTGACAGACTTCCTATCAGAAAATAATGAAGCAGCCGCAACAGATGTTCTCGTATTCGTTCGTGAAGCAATTCAGAGATTCGAGAATCTCAGACCGCTTATCGTTGAAAAACTTTTAGAAGTAAATACCATTAAGAAACAACTATATTCCCTGAATTCGTTGAATGAAAAAGATTAACTTTACACTAAATATCTTCTAGGTATTTCCACATATAAGATCAGTAAAAGTGCACAGAGCAGCATTATGGATTTTAGGAGAATATGCAACTTCGAGAGAAGATATTGAGGCTGTTATGAGTAGAATACGAGCTGCTTTAGGAGAATTACCCTTATTGGAAGCAGAAAATAAGCGACAAGCTGGCGAAAAACCGGCGGAAGATGGAAATGCACAAATTACTCCAGCACAGTTAGTAACATCTGATGGAACATATGCCACGCAAAGCGCATTCAGTGCATCCTCTACGCGTAATTATTATTTCACTGATCTGTTTCAGTATCTATTAACTTTGTTTTCTTTAACATTTTTATGTACCATCTTTACAGGCAAGAAAGAAGAGAAACGGCCAGCATTAGTTCAATATATGATGGAGGGTGACTTTTTCATTGGCGCGTCTCTAGCAACGACATTGGCTAAACTGGCACTCCGTTACAAAACTCTTGAAGCCGATACTCAAAAGAATAATCGTATGCAAGCAGAAGCTATGCTTATAATGTCCAGTATTTTGCAATTAGGTCGTTCGGGTCTTCCCACAAAAGCAATGACCCACGATGACGCCGAACGTCTTTCCCTGTGTCTGCGATCTCTTGCCTCTCCTACACCACTTGTACAGCAAGTTTTTACCGAAGGTTGTCGCGATGCTCTTAGCAGAATGTTAACCGCTAAAGCTGAAGAAGATTCTCAAAATCAAAAGGTTGTTTTAAAATACATTAATCTTTCCTTAAATACGATTATTCTTAGTGCATGTTTTAAGTGAATAGTTGCTACATATCTTAATATAGAGTGGTTGCATTTAAACATAGCGCCACAGCGACAAACCTTCTTACGATTAATAGTAAAAAGTTAAAAAGCATACTAAGTGTTTGAAAAAGTAAGTTCTCATCAATCTTGTAGGCTAAAGAAAAACCAGGAAGTATTGTTCACGTGGACGATGCAATACAATTCTTGCAATTGAGTCGTGGATCTGATTTGTCCGGTGGAGCTGGCGATGTGTTCGAACAAAGTCTCAGCGCAGCAGTCGCTGGAAGACCAGGTTCCGGTGGGGACGCACCAGCTCCAAGTGCTTTAAGCAAAGTCACGCAGTTGACCGGATTTTCTGACCCGGTCTATGCAGAGGCTCTTGTACACGTTAATCAGTATGATATTGTGCTCGACGTTTTAATCGTTAATCAAACTGACGATACTCTGCAAAATTGCACTTTAGAATTAGCGACCATGGGTGATCTGAAGCTTGTTGAAAGGCCACAACCTATCGTGCTTGCTCCTAGGGACTTTGCAAGTATAAAAGCAAATGTTAAAGTTGCATCCACCGAAAATGGCATCATTTTCGGAAATATAGGTATTATAAATGTTATAAATAATAATGATATTACGGATGTATTAAAATTGAAGTGACAATCATCTTTAAATCTGTTTTACAGTGTATGACGTATCCGGAGCAGGATCAGACAGAAGTGTCGTTGTTTTAAATGATATACATATCGATATTATGGATTATATCGTGCCAGCAACGTGCACCGATGCCGAGTTCCGGCAAATGTGGGCAGAATTTGAATGGGAGAATAAGGTTTCCGTAAATACGACATTGTCCGATTTGAGAGAGTACCTTGCTCATTTGTTAAAATCCACAAATATGCGTTGTCTTACTCCAGAAAAGGTATATATTGATATTCTATCATATATTATTACATGACATCGTATTTATTTCCATGATATATAAATAGCGGCTGTAATATTTGTTGCAAAATAAATGAATCTCTATGTTTTCAGGCACTTTCTGGTCAGTGTGGATTTATGGCTGCAAATATGTACGCAAAATCAATATTTGGGGAGGATGCGTTAGCGAATATGTCTATCGAAAAGCCGTTAAACAAACCAGACGCACCAGTAGTTGGTCACATTCGTATTAGAGCAAAAAGTCAGGGTATGGCTTTGTCGCTAGGAGATAAAATTAATTCCACGCAAAAAGGACCACAGAGCAAAGTAGTGCAAGCTGCTTAAAGTATATTTGTTTTCTATTTTGCTCAGTATTCGGACTCTTACGGATGAGAAATATGCCCAAGTTGATTGTACCAATTTTAAAAATTGGGCATTTTTGTCATGGCCATCTGTCAATTCTATATTCAAATCTATGTTATCATTCTATTGAAGTATATTTCGTACTGTATAAGTCCGTATTAATTTATAATTATTTGTATTTTATTTCCTTCAAACATGCATCAGTAATCCCATACGACGGATGCACGTTGCTGAACCTATGTACTCTTAAGTGATGAAATAAATGTACACCATACTTTATCTATAAGACAATCTTATATTTCCTTTTATTACAGCCTGTATGAAAAAAGCTACCCTTTATCGGAATAATAAAACATGAATATCTTACATGATATAGACATCGATTTACTTTTATACGTATACCACTAAAACTTTGCATTTGATACTGTTGCATTAATCATGACACTACACAACCAGTTTAATAAAAAAATGTATCACACACCATTTTACACTATATTCGATATTATATTGAACTGGTATCATCACTCGCTCTTACTTTGTTGGGACCACAAATATAACTTGTTCATTGTCTTTTCACAGACGTTACTCACAACCACCCCCCTTTTCGAGGAGATCTATTTTTTGAAATTCGTGGAGATTTAGGTGCAAGATTTACGAGTTTCTCTTTATCTTCCGCTGTACTTGATCCTACACCAGAAATTTTTCTAGGACTAAGTTTAGCTTTTGATCTTGATCTTATAGGCCCTACATCTTCTGCATGTATAAAATTATTCGTCGTATTAGGAGATCGACTTCGAATCGTTCTTGGAGATAAGGACGACTTTTTAGAGCTAATCGTGGGCTGTAGAGAAATTGTGGATGGCGTTTCTGCAAAAAAGAAAGTAATTAATTATGTTCATCTAATACGAAGCACCCTTTTTTGAGTTCCAAATCATTCAATTATTATTTATATCATGCAAGAAAAATTTTCCAGACATAATGGCAGGTTGAATAGGAATCTACTGTTTGGTAATCTTCATTTAAGCCAAAAGTCAAAAGTGGGAGTTAAAGCATTGAACTTTTGTGATTGAAATCTTAAATAAAACGACTCTCATGTCAAGTATATTTGGTTGTAGTGCTAAAATGAGTAATTTCTTACGTCATCAGATACTTAAATTATTCAAATTAAACTTAATTATTACCAGAAGATTGCTGATGCGTTGGCGTCGTAGAGTTTGCAAATTTCCTTTGATTAATCTCAGGTAACGCACGTATTGTTACCAGTGGAGGAATTTTATTCGATTTTTCATCAACGTAGTTCACAGATTCGGAAGTCTGCAAGAAATAAATATATCAATTTCATATATAGCAATTCCATCATATATAGAATAAATATACAGATATCTGACGAGCCAAATATTAAAAAAAAAATATTCCTTAACGTTGATCGCCATTGGGGTGACCGAAAACCAGCGCTACTGAATTTAATGAAACTTCATGTGAGTTTAAAATTGCTATATTTACGAATTAGCTAATGTATTCAATATTTAAATATTGCTATTAAAAAAGTAAAGTACTATCAATTATTTATATATTTATGACTTTAAGGTTTCTGTTCTGTAAAGATTTGATTTTAATAGAAAAATTTTCACTTCGGTAATAATTATGAAACTAGCGAAATACAAGTGGAGTTCAATGTGTTAATGAAGAAGTAAACACAATTACACCTAGGATTCTTAATAAAATACTTTGTTAATTGCTCCAAAACTTTGGTTTTTGGACGACAATATTGTCCGTATTAATTCCGACCCTTTTTTTTAAACTACAATTACCTGAATAATTGGAATGTCAGAAGGTTCCGGTGTAACAGCGGGCTTAGGAATGTTTTTAAAAGTTTTGTTTTTCGATGTATCAGTCTCCACTATATCTTCCAAGACATGTAGTATCGTGTTCGCTGTACTTTCAGGTAATTCTACAGGTGCTACAGGAGGCAGAGGACTTTTGTTAGTCAGTCGCCGTGCTTCCTCCATAGCTTTCTTTAAGCTTTGTTGACTCTGCAGAGATGCTTTACTGTTGCTCTTGCCAATTTGTGAACTTTTAACAGCGCTGTCCACTACCTGAAAATGTAATATAAATTGTTTCGCAGATATTTTCCGGGAAACCTATTTAACACGTTGACACCGATGCAAAATTCGCGAGTCATCCGCATCGGGCGGCGATTGCGCCTACCCATCTCCCCTCAATGAGCCGTGACCCACCGGTGGGTCACGCCACCCGATGAAGCATACAAGCGGGACCCACCGGTGGATCACGCCGGTGTCAACGTGTTAAACTTATTTATTAGAAAAATTAATATCCCATGTAATATAACTGTTAGACCATTTTCATAATTATCGGCAGAATTGTACAATTTTGAATATATTTACAATAGAAACAATGAAGTTCACGTACTTGACACCAACGATGATTAGCGGACTTTAATACAGCTAATCTAGCGACTCTTTTCCACCTGGCAGTATAGTCTTCACCATCCGGTGGTTGTTGAAGAGATAATTCTTCTTCTGCATTAGCTTCGACATCTACTCCCGCGAGAGGCCCTGCTACTTGAAAGTCCTTCATCAACCGTCTTTCCCATATTTTCATTTTCTTTCCTAAAACAGCTGGATAAATGGACGAAGTTCCGTCAGTAAAAATAAGTTTTAAATTATTACAAGTTCAGTTTTAAATCAACTAAGTCGGCCAACCTCGTTAAATTAATATTAAATGTACAATTTCCAGTTTCTCTGCGTACGATATTTCTAAATGTCTTTTTAAAGTTGACAATTGTTTCAGAAAATCAGGATGCAGATTCATTTAATTCGAAATTATAATAGGATAAACATTTATAGAACCATGGAAAGTTTGTGAGAAAAATTATAAATATTTTTCGGATTGTAAGATAATTATATATTTGAATGATCGTAGAAAAATAAAAAAATGTTCGTATATTTAAATGCTGAGAGACACTTATATATAAATTATAGAAGTCTTTTTAAGTTACCAAGTGTTCAAATCAAATGTAAGATTCAAATCCTTTTGTAGCTTTTCCTTATGAAAACGAAAGTTACCTTTACTTTTCAGTTTTGGAATAAATTCGATTGTAAGAATTGGACTCATTCCCATGTCTAATGCATTCCACAGTAGATCAATTTAAAAAAATGTGCTAACAATAAGTTGTAAAAAAATTAATTATCCGTAAAACTCGTAAACAATTTTATCCTACAACATATCGGCAAGTATGTCTTACAATTTTTTTCGCTACATCCTACAAAATTTGAGAAATCAATTTTTAAAGTATAATAAAAGCAAATCAATTTAACCCCTTGCCTTACAATGAAGTACGTCACACGTGACGCGGTAAATGGAATAGAAAATTTTTCCAAAAACTGTTAAATTAAAAGTGTCTGTAGGTCAGGAGACATTGAAATTAGTTCTATGCTACGAATATTGCGTCAACTTATACCGGTTTATTGGAAATCACAGATAGATTATTACTCCAACAATTAATTCAGAGTTATTCCGCGTTTGGTCAAAAAGAAATCGTAAGACAAGGGGTTAATACTCAAAGAAAATAAATGTGCCGGTGATTATAAAAGTAAATTAATTACTAATAATAAATTTACTAAATAATTTTTTTGGTTTGCTTGTTTCTGAAACTATTGTCACAGTGTTAAAATAAAAATAATTTATGAAAATTATTTCATAAGTGTAAAACAGACTGTTTTAAACACATTTAATCTTGAAATCACGTCAAATATCTAAATTGAATGTTAAAATATCTTAGATTAGAAAATGAATAAACCTCCAAGTCGGGATCATGGAAGGTAATGGGTTAAAAACTTTTGAAAGTTAAGCTTATCACATATCTTATATCGCAGCAATTTCCAACATGGTGAAACCGTTTTTCAAAATTGATGAAATATTGAATCGTTTAACGGCATTGATACCTGTCTCATTCTACAGAATCCAAAGCCCATCACAAAAGAAAAGTTTAACAAGGGAACATCCCGACGTGTAAATCACCGATTTTTTTGAAATTTTAGTATGACATAGCCGTCGCTAAAATGTTTGACCCGTATTTTTTTTAGGCAACCGTCCACGTTAAAGGGGTGAAAACTACCCTCAAAGTTGAAAAAAAGTATTTTTTATCATATTGTTTAAACAAATGGATTTTTAAAAAAATGTTTATACCATTGGATTCGTGGTCGAAATACGTTAATTTTCAGTCCTTACGAAATTTTCGTATCTCTAATAGTTTCGGAGATATTCGATAAAATAGTTTTTGTTACCACAACTTTGGGGGCGGTTTTCACCCCTTTAACGTGGACGGTTGCCGATAAAACAAAGTAGGTGTCAAATATTTACACAAAATCCACCTTTTACTATAGTTTCATAAGAATTGGTGATTTACAGTTGGGGATAGTCATACATGGTATTGATGTGACTCTACAACAGACAGACCTGAAAAATTGAACAATTCTGGGGAGGTGTGCTTTATATATTTACAATTTTCAAATATAAACTGCTTTAACTTATATATAGCTGCTTTAGAATGCTCCTGGTGGTAGAAAATATTTGTTATGCCAATAACAATGAATACCACTATTGCAATAATAATTAAAAATTATTTATTAATCAATCGCATTTTGTAAATTTATATAAAAGCAATATGGGTGACTGACAATAAAATCTGACCTTTCAGAGCAGTCATACATGTATATACGAAAGAATAACTTGACAAGTACGCAAGGGTAAAAATTGAAAATGCAATAACTTTTTTTGTAATACAAATATCAAATTTTCAATTTATCCGTATTTTGTCTTTCGATATATAGCATTCACAAACAAATATTCCAAATAAATTGATTGAAATTTAACTGACAAAATGATTCAAAAAGTGGTATTTTTTCGCATATTATTTAAACAAATGGATTTTTAAAAAATGTTTCTAATAGTTTTCGAGATATTCGATAAAGAAGTTTCAGGACCCCAACTTTGAGGGTGGTTTTCACCCCTTTAACGCGGACGGTGTCGATAAAAAAAATACGGGTCAAATATTTTCGCGAGGACTATATCATACTAAAATTTCATTAAAATCGGTGATTTACACCTCGGGATGTTCCCTTGTAAGTACTTCGAAAAGAACAAATAAAAGAACTAAATGATTTAGACTACAGTCATAATTATCAACTTCGGTACATACACGTAACATTTACTGTCTAGAACAGATTCACAAATCATACTTCTGCGACATTTTATACATCCCCTTTGAGCTATCTCATCGCGCCCCGTTTTCCATGACACTTACTTTTCTCTTTAGTGTCAGCGCCGGCGATGTCCATGCCATTTCTGCGAAGAATATCGAGGAGTTCGCAACGCCAAGAAGACAAATCCGACTTGAGCTCGTGAATGTCGTCCTCGGTAACAGGTTCCATTTCGTGTTCCGAGTGTGCATTCACGACGTATCGCCAGATCAGCGCTCTCATTACACCGCCGTACCTGACGAAAACGAATGAAACTGTCACAAAGGATTAGGATTGAAAATGCTCGTCGATTATTCGACGATTGTTTCACGGACGAGTAGACTTTCATAAGGCTAAAACGTCGTATTCTAGGAATAAGTTATTACTTGTGCTCGTGTGCTCGTTTACGTTCACCGGTTTCTTTAGTTTCGCTCTTCTTGAAGCCACAGATCCTGAGGAAGAGCTTTGGGGGTGGGAAGATATTGAAAGGCGGTGGTAATGTGCCACCTTCCTCGAAATAGCTCATCCATAGTTTCGTTCTTGCGAATTTCCATTCGGTATCGGCACGTTCCTGCGGAGAGAAGTTAATTTTGCGGTGAATGCACGTTCAAGAGGTTCGCTGACGTATTGGAGTATTGATAATTCAAAGCTTTGCGTGACGCAGGATGGATTTGTGACGTGTAGTTAACTTTTGATTAATATTCTGTAACGTGTTTGAATGTAGATGATAGTTGTACGTGAAAAGTATTTGGAGGTGATTATGAGATACTCTATCGTATGGAGTTAGGGAAAATGTGGAGTGTTGATATTTAAAGTACAATAGGACTCCGTATAACGTGATACTTATTCTCACTCGATGTACTCTAACTTGATATAAAATTTGTGTTACGTCTCACAAGGAGAACGCAAGGCATTCGGATCGCCGATTTTAATTTGACATACTCATAGAGTAAGTCATCCTCATTAACACATTAAGCGCCGGATTCATTGGCTTGTCTCTGTGCAATAAGTAGGTAAAAAAGAATATTTGATATTTTATGCATTTTCGCAATAATTTTTTTCCTTGACCCAACGATTCTAATCCCTTCATAATTCTTCATATCACGCGAAAGTCTCTAAAGGCGATCATTTTTCGATCTGAGAGCTGCAGAAGTATCCATATAAAGAAATAAAAAATCCCACATTATCGCGGGACCGGCACTTAATGTGTTAAGAACATACCCTATTATAAGGGCAGACGGTCAATAGTTTTTGAAATATTTATAATTAAAGTTTCATTAGTCTTCTTATAAAGAATTGTTGAACGTAACACCAAGAGCTGCCATGGCACAATGACAACGTCCTGACAATTAGTACTGTAGCAGTGCCAGAGCATGAAGAGATAGTGCAGAGTTAAGCGCGAGTATAAGTATAAAGACAGAGAGAAAGAGAGAGAGAGAGAGAGAGCAACGAAGAAGTGTGTATGTGTGAGAGGGAGTGAAAGAGGGTTGTAGGAGAAAGTGCCTGCGATATGATAAGGGTGTGTGACTATGTATGTTTTTATGTGTGGGGCGTGGGGCTTTTGAAAGAAACCGAATGCGCAAGAAGGCCTAGAGTATGTTTTGGCGCAACAGTGAGCGGAATATATTTTGAGTCTTTTTTTTCTAATAGTAAAATAGCGTACCTCAGTGTAATAGTGATCTAGCGAACAGTGTGTTTGAACAGTGTAATATAGTTTCTGTGTAGTTAGTATTTTCTTTTTTGTTATATTTTATATTTTTTATATTTTAATGAGACTCTCTTCCAAGATCGAACAGTACCACGGGGTTGAAAACCAATTAGTGAAATTCAAAAGGAAAATTACAAAATTGTTTACTTCTGTATTTTAGAATCGAGCTTTCCTTGTAGTGGTATTTTATATTTATTTCTTTGATGAGTAATGGAAGACATGTATTGTTGTAAATTAATTTTTGACGATGTTTTTACGGTTATTTCTTAACATTCTGAAGTGTATTTTTTATTTTAGTATAGTAGGGACTATTACCTCGATTACGGCATAGCTATTGCTCATCATAGCAATCAGTAAGTTTAGAAGAACAATTACATTAATGACAGAGTACGAACCAAACATCAATAATCCCCAAAATCGTGTATATGACTTGATTCCTGAAAATATTATATTAATTCATTATTGAGTAATGTTATACTTAACTCTTTGCACTCGCAGCTATCTCTGATATTATCTATTAACTGCTTAGCTGCACTTTACTATTTGCTACCTTGTGCCATTTCAATAGAAACGTTCAGGTAAACATACATTTTTTAAAATGTTACGGTGCAATAAGTTCATCCTCTGTAATCACTAACAAATTCAAACGTCTGCTTAGAGGGGGCAACCGAGTCATATGGTAGACTTACGATGTCCCTTATTGTTAGACATCAGAGTGCAAAGACTTAGTTGAAAATTGTAACAAAGATATAACTACTTATAAAAAAACGAGCACGTGATATTAACTACAAATATTCTTATTAAGGTTCTGTTTGTAGAGCTAATATTAATTCTTCTTCTTCTTTTATCATTTCCGAATTTAATTATGATGATTATTTATATTATAACTCTACAGTTTTAGGTGTTTGCAGAACCGGCGATTATATTATATAATTATTTAGTATACATTTCCATAGATTTACTACTAACTTACAACTGTTTTCTACAATACTTTTGTTTATGCATCAAGTGGAACGCACCAGTGAGTTCGAATGTCTCAATACTGATGCTACCGAAACTGGCCCAAAACAGACTCTGGCAGGATTCAAATAGATTACTAAACCTAGAAATATAAATTTATTACTACAGCTCTAAATATATAATACATGAAATACGCCAAGAGCTATTGAGAAAACTTTCTAACAAACGCGTCAAATCTGCCGATTGAATTATCCTGCCCACCTTCTCCACTTTAGGCAGGCCTCACTCGCAGAATCCCATGAAGGATCCGCGATTCCGCTGTAACATTTTCTTCTCTCCAACTCAGCGAAATACCAGAGCAATTGATTTAAACCGCAGGCGAAAGCGAAAAGCACCAAGGTATAGATGAAAAAGAATTTTACGATATCAATTACCATCCTGCCTAAGGATATCTATAACAATATGACCGCCACTATAGCATACAAACTTGATATATAAATTTTTATCAATTTAATTAAAACAGATTTTTAAAGTGCTGAGATATTAAAATGATAAACTGCTTTATTTTGACACGGAACATGTAGATTCCGTAATGAAAATCCTCAAAAATCACCACAGTGAATGTCACAAAAACAAGTTTCATTTCTAAACGTAAATAATTCAGTATATAATTCAAGATTCTTTCTTAAGTTAAACAATGAATTTGTTCAATCTTATGCAAATAATTTGTTTAGAAAGAATCACGAATTATATAGTTCATTATTCAATGATTTAATTCAGTGAGTTTATAAACTTGATCATTGTATGCGTCCTTAAAGAATATTATTGTTCATGTAAAATAATTTTATATTCATTACACTATATTTAATATAAAAAAGTTATACAAAAGACGAAAGGTGTGGTGACGATACCTGAAGGGGACCCAGATGTGGATTAATGCTAAACAGATGTATCAATTTCAATGCACTACATATGTTCGCAGCGGCAAAGAGACCTTCGGCAATCAACTGTGGATCAAAATCACTCCAACTCTCTCTCGGTATCAAAGCTGCTAGTGGATCGTCCACTATTTCCGATTTTTGTTGAATATACGCAGCAGTTCTTAACACACCAGTTGCGATGTAAAGGGAATTTTTAGTGAAATCAATAAAATTCCACATGTCCCGCAAATATGCTTTGAGACCATCAACGTATGCCTTGAAATTTTGAGAAAAAAATGTCATTTGCATTATCGTTTATTTAATATTGTGTTTGTTATATGAAATGCAAATGAAAAATGTTAATTTCACATTATTTTTACTTCATAACAAGTAATTTGTGTTATAACAATGAACATCTATTTTATAATTATTAATTGTGTCTTGTACCTCTCTCATTTCTTGCCAAATAAATCCGAGAACATACAGAACGACGATACCCTCTAAAAACGTTGGTGCACGACCTCTCTGTCGGATTAATTCTCCTTCGAGATTTTTCTTCATTTCATCGCTTCCTAAGATTTTAACTATCTCAACTTCGGCACGTTGGGAGACCAACACGAGAACAACTGTAATTATCATATTTCCTATCAAACTACTCGAATGTCATTTTCGAATATAAATTTCTGTTTGCAAATTATTACAAATTTGAGATGTTGTAATACGAGCAAAACCGATTTTTTAAATGTAATTAATGCAGATGATGTCTGGACTTGAATTACACTATATCGGTGCACTTACTATGTGCATCTGTCTGTTACACTATCATATTAATTTATACTGTAATAGTGTTAAATATAAGCGATTAATTAATTAATCCTGCTTATATGGAAATTTTCAATTTAGAACGAGCAGATTGGGAAAACTTACATAAGAAGAAGACATACGAGGCGGCGTGCACTAGAAACTTAACGAATGGCTTTCGCATTAGTTGGCCCGTTTTCGATTCAGGAATCAACAAGTACATTACACAATAAAACGGAAAAAGAACTGCTGTTTTTGCAAGAATTCCGAATCTTTGCCATGTAGACATTCTTCGAAATCCAGGAAGGCCATCGTACCTTTCACACAAATTGAAAGAATGTCGATTAAAGTGGTACGAAATTAATCATTATTTTTCTACACTTTCATTTGTTATAATTTATATTTCAACTATAGGCACATTATCGATGAAGATATGAGAAATGTATAAACATTTATTAGTTTAATTATTTTCAAAGTCTTAACAGTTGTATCATCTGCTGGAAGAGTAATTATAGAACTTTTGATTGATTTTTATAAGCGTCAATACCTATACAAATTTTATTACTCCGTTTGTATTAATCTTTCTACAGTTGAGATTTCTTTAATTTAATTTTTCCTCTGTACTTATTTCTGGTTTAGTCTTTACTTTTTAAGTGCTCCTTTATACTTGAATCTTAGACAAATCTATTAAAACATGTTTCTCTTATGCATCTGTCATTTATATTAACACAATGGTTGACCGGCAGTTTTATTGAAAAATGATCTCATGACACCAGCTATTATTTCGTAACTAGATGTGTAACTGAAATAATATAAATAAACTTTAATAAATTTTATTTGTTATTCAACTTTTATTATGTCTTTCTCAACGTTATTTTATTTAGAAATTTTATTTATTATTTCTTTTTTATATGATAAGCAGTATATCAATCACCTACGTGTAAAAAATACAACAGCTTTTACAACCATATCTAATCTAGTGTTATTTTTTCTTTGATGATGACATTTTATATACTAGTTGGATTTGTTAAATTTTGCAACAAATACAAGGCGGATCTGATAAGCGAAAAGCGCGGTTTTAACATGTTGACCAACAATCACGTTATATGATTACCAATAAGAGAGAAGAACCACCATAAAAAAAAACACATCACGAGTTAGCTCGTTACCGGTCAACAATGTGTTAACAGTAACCACAATTTGAATGTATAATATTTCGTTAATTACATTAGGTTATCGAAGGACGTCATATGACGTTCCCGGTTAACAATGTGTTAATTGCAATGAAAGTTATTATTATTATTAAACTTGTAAAACTCACCATATCGCAGCTAAAAGTTGCTGAACGTGCGAATGGGCCACAAACTTCTTCTGTTTATATTGTATTGCCAATTCTAATCGGGCCAATTGTTTGGTAGATAAGCCAGTTTCCTCGACAGGATCATAATTCAGAATAGTATGTAATTCATCCGTTGTTCGCACTTGCTGTAGTAAGTTAACGGCGAATCTAATTACAATTATATCGTTAATTAATGCAAGGAAATTAAAAGAACTTCTGCATAAGGAAATGTAGATCTTAACGATCTTTCAGTTGGATAAAAAGTAATTTGCTATGTTAATGAACATGTATCACAAATATTTAATTTCTTTTACCGAAAGATATGAGGCAATTACGGGCGAACATAGAAATGTCCTAAGACTTCGAAACTTTGAAAATATTGAATTGTTCGCTAGTTTTAGAGTACATCAAGTATAATGTTACGGAGTAGACCATTTTTGGGAAATGCTTAAAAATTTAATCGTTTAGTGTAGTAGGTTGTCATTCAAAAATTTATTAATACATACAACAAAGTGAAATTTATTCCAAAGTGGTAAGAATTTCAATGTTTTGCAAAATAGGGTCCTTAGGAAGCTTTCATAGGATCGCCATATGTTTTTATACTTTAACACTAGATTTACGGATGTTAATTATATACCTATTTTTACTGAAGTGAGCCAATTTGATTCACACAAAAAGATTGAAGTTTTTTGCAAAGAAGACAGTTCCTAATCAATTTAAATGAAAGATTTATTATTAAAAAATTCATTGAAACCTTTTTTACATAGAAACTCTGTTTTTGATATACATTTTCACTAAAAATGCTCTGTTCACGCGCAATGTATGTACAATTTGAAATGATGACAGGAGTGGGTAGGTAAGAAAGATAATGTAGCGGTGTCGCGAAAACAAGAGGATGGCTCTCATACAAATAAACATTGTATGCAAAGAGAGAAAAATTAGAGGAGAGACAAATCACCTGCGGCTTAAAAGCTGCAAGGTACCCTAATCTGATGGAAGTTACAAATTTTATATGTTACGCGATTAACTGTTAATTCATTTTATGAGTCAAATTGGCTCACAACCGTAAAAATAGGTATACCACATTCGATAATGCGAAATGAAGCGGTCTGTGGTGGAAATGAATCAACATTTACATATATTTCATTATGTGACAAAAAACCAACATATGTTTTTCAAAAATAAGATTTAGCTTTTATATATATAATAATCAAATTTTCAATGAGTCAAATTGACTCAGTTCGTAAATCTAGTGTTAATTGCATTTTATTTTAGAACAATAAAACTTCATGTTCTCAATCTTTGAAAGTTGTAGAAGAACATTAATGGTTTCCTTAAATCATTTTAATAGATGCAATTATTTTGAGATCGTTTATAAGATCGTTTATAACAAATTCCCAATATTGTCCTTACTTTTCTACCTGTCGTCGAAGTTTTAAATATTCGTTTCGACTTTCCGGTTCTGCAATCGTCAAATCTCTGAGTTCCCAGCTTAATTGGAAAGCAGTTAGCAACGGATCCGGCGAGCTTAAAGCTATCAAACTAGGACTTGCTAGAGCTTTATATTCCGAAATCCTAGTGGACGACAGTTTCAGGGGATCACCTGAATGGCAAAGTGTTAAAACTTCTTAAACGTTGAGCTATATAAAGTTTACAACATCACAGATTACATTTACCCATTTAAACTTTATTAATCGCATTTCTCGTATTTCTACTAAAAAATTTTTTTAATTTTCATTTCAAAAACTCACATGTTTATGCATTTTGCAGTTCTCGCGAAATTAAGCTTAATTCAAATTTCACGGTAGAAGATATGTGTATTATATTCATCAGTCAATTCTTAAATGTAACGGGTTAAAGGGAAGCAAAATTTTCATTGCTACATATTTAAGCGAGTACAGGTAGCCCTCCTACAACACGGTATCCTGTAACACGATAACTAAATTGCAAAAACCTTTATACAACACTGTATTTCTACAGCCGCAGCGAAGGTTGCCGTCTTAAAGATACAGTACGGCGTAAACTATTATGATTTCATCTTCGTGGCTTGAAAAAAAAAGTATTTCACGCTGCTGATCGGTAGTCTGCGTCGGGCCATGGTGTGTCAAAGAATAACTTTTTCGTCTTTAAGATATTAAGGAGAAATTAACATTGACCCGGTAAGAACCAGAAAGCAAAGTAAAATCACAGATTTTTAAAGAGGAAAGAAGGTACAAAAACTTTAAATGAAGAAAAAAGTTCTGAAATTGAGGGCGATATCATTCCACCAAAAAAACGTTCTCGACTGATTATACTGAGCAGTGACGGTGAAGAAAATTAAATTATAGTTGCATTAAATTAAAATAACATTTTCTTTGTTTTGTGTTGTACATACATTTATATTTTTAATAAAAATTAAGTTATTTATGTAGAATTTAAAAAAAAATTGTTTTTCATAAGTTCTCGGAACGCAACCCCTCTTTTTGTACTTGCTCTGGATCTCATACAACACGGTTTCACCCAACACGGCATTTTCTAGGAACTTATCTACCGTGTTATAGGAGGGTTACCTGTATTTGTTTCTATTAATTATTTCGCAAGAATTGAACATAAAGAACTTTCATATGGGAAGAAAAAATGTCTCACCTGTTGTTGAACGAAGACAATCGTTGCATCCGCATCTGATGTCATGTGGCATCGGCAAAGTTGCTCCACGGTCTAATAATAATTTCAAAATTTCGTAATTATTTCGCTGAGCTGCCAAAATCAACGGGGTTATTTCCAATGGGTATTTTGCCGAAGCTGGATCGACTTTCTGCCAACTGTGAACGGCTTCACATTCGGCTGTAAAATGAAATAATTTAAATGCATCTTTTTATACTCATTGTGTTATATCGTCAAATTTTTCATTATTAATTATTGCTGTCAATTTAATCCTATTAAACTGCCTACCATATTTCTAAATCAATTTAAAATATATCACGTTTATCTGATGACACTGAAGTTATTTATACAAGATTTGGGAATCGAAACATTTAAACTTTTTACTACATCATTTAATTTCTTTCGAACAAAGTGTATTGTACAAAAACAAAGTATACGAATATAAATGTAGGAATGTACCTAATTAATCATTCGTATTTCAGCACTACAATTACAAATAGTTCGTTTAAAAAGTTTAAAAGTACTGATTTAATACGTCGAATAAATAAAAATGAAAGTGGAAAAAACCTGAACGTTTTAATTTCAGAAAAACGTTAATTATTTGAAAAGTCGTCAAAAAAAAACTAAGAATCTGAGTACAACTGATTTCATAAATCTGTGTTTACACTCATATACATACAACCCCGTTCGTTCGTCATATTAGTCATCAGAAGTTCTTCATGTTCCAACAGTAATTCGACAGCTTCGACGAATTCCTGGTCAATTGCCCGAAGAAGAGCATCTTTTGTTTCGACTCCCAATACGACGAGCAGCTCGACCATTTCTAAATTTTCCGATTCAATTGCCAGTGTCAAAGCTCCACGTCCTAAACTGTCCATGCAATTTATGTCCAGCGATTTTCCCTAAAAGTTAAACGTGTCGTTTGCTCAAGAGATAATAATATTTGGCAAGTACAGTAATCCTCCCTATAACACGGTACTCTTATAACGCGTTATCATATAACGCGATTTCATGTCCCTCGTATAACACGTTTTTTCCCCCCATATAACGCGGGGATTCCCCACGTTATATTTCTGCACTGTGAAATTTATAATGAATTTTTACATAATCAATTTAAATGCAGATTATTGACGAAGTAGATGAAAAATTATGTACAGAAAACCTGAATAAAATAGTAAAACTGGGAAAACAATTGGAAATGCTTGTTACGAATTATGATTCTTCAGCGGAACGATCTAGTGAATTTAAAATAAATCTTCAATACTGTATTGCACCATATGTAAAAATTGAGAAAAAACATAAAATAGAAAACGAAGAATCATTAGATAGTGAATTTTCAATTAATATAGAGGAACAAGAAGATAAGCTCTTAAGTAAAGAAAATAACAGAGATTCAAATTGTGAAATCTTTGAACATTTTATTAAAAAAAGATGTCGGTGGAACGTTATTTCAGATAGCTCCGACAGCGAATAAACATGTAACATAACTATTTTTGGAATTATGTAATTTTTTTTAAATTAACTGTTTTTTTAGTTATATATGTATAAGTTGTTTATTTAAAATGTTCTTAGTTTGATTTTAATAGAATGCACATATTTCGCACATATTTAGTTTTTCCTTAATATTCGATTTACTTGAATCATTTGTATATAACGCGTTATACGGGGTCATAGAGGGCGTTATACGAGAATACTCCTATAACGCGTTTTCCTATAACGCGGAACGAATCAACCGTGTTATAAAGGGGATTACTGTATATCTTCTTTGACAGAATACTTCGTCGATTTATCAATGCTATTGTGTTAACGTGCTCACATCGCTCTTATTTTTATTGGCTGCTTGAATGAATCTCTTCACGTTCGAAAGGTCACCTCTTTCGACAGCTAACAGATATTTCTTCTCTTCTATGTTTAATGGCCTCGGAAGATGAAGAACGTAAGTCTCAACGTCATTCGAAGGTGCTTCCACTTCTTTCTCTGACTTCTCGCAGCTCATCTTCATTTACGACTTTGACAAAAACTTTTGACGAAGTATATTTTACCTTTCATCAAAGTGTTTCGTAGAAATTTTAATTATTATTGGTGACGTATTCTTTATATTATTAGTTAATTCAATTATTCGCAATGAAATTGTTTCGAAGATGTACCTACTTTTGTTATTGCTATTATTCTACTTTATATTATTTTGTATTCAGAATGGTTTTTGCATTTATCAATTAAGTACAATTAATTTGCAGTAAGTTTTTTTTATCATTTATTATGCATTTTTATCTGCTTCTGTTAATAATTGTAGATTCTCAAGAAAATTTTATATGCAGATATAAAGTGTCCGCCAAATCAAAAGCAATTTAATAGAAAATTCGTTACAGTGATCGAAACAAAACTTGAAGAACCTTAGTGTTTCAAAACATAAGAAGAAAAAGAACATTTTATTTTCTATTTCTTATATTAACTTTTCAACGAAGAATATAAATTGCAAATTTCCATCGTGACACTTTGTTTAACGAATATACGATTACTCAGGAAGAAGTACTTAAAATTCAATTACTTCAATGATCAATGAATTATTACAGTTCCGTATGATTTTTGAAATACATCATATTTCATTTTATAATTTACTAATAAGGACAATTTTTCCTTATTTACCTTCCGTCGAGGATATCCTTTTCTTTCACTCGTTAATATTGAAGAAGTAAAATTAATCGGCGCAGGAGAAGAAATCAGTGAACACTAGAGACTGACACATTCCCGAGGGATGGATGATTGCAAATGAAAGTTTCAAGAACGGCTAAGCAAGATTCAGTTGATGGTACAGCTTATATAGGGGATGATGGAAATCGAATTACGCGTATTAACCGAGACCCTGTTTATTTGCCCGGTCGTTTACGGTGTCACAGAATACGATAGCTGTCTGCGCACATGTCGCGGACTAATTTGCTTATCGATATCTCGTTAACCACGTGAGGGTTGGCTACTGAGTGAACAAGAAGAAACCGGAAGAGGAAAGAATGAGATTGAAAATGGAAGAATATTTTAAGTATCAATATAAATTGAAGCATAGCAGTCATACGGCATGTAGCATGGAGTTTATAAACGTTGCAAAGTAATATGTGAATCTAAAAACGTGATGATTATTTCTTACACATAAACTTTCCAGGTACAAGTTGCTGTTAGTGTCGGAAAAGACTTACACCGAAATGATTTTGAATGTTACTGCGCAAAACGTAATTATGTAATTTTTCGAAAATTATTATCATCTTCGTGGAAAAATTCTTTGTTTTTCTTACTGAGATTATTTTTACAAGCTGTGATTTTGTTAAGTATTAACTATATTTATTCTAAATATGGAATGTGAAGCAAATAGTTAAAATTTAAATTAATATTAACTGGTAGAATTATTTATTATGAAGAACAAATGATAATCGTATGTGGCGCATAAAGGCCTAAAGGTGGGATACAAAGACGTTTGTTTGATTGTGATACAGGTGAACTTCCTTACGCAAAGTTTTCTTACAATTAGTTTTCTTCTTGTTTCTGAGTTCCTTTTATGTCGAAATATACGTTATACTACTACGACAATACCCGTATTCAGTGCAAATAACAATGCATAAGCCAAAATAATTTTTAATCGTGCCAAAATTTCAAGAATTAGATACTTTAACAAGAGAATTTTAGTATTAATTAAAAAGTCACTGTATTTGATTTTCTTCCATGAAAGTACTATTAGTCGGAGGGTGCAAAAATCACATTAATAATAACACTGACAATTTATATGACGCAAGACTTGATATCTTCCTTTCTTTAAAATGAAATTGAATATTTCCTTACTATCATTCTTCTTGATGTTCTAATGAATTGACAAAATCATTCGTTAACTTTAATTTCTATTTTTAAAATTTCACTCACAGTCATTATTCTTCTTCCTCTAAAGTCCTGAATGCCACAAACAGAAGCCAGCCACACAGTTAACCATAGCGTTGACAAATAAATATTTACTTATTTGGTTATTGATTTGGGACGTTCTGCAGTTTCGAATCAACAGTTTGTTGGCAGAAAGTTTACACGTTACCAAAATATACAGACCGATAGGAGAGGTAAAAGTTATTTGTACAAAGTCGAATGTACATTGCATTCGAAAGAAAATAAATAGCTAAAGAAATCAGAAGAACAGACAAACGAACAAATTTTAATTATAAATACGACTATATGGAAAGGCACGTCAAATAAGTCAATGAGTGAATAAGTGAATGAGAGAGACAGCGAGTGAGGACGGTGCGAAGTATGGAAAAGGTTTGCAAAAGGACAAAAGACGGTAGATCAGTTTGAGAATTATACAGGACGCAAAACAATGAGAGAGCACGTCATTCCTGCTGCCGCTTATTTTATTAATTATTCCATGTTTAATTATATCTCTTCTGTTTTTATACTTTAATAAATATTGAGTTTCATAGTACGTCCTACGTGTATTGACTATTTAAGATCATCGAAATTAGTATCGCTACATATATTCGAAACTCTATCACCGTTCTTCCAGTAATCTTCTTTATTTCACCCAAGTCGAAATATTGAATCTCATTTGAACCTTTTACTACCCAACATTTAGGAATTAAAAGGTTCAAATGAGGTTATAAATAAGATATCTTATTTTACATTGAATTTAGACCTATTTTTGTACTTTTAATTCTTAAATGTTGGGTAGTAAAAGGTTCAAATGAGGTTCAATATTTCGACTCGGGCATCCTCTGGTTCATCATTACAAATCCATTACTACTTAAATCTTCAAGAAATAAACTTTTCGCAAAATCCTTCAAATGCCGAATGAGCACATTTTCATGGATAAAACTTCAAAGCTGTTAAACGCTATGATCGCTTGTTAATGATACGTTCTACATAATAATAACCGCATAAAGAGGAACTTAAAATTCATTAAATGGTGACTCTATTAAAATTGTCTTCATCTTCTTCTTTCTACGGCTTACCGAGTTTTACACGTCGACGAGGGCGTTGCGTCCAAGGTAAAGGGAGAAAAAGCGGAGGGATGAAGCTTGCTTGGAAAGAGAGAGAATAAAAAAAAGAAAGGCTAGGTAGCTGTTTACACTGCGGCTTCATCCACTCTGCCGCCGTTGTGCTTGATGTTTGCTTAGCGGCTCCATCCACGAGGATTCAGTCTTCGACGATCACCGACAACCTACGTCCTTTTATTCCCTCATTCCTTCCTTTCTGATCTTTGCCTGCTTTTTCTTATCTCGTTTGACTAATTTGTGCTAGTTACGTAATTACCGTAACTTCAAAGCTTATAGTGATATCAGTGAGGATGAGGTAATCATTTGTACAATTGTTATATGAAGGCCGAATTAAAAGTTAATTTGTAAGAGAACGGTTCATTTCTGACCCATGGTTCCTCTCAGACATTTTGCCTACGTAACAAGACGAATACGATGAGCCAATAAAAAAAATTTGCTACCCTTTCCCGAATTTTGCGGCCGGTTTTTATCGCAAATCTCCATCGATCCAGAGGTGTAGAACAACCCCTTAAAGCCATGACCATTAATTTTTTTACACCCTGTACAGGCGGCCCTCGACTTTCGCACATAATTGGTTCCTGAAAATGTATGCGAATGTTGAATGTTCGAAAATAGAGGGATATACGAAAAATATTAAAAGTTGCACATTAATATGGTTTCTTTGTAATCTTGAGATTTTTCAACATCTAGTAGGTAATACTAGAGACAATATTACAATAGTAGAGAACCTCAGAGTCCTCTAATATTGTATTGTATTTGGGGACCTCACTCCGAGGGACAGACCGCATAGAAGCAATTTTTGAAAGAGCGACAAAAATCTTAAAAAAATTGAATTTTTAAAAATGTGCGAAAGTAGAGTGTGCGAAAATCGAGGGTCGTCTGTATATTGTTTCTTTCCAAATAGCAATAGTCTTTACTTCTATCTAATGGTATTTATTTTCGTGGATCTTACTTTTTAACGTTATTCGGTTTATTTGCAGTGATAATGTAAAAGGATCTGGCACGATATGGGAGTCAAAAGTGCTCTTCAACCGATTTTATTGGATGATGGTTCATTCGAGTGGTAACCATAAAAAAACATGATGTACTAATTTTGTTACTACATTTTATTACCAAAAAAAATTGGTTTACAATGGTTTTTCATGACCACCTATCAAATGACCCATCGGTAAATGAATTCAGTCCAAGGACACTTTTGACCCCCTTATGGTGCTAAACCCTTTGTATACATGGATGCCTCACTTGCCACTTCGATTAACTCCATGAAACAAGAAGTTGAGAAAAATGATAAAATAGTATACATTGTTTTTTAAAATTCTTCTTAAGGTAGTTGCTCCACGCAGGTACCGTCGCTAGATCGGGTTCATCCCCCCATAGAAATAAAATTAGTATTTTCTACGGAATGTATTAGGAAGTTGTTCCAAAATATAAAATATTTCATTTTAGAGTTTTTGATATTAAAATAAAACTAAAATCCAAAATTAATCATAATGCAACTTGAAAAAAATTTTTAAATCTGCACTTTAATTATGCTACGTTATTGAAACACACATTGTGCTTATTCCGTATATGTATACACGTACACTGGTTATCAGGTTATCTGTTTAACCTGTACATATGTATCTGTCTGATATACTGTCATATGGTATCTATAGTAATATCCCCTCCTCTACTAATAATTATGAAACGAAGACTTTATTTTTCCATATTTATGAAAAACTAACTGGTAACAGCATGTTTTTTTTTTCTAAATGATTCAGAATATATTATTCTATTACACTGTAGTTTTTGGTTTCAACGTTGTTTATTTTCGCCACAATAAAAATTAATATATACTACTTTCCCACGCTTTTCCAATGCAGTGTGTACAAAAGTATCATTTTTAATTGCAATTATTTAGCGTATAACGTGGTGAACGGTCATCAAATTTCACTATCATATGTATTACATATCAATTTATATATAGTTCAAGTTTGAACAACTTCTTCTTTATTTCGAATCATGAGACAACTACCTTAAATTAAAAATTCAAAAATACGATGTAGTCTGTATTACCGCATATGCATCTTTTATCTAACAACATATTGAAAGTATAAGATAGAACATCCTTAGAGTAACTGTTATTATTACGTCAATTTTTTCGTGATTAAGGGAGTTAATTGCTTTGGCAAGTGAAAGAAAATTATTAATTCAAATTGAGTCTTCGAAAATTTTTTTATTACGGAAAACCTTCATTATATAAATATATGTTCTATTAAAGATTTTAGCAAAAATGAATAATAACTCTTCTGTTACTGACGTAAATATTTAACAGAGCTAATTATACTACTCAAATGCTTTTTTGCTCAACAATTATACTATCAGCATATCTGACACCAACACTCTCATATATCCCAACAATTCCACATATTTTGCTCAAGTTGGGTCTGTAACTGATAAAATGCCTCCATGGCAGCTTTCCTTTCACTCGAAATGATTTTTTCATCGCACTTCTGATGACATCGACATGGCAGATTTACAAATGTTTTTTTCCGGTATTACTTAAATGCCCACTTGTATTTCTGTATCCTAAACCTTTTATTATTTTATGCTTTTGGACATTTCGGTCCCATTCAGTATGATTGCAGCTTCTTTTTCGTCCAATCGAATTATTTGTTGGAATTTTTTCATTGCTATGATCAGATGACGAATCCGAATAAATACGAAATCGTTTTCTACAGGCCTACTTTCTGCCAATAAGTTGTATTGAAGGACCATCCGATTCATTATTTTCCTTATTCGAATAGTTCTTATTAACATCTTCCATTTTAATATTATAATGGTTTAATTTTTTTCTCAAAAACAGTACACAGTAAAATTGAAATTTATACGTACTAGCTTCTTTGGTAATTCGAATACAACTGATTTATAATTTATATTTCTCGTACTTCGTCTAACGGAGACAATGAAATTAAAAGAACAACTTTCAGATATCTCTGTAGGAGAGAAAAAAGAGTGCACTGGGTTAACTAGACTTTTATTATGATTTATATACATTATCGGATGGAGTTAATCAGATTGGCTTCTGAAATAAATTATTTATTATTCAATGGCTAAAAAAGTTTTGTTATTTAGTGGTGTTAATACTTATTATTAGAGAAATTTATTTTGAATATATACAGTTAGGACCCAATCAAGTGCATTGATACTAAAATGTAATAAAATTCAGAAAATGGAGTTAATCGATTTGGCAAGTGAAGCATTCAGATATTACTCATCATTTATACTGTCGAATGTCTTCTTTCTTCTTAATGTTGTTTTCTTTTATATATATATTTTATTTATACTGAAATTTGTCAATTATAAATCTTCATGTCTTGTGATAGATTAAATACGTTTTTATAGAGATCAAACTACGTTCTGTCTTTCTTGGACGAAATATCGGAAAACTTTCACGTACATTTTTCGTATGTTCAACATTTTGTGCAAGGGAGCATAAACACTGTTGTATGCGTTCTATGTTCACGTAACTAAAACACTAACATGGCTGTATTTTGAAAACTTACAAGGATCTTCAAAGCCTTCGAGATTATGTAGAGAACACTGCATACAAGGGAAGAAATGTGTAATTCGTTCCGTACACGTGACATTGCTGACTCAAACAAATTTGAAAATGTCAAGAACCATAGAAGTTTGAAGACGTAAAAATAATACGTTAGCTTTCGCAAAACGCTCAAGTATAAAAATAAAACGACTAAGAAATTAGACAATGTTTCATTTCAATTCTAATATTTAATAACTATCGCAGATGACGTAAATCAAATATATAGTATTACTTACTAAACATTACATATTTACCTTAATGTAACAATTGATTGTATGTCTTTTTTGTCATTATAAATGAACTTACAACACGATAAAGTAAAATTTCATAGTGTCCGAATATTATCACTAGAGCTATCAGGTGGTCAAAATGTCTAGTCCATCATTTTTTCATAAATGTTCTCCAAGTTTATATTAGTATATATTAAGGATAGAGGATCCATAGAATAAATAAATTCCATCCATCTTATAAAACAAAAGTTACTGAATTAATCATCTCTACCACATTTTCATTCTTCTCTTCATTCTCTAATGTTAAAGTACTGCAGATTTTGGAAATTATGCGATAAGAAATCCTCATCTCATGTCGTCAGCTATAAAACTTTACATTACTGTTGCCAACTATTATCTAATTAAGTATTTTTATACTTAACAAGGAATTACTTCAAAGATATACACATAGTATAATTAAACTATAAAATTTACTATAAATGTATAATTAGACTTCTAACATACTGCATCGTTACTAATCATTTTTTTTACTGACGAAATAATTTAAAAAATGATTACGAACATAATTCATTATAGTATTAATAAAAGAAACTGATATTCATCCATATCATGTTGTTTGCATAGAAAAACAGTCATCACTGTCATTTCTTCTATGCGTTTCATTTCTTTTTTCCTGAAATCCACTCTTTACTTATCCATTATGTTATGCACATTCTTAATACGTTCTTTTCAATTGTATTATCCCTCAGCGACAAAGGTATGGAATGTATGTGACGTTCAAATAATCGAATTTTCTAAACGAAAACATAGAAAAATATCTAAACCTTGGTGAAATAATTCAATCTATACTAAAACAATTCGATAGATCAAAGAATATACATTTTTTAAATAAAATGTGCCAACATGAAACTACAATATTTCTATGAAGTTGAATTCGCAATTGTCCGTGGCCTTATATCACTAAGAAATTGTCGATAGAAGATTACAAAAGAAAAATAGTCTGCATGAATAATAAAAAGGAATGAAAATATTCTTGGATAAAATGTGACATTTTAAAAGAATCAATAGCCAGTTAAGCACCAGAGAAGAATTCTCAAAGCAATAAAAGAACCTCTTCGTGAAGTGGATGCAGTGAAAGCGAACGTGTAAAGGAGGCAAGCCGAACGAACGAGCGGAAATAAGCATCTGTTACCGGAAAAGTTCCTTCGCTCGGACGAGGAAACTTTCATCGACGATGAAGAAGAAAAACACAATCTGCTTCGGAGCGTGAAGAAAAAAAGATTAGCGGAAGGAAGAATGCCAATAAATCCCAGTTGCGAACTTGCGTTTCTTAGTGTCTCTCTGTGACTGGCTTCATTCGTTCTGCGATGGAATAACGCATTTGTTACTTTAAAAATCGTTATGATTTTCTGAAACCAATATCAAAATGGCATTGCGTTATTTTGTACGGGTGAACGTGCTGTTCTTATTAATTTTAGTAATCTTTCTCAACGATTCGAGTAGCCTGAGAATATTCAAGAGAATTCCTATGGAGTTTCGTTACACAAAGGATCTGGAAGGGTCTGCAACTAATCATAAAGGTATGTTAACGTATAATTAATCAATGTTTATGTAAATCTTATATGGAGTTTAGAAAATTGAAGAAATTTTTGCCAATATTAGTAAGTTACTTATATATATATATATATATGTCAGGCATGGGCAACGCCTGCTATGTAGTTTAAAATTTCAAATAATTCAATTTGCTCGTACAATGGATTGTCAATTTGTATTTATTATTTTTATTTGTTCATACGTTAATAATTTGGCTAAAAATAATTTAACCTTTTTGGAGTTATGAATTTTTGTTAATCCATTCAATCAGTTCTGGCCCCGCCGTGATATGGAAATTGATATTGGGCTGCTGAAAAAAGTTGCCCACCCTTGTACAGGGTGTCCCAGCCGAGTTTGACATCTTGAATATTTCGGTATTGTGGTATGCAGCAAAAAATGTTTCACAGGAAACTTAAATGGTATCGAGCGGGGCATAATCTGGTGTCATTAGTTTTTCCGCGTCAAAGATATATGAAGATCAACTTTGTTTTTTTAAGTGGAATGAAGTACTTTTTTATGCATGAAGCGATGCAGCTAGACAGTCTTTATAAAAAAGTATTGACCTATTACATTAGCGTTTATTTACAGGTATGGTTCAATATAACGACCATTTGCATCGCAGCATTTTTGAAATCTATATAATAAGGACTGGCCTACGTTATTTAATGTATCGGCTGATATTTTGCCACATTCATTGATAATGTGCTGCTTCATATCACTCACTCTAGTTGAAACTTTCGCGTTTTATCCTTTAAAGAGCCCCATACGAAAAAATCGGGCGGCGTTAAATCAAGTGACTATTTATGTTAAATTAAGTGATTATTTATACTGAAATATCTACTTTACTATTAGCTTTACGAGATACATAGGTCGGTACTGTTTTATAAAGAATGTCTAGCTGCAACGCTTGATGTATGAAAAAGTACCTCATTCTATTTAAAAAAACAAAGTTGACCATCATTTGTCCTTGACGCGTCCACCTACGGAAAAACTAATGACACCAGATGATGCCCCACTCGATACCATTTAAGTTTCCTATGAAACATTTTTTGCTACATACCACAATACCGAAATATTCAAGATGTAAAATTCGACTGGGACACCCTGCATACATACATGTTGGCCTGAAAGTGATTAGGCCATTGTAAAATATATATCAGCAAAAGATTTTTGCTAATTTTGTCAAATTAAAAAGTGGTGACCATTTGAAGGACATAATCTGAAGAACTGGTTAAAAATAATTTTCTGGAAGTATATTTGCTATTTATTAACGAAAGAATGTGAATTTACAATTGCTGCCTAATAAGTTACTTTGGGCCCAAGCTGTACAATTCATTGACGCATGTACCATTACAAATGAGAAAAATTTACAGTGTTCATATGTTAAGAGGCTGCAAATATATATCTTATCGTGCACAATTAATGCACTCGCTACCAAGATGAAAGAAGAAAATCTTGCACCACTGCCCAAAGTCTCCTCTACCATAATATATCTTCAATTGACACGAGCTTTCAAACAGTAGATAATATAATTATTTTTACACCTAGAACATCCTACGCTTGTTTTATTCTTTTTAGTTCAAAAATTTGAAATTACACATTATTATAAATTGATAAATAACATGCATCACAACTATGCGGCAATAGGCTCATATGCAAGTATCAGAAGTGCGTGAATATACGGCGATGGTAGCGAATGTGTTAAATTAAAGCATGTTCCCATAATTTTAATTGCAATTATTCAAAATAGGTGGAAATAAACACAGAGAAGAGGGCGGCGGGACAGACTACGAAGAGGATCACGATATGTCGGAAGGAGAGAAGGGTGATAAGGTATAATATCAGTCTTTATCATTGCTATCGACATTCTCGCGCTCGTCATTGTCGACGTTCTCGTCGACGACTCTTCTCCTTTTTTATCACCTGTAATATTAGTGCTCATAGCTCAAGGGAATTATTTATTATACGGTCATTCTTCTGCAAACGACATGCTTGCAGAACAGAAGGGCTATTCTTTCTTCAAGCAGGAGGAAATATTCTTTGGAAGGGTGCGCTATGTTGCTCCTTGCTCGCTGAATTGGAAAGTAGCAATATTACTTTCTATGAGTACAATCTGATAGCTTCGTAATTACGAAGAAGTCTATAAGGATATATTGTTTTTCCTGTCATTTTGTTATGTCGTTTGGTATTTGTAATATTTGTAGAGTAAAAGTAACAAATGAGAGATATCGGTGTTTTGTACTTCAATTATGCAATGTTGCTATTACGTAGGGATGGTATATATGAAAAGAAATTTTTTATGTAATGCAATAGAATGTTGGCATATTGTATAAATTTTATGTACAATAAAATAATGTTACAATTTAAAGAACAGTACAAAGTGAATAAGGATATTATACAATAATTATAAGATTCAGAAATCCTGCATGTAGATTATGTACAATTCATATTAGCTTGAAGTAATACTAATATTGTATTAACACCTTTAGCAATACCTATATTCTAAATACTCTTTATACAAAAGGACAGTGCTCTCTTTATGGTCTAATAAGTTAATGTCATCTATATAAAACTGGATTACCAGTCATGGGACTTTTTGAAATATAAGCAAATACATCGGTCACTTCATTGGAAGTTACATCATTAAATAAGAATTCTGATTATAATTACACCGTAATGAAATCAATGTCAAAAAATATCGAATTAATTTTCGTTACTATATTTATTACACAGGGATACAAAGTCTTTCAAGAATTCGATAAAGCCGAAAAGAGTAAACACGATAAAGAAAACCATAAGAAACAATACAACGAAGAAAAAGGCGAGGAACAGAAGAAGCACGAGGAGAGTGATCACTTTGATGAACTTTTACACGGCGAGGAAGACGAAAAAGCTGCCGAATTCGCCGAAGAAGGAAAACATCAGAAGGGATATAGCACTAAAGGGGAACACAGTATATTCAAGAAGGTTCATTGTTAACGACATGATTTAAAAATTAAAAACGAAATTTTTTGAACATACCAATTAACTTTCACTAAGATTAAAAATAATCGTACTAAAATTATAATTCGCCATCGTAAAATTTAACTAAAAATGATTGAGTTGAAATACACTATACCTATATGTACGTTCATACATAGGTATATATATTATACACATAAAATATATTGCACATAGGACGAGTACGAAAAGAAACATGATTTTTACGACGAATATCACGAAGATGGTGAACATGAGAAGCGCGGTGGTTACCAGCACGAGCATGAGGACAAAAAGGGTGGCCATAAGAAGAAAGGTCATCTCGATTCGGGTCATCACGAGGTTGACATATAAAAAAATTTGTCTTCTAACATTTTTAAACCACTTATATCTTACATATTATACAATTGTTGCTACAGTATTCATATAATTTCGTTCAATTTCTTAATAGAATTTGAATAGAAATTTGTTTTCAATTGATACGTTTTAAATTAATATGAAAACTTGCAAAAATTCAGGCGTATAATATATTTTATAAGTCATCAAAATTAATCGATTTATTTTAAATATATAATAATCGAGGGTATAATCATTCTTAGGAGCATCACGGCGGGCAAAAGAAACAGGAAACAGGTCATCGTCGTAATGATGAGAACAGACGGAAATTGGTGGACGGAAATGATAGTCATCATCATCATGAGGAAAAATATGGAAAGAAGGGTGGACAAGAATCAGGGAGGAAATGGTTTAAAGCCACGGATCGCTAATTCCCTGATATTTCTTTAATAATTAAAGGTATCTTTATTCGTTCCTCTTTCTCCATATAGTTCATATTCATCGCACATATGTATTCAATCAAATAAATTTTATCGATCTATCAAATTGCAGAACATGGATATTATTTGATTTTGCAATTTTGCATTCTAAGATTTCCGTTCATCTTTTCTGTACAGATTACGGAGATGTTGCGTTCTCGTTTTAATTACTTTGTTATCTCTATACCCGAGTGTTCATGATTTTCTCAAATGCTGCATTTTAAAGCATCGAGTATACACATACTGTACTTTTTTATTAATTACTTGGAAAATTCGTAGAATCTTACAATTAGCAATTGCTGGAAAATTCTCAATTCATTGTTTCATATTTCGTGTTTCGTTAACTTTCATGAGCACTATAATTTTTTAAACACAACAGATTCGATGATTCTGAACATTTTCTATATTTTTCATCAGTTTATTGATTCTAAAATTCCATTGATACGATAACAGAAATTTTTAAATTCCTTGATAATATCTAACTATCTTAACTATTAGTACATTTGCTTTTCTAACTTCTACTTCCAACAATGATACCTTTATTTCTATTACAATGAAAGTACTAATACAATTTCACATTCTTGATCATCAGTGCTGTTGTTGGACCGAATTCTCTAATCCAGAAAAGGTTAAAGGCTGCTTTCAACAACCGGCAACATAGTTGCGGTGCAACCAGCATGGCGGAGTTCCACACGCGCCTGTGCACCAACTCCATTATCATAGACGACGAAACACAATGAAAGTGTATATATAACTGACAATGAGTGCAGAGACAGAAGGTGCATTACGACCAAAGTACGTAAATATCGGTACAGGTGCATGAAATGGTATCTATTCGTTTGAACAAAGGTAGCCCCTAGGTCGACAATTAGAAACAATGAGTTTAATAAGTACAATTCTTACTAGAGTGGAGTATTAGTCGTAGAAGAAATTTCGCGTAGTACAATGTATCGTAATTATTTTAATGAATCTGTAACAAGTTCAACCCTCGCGATGATTTCGAAGAAATTGCTGCATAATTTGAACATGCCCGGGATTTTCGTATTTAATAATTATAGACGAAATTATGTAATTGTATTACCGTTTGTATTTCTATAGCACGAATTTAGAAATCATTTTGCAATTGTTTCATGATATCATTACAATACAAATTGTTGGATACCTCTCTATTTGTCGCTATTTGGTTAATGCGTAGGGTCCCACTAAAATTCTCCGTCTTTTTCCGTTCTTTCCTTCACTTCTATTCCAACTGCGCACAGAGAAACACCTTCCTCCGCTTGATAAACGCAGTATTAAAGGAAATTCGTTTAGTTAATTTTACGGGGTTCCAACAAAACATCAATATTACTATGCTGCCAAAAATGATTCTTTAATTTTAGAAATAACATATTGGCGAAGTGGAATTTAATATTTTAATTAGTGATTATCGGGTAATTAATATGTAAGATATATGTGCTTTCATTCACCAGAAAATTTATGATGGACTACGCTGTTATTAAAATTTTTTAAAAATTATCGGTATATTTATATCTTTTAAAACTTTGACTCCGACATCTACGATTATTCTGGACAAACAATAACTGGTTGTTCAATGACATGACAAGACATGATAAAAATAAATTTTCAAATTAACGTCAAACATCCTATAAATTACCAACACACGAATTTAACACTAAACGTAACGGTATTTTACACCTACCTAATCTTACCATGAGGGGTCATTTGACCCCTTACGAAATAAATGTTGATTTTCAGAAAAAAGTACCCAATTTATTAAAGGAAATAATTTGCAACATCATTTCAGATTTCTAATAGAACAATCAAATACAAATGTTTACTTCTATAAATACAATAATCAATAAATTACACAAGACCAATTGAATGTAACGGAAACTGTCGTGTATTATCATTCCTTGTCGAACTTGATTTCTTGTAGACTTTGATCTTTACTCTCTGACTCTCAATATACGACTGCATTTCTATTTCGTTTAGCTTTGAAGAACTAATTGAAGGGAGTGTTTCTTGTGAATCTCCGAAAACGGTCTTTTCGATTTATGCGTTACGTCGCATAGTGGTCGATTTCGCTGAAATCCTGGCTAAAATCTCAAAATTTTTTTGCGGTTTTCAAAATCTAGCAATTGTGTTTGATTTATAACGCATCAGAGCATCCTTTTCCACTAATTAAAATTTTTATTGCACAACATTGTTAGAGATATGTAATCTCAAAGTTGGGACTTGAATAACGGGTCTTATGGATCCGATCGGATCGTCCAACTCGTCACGCCGAAAAAACACACATATCAGGTTCAAATAAATGAAACCTTCACTTGAGAAGTGTATCTAAGTTTAGAATTAAGGTTCCAGTTGAAGAAAAATGCCGAAAAATACGTAAACTTCGTATGGGGTCAAATGAGCCCTCGTAGTACGTATGGTAAGAAGAAAATTATGACGGTAAAAAATAAGCTACGAGAAAAATGGAAAGCGAGAAATTGAATAATCAGATGATATAAGACTTTACAAAAAGTCAAA
Source organism: Cerceris rybyensis (assembly GCA_910591515.1). Taxonomy (NCBI): domain Eukaryota; kingdom Metazoa; phylum Arthropoda; class Insecta; order Hymenoptera; family Crabronidae; genus Cerceris; species Cerceris rybyensis. The sequence goes on along the minus strand of OU342789.1, from coordinate 24,483,761 downwards.
TGAGCGAAAGAAATAACAATGAATGTATGATTTTAAAGTAAACTTTGAAAGGGGTCATTTGACCCCGCTTGGTACGTTTAGTGTTAACTTCCATCCGTTTCATTGCAGTTTTCAATTCTCAAATTTCACCACGCTCAATAAAACATGCGCCTGACACGCTTCTTTTGTAATATCCAGAGCTGTCCTTCAACCCTTAACACCTAACACTCACTATGTACTGACAGTGCCAATAGTCAACCAACGCTCGACACTCGCCATGTACTGACTATAGTAGCTATAGTCATCCGTGAAAATTTCACGCAAAGTTTTATCAACCCATTTGCGTCACACGATCTAAACACGGCTACGGCCTACAGTACCGTGCATTTCCGGGCACAATAGTTTAACAGTTGTAGAGAGCGGAATATTCTGCGATTAGCATCAAGCTAATATTCTCATCAGCGTATTATTCCGCATAATGATGTAAATAAGTTAATATTAACCCCTTGCCCTACAACATCTTTTGTTACTTCCTCCGCAATGATTAAGAATTAAATTTCTAAAGCAAAAATTGTTTAATGATTCTTTTTGCTAGTATATTGTATAATTTAACGTAATATTAATATCATAGAATTAGTTTAATCGCGACGCGACTCATTGATATTTTCAATTTTACCTATTTTACAAAATTTGAAAATTTCCTATTCTGTTTACTGCGCCACGAGTGTCACACGTTATTGTAAGCTAAGGGGTTAATTATTAGATCGTATTTTGTAAATGGATATTTTTTAAATGCCATAAGTTTGTCCTTTCTATATACCTATTATATGCATTGTAACTTTGAATTTATTACTTATATTACGCCGTAAGCTGTTATAAGGTATATTCTACTATCAGCGAAATAAATCCACGTGTCGGGATTGTTCTGTATCATGTTAGCACACTCGCGGAAAAGGACTCCGTACCGAACGGGATAACGAACGACCGATCAATAAGTAATAATTAATTATTTTCAAAAGAATCGACAATCGGCATGAAAATGAAGAAATCTGCGTAACGCTCGAACAATCGCCCACCTGATCTCTCTTTAAAGCCGGAAAATACTTTAGACTCGTTCGAACATCCAATCTCGCATTCTTCCTTTCAGTCGCCCGGCGTAGGAACAACCCAAGGAAATGATGAAATATCTCAGATATTATACGATGCGATCAAGCGAGAAGTCATTTTAAGCGAGTCGACATCGCGCTACCGACACGCTGTCACTTAAGTCCGAGCTGCAACGGCATGCTATTCCCCATGAAAAGTGAAAATCTTGGCGTGAAATTGGTTACGCTCCACTACCCACTCTATTGTCGCGATCTCTCGATGTTCCGCGAGAACTCGTGTATGTATGTTATCTATACAAAGTATATAGATGTTGCTATGTATGTATATCGATACGTCTATACGGGGTATCGATGGGATATTGCGAGTCTTCACTGTCTACGCGATAGGAAATCAGACGCATCGTACAAAAATTCTCTTTTATTCATCGTAGCGCTGAAGATCGGTTCTTGAAGAACGGAGTTTCTGATCGTGAATTTGGTACGATCGAGTTGGCATAATTTGCGAGAGTACTACCTACAATGTATTTGTAGGGTGAAAAATTAACACTTTTGTTACATGAACCTTTGGTTTTGGTGTCATTTTTGATTTTAATGCACGACTGGCCGAAAAAACTGCACACTCGTTACATTTTTATGGGAATGACGAAAGAAATGTTTGGTTTCCGATTGTCATTCGTCGAGCTTAGGTTTCCAGGAATGATATGGTGGAGATAGGCGGTATGAGCGACACTCTCCTCTTATCCCGTAACCCAGTGGGCGGCAAACTTATTAGCCAAAGAGCCAAATATGAACATTACAACAATTTAAACAAAAATTGGGGGCCAAATCTGCTTGTTTAGTAAACTTTTATTACACTAACAACTTACCGACTTTAGGCATTAAAAAATTACTAATAAAAGAATCTCTCAAAAAATGACCCAAATAACTGTCTTAATATCAAAGTTACATATGTAAGTTGATTTTGATCGCATCGTATGAATACTAAAAGCAATTATATTAACAAATTGTGAAGTTAACTAAAAATCGGAACTTTTAGCCCCGATCTCCCCTACGCCGAAAACATACGAACAATTTCAGCCTGTAGCTTGTACATGGTTTGTGTTTACGTTTACGAAAACTAATAAAATTAAACTCGATGTTCGTTACATATTTTTACAACAACATAAAATTTTAATTACCTATCTATCTTTTAAATTAAACAAAAAATTATACATGTTCTCGATTTATAGAAGAATTTTAATTTATCAAAATAAGATGTAATTTTTTTCTTACCAAGTTTTTTTTTAAATGAAAATATTATTGCGCCTTCCGTGGATATTTGTGCCAGAGCCGCACTTAAAGAGCCAAAGAGCCACATGCGGCTCTGGAGCCGCACTTTGCCGACCACTGCCGTAACCGAACCAAGTGATTCTTACTACTTGATTCTACTGTATGATATGAGCTGGTTTTTTTGAAAGTGGTATAAGACCATTTTTTCATATATTGAGATATTTAAGGGTTTGCGTTTGAATCAATTTAAAAATATTGGCCAACTTTAATCAATTTGAGTGATGTTTTTTACACTATACACCTTTTAAATTTTATTATGAAATAATAATTACTAAAAATATTTGAAAAAATAAACGATTTCTTTAGCTCCACATGGACTTATACCACTTTCAAAAATAACATATTAGAAGAAATAAAAACAGGAGCAATTTTAAGTCCATATTTTTATAGACATAAAAGCTTTACTGAAATTAATTTTTATGTAAAAAGTACTAGTTAAAATGAGGACATTTAAATACACGAATAACCAAATTTATTAAGAGTTTATTTCAGTTATATTAAAAATATAAAAATGAAAATTACTTCGTTAAGATCTTTAGAAAAAAAAGATATTTTAAACTTAGTTTTCTTTTACAGTTAGCATATTGAAGTATTTATGGTGAATAGGCGGTATATAAGGTAATAAACTTATCATATCGTTATATTTCTCTCTTGTTATGCTCCTTTTCACCATCAAATCAAATCATTCCGTATATCATACTAAATCGCTCCTGAAACGAGCCCAGATATTTTAATAAATAAAAGTCCGAAAGTCCTAAAAGTTTAAGTTCTCTTTTGTTTGGTGGATCCTGATCGCGAATCGCATCGTTCGCCATTACACCGTTATCTTGTTAACAATGTTGTTTTTAATACACTAACACTAGATAAGTACTATCTGCTAACGAGCAGCGTGCACTGAAGTAGCAATAATCAATAATAATTGCAATAAGAAAGTTGTTTTAATTATAATTACTAGGAATGGACTTATTCCACTTTCAAAAGAAATATTTGTGCGATAGACTTGTACAGCGAAACTGTTTTTGTTTATTTTGTGTCAAGATAGAACTCTATTGAAATTGTGATTGTAACTATGGAGAAAAGGTGTCTATAGCTCATTAAATTTACCGTTAACTTAGTTTTTTTAAAAAGTGGACTTATACCACTTTCAAAAAAACCAGCTCATATATGTGAGGAATTGCGAACCTTTTTGAGATGTGGGACCGATTTTGTTCATTATTCTTTTTGTACTAGCTCGTGGGTCACAAAGTCAGTGGCGTCACTTGGAAAAGGGCAGGGGAGGATGAAATTACTTCTTTTGATTCTCAAATAGCTAACGTGCACGTGGTAATATTTCTTTATAAATTCGACATCATTTACTTTATTTTTTTAACATCTTTTTTCGTCTGTTTTTCGTTTCGTGATATAAAGAAATAAGTTTATAAAAATCAATGCGTGAGTCGTTTAAAAAGCTTACGTGGGTCAGTGTCTAACCAACGGATAATAGGTTTGCCATTACTGGTATTTATATGCGATCAATGAAAGTGGAATAAGTAGCGAATGATGTTCTAGTTGGTAATAGATTTTACGTTGCTGGACCTTGGAGATGATTGCAAGTAAATACAATAGCATGTCGACACCTTTACTACGGTTACGCATAGTACAACTAATTTACAGGATTACAACGGAATGAGACTATTATTTTGATATTCAGATTGAAATTACTATGATTAAGTCCAAATAAAACTAAGGTGCCTATGAAAAGTCACTTCCATTATAATATTCTTGAGATGTCGACTTCTTTTTTGGTCTTTTCCAAGAGATTTACGAAAGAGGAGGGTTCATCGATGTCTGGGTCTAAAGGGGCGAAGGAGCGTTGTCAACTTTAGAGAAATTCCACGTACAAGATTCACGCACCTCTACTGCATTTCGGTCTCAAAGGTGAATCGATGTCCCGTGCAGCTGACAATCACTATCCAGTAGGGGTGTGCGAGGTCCTGGTCGGGGCGGGAATTTTTCTCAAGATGGGGGTGAAATTCCAAGAAATTCAGAATACCGTAACTATTCGGGATTCCCGAGAATTTCGAAATCCCGAAAATGTTCGGGATTCCTGAAATTGTTCGGGATTCCCAAAAACGTCTATCCTATAGCTATGTGAGCATGAAAGTCGAAGAACACAAAAACATTCGGAAGTGCTCAAATTTTCAAGAATAACAATAATTTCGGGAATCCTAGATATTATTCTATTAGGTATAAGGGAAAGTTCTGTCGTTTTTTAACACGTGCACTTTTATGCGTTGTCGATCCTCAGCAAGAATTCTGATCCGACTGAAACCAGTTTAAACACTTAGATTAGTATATGATTGATGATTTAGACACATTTTTTTGTATTTTAGTCAGTTTTTTAAACTTGTAAAACTCTTAACATGAGTGGAGAAAAAGTGCAGTTACGACATTGCATGTTGTATGAGTTGCAAAAAGGGAATAACGCGATGGAGGCAAAAAAAAACTGGTGTGACGTTTTACGAGAGGATGCAGTAACAGTTCGAAAATGTCAAAGATGGTTTGCGAAAATTTGGTTCGGGTGATTTTTCTTTGAAAGATGAACCCAGATTAGGAAGCCGTCGCAGTATGATCATGACAACCTAATATTAGGTGTAAGGGAAAGTTCTGTCGTTTTTAATTCGTATGGCATCCAAACAGAGATTTTGAACAGGAAGCTAAGTCTTTTAATGTGATCCAAAGGAGTAGTCTGTGAATTTCATGTTTGAAGCCCATTTTTGAGGAAGTTGACGTGGGATTTGTCCTGACCATACTGCGATGGCGTTCCTGATCTGGGTTCATCTTTCAAAGAAAAATCACTCGAACGAAATTTCACAAACCATCTTTGACATTTTCGAACTGTTACTGCATCCTCTCGAAACACGTCACACAAGTTTTTTGTTGCCTCCATCGCGTTATTCCCTTTTTGCAACTCGTACAACATGCAATGTCTTAAGTGCACTTTTTCTTCACTCATGTTAAGAGTTGTACAAGTTTAAAAAACTGACTAAAATACAAAAAAATGTGTCTAAATCATCAATCATATACTAATCTAAGTGTTTAAACTGGTTTCAGTCGGATCAGAATTCTTGCCGAGGATCGACAACGCATAAAAGTGCACGTGTTCAAAAACGACAGAACTTTCCCTTATACCTAATATATCCCGCACATTGTCGGGAATCCCGAACATTTTTGGAATCCCGTTTATTTGCGGGAATCCCGGATATTTTACGGGAATTCCGCATATATTTTCGGGAATTCCGCACACACCTACTATCCAGAGTTTGTACATACAGACAACAGCGTCAGAGCGATACTGTCAGTGTTCTTGGTTTATCATATTAGGAGAATTGTAATTGAACGATAGACAACAAATAAGGGAATAAATTCATATTGTAGGGCGAGGAATTATCAGCGGATTAAGTCAACTGATTGTCAAAAGACGAACTTTGTTCTGACTGATATTCACACTTTACCGACCGGTACTTTTTAACATCCTACCCACTTCTGATCGGTCACTTGCACGCAAATATTTCCCTGATACTGATTTCTCTTCGAAAATTGCAAAGTTTGTTCACTGAGTCCTTGGCACAGTTAACCGCAATGAAAAATAATAATTTATTAATTTCCGTAGCGACCAATTAATAAGTTAAAAGCCCAAAAGTGTTGGGCCCGAAAAGTCGATTAATCGACTACCGGTCGGTAAAGTGTTAATTGTTTCTAAAAAATAGCTGCTTTCTGATCTACGTAATAAACTCATTGTTCAGTAATATGAAGGCACTAAGCCTCAACACATGGAGTACGATATATGGCTAGAGAACAACTTCGTATTCTACTACTGATGCAAACAAAAATGATTTTTGACAATGAGATCGTTGAGTGTAGATGTGTCGCCGAAATTGTACTATAATAGATCTGTTTCACAATGAAAACGTAATAATTTGTTAACTTTTGAAATAATTTCAGCGAGAACGAGGGACGAAGTTCAAGAAAATACGGAGAACTGTAAGAAACCTGTAACGAGGTTGGAGGACGTTCATGAATCGAATAAAATTTCTGGGATGAGCTCGGCAAGATTGCGCCTCGAGACAGTTAAGGAGAACTGTTTGCTGGGGTAATACTCGCGCATACATCGTAGGAGGAAAAACGCCGACGAATTGTTTCGTTGCTGCAACGTGACTCGATAAAATTTCATCCTCCTGTTGGTAAATTAACAGGTTGATGTAACGTAGAATCTCTGTTTTAATTTATTCCTTCATATAAACTACCATATATACCATTTAAATATCTCGCTGAAATGTTTACCGAGATTTGATTACAATTTTAATCCTGCGGAATTTGTACGTACATCGTGTTATTAATAATTTCCACGGCCTTTGTGCACTGACGAATTCCACGAAGGATGTGAGATTTTTTGTGATTTTAAACTACAATATCAGGTTACCTTTCGTTTACACAGTACGTAATTAGTGCAGCAACAAAGTTTAGATTGTGTAACGTATTACTATTAAATAATAAATTATATATTTTTTTATTTCGCAATTGTGTGCATATATAAATAAAGGGTGTGCCCTTTAACTTAAAAATTAAATTTGCAAAAAAATAATCTCCGATGCTTTCCTTTATATCAAATAACTTTCTTTAAAATATATTTTATATAAAATACGGTGTTTCATTTAACTGAAAAATTAAATGTACAAAAATATGATTTGCTCTATATAGCGTTTGCCTTTCTACCAAACATCTTTTTTAAAATATATTTTCAATAACTTTCTTCGCCGCTGAGATATTCGATAGTTGCATATGAACAAAATAATGTATAAATACATGTATATCCATACGTACGTAACTGTGAAATAGTAAAAATTAGATACAGGTTTGATTAAAGCATGATTTAAAAAGTTATAATTTAATAACAGAAAAACAAGTGCAACAAAATATCGATTCCGCTTAATCGTTGCAGCACGATTGTCGTACTTCGAACAGACTGTTTCTACTTACACTCTTCTTGTGCTTTGCTGACTTACATAATTCGTGGGCGCTCAATCTGTTTCATTTATTCTTCTGTTACATTGTTAAGCGTCCGCTGTTCTCCTTTAACGCTAGACCTATTAACGTTTAATCTAATATATTTAACAATTTCAATGCAATGCGTTAGAGAAAAGGAATAATCGAGGCGAAAAGCTTGATCAGTTTAATCTCTAACAGTGTTTAAGGTAGACGTAGAAAACGGAATGGAAAAAATGGAATAGAGGATAGAAATAGAAACGAAATAACGTTAAAAATATCCGGAACATCTATAAAAAATTTAAAACAAATCATGTTAATTCAGCAGTAAACATAATTTATGTTGTCCCAGCTAATTTTGACATCTTGAATATTTCGATATTGCGGTATGTAGCAAAAAATGTTTCACAGGGAACATAAATGGTATCGAGTAGGGCATAATATGGCGTCATTAGTTTTTCCATAGATGTACGCGTCAAGGACATATGAAGGTCAACTTTGTTTTTTTAAATAGAATGAGGTACTTTTTTATGCATCAAGCGATGCAGCTAGACATTCTTTATAAAAAAGTACTGATCTCTATATTTCGAAAAGCTAATAGTTAAGGAGATATTTCAGTATAAATAATCTAAATACAAAGGCATCATTCCTGCCGCACTAGGACGTGGGCTCTCTTTATCTGTGTGTCACCTGATTTAACGCCGCCCGACTTTTTCTTATGGGGCAATTTAACACGTTCAACCCGGCGTGAACCACCAGTGGTTCACAGGCATTGCTTTCATCTGGTGGCGTGAACCATCGGTGGTCCACATGTAGTTTGCTCCGTCCGGCGGCGTGAACCACCGATGGTACACACCTAGTTTACTCCGTCTAGTGAAACAAACAAGCGCCGCCAGACGAATAAACAACTGATAATCTCGAGCCCGCCGACCATACGAACTTCGAAAAAATGCGCCGGGTTGAACGTGTTAAAGGATAAAACGCGAAAGTTTCAACTAAAGTGAGTGATATGAAGCAGCACATTATCGATGAATGTGGCAAAATATCAGCCGATACCTTAAATAACGTAGGCCAGTCTTTACTTCATCGATTTCAAACATGCTGCGATGCAAATGGTCGTTATATTGAACCATACCTGTAAATAGACGCTAATGTAATTACGAATTTTAGAATTACTTAAATTGAAATATCTCCTAAACTATTAGCTGTTCGAGATACATAGGTCAGTACTTTTTTTATAAAGAATGTCTAGCTGCATTGCCTGATATATGAAGAAGTACCTCATTCCATTTAAAAAAAACAAAGTTGACCTTCATATGTCCTTGACGCGTCCACCTACGGAAAAAGTAATGACACCAGATTATGTCCCACTCGATACCATTTAAGTTTCCTATGAAACATTTTTTGCTACATACCACAATACCGAAATATTCAAACTGTCAAAATTAGCTGGAGCACCCTGCATAACGATAACGCGTCTGTTGCATAGAGCTTTACTCTATAATACTCTACAATGATATTTTTTATAATTTTCTATTGTATAACTTGAGAATAGAAATATGAGAACAAAATAATGCAAGATTCTATTTAGTCGTGAACGTAAATACTCGTCGAAGTATTTTCATGAATTGCGTGATGTTATTTTGCATGTGAATAAATGCAAGTTGGTCTTGAAACGTTGAACGTTCGATGCTTCTTGAGCGAAAAAGTATCTCTCACAGATCACGTACTTTACTCTGTTGTAATTCGAACATCATTAATTGACCGCCAACTGAATTCAAACCTCATTAGTTGCGCTTGTTGCACGCAGATCATTGAGGTTTCGCAAATTTCAAAATGGTCAAAATTACAACAATGTTACGAAGTAATATCGGTGATATACACCACGGCGAAACAGAAGCTTGACGATCGATTGGTCACGTCCTGGCAGAATTCCTTTATTTAGGCTCGAGTGCACGCGACATTAAACAATAGAACGATTACGTGAAAAGAACGACGAAATTTCTTTCTATGTTACGTACATTATGGAACTTAGTGTTTTTGAAACTTTCGAATTTTAAGAACTTTGAAAGATTGCCTCAACTTTTCATAATCTATAGATTTTCAAGGTATTTGTATTTGCCGTCTTCTATTTTTTTGTTACATTTTTCGACAATTTAAACGACAAGAATCGACGAAGTTAAAGAAAAGTACAAACTGTACCAAGCACGTGTGGTTGCATTTATAGGAACCACATATGGTAGCAATCAAAATCATCGGTGTACTACATTTCAGTTATCAAAAGTCCATACTACAATGCACATAAAATGAACTAGCCCAAACACAATACAAGCAATATGAACACAAAAAAACGTAATATTAATTAATGACTACCTATTTAATCATCACTTGTTACTCCGAGACGAAAAAATCGTGTCACAAAGGGGAAAAAAAAGTTTATTTACGTAATTCTGATTAAGTGGGCATATAATGAAACTTTGGGATGGTTACTGTGTTACGATTGAGCTGGCTTCGGCTGAGCGACGATGATCTTGTGTAACCAAGGAGAGAAAGGAGGAAGCCGAATCGAAAGATCGATTGACATAGGATCGATTCTGATCGCTGATACCACCGTTCCTTTGACTATGCGCACCTCCTAATCGCTGTGAAATTGTCATATCATTCGCGAACGGTTTTCTAATACGAGAAACGATCTGATATAATTGCCTGGTGGAGTCGGAAGTCCAGTTCAGTCTTCGCCGTGGACCCGGCTCAACGATGAAAACTCTTGGAAGATCAGCGGCTATCGTGCTGTTACTGTTACTTCACTTGGTAATGTCTTTTCTCGATTAATTTTCATCATTCTTATAAGAGCGAATTTCGGAAGTCCTGAATTTTCAACGAGTAGGATAGTTTTTCTTTTTTGAACGAAATGGTTTGTGGATTTCCATAACTACTCGAAGTTTTGTATGGTTTTATGTTAACACATCTTGCGCGGGTGCTTCCTCGCCAAAATTTCATGGACTAACGGGCGATTTTTTGCAGTTCGTGCGCTAAATTACTTCTGCACAAAATAGCTGTAGTCTTTGAACTTTAAGTTTTCTTTTAATAAAACTTTTAGTTTCTCTTTAAAAATCAATTTCTCTATTCACTTTAAAAAAATAAAAATACTTTCTCAGAAATCAAAAACTAAGAAAATCAAGAATTTAAAAATGCTTTAAAAAGTGATATCTTTTAAAGCACTTTCCTTTGTGCAAGTGTACATAGCAAAGTTTATACGTATACGTATAATTGATGCCAATGGATAGCTGGAAGCTCCGGTATCGAATACGCTTATCGTAGCATAACAGTACCAGCAAAGCGCAATTATAGGAATGCATTTTTGCAACGCACGTTTTAAGTTGAAGTGTACGGACGTCGACCTAGTACTCATGTGTACCCGATCTTATTATAAAAACATTGCACAAGCCCACTAGTAACAATAATCCACCAATAATTCATAGAAAACGACTTTTGTCGTTACCTGTGCTCGACTACCAATGCGTACAAAACGACTTTAGTCGCTTCCCGCGCAAAACGTGTTAAAATAGTTTTGACAGCTTTACTTGGGGTAGCATATAATGTGACGCGTTTTTGATTTTTAGTTTCACTATGGATTGATTTATTTATTTTAGAGTTGTATTATGTGGTATCTTTAGTTTTTGCAATTTACAATTACAATTGAATGTTTGAAACAGAAACGTTTATGTCGTAAAGGACGTATTGGAAATAAATTCGAGATGTAATTTGAAGGATGACAGATGAATCAGGCTAAAAAAGCTTAATTTGGTCAATTATCGTGGTAGAAACTCTAAAAAATTGTTTTAAAAAAATATATTTCTGAAATACTGCGGTCATCCTTTTAAAATATTACTAAAAACACTATTAATTAAAACTATGACAGTGAATTTTTTTCAAGAAATGAATTTTAAAAAGTTCTACTATTGTTTATCTACAAAAATAAATACATTCTAATGGAACTATATTAACATAATAAATTTTTGTCCACTCCGCCAATATTTACAGTTGTATACACACTGCTACAAAAGTCATTGCAACTTTTACAAATAGATTGAATCGGATATCCATTAGAAACTCATATTTACCTGTTATTAATCATTTTATCTATTACAATTAAATTTTTGTTTGCAAAAACGATTTATTTACCAAATATTTAAAACTGAAATATATTTTTTTTTAAAAAGTATAAATATACTTTTTGGAAATTATCTGTTCTTAGTTCCAAAAACTTAATAACAAAAATGTGATATTTCAAAATGTTTCAGTCATTTTTAGGTTGCCCTGCAATAAAAATAGTATTTTCCTTTTTAATAGAATCCACACAAATGAGAGTAATTAAAGATGTAAATCCGTACATTATTAAAACTTCTAATTATACTGTGTTTATTCTCACAACATGTACCGTGCAAATGAAAAACAAACTACACGAAATGCTCCTATATATCCCCACCTACATACAAAATATTTGTATAATCAAATCTAAGTTGTATCGACTTTTTCAGTCGGCAGAAGCAATCGCGGTTGACCAAAAGATTGCAAAGTCGAAGGAAGCCCTTAATTCTAATGGAAATCCGAGGAAAGTCATTCTAGAGGAATTAATTGTCGCGCAAAATGGCAACGGCACGGAAATAGCTGCATCTGCAATAGCAGAGGATCCTGCGAAAATCAATAAGGAAATCCTGTCTCTTTTAAATCGTAATGGCAACATTCAAGGAGGAAAAAATAGTCAATTAAAATTAGATCAACATGCGGATCAATCGGAGGCAGTGATTCTTAGCGTCGAGGATTTGGAGAACCTGGAGGATGCTTTTTCTCTCATCGAATACGAACCGCAAAAAATTAATTCCAAGAAGAAGAGAAAGACTGGGAAAACTTCGAAGGATCTTGCAGGTAAAATGAACAATTAGTTATGATATATCAAGATGGAATTTAAATACATATTTTTCATGCAAAATTATTTACTGCGTTAAGTCTGTGCGTATTAAATTTCAGATTTTTAAGTGAATATATAAAATTCCATATCTTTTTTCAAAAACTGTTTATTTCATCAAAATATGATTCATTTGCTTTAATACGCATTTCCCAACGAGATTTTAATGCACAGATACTTGTTTTAAAGAAATTCTGACCTTTAGAATCAATAAACTCTGATATGAAATTTTTCAGTCTCCTTTCATTTTCATACTATTTAGCCCGTAAAAACTGTTCTAAATGTTTGAAAAAATGAAGGTCGATTGCCGAAAGATCCGACGAATAAGCTGGGTGTTGCAAAGTTTCATATTTCAATTCATTTAGTTTCGAAATTGTTTTGTATGACATGTGCTGCCGAGCGTTGACGTGGAGAAGTATTGGGCCATGCCGATTAGCAAATGTTGGGCGTATAATTTTCAATTTTTCGTGCATTTCATAAATTTACTGTGGTAGTACCTTTCGGCTGTAATTGTCTCCCCAATTCGAAGGAATGAGTAACGAATTACTCCACTCACATTCCACCAAACTGTTGTTAAAATTTTCCGTGGATAAAGTGATGACTTTGGAGTTATGAGCACAAGCCTCATTTCTATCGAGGCACCAAAAACCTTTTCCTATGGTCGTAAAGAATCCTCTTTTCATCACAAGTAATAATGCGATCGAAAAATGATATGTAAAAAATATAAAAAATTACACGAATATCGATTGAATTCATATCGGCACACAATTCAAAGGAACTAAGAAAAGGGAACAATTTTGAGAAAATTTTCTTTGCTGAAATGTGATTCTGACAATGGACAATGTGACTACAAACGTGGTTATGCCAAAACGAAAGGCATAATGAAAACTATTCACATGTAAAGAAAGTCCGACGTTTCTTATGCACCAACCTAATATTATATTCTAACTGAAGTATAGTAACAAAATAATTGCAAGAGTTTAACTTCCCGAATGATACTAAAGAGTATCAACAATAACAGACATCCATGTTTTGCAGTAATAAACAAAGATCTCGTAAAAGAAATAGTAACTACTTTAATTTATCAATACAATATGAAGAATTGACTCTAGATATTCGGTAGCCGTCAAATGGGCAGAGTTCTACGTTTTTAAAATTTTTCTCCTTATAGAGAAACGGTACAATAAATATTTCACATCTAGCTTATAATACAGAAATTACTAAACATATTCAACATATTTAACACTAGATTTACGGATGTTGATATACCAATTTTTCTGAAGTGAGCCAATTTGACGCATACAAGAAAATTGAAGTTTTTTGTAAAGAAAATAGTTTCAAATCAATTTAAATGAAAGATTTGTTATTAAACAAATCAATCAACTAATATATTACAGTGGAGATTCTCTTATTTCAAATCGTCTAATTCGATTTCCCCAGGTTTTTTGGGCGGAGTTATCTCCCCACTCTTTAAGATTCCCCTCATTTCGTTTACCCGTCACGTGATGGAGGTTGTGTATTCGTGTTGGAGGTTATGTTTGTCAAAACCAAATCACACACGAGGAATGAAGAAAAAATGTCATTTATCTGTCTCTTTTTATTCTCCCTCTCTCCTGACGGAGGACCATTAGAAGGGATCGAATTAAGAAGAACTTCGGAGAAACGACATTGGGAATAAGAGGATCTCCACTGTATTTATATAGTAATCAAATTTTGAATGAGCCAAATTAGCTTCGTACATCTAGTGTTAAATATACCAGTTTTAGCAGCCGTAGATTTAGTGTTAATTCTAACAAGATGAAACAGCGGAAGTAAGAAAATTAAGTTCGCCGTTGATGATACTCAATGTTACAAACAGTAGCGTCACTTCTCCATATTTGTATTATTCATTAATACGTTTTCCAACAGATACCGCATCAACGGGTACCGAAAACACGGATACGATTCTGCCACAATTGCCAAACATTTACTACGATGTACCACGAACAGCGCAACCAAGAAAGAATATTCCCGACACCGTCGCAATGCCAAAATTTTATTTGAAGCCGCCCCAAAAAAATTCAGAATCTTTTGAAGAAAATTACCAATTCATTTCACCGGTTGCTAAAAAGAAGACGAAGAACATGGAATACGTGCTACCAGCACAAGCACCTTCTAGAGCAGAGAGAGCAAGGTTCTCGCGAAATCGTTCGCAACAGAACTTACAAACTTCACCATTGGTGCAAACTGAAGAATTAAAATACGGAGTTGTACCTCAACGAACAATTACCTCTTACAGGCCATACTCTACAGTTCCTATTGAAACAAAGCGAGGAAAATATATCGCTGAACCAATCGTCGTTACTACTCCCTCGACTGATGCTACGCATACCACAAAATCGGCAAGAAGAAAGAAAAATCGTAAACGTGTCGTTGAGAAATCCGTGTCTCAAGAAAGTACACCTCGTGCTCAGAGTACAAACACTTACAATGTTAATGTTCCACCAAATCCGACTAATGTCGTGAATTATCAACAGAAATCTAAACGTTTTGGTTTACTATCCAAATACGATGTGGCACCGAGACCTTTTGCCATTACGAAATTACACGCGAATGTAAATGAGGAAGCTAACGCGCAAAAATTACAGGCTGATCTTGAGCCTAAAAGAAATATATATTCTTCCGTAGTGAATACTTTGAAGAAGAATTATCCGGACTCGAATAGTTTTCAGACTGTTCCAGATGGGAATGCATATGAAAAAAGGGGCTCACAAGAGAATTTCGAGCAGAGTGCTCTTCAATTGAACCAAGGAAAGAATATCATATCTAGTGAAAATCCAGTAGAATTCGAATATAAGAAGTTGCAAATGTCAGCTGAACCAGAGATTGCGGACGAAGAATCTGTTCATGCTTTTGATTCTTATAGAAATACCAAAGACACTGGTTCCTTTGAGGATGCAAATTTAGAAAATTCCTCGAGACACCCACTTCACTATAGCACCTCGTCAACGTCTTTGAACGTTCAGGCGAAGAGTTCGTTAGACGAGGAACCTTATAAAAGTACAAGAAGCCCAGTTTTATCTCCGCAATTATCAAATTCAGTGTCTACTATAATTCCCTATGCGACTTCCAGTCCAGTTTCGGGAAATCTACCACTTCGTTCAACGATAACGTCTACGTTGACACCTCTTCAGCACTTTGATGACGATAATGTACGCTCACGAGTTCAAGGAAATTCCGATGGCCAAGTGAAGATTGCTGAAAAGATTGGACATGTTCGAGCGAAGAAAGAGGACAATTCCGAGGAAATATCGGATGTTGGAGCTAAACGTTCCAATCGAGAATCGAAAATGAATGTATATGAGATTCACGAGGTACCAAATGAAGGACAGGGAGCTGATGGACATCATAAAGAGGAGAATACTTATGGTTATGTTGAAGATCGTTATCCTAGAAATGATCAGTATCGTAATGAAAAAGAATCCGAAACTGCTAATGAACATGATCGATCTGAACATGGTGGTAGTGACTATAGCCGACAGAGTGAGTATGATGACACGGATACGCAGAAGTATAATCGTGGAGATGCTGCGGATGCTTATCAGGATGGAAGTGAACATCATCGTGAATCTTCTCACGATGAGACTCATCAAGATCATAAGGAAAGTAAAGGAAGCAATGATAACACCGGTGGCGAGGAAAACGGTGGGGGCGACAAGAAATTTGAAAAGGGCGATGGAGCAAAGACAGAAGAGGAGCATCATGCTGCTGAGGGCGAGAAGGGTAACAAAGTAAGAGATGGAATGTTTTAAATTTGTTATCAATTTGATATGTTACTTTCCGGATATGTACTGTAGAAGTGTTGTTTGTAGTACTAAGTAAATATTCAGGAAGATGAAAGTCACTACTATTTTTTGGTCTATTTATTATATTATAAGCATCACTTTATTAATGTGATCTGATATATGAATCGATATTTGAATACTGATTTAGAGTTTACAGACTGTACAACTCGTATTCTAACATTTGTATGTATTATTTGGAAAAATATTTGTAAATGTTAATATGTCACTCATATTTAGTTACATAGTTTACCGTTAATTTTATATTAATCAATATGTCTTCTGTTTCTTGCTTTTATGTAGGGTTATAAGAGTTGGCACGAGCACGATAAAGCCAATAAAGGTCACCATGATAAGGTAAAACATACTAATTATTACGACGAAAAAGACGGGAAGGAAAAGGAACAGGAAGAGGAGGGTGGATATCACGAGGAACATCATGAGGGTGAGAAGGGAGAAAAGGAAGCTGAATTTGATGAGAAGGGTGAACATCAAAAGGGCCATAGTACCAAAGGTCAACACTTTGTGCACAAGAAGGTAAGATTGAAATTTGACATATAATATAATGAGTTTTTTCCCTAATGAATTATCGCTATATTATTGTAGACCAAATTGTAAAGTACCTCACATCTACATAATATATAATAATAACATTTTTAAATCCAATTATTGCTATTTAATAAGACGTAATTGCAGTTTTTGTAACTGAAATCGTTGATTCCATTTAATCTGCAAATACTTGCATCAGGTCACCTTTACAAATCTATTACACGATATTTTGTAAAGTCGTAATCTTCCTCATCACTCTTGAAAACATCGTATATTGTTTGAACTGAGTTTTCATAGTGCTCTGTTCTACTTTCCTGCTATTATATTCCACGTTGTTATCGTTATCATTTTAATATTCATATTTTTATCGTTAATCGTTTCATCTATGTAAAGTGATTGTCTAGAAAGTATTGGCTTACCCATTCAAAAGGCTTGATACGATTTTCCATAGCACTTGATGATATATTATCATACTAAAACTTAATAACTACCTTATATTAAAACATACTAAATAAATTTGCACTCGACCCCGTGTCCTTCGGAAAACTTTCATTTCCGATTTAACCCCTTAACTTAAAAGTTACCCTTAAGGATGATTTGTAGGTACAATCGGAGACACGAGTATATGAAATTTTGATTAAACCAATATCTCTCAATATCTTTTAAAATATGGCATTTTAACAAAATGTCTTTTGTTCTCAAGTTTATTTTTAATATCAAATTTGTAATAAAATGGAAATTCATTTGATTTTCATTAATTTTTCAATGAAATTGTTGATATTTGTCACAATCATAAAAAAAACTTTTGATAGTGGCTGTACCCTGAATTTAACTATTAAAAAAAAAAAATACGTAAATTTTTTACATAAAAAAACTCTAATACAAATTTTCCCAATGTATTTAAATAAAAATTAGAAGACAGATATATACCACAGAAAATCATAAATTTGATTTTATTTAAATGAATTAAATAAAATAAGTTAAATTTTTATCTGATGAAACGTGACAACATCGTAACATTTTAATAGTTGGTAGTCGTGAGTGATTCGATTTTGATCGCTTCAACTTTTCGACACATTTTAGTAACATTTAAATTCACGCTGTAACATAGCCTATAGCATATTTTTAATTTGCTATAGTCGAGTTCAATTTTATTTCGCGTAGCTGTTTGCGAGGTTGCCATGTTTTCACTGTCAATTACGCTCTGCATTCAATTATACCATAAATATCACCCATTTTTAGTATTTTTCTCTATAAATAATATTGAAACCATTAAATGTTAATTGCTTATGTGCTTCGTAGACATTTAATCTACTAGTTTACAATTTTGTGGATTTTTCGAATCGTATTTTCAAGGTATTTTTTTACTTTATGTTATCCTGACAACATGTCTTCCATTTAAGTACGTGTAAATTTGTTATAATTTAAAAATGTTATAACTTTTGAACGAGCTTGTAAAAAAATTTCTAATTTTTTGTGGACTTTCAGAAGACTTATATGAATAATATATAATTTTTTCATAGGATTCTCATCGCTTTTAATATACCAACAAATCATCCTTAACTAGAAAGCAATACAAAATTTTTAATTTTTCCAATTACTATTAACTCGAAAATATCAGTTGGTCACAATGCGGTGAAATTATTTTTGTAATACTAATATTGCAGTAAACTATACCAAATGCTAAAAATCAGGGTGAGGTTTTTATTTCTGAAGTTAATTATGACTTATTGCCGACGCTGTTAAGATAGAAATCGTAAGGCAAGGGGTTAAATCAATTTCACAAATTAGGCCACCAATTCAAATAAGATAACTTTAATAACTATTCTTATTCCACAGCATCCTAAATAACTTTCCAATCGATCGCACGATCATAAAAAAGACGTAATTTCCCATCAGACCAACATGATAACTTATTTAAGAACACAAAAGACAAGTTAATTCCAATCTCTTATAAACTCCTTCCCATTGTTCTCTCCACAAACAACGTTAAAGAGCATCCACCAACCTGTACATTACACCGCGCATCATTATTAAAAAAACGACCCAAATATTCAGGCCAATTCACAAACGCCAGTCTTTTCACCACGTTGATCCTCACTCTTTCAAATTTCATTCTGTAAGAACAACTAATCCTTTCCATTCGTTTCACCGAACGTAAGGTCTGTTTTGCATATCGGTAATACTTATTTAAGGATGAATTCGAGAAGAAGACAGAGTTCTTCGACGAGTTCCACGAAGACGGGGAATCAGAAAAAGACGGTGAGTACTATCAAGAACACGAGAAGAAAGAGGGCGGTCACGAAGAGACCAGCCACCACGAGGAAAAGGATCACGTGGAGAAATATGGTAAGGAGGGAAAGCACATGAAGGGCAAACATTATCATGAGAACAAAGGTCACAAGATCGGCGAGGGTCAGGACAGCCATTACGATCACGAGGAGGCACAGGGAAAAAAGAACGGTCAGGACCAAGGGAAGAAGTGGGCGTACAAGGAGAACGATCACGGGATTGATGGTGGAAAGGACGAAGGAGCTGATCATAAGTCTCGCCGTTAACTTCCTCTTAATAGTGAATGTTCACGGCTGGTATTATCTTATGGACATTTTGAAATTTGTCACGCTTTTGATTCGTCGCTTTGCAGTATTAAGACTATCGAATGAGCAACGGCTTTGTGAAAGTGTGAGGTTTCATTTAGTTGGATAATCATGTGAAAAAGGGGACTGATCATTGA
This sequence comes from Cerceris rybyensis, assembly GCA_910591515.1. Lineage (NCBI taxonomy): Eukaryota > Metazoa > Arthropoda > Insecta > Hymenoptera > Crabronidae > Cerceris > Cerceris rybyensis. Next base: position 24,464,249 of record OU342789.1, on the reverse strand, counting down.
TTATGTAACTTTTGGTGAATTTTATTAGGGATTATAAAGAGAGAAAGAAGGAGAGCGTGGTGTACGGAAAAAGAAGTACTGTGATACCTATTAGGAGAGTTTGTTGGAAATTAGAAGCGTGATAAACGTATCTCTTTTATTCAATTATTGAGACGTTCGGGAAGGTTTTCTTTCACCTGGTACGTATTCAAAGAAATAACAGTTTTGCTGCGAGGCAATTATTTATTTGCTGTGACTGGGGAGAGCGGTGAACGCATTCAATGGCGCTAGAAGTAAGAAAAATATCGGCGGAAGCCATAGTCTTCGTAATAGCCGCGAAAGCAATCACTTTTTCACCAGAGGAAACAAAGTTTCGAACTTTGCATCGCTTGTCGCGACTTTCTTTTTTTGTTACGTGTACCGATTTCTTATTGAATTGCGCATAATTTCAATTAGCGGGCATTGATCGTAAGTGAAAAACTGAAATATCTGTTTAGATTGAAAAGAGAACGGTTATTCGAACTTATCAAGTTATCGGCATTCTAAGATTTACTTTCATTTATGTCCAATTGGTCATTTTTTATGTTTTCTTGTCTTTTATTTTTGTTCATCTCTTTGTACATTATTCTCTGTTAGATCTGTTTACAGAAAATTTCGCGAAGGAAGGTGGAAATTTGTTAATATGTCTAAGAAATTCGAGGTATAATATTTTTTCTTGCTTTAAAGATTTTGTATTTATGATTTTTATTTTCATACAGTTTCATGTAGAATATAATTGGAAAAGGAATATTGAAAAGTCGATGTATTTAAATTAAATCAAATATGAACGACAGAATAACGGATAACATTTGAGATACTCTTGAAATAATATAATGATTTTGTCGTTCAATTGAAACATTTGATAGATTCAAGTTAAAATTGATTTTATGAGATGTCATAAACTGTACTTATACAATTTGCACTGTGTATCTTATGTATTTTTCTTTATTTCGTACTAATTTATTGTAAATATATTATTATACATTTAGATTTGTGTAAAGATGGGATATTTATATATTATAATATTCATATTAATTTAAAATATATCGTGTTATGTTTTAAAATTAAGAGGTTTTAGAATAGAAATTCATAATTAGGATTTTTGCTAAAGGAATTCGGAAAAGGAAAGGCAAATTTTTATAATTCCTATAATAAAGAGTAATTACCATGAACTAATTGAAAATAATTAAGTTGAAATAACATGGGAATATAATACACTCAGTTTTTAAACTTGTTTGAATTGCTCACTCCGAACAAATTTGTATGTAGGTATATGTAGCATTAAAAATGATGAATTATTATTAGCGATAATTGTTATACCTCATTTTTATGTAGGTATGTGTATCTTGATAATTAAAATGTGACGATGTTGTTGTCTGTTGAAATAAAATTTGTTTAATAAACAACTGTTGTCTGAATTGATATTCATATCTTCATGGCTTTAAATAATAGATAAATAACACAATGTTCATGCGTGGAAATCCAAGCGAAAGAAAGTAAGATGGAATTTTTAAAAATCCAAAACATGTTTTTTTTTCCACGTCATAAATATTTTGCTTTTCATCAACGACATAAAATTGCCATACAGATTATGCAAATTGTTATTAATAAATATAGAAATTTTCTATGAAAATTAGAGTAGAATAGATGGAAAATATTGTTAAAATTCTTATCACAATTTTAAGTAACACAAAAATAAGTAAATCAATCATTAAATTATAAAAATCATATTCTTCAAAATATTTTCGTCGAATTCTATTCCAGATAATACTATTCCAATTATTTCACCAATATATCGCACCTTTTCATCAGTATCTTAATAATAAGAAAATAAAGTTTAATTGAAAATGCATTGTCTGTCTGTCCAAGATATCTCCGCTTCTTTACTAGACCAACACACGTGTCCTTTAAAATGGTTTACCACTGTTTACGAAAGGACGCTTCCGGGAATATAATTTTATTAACTCAAACGACAGATATACGATGCACGTTCTTTATCTGGTGCAATAATAAAATCCTCTTATTAAATTTACCAACCTCTTATTTTCTTATTTGCACCACTTCTACATGAGAATAAACGCATGGGTCTTACATGCTACTAAAAAATGAGAGTCGGTGTAAAATGGCAAAGGATACGGTTTCTTGCAGTAGGATGAAAACTGGCGTTTAAAAATTCCTGTCACATAAACATTTTGAGAAGACGATACTCAAACTTTCTTAAACTTTTTTCTTCAACAGATTCGATACACACAACGCGTGTATTTTAAACTTTTTAATACTAAAACTGCTGCTAATTAATCTAATGTAAATACCAGAAAAATATTGTTAAAAAAAGAAATAAAGGAATGAGGATATTTGAGCGATTTAAACTATCATACTTTATAAAATAAACGAAAAAGATCCGAGATTATTATAGCGTTGTAATATTTTACTATTTTACAATTTATTTACAAAAAATTTATATTTACAAAAAATTGATAAACCAGCCATTTTGACTGGCTTGATAAGTTTAATGTTGAGTAATGTAACGACCTCCCGACTAAGATTTGTAATATGCTTACAAATATTTTGTATATTAACACTAGAACGACCAAGCAAGTCAAAATGACATATTCACAATTTTTTCCAATAATTCCCTAAGTTTATAGGGGAGTCTTAGACTAGAAATTATAAGCTGATCTTATAAAACACAAATTTCCGAATCGATCATATTTTCATCTTCTTGATTCCCCTTTTTTTAAAGTACTTATTTAATATATTTGAATGTCATAGATTTAACGCCGGTCGTTCTAGTGTTAACGACATGACTCGATCAACAGTCATCATTCTCTGATTCACTAACAACCATCATCCAAAGTTCAAAATCCTATTTTCTGTCCCAAACAGTCACCATTCCTCACTCCTAAATCACTATTCCAAGTTCACAAATGTTTACCTTCCTACTTTGACCTTTCGACTCCCTAACACCGGCACATCCATAACATCCTACTCCCACTCCTTTTCCGAAAGTCTTTAAAAACCCTGTGTCCCTATACGCCAAGGTTCATTGCTAATTCTCATTATTCTTAATTCACTTGCAAGTTCAATATTCATTTCAACGCCAAATTCTCATTATTTTCTTATTCTTCAATGCATTATCATCACACGTCGCATCGCTATTCTATATAATACACACACTTAAAATAATAAGTGTAACTTATATAACACACTTAAAATAAAAGTTCTTTTGTTTCGGTGAATCCAGAAGTCCGAATAGCCTTATTCGCCATTAAAAAGCCATAACCCAGACATAACACAGAAAAATCATTTTACATTTTGATACTTGTCGATCTCAAAGATCAAGAAGAAAAATGACATTTAGACACTTTGGTTTATGACTAAATCATCTCCGACAAGATATTCTTTTAATCAATAATGCTTTATAACATACGATACCGGAAACGGCTTTAATCGTATCATCACCTCGCTTTTGCTTCTCACAGTAATTCCTTTCGTTCCTAATCAAATCTTCATTATCGTATCGATCCAACGTGTGACATTATTAGCTCCGGTTCGTGAAATTACCCGAAGAATTTCACCTGTCAGAGCCGCGGATGGTACCGATAGGCGATTTGCAATTGTCACTTCGTCAAAGATCGTATTAGCCTCCTCGTTGGATAATAAAAATGTCTGATCGTACGAAAGATATTTAAAATGATTTACGTTAATACTAGAGACAAGCAGATATGAGAGATATTGCTTGTTATTAGTTCGCTTTAATATGACGCGTCGTAATGAGCCGCGTGTGAAACGTCAGCCCGTTCCACTTGACAGTTTTTCCAGCTATCGTCACGTATTGCAGCCTACCTGCTTGATGAATGCGTATTTTGTTCTGATCCGTGTTTAATAAAAGAGATACCCGATGTGGGGAATTTTACTCAATCATACTTTTCGATACCCCTGCTAATTCTGATTAGGCACGTTCCTGAAAAGTGTTACACGTTTAGAACGCGCGGATTTTAATCACATTATCCTTATAATTTAGACTTTATAATGTGTCAATAAGCGATAGGTGTATTTATGATTTTCATTCTTTATCATACTTTTGAATCTCGTTGCTATACATATTGCACTAAGGGACTGTGGCTTTGGAGGATGTCATTTTTGAATTTTTCGGTTTCAATTGCTATGGTTAACACTAGATTTACGGATAAAAGATTCAATTTTTTTGCAAAGAAAGTAGTTTCTAATCAATTTAAATGAAAGATTTATTATTAAAAAATTCATTGAAAACCTTTTTTTACATAGAAACTCTGTTTTTGATATACATTTTCACTAAACATGCTCTGTTCAAGCGCGATGAACAAATCGAAATGATGACAAGAGCGGGTAGGTAAGAAAGATAATGTAGCGGAGTCGCTAAAACAAGAGGATGGCTCTCACACAAACAAACATTGTATACAAGGAGAGAAAAATTAGAGGAGAAACAAATCATGTGCGGCTTTGAAGCTGCAAGATACACAGGTCTAATGTAAGCTACAAATTTCATGTGTTACTCGATTAACTGTTAAATAATTGTATGAGTCAAATTGGCTCACAACTGTAAAAATAGGTATACCACATTCGATAATACGAAATGAAGGAGTCTGCGGGGGAAAGGAATCCACGTTTACATATATTTCAATATGTGACTAAAAACCAACGTATGTTTTTCAAGAATAATATTTAAGTTTTTTATATATATAGTAATCAAATGTTCAATGAGTCAAATTGGCTCAATTCGTAAATCTAGTGTTAATTGACTTAGAACTGTTTTAGGTAAAATGATAATAACACAAGTCTGATGGGGTTTTCTTGGGGAATTCAAGCTAAAATATTGAAAATATTCATTAATGTCAGATTGTCGAAAAGGCAAAAAGCTTAAATATTGAAACCTCGAAATTTTCATTTTTGATGGAACAAATTAAGTAACGTACAAATAATAAATAAATTTGAAATAAATTATTTCCTCAAAATTTTAACTGAATATTTTAGAACTATGAAACCGCATATTTATAAATGCTTTTGATAGATAACAATGTCGGTTCCACGTTTCTACACAAGTTCACTTTTTATATTGTTTACAGCGAGCTGAAAATATTTCCAAAATCATTGTTTCCTTTTGAACAATAAAATTTTCCCGGAAGCGATACAAATAGAAAGTTATTTATTTCGTATGATTGGTACACCGAATAAATGAAATATAATGAACGATACAACGGATTAATTTCCATACCACTGTCCAATTAAAAATATTACTCTGTAGATTCTTCACAAGTCAAATTTATTGGCTTAATTAAATACTCCCTCTTCGTACAAATTAGCAATATCTTGTATTTCAATCACTTTCAATTATCTTATTGACATTAACGCTGATTACTACATTATTGATTATTGTTTTATAATTTCAACGTCGTATGAAATGTTCAATGAATATCTTCAATAAGTGTAAAGAAAAAAAACAATCAATGGATATCATAATCTGACTTTGTGAGCTATCTAATCTACCTAATGTATTATAAATCGATCTACTAATTGTCACCTGCAATACAAATCTGTCAAATGTTATAAGCAATCAGTAGCATTTATATCAACCTTTTTTTTGTTTCTGATTGTCGTAACGGGAACAGTATATATTCTCAAACTATATAATTATAATAAAAGTTATCCGAAGGCAGTGACCCATAGTATACACTTAAATATGTAACATCTTTATATGTTTATCGTTTTCCACGCCGTCTTCTTTTGAATATTCTTTACATAAAACATGTCTAACAAAACTATTTTGTAGAAATATTTTGTCAGAAGCAGTATTAAAATTACAACATGTATAAATTGCAATTGGTAATTGTGAGAAGAACAGAATTAAATTCTTCTTCTATAATATTTCAGTCCTTTAAATGTTAACATTTGACGACTATGCCATTATAATCATGACGAAATTTCCGTCAAATACACCTAAGATGAAACGAACGTTTAATATGAAATAAATCCGCCTTAAAAATGAAGCGATGAATATATCATTTTTTGGCGATCGATATACGTCAGAGAGCATCGCCCAGAATAGTAATTCTCCCCTAAGGGTGATTTACAGTTAAGTGTACTAGCACATACTCCTCGCCGGCTTGGTAGTTTTTAGCCAGGTAAATCCTTTCAGGTAACCGATTTAATAGGGTAACTTACCCCGTAACATCCATGGAAGCGAGAAGACATAAGCGCGGCAAATTCCCCATAGTCATGTCGTCAATTTCCTCGGATGACTTTAGCAAGCCCTCTTCCGACGATCCTGATCCTACGAATTTCCAGAATTTCATTAACAGGCATCGGATTATTCGTTTGAAAGGTATCTTGAAAATCGGCACTTTCACGTTGCCACATTTTGTCTTCAAAAAGGAATATTTGTATTTCAATGTTCCATTGAATTTTCTTTTTTCTCCTTTAATATTGTTCTCTCGAATGCGCACATTTACGCGTTTTTTTTTTACAATAAGAACACCGTGGTCGTGGTATATTTGAGATGAAATTGAGTTTAGTTTCTACTGGTATTCAATATGCAAGTTTCTTTGCTATACATTTCCACATAGGTTTTCTATTGCATCGTATTCCTGATTGAACCCTTCGTTCATGGTAAGCCGAGAGAACGATGTCCTCGTCTTACAAATTTTATTGGCTGCTTTTTTTCACAGTCCTTTTCCAGTTTAGTAACGTAGTTACGGAGATAAGGTAAAGCATTAAAGACACACATAAAATAACAATGCGTTGATATAACAATGAAAATGAAATACTGACTTTAGTACGTTAGATAATAATAAATTTCATAATTTTTAGCAATTTTTAAATTGTTTTGTGAAAGTCTACCTTAATGTTTGTTAATTCTTGTTAACCCTGTCACCAAAACAACTACAACGATAACTAACAATTACAAGGACTATCTACAAGTAATTTATATCATACAGATACGTATGCTACATGTAAATTATGAAAAAATCTGTTACTAAAATTTCAAGATTAACTACAATTTGTAATTAATCATTGATCATACGTTGTAACTTCTGATTCATCGATTCATCATGAAACGAATCATTCTTGAACGACCAGAACTTCAGTCGCAGACTGTACGATCTTGCCCGCACCGAGGTTCGCACTTGGGCATCGATTTTTATTGCGTACCGGTCTACAGTAGAACAAAATGTATAATCTAGATGAACAAAAATTATGTCAGGAAATAAATGTACCATCGTTTTATTTCAATTGAGAATGTTTGTTGAAACCAATGACAGAAATAATAATTGATTTTGTAACCATGTAAGTACAAAAATCAGTGCTTAAAAATGCCGAATTATGACAGCATGAAATCGCATAAATATTTCACTGAAAAGAAAATGCTGTTGGGATAATTAATAATTTTGTGAGAGCCTTGATTTTTCCAACAGTCCACCGGCATTAGTAAATGTTGAAGTATCCGTTTTCACGAAAGATTCTTTTTTTAATAATTTTTGAAGTTTCGTTTAAACACATGTTATTTTCGGGTTACATCGCAAAATTCAAAATTGAAAAGAGTAAAAAACACTCCAAGGTATCCGCTGGAAATTTTAAAGATATTTAATTTAAACTATGTAGAAGAAATGCTACAGAAATAGGTTTCGATTAAATGCGCCTTTTTTTGTTATGCCTTTCTAAAGTTTATGAAACACAATCCGCTTGTGGAATCTGAGTGGGGTACATAAGCGGCCTACAATTTAGCAAATTTCTTAAAAGCACCATGTAATAATGAAATAATTTCATTGACAATAACAAGAACGAAGGCTTCTTAAACATTAATTTTATCATTTAATTGCGCTTATTGTTATTTTGTGAGCCAAGTGGATCGAGTTGACAATGAGTAATCTGAGTGGAAAGAAATCATGTTCTTCTCCCATGCTCAATCCGATTTCATCTATTTTCATCAAAAGAAAGAAAATTCTTTCTATCATTTGCTTGTCCTGTGCCTGCAATGCCTGCTTGGCTAATTGTTCCTTATTTCTTACAGGGAGTAGAAATGCGTGCCAGCAGCGTAGGCGCTGCACGAGAAACATAAAAGCAGTATAGGCAAGAGAGATACAGGACAGGCAGGACAGGCAGCGTATGCGCAGAACAAACAGTACAAAAGCAGGACAAGCAGTGTAGGCGTAGGATTATCAGTACAAGAGCAGGAGAGGCAGAAGAGGTAGAGGTCAGGCAGGAAGAGCAATACAGGAATAGAACAGGCAGGAGAGGGACAGGACAGGCAGAAAAGGCGCAGGACGAGCAGGAGAAGTTCATACAAGGGTATCGGTTAAAAAAGTTTAACAATGTTTCGGATGTAACGGATTCTTTATTAGTTATTTGTATTACACATCATAAATAAAATTATGTGTTTTTAAAACTGTAGAACCATAGGTTTTGTAACTCCGTCTGACTTAATACCGGCTCGTACTACTTACGCACTTGTAAAGTTTTGCGGAAAAATTTTCAATCTCGCAAGTAGTATAAACCAAAGCATCTCAGATCAACTTTTAGCACCATCTGACTTATAACCGACTCGTACTACTTGTCCACATTCCAAATTTTTCCAAAAAATAGTAAAAGTGAATTCAGTAGTATAGATCGAAATATCTCAGACCGATTTTTAGCTACGTCAGACTTATCACTGACTCGTACTATTTGCTCACTTGCCAAATTTGTCCGAAAAATTTGAAAACCCAGCAAGTAGTATGAACCAAAATATCTCACACTAAGTTTTACGTCCGACTTATCGTCGACTGGTACTACTTACTCACTTGCCAAATTTTCCGAACAATTTGCAAACCCAGCGAGTAGTATAAATCAAAATGTCTCAGACGAAGTTTTACGTTTGACTTATCGTCGACTCGTACTATTTTCTCATTTTCCAAATTTTTCTGAAAAATGTTAAAAGTGAATTCAGTAGTATAGACTGAAATATCTCAGATCGATTTTTAGCTACGTCAGACTTATCACTGACTCGTACTACTTTCTCACTTGCCAAATTTTTTCGAAAAAATTTCTGGAGTTATTATTTATTGTCCGAGTTTTCGATTTGACGAATTCTTTATTCGCCAATGGTATCTCAAAACATAAACATATTTGACGTAAGCTTCATAAGACAAGTTTGCGTTTGTAAGACTATCGAATAGTATACCTCAAGATTAATTTGCTTTGCGGGCACATTTTCCATTCTTATGTGTAAAAAAGTGTCTTCATTGAAAAATATAACAAATAAAAAATAAAAGGTATAGCCGGATAAGGATGGTAAAAGAGCCCCAAAGATAATTAACCTTGAGGTATACCATTTGATAGGGCTCTTTGGAAACACCATTCCTGCAATGTATGACCCCGCTTCCCCTACCGTAGGGGTAGTTACAGAGTGAAATGTACTTTACGGTTTTTGCCCGATTTCTCCCGTTTCGGTTGATAGAAAATTCTGAAAAAAATCACAGATATTACACCCAATGGTATGCATACTTTGGTATTTTTCCGACTTTTTTTTGTTGGCAAATTGATTTTTAAAAAATTAAAAAAGTTTATAAACATTAATTTTTTATTAAAAATATGAAATGATCACTTATATTTTTACAGTACTTGCATAGTACCCTAATTATTAATATGTAATTTTTTCAGATTTTTAAAACTAATGGACGGCAGTTAAAAAAATTAAAAACCAACAATTGTTTATATTTTGAGCTAAATTATTGATGTGACCACGTTCATATTTTCACAGTATCTCAAGTTTGCTATAAATAATTAACTGTAATTTTTTCAGATTTTTCGCAAAAGGTTATGACATTAAAAAAAAATTAAAAACCGATGTTTACTCACTTTCAATACACAAAGAGGTGTAGATTTGGATGATCGATAATTATACGCAATATCCACTATTTCATATAAACTAAAATAACATACTTTATTATTAAATATTTTTACATGTGAAAAATTAATTGTACAACGTTTCTCTTTAAAACGAAAGGTTCTCGAGTTATTATTTTTTTCCACCTAGATTGTCGATTCGTTCCACTCTACGGTTGTGTCGTTCGGTGAGAAACTTTTTTTCTTCTCAGCGTGGAAAGTGCAGCGTAAAATCAACGCAAACGGGAGACAATATAATTCGACTTTTCGTGCAACACGCGACACATAAATTCACCAGTAAAGAAACACATCCCTCGGAAACGTGCGAGAAAAAAAAAACAGAAATAGAAGAGGAGCACCATATACCAGCACAACCAGCGCAGACAGATAAAAGCGAAAAGCAATTCTTTTAAAATATCCCCCAGTCTTCTCATGTGCGGAATACACGAGCAACGTTGAACTTTCGGCGAGGATGACCTCGTACTTGCACGTTGTCCGTAGTATAAAGATGCAAATACCGATCGTACGAAGGCACGGATTTCCTTCGTCTTTCGCAGGTCATTTCGATTTTTTCGTGGACACGAAACTTTACGAGCCACTAGGGTATGAGAAACGAGACCGGAGCCCGACGTTTACGAGGAATTCAGCGGGAAATCTGACGGAGTCACCGCGAGATCATTGTCAAGTGAATGCGAGATATTCCCGTGTAATCTTCGTCAAGTTGCCCATAAACGCTTAGCGATACTTGGCAGATTTAACTTTGACCATCGTCTGAATGACGGCAAAGCTTTCAGACTTCCCTGGTTGCCTGAACGAACACTATTCTAGTAACTATAGGGTCAGGTGTTTTAGAAACTTAATGAATGTGTTTAGAATCCTCTGCAGCTAACTTATTGTTAGAAGAAATATTAGCTTTTATCATAATTAGGGTCGAGCACTGATGAGACCTGCTAACATTACATATTGTTGTTTTGGTATTTGTTTTTTAGATGGCGAGATTTGCATTCAACTGAACAATCAGTTTATTTAGGATCTGTATTTTTATATAAGTTCCGAGCCATTGATGCTATGATATATAAATTGATAATGTATGCAACATATTTCAGAGATGACAAGGATTTGAACTTGAAGCCACATATTCAAAATCTAAAACTTTAACTTCATATTCAACATAGCCCCTCTCATCGATCTCAGAATAAGTATTGAGAGTTAAAAAATATGTATTTTTTAGGGCCAAGTACGAAAGACAGACATTACCCGGAAGGTTATATAAATGATGATTAAAGAAAAAAAGTAAAAATGTAGACTAGAATTTTTTTAAGTTTTTTTTTTTCGCCTCTGGAGCACCAGCTTCGATTTTTATTTTGAGTGACAACGTCATCGATATTACAAGACCGTATTTCAATTTTTCGAAAAACCGTTTGGATCTCAACTTTCAACGGTAACAATCAATTTCGTATGCATGGGAGAAAACACTGTGAGTTTGACGTTCAGTTTCGTGGGAAGGCATTATGGAAAGTGCGTAGAATTTAAGTGAAATTTGACAGTCTGAAGAGAGGAAATTAATCGTTCGGTTGAACGTCCGCGGTGACACTTTTTTGCGGCAATGTTTAAGAAGTACCCATGGTGTAATAAGCGTTCCTTGGGAGTTAGCATGAATTTTAATTTTAATTTAATTCATGAAGTTTAAGTCGTCTTATCAAAGTTAGAATAATTCCTTCTTCGCATGAATTAATGTGATATGTTATAAGGAATTAGTATGCACCGAACGTTTCAAGAAGAATACAGCTCCTTGAAGAATCTCATCAGCAGTTAATTTTTATGATTAATTAATTTTGACTCGAATGCTACATCGTCGAACGAAGGCAGTAAAATCTATTGAACTGATCACTGTAATTAACTTAAAATTTTAAAGAATAAGAGAAAATTGACTGGAAGAAAATATTTCGATGTAATTGATAATTCACTTTGTATCTCGCTGTGAGACTATCGTCCTAACTGCGAAATTAACTTACGTAAAATTAACCGGAATACTTTGGTTAGTTGAAGAGATGGCTTATGGGAAAAGTTTGCCGTTTTCCTTTATGATACTGGTTTCTTCTTACAGGATTAACATATGTAAGCTCTTGACGCACAAAGTTGAGCAACGATAATGCTCTGCTCCAATGTTACTCAATGTTATTCAATGTATGATAATGTTACTCAATGCTCGTACGCAGTAACTACAGCAATTTGCTTGTTTGAAAACTATGTTACAAATTTTAGAAAGTCATTAAATAATGTTAAAATGAATAGGTTCAACCATATACAATACATAGATATTGAAAATATTCAATTCCAAATATTCGTTTAATAAGTGTTAAGAATTTTTTAAATATTTCACAGTTATAAAAACTACTAGTAAATAGAAGCGAATATAATTGCTTTTATTAACAGAAACGAATGTGGTGACAGATTATAAACACAACAAATGTTTGTGGCTTAAAGTATGTTCGTTGATTTTGCTTAATGACGATGAATTGGTGATAGGTACGTGTAATTTGTAATAGAGATTTATTAAATATCAGATGTTGATTCCTATATTATTGTACTGATTAATTAATAACCAACATTCACAGTAGAAGTAGAAAATCATTGTATGTAACAATGTGATATAATTTCCAATTAATTTAGAGAATATTTCGATACGACTAATTCTTCGTTGGCAATATTATTATCAACCCTTCCTCTATTTTTCTTTTGAGTTGTAATATACAAGTGGAAGAATAATGTCAATTAAGGATCTTCACTCTTTCGTAATTCCTTACCAATTAGTTATACATTTTGCCACGTTATCTGAGAAGTATTGTCATTAAAACGTAACGTTCAAGAAAGGTGGTGTAGGGTAGGCCATAAAATATGTAAAATGTCAGACGATACCGTTAAAACGGTTTGATCCTACGATTTGCATTAAAAAATCGTTAGTATTGCTTCGGCATTTTAGATAGCTTTTCTTTATGAATTTTGAAAGGATTGAAATTGCAATCACTGAATATTCATGTATTTTTCAACTATCGCGACGGAACGTTAACGTATATTGTTAAAATAATTTTACGTCTCCACCTACGGTTATTCTCGGAGATTTATCTTCTTCTCGTAGTTTTGTCTCATTCGACAGCCGTTTTGCAACGATGAGAGTTATAATTGAAAGAGCACGTAGTAATGTTTACTTAATTAAGAAGAAAAAACTCGGAAAGCATACACGTGCCTGGGGAAGTGGCAATGTTTATGTAAATTTGCATTTTTATGCACGCAACTAAAACAATAGAAACTGAAGAGAGATTTATTTCACTCATTAAATATTGTAGGGAGTATCATTCTTTGTATATTTCATATATTTTTTTATATTATGTTACAATCGTATACTTTTGCAGTTTCAGATTTCCTATAAATGTATCAAAAGTTGCGATCTCTTTATGAACATTGAACTATATTTGGAAAATATAGAAAAACATAATCTTTGGCAGTATTTTTATAATGGCGGAGAAACACTTTTTATTCGAGATTATACCTTTTGAATGACAACCAGATTTTTATTTAGTCATAGCAAAAGTATTGTGTGCAAAACGACACTTTATCTTTTATTTCAACAGGAAGGGATAAAAAAATGTTTCATTTATAATCAATTCATAAGGAGCATGTATTACCAGGGAACAACTACTTATGTAAAGTATTGTCTATTTAAAAGTAGGATTTTCTGAAAGAAAAGCGTTTGCCATAGTTACCTATTGCAGCACAAAGTGCCAATAGGATAATTTTGTTAATTATGGTATGCCGTGAATCGCTAAATATAAATTTAACAGTAGTATACTATTTTCACCACTTTATTATAAACTTGTGGCGTATTAAATTAATTTGGTTGACGTACATTTTGAAAATTGAATTATAAAATGCAATAAAGTTCTGTAATGAGTAAGAATGAAGAAGTACAACAACAAAAGTATATAAAAACCAGAAATAAAAATTCTGAAATTTTTTTATTATCATGCATTTACATATGTGAAAATCAGTATATTGCCGGTATCAGAATTTCATTTAATAATTTATCATGAATTTGTATACATTAATACACTTCTTCTTAATTAAAATAATTTAATAATGATATCCTGGATTATAACAAATTAATATGTAAATTATTATTATTGTTATTATTATATGTTGATAGGATATAAAGTAAATGTCTTGAATTTCTCTTTAATAAAGAATTTCCTCTTGCGCTTATGAGAAGCATTCTTTAATCTTTGCTGAAATTAATATAACACAACTTGCACGTTTTACAGACGTAGAGGAACTGTGGTACAAAAGTTCATTGTAGAAAGAGGAATTCTTTTAAAACGCCGTCTGGAATTTCGTGCACCTGCTATGACGAATATTCGATTAAAAGGAAACGTCACATTTCATGCGATCACTATAAACCTGTTGCCTACATATTAACTCTAAAAGATGAACGTAGTGATGGGAAACGGCAGAGCAAAGAGAATAAAACGGAGAAATGGTGAAAATGAGAAAAAACCAACGAACATAATGTGGGATCGGGGTGGGGAAGCCCTCCTATAAAAGAACTTATCGTTAGAAGAAAAGGACGTGAAAGGAAATTGTCATCGGGGAGAGGTCGCTGGCGCAGTGGTTCCTTGCCGACCTAGGCGATCGTCGACGTTAAGCTACTCTGGCCGGGTTGCTGCCTTGGATGGGTTGCCGCGCGCCTCTCGTTTCTTTTTCATGATCCTACAATAATGATACTTGAAGGTCTCTAAAAATCGAAAGAAAATAAAGAATTTATTATAGAATAGAAAAATCAACGGAAAAGTATAATACATAATATATATATTAATATTTCCGCATTTTCGTTCATTTTAAACACTAGAGATATGGCAGCTATCAAATCCACGTTTTTCTACTTTTTTAAGAATAATTCTCAACTGTATAGAGAAGAAGTACAGCAGGTATTTGACCTGTATCTTATAATACAAAAATTATTTAACTTATCGTACTTTTTGCTCTTGTCCTACTTTTTTTTTTAAAGTACTTGTTTAATATACTTAAGTATACCAGGCCATAGATCTATTGTTAACAATACGACTACCGACGTTCAATTATATATATATATATATACAAATATATTGATTATGTACTTTAGAAATGAGGAGTAAAAAGGTGGGAAAGATGATTAACTCAACAATTTACTTTGCATAAGATAGTCGTAATATGTCTACCTTATGACTCGCCTATAATCCTAGAAAATTTTTATGAAAAATGTGAGACCAGTTAGTTTGACTGCTTGGTAGTTCTGGTATTAAGCACATAACAAATTCAGATGTCCGCATAAAAGAGGAAAGTAAAATAACTCAATAGGAATATTATAAAAAGAAAGAAATACACGTAGCAAGTGCAGAAGATATATACCTATATATAAGTAAATTATGAATTCTCCATATAGCAGAGGAGGAAAAAACGAGTAAGAATAAGGAAAACGAAGAAAACATTAGGAGGGAAAACAGAAGAACCGTCTGCAAACAGCATAATCCGCAAAGAAATCCAAAGAACGTTGCATATCTGCGCAAGATCATGGGTTAAACCTGTTGCCCACGTATATGCGAAGGGATGAAAGTCGTAACCGGGAACGTTGAAGAGTAACAGTAACATCCAAGAAAAATAGAGAACCACTTGGAGGAAAAGAGAACCAAAGAGGAGTAGACGAAGGGTTATAAAGGTAGACGGTATGGTTACGTGGAAAATAAGAAAAAGAAGCGGAGGAACGTATGAAGGAGCGAAAAAATGCGACTGTGTGCGTAGGTGTAGAGAATAATGCGCGCGCGTGCAGGATAACGTGAAAGGGAGAACGAAGACGACTGAGAGAAGGAGAGAAAGAGAGAGAAAGTAAGAGGTTGAAAAGTAGAGGGTAGACAACAGAAGCAAAAGGGGTGGGCCAAGAGAGACGTAAAATGCATATCTGCGTATTAGATAGCTCTCCAGAATGAGAGGAGCGAAAAGTGTGCGTATGCGCAAGGGAGGAGAGGGAGGCAACGAGAGAGAAAGCTCCAACGAGGGATGGAGGAAAAGTGACGGGGAGAGAGGATGATAGAGGGTGGAAAAGAGACACAAGCAGATGTGAAGACAGAGAAACAAAGTATACCGACACTCACCCACACAAGAAAGAGAGATACGAACACAGACTGCTTACACACGTATAAAGGGTGGCGTCGCGATACCTTTGCCGTTATTCCCGTGGTGCCCGGCGTCGACTTCGTCGTCGTCGACGAGTCTGAGAGCTAACTCCTTGTACTTCGAGTCACGTGAGAAGAGAAAAAAGAAGCATAAGAAGAGATATCAGATTACGTCGCGTACACTGACGAAAAATTTCTCGATAAATTCCCTGTGGAAGAAGCGAAAGGAACATTGGGGTCCTCGCGTCACCTTTTCAGCAACAGGTGAGTACTAATGTTCTTGAAAATTAGAAAAATTATGGACGTTATTGGGAGACAGGGATTGTTTTATACGTTTATATTTGTCAGTATGTTTTGGGTGGACCGTGAATAGAGAAAGTTCTAATAGGAATACTGAGAAGTGGTTGAAAGAATGGAAAAGTTTGTCGGTAGTAGCCTTTGGTTTGAGTGAAGTTAGGTTTACTCTTTGGCACTTGCAATTTTCAAGATGATTGGAAATTTAGTAAAGAGGTCCCTGAATATAATTTTCTAAAATATTATATAATTTGTTATTACCTATACATAGTTTAATTCTCTGGAAACCATTTTTTTAATTGAATTTCAAGAAAATTTTAAGTGTAGGTAATTTATATATAGTAGTCTTTAAAAGAAAAGTTATATTTGAAAACGACGTGGAATGAGAAATTTTTAAATATTACTCTTGCTATGGATTTATCAGCCATCGTACTTGTCCAAGATGGTTTCATATTTTCGCAATACCTGTCTTCGAACATTAAAGAACTTCCAAGTTTCATATGTCAGCTTCATGCAGACTTCTTTTATTATTCCTGCAATTTATACTTTTCACTTTTCAATTTATGACTCTGAAGATTGCAGCAACAGGTGAGCGCTTTACAGTTGTAGCGAATAGAAAAAACTTCCGATATCCTCATGTAATTAATTATCGTCGCAGCTAATTTAAAATCTTCAAATTTCTGAAACCATTAGTGGAAATCAATTTCATTGAATATCATTCAAACATTTCAGACGAATTTCCATCTGCTAAAGAACATTAAAATATTTATATATACACGAGTAAATGTATGTAAATAAACTGTTAGATAATGAAACATATTTACATAATTTTCGATACAGTTAGGTAACATTAGATGACCAAAAAATTGTCTCGCTTTGGACACTTCTTTTGAAAAGTCTATTGTCTTAATAATTTGCCAGTGCTCGTTACTTTTGTTGTAGTAGATTTACGAGGAACATCTTTAAAATGTATAATGTATTACTGGAAAATCAAACAGTGATGGTATATCGTTAAAAAATAGTATTTTCATAAGATAATGTTTGACCATGTATCGCGATAATCTAAGGAAAAAGCATAATGAATTTAGGGTGGGTGAAGCCTGCCTCATCCCTTATATTCACTGGACGAATCGCTATTGGATTTCCATTTGTGGATAACTATACGCGTGAAAAGGAATATGGTAGTAAAAGAACGTTAAAAGCAGATGATCCCAAGATTTTTTATAACAAAAATTTGACTTTTTATAAAAAGAGAGTTTTATCCTCCCATTCGGAAAGGGTTGTACATTCTAAATGTGAAGATTTGGCGAATAAAGTTGTTGTAAGAGAAACATGGAAGTCACTTTAGTTTTATTTCAAAATCGACGGAATGTTTTGGTCGTTTAATATCATCTAATATATTATTCTTCGTCAATTAGCAAATTATTAAATTATTTCCAGCTATTTTTTGAATGTTACGTATATTATAATACTATAATGTAATATTTTTCTAAAGAAATAATTATCTTGTACATAATATATGGGATTCTTAAAAAGAGTCACATGTATCGTTAGTTTAAAAGCAGCTGTGTTAAAATAATTAAAATAATACATGCAAATTACGGTTAAGTTGGAGATATTGTAACCCCTTGCGAAAGAAAGAACGTTAATTTGTTTAATTAACGCAGAAAAATGAGTCTTTTATTTAAAGAATTAATTAGGGGCCGCAATGTCGGAATATGGAGGGTTGTTAATAGTAGTCGTAAACAAAAGGTTCTCCATTAAAAGTCTCCTGTTGTCTGTAAATGAAATATCACTATTGTTCTGTGATCTATAAAGATTCAATGCGATTTAATCCTTGCAATCTTGTTTCTCCGTTAATAAAATATTTTATCGGAAAAATTCTAATACTATTAAGAATATTGAAGTAATATTTACCAAATCCTTTCGTTCTCTTTGTAGCTTAGTAATGTCTTTCATCGCCCATGATGATTACATTTTCACAGATTAACAGTTTTAACAATTCCTATTGGTGAATTTTTGCTACCGCTATAAAAAGAATATCAATTAGACGGCAAAAACTGTGTTCTATCATGAAAAATTTGACTGTTTGTATTTTCGAGTAAATATGCTTTTTATTTTAAAAATATTAAATTTAAAAACTACGTTTTGAAGAACTTATTAAATAAAAATCTCGTGTTACCAATAATATTATATATTTCTCCGTTAATAAAATTCATTCTTTAATTTTTGTATGAATGTTATTTTCTTAACTTCGCTTCAGTAATTACGATTCCCGTGTAAATGACGGTACCAAAAGTTAGAGCGTGCTGTACGAGTGACATAACATTTATTAGGTATGTACAGTAATACCAATAAAATAGTGAAGTCTTATTCACCTCGGAATGCGTAGTGGAATTTCTAGTAACCCACTCAAGAATTCAAGTTATGGTAATTTATTTCGCGACTAATGTCTGCAAAATATAAATTAAAGGTATTTCATTTCTTCCTCCTATTACTCTTATTTTTTTTTGCAATTCAGAAATTTAATATTTACAAACATCTAATTGTAAGAAGCTTAGTAGCAATGTCCATTAAAAATAAAGTAGCTCTCCAATGTAAATATTTAAATATTACCTACCTCGAAGGGAAGCAATCACTTCAAGCAAAGTTCTCGATATCTACTTTCACATTATAAATTTCTGCCGTTAATTATAATCAAAAAGTCAGCTCTCTTATACAAATATACTGTGACATTCATTAAAAAAAAGCAAAGGTCGGTTTTCGTAGCTGCATCCGCAAATTCTCATTACTATTTCATATATACCTAATTATACTAAAATACTAAAATCTTCCATATTTGTTTTTATCATGCAAAGTTTAGGAATAAAAGGAAAATCGTCTTTTTATGACAAATTCCTGTACTTATCCTCGTCGGAAGAATTCTTTGATGCAAGTGCGAATCGAAATAACTTCGAACTTGAAATTGGAAACATTGTGAAACTATTTTGTCGCTCAAATTAGAATTGAAGATTACAAGCGAGACCAACATCTCTCGAACAATACTTCATGTCTCAGCACAAAGTACAATTATTTTCTATCAATAATTGTCTATCCGAAAAGAACTAAATATAAATATTTGTCGTTTACATTTTAAATTAGCTCAAATAGAAGGTAGATGTTTGTCAAGTCTTTTTTAATTATTGTTTGTCAATGTTTTTTAATTATATCACGTTGACAACTCCTAGCTCGATAAATTGTTTTATGTTAAATCGCATAAAATATGTATAATAAAAGCATAAAATAAAATACATGTGCAGAATATTTGGGAAGTAGAAACAATACTGTACGGTCTCCGAAGACCTACGACATTCTCCTATGGCGACAATTGATAAAATTATAATTAAACCAGAGTAAATTTGGTATTGTTAAAATTCTGCCATTATTTTATATTCACCCTTAACTTATACCATATGTTGATGTAAAATATATTTGCTGAGTCTGTGAAAATACGTTCCTCGTTATGAGTTTATTTCGAACGAACATGCCAAGGAAATTTGTTTTTTTAACATTATAAAATAACTACATGCCCTGGGTTATACATCACAATGGAGAAGTCTACATGAAAATCTAAATCGTAACGATGACAATGTATGAATGTATGTATGTACGTATGTGTCTAGATTTTTCTGTTTTATAACGACAGACAGTTGGATTACAATTACCGAAGTAAAAATAATAGACGATCCTTTCGATTATCTGATTTTAATCTTGTATCCTCCTATTAAAATTTGATATATATCATAGAATGAAGTTTTACACAATCACGAAATTGATTGCGCTTTTCATTAATACTTTTCATCACCTTTTTTTTTATTTAATTTTTTGTGCAATTCAATTATACACGGCGGAATGTACAACTTTATTAATCACAATGCAACTGTATATAATTATAACGATAAAAATAGTGATAAAAGTTAACGTTCAAAAATGTCAGTTCGCTTGATTTCTTATCTTCTATGTTTTAAACAATTCTCGCATGCTTTATTGGCGACAAAAAAAACATAATTTGTTTATTCGATTTTCCCTTAACACTAGATTAACGGAAGCCGTCAAATTGACGGATTCCTACCTTTTTAGAAGTGCCTTCATATACAAATTACTTAACTGATCATCTTCTTTGCCGCTTGATCCCTCTATTTTCAACGTCCTTATTTTAATATATTGCGGTGTAACACATTTCATATCAGTAAATCTAGGGACAAAATTCAACGGAATACGAAATTCAAAGAATGTACAATAAACATTTTTTTGAAGCCACTTAATTCCACAATTGTGCTCACATAAGTTAATCGTGCATTTCTAAACACATTCAGTGTTATTTTCATTTCGCACTCATTTTTATTTATTATCATACCTTAAACTCACGAAAAATGACTCCTTAACAATCACGATCAATCGGAGTAAAACAAAAACTGTCTTTTTTGGTATCACAGGTAATTTAGCAGTGTTGGTTTAAGTTCAAACAGAATGGAAATTACTATATACATACTTCACGACTGGCAAACATTATTCCCACTCGTGTTTCACGATAATCCTCTTAAATGCCACAAGCACGTTGCCCGGAAAGGACAGAGCAGGATTGAAGTTCCGCAATCGTGGAACTTTAAATCCTCAACATTATCTTATAAGAGCATTAAATGATTCTTCTGATGATTCGAGATACAGTAAATCCTGGATAAATGCATTGAATTCGGGACCGAAACAGTGCAGTTACGAAGTGGTGGTTTCTATTTTGTGTTTACGTTCGGGCTCCAGTCGAGCGTGAACTTAGAAAAGAACAGACAGTAGAAGAGACAGAGAGGTCCAAGCTACAGGGGGACCGGCCCGAACGTGTCGGTGTCGCAATACTAATCGGAGGATGGAATTTTTCCATTTTTGATTTTTTTGTTTTGAAAACTTCGCTAACGTATTTGTGACAATTTTCTGATTAAAATGATACCAAACACGATATGTTTGAGTTATCTAAATAGCAAGTAAACGAATTAAATATTAAGTAAATATTGCCCAAACTATGTCGTGTTTGGTATCATTTTAATCACAAAATTATCACGAATACGTTAGTGAAGTTTTCAAAACAAAAAAATCAAAAATGGAAAAATTCCATCCTCCGATTAGTATTGCGACACCGACACGTTCCGATGATATCATATTACACTGCCTCGTCGCCGAACGTCGAGGTTCGACCGAGGGGGATCCCCCTATGTGGAGGGGATGGCCGCGATGCATTTATCCAGGGAAATTTCTTGTGCATTTATCCAGGGATTACTGTACTAGCATTTACCCTTTCTTTGTGGTTCAAAGTAAAATGCTTCAAAGCAATAGTGATACGCGTAGTTAATAACATTTAATCTTTTTACAATCGTTTGTCGAATTATATTCGATGTGACTTTCTGTCGTAATTAATTTGACATTTGTCGTTGGTGCTATTGTCAAAGAGAAACAAACGTCCACGAATGAAGGATATTGATAAATTGGGTTAAATTAATTCATAAAGGAGTAAGCAAATTCAGCAGCAAAGGGTTAAAAGTGATTAAAATGTTACTTGCAACTTACTGATATTTGAGTAAACTTTCTAGTTATTATTGACGTATTCCAAATAAGAATTATGTGATTATTTCATCTAAAGATATTTTAATTGTTTTTAAGTAAAAAACTTCAATAATCCACAATAGCTACTTTATTCGCGTAAGATATACAGTTATAGATGAATTTTAACTATAGAGACTATGATGTACGTATGACATAGAAAAGATTTGACAATGATGACAAGAATTTTAACTGATATCTACTAGTTTGAAGTCCATGCTTTCAACTTCATCCTCCATAGCCACCCTAGCCCCCAGCTTCATTTTTCTGCCGTCGCCTTCGTAACGCTTGTAAACTTTACCTATCACGTTACGTTTCAACTTTTCTCATATACCTTACCGATTCATTCCCTTACAATTTAAAACAATACCGAGTTGACAAACAACGGGATTTCTGGTATCTCCATTACTTGAGCTTAATCAAGGTTGCCCGTGACTTGAGCTGCTTGAAATTTCCGTCCAATCTATGAAGACTATAGCATCGCACAGGAGACAATTCGCAAACGGTTCCTACTCTCTGACGATGAAGTCCAGCTTTAACGAAGGTCAATTAGAAACTCAATTCCGTAGAATCTTCTCCCACGAACTCGCGAATTTGTCAATAACACGAGGTCCACACGATGGTCAATATACGATCAAATAATGGTGATGAGACGTGTTGTAAAAACTTTTTTAATATTACAAAACAATGCTGATTTATTGGTGAATCAAATTAACCGTACTAGACATCCTCGATTAATTGGTAAGTTGGAAAAAATCGTGCGTGTACAAATGGCCAATAAAATAGCAAAGAAGAAGGGATGAAAGAAATAACCAACTACAGCTGGCTCACATATATATTCTTGAGTCCTTTCGTCAAGTGTCTCGACGAGAAGGGAGGACTGATAGTAGGAAAAAAAAACAGGAATCAGATGAGGTTATTAGGGTGCCGTTATTACCAGACTTGTTGGCAGCTTATAGCTGGGTACTTGGCTCTGGCAAGCAGTTATTTGCACGTATAACGCGCCTTATTACTTTCTCCGAGCTGCTGCACGTTATTTTGTGCGAATGAAATCTCAAACTGGGCTAATCAGGCAGCCTAGATTACTGGAGTTGCTACCAAAATAATCTACGTTCCCATAAACCTGTTTCTTGGCGAAAATATAACCTTTGAATTAATTGACATTAATTAGTGACATTTCAATGCATTTTTCCCGATTTAAAGACTACTACTAAGCGACGTATTTTGGAAGATATCGTTTTGATTTGATAGCTATAGTGCAGTATTTTTTGAATAGGAATAATGACAGCTGAATTTTTAATGTTATTTACACGTATATTTTGCGTATGAAAATTTTAATTGAAAAATGAATAAACCCACTGAAAACTTTGAAATTCTTTTTGTATTGCGATTAATTACTTTTACACAGATTTTAATACAA
Organism: Cerceris rybyensis; assembly: GCA_910591515.1. Taxonomy (NCBI): domain Eukaryota; kingdom Metazoa; phylum Arthropoda; class Insecta; order Hymenoptera; family Crabronidae; genus Cerceris; species Cerceris rybyensis. The sequence continues at coordinate 24,440,786 of OU342789.1, read as the reverse complement.
TGATTTTATAGATAAGTTCGTCTTTTTTACTATGTAAATGACCTTTTATCTATCTTGTATCTATAATACAATACTTAACGGTGAAGTTTTCTTTTTATTTTTTTACTCCAAGAAAATAATGCTAATCGGAATCACGATGAAGGATTTTACATAAAACAGCTATCGCTTACAGCGATGATACGTTCGTGTAATATAACGTAGGCGAAACGATTATTGGAAATATCCAATGTTCCGTGAATTTCGTCGTTTGTTGCACCCACGAGAATAATAGACGAGACGACTAGACAATATCATTATTATCCGAATGCTAGTAAACATTTATGACACTGTCGTTAATTTGTATCAGCTAAATTCTCTTTAAGTTTCTCATTTTAAGACACTTTTCTATATTTGAAGCTCCGTAAGAACTGAACAAGTTTAATTAGTCTACCACGAATTATCGATAATTCGATTAGCCCCGTTGAAAATTTCAGCCCTCTTCAATTAGGCCATTCGTACTTAAAATTTGCGAAGAATTTACGATAACACGACGGTACTTCCCCTGGATCGCGCAATCCCTAAAGTCATTCGGTTTAATGGGCAAATCTTTCGAGAATAGACGAATTAAGAATGACGCTAAAGAGTATTTAACTTTTTCAACGAAGAAAGGGCAACAATAAATTGGGGTAATTAATATCGAGTTGTAGAGGACGGAATAATAATTGTTATAATGATTATACTGTTGCTTAGAACGTATAATCATTGTCCTATAAGTTATTAAAAATTGATTTGTAAAGAAATGCAACAATGCCATCTTCACATTGTTCCTATTAATACTTCCCGAACAACGATTTTTTTAATATTGCAGAATAATCATTTACTTGCTGATCAAAGAGCGCTTTTTTATCAGAAAATCAAAGTGCCATTGTATAGCAGTTATAAATTGCTATTGGCGTAATCACATTTCAGCGATAATATTTTCATTTTTAAACTCTAATCGTGTATATATTCATTGATAAACTATAATCAGATTTTTTCTGATTTTGATTTAGTCCCCAAGGGTTAAACCACCTAAGTTTTCCAACACTTTCTGCAATCGATACAGTAAGAACAAAAATATACTTTAAAAAGTTGGTTGACATGCAAATTTCCCGAATTTCTCAAACAATGGTATTATTGAAGAGGAACATTAAGACTTAACACATTCGCGACCGGCAATTTTTTTCCGTTTCTAATGCTGAGCACCGGCGAAAATAATGATATTGTAAAGCTGGTTGCCGCAAACTTGTATCGTTAAAACAAAGATAGTTATAATATTTGTTTTGAACTATCAATGTTGTAATTATGTGTTCTTTAAAATAAAAAGATTTGATAATTTGTATACTTACTTTATAGGTAGATAACGGAGCATTTGTTATTACTATGCTTAGTTTATTTAGCATTATATTACATGCATTTTAGAAAAGCAGAGTGAAGACAAAATTTAATATTTCTGTTTAGTGTGATTAGTAAAAAAACAATGAGTTTTGCGTAAAGAAACTCTACATAATTTGCTTATATAAGAAGTGTCACGACATTTTCCATGAGTATTGCAAACTCTGCAACGATTTTGTGGATATTTTAATTTCCTCGATTGTGCAATTCTTTCCAATCCATTCGCGAATGTGTTAATACAATAGAAAGGAAAGAAAAAAAGATTGGCGTTTCTAGTCAAACTGACAATTACTTTCGTATGGAGGTACAGAGACAAACATGGAAGTCAACTTATTAAGCCACATAAAATTAACTTGGTTTCCTAATAGTCAATTAAAGCTATAACAATAATTCAACCAGAAGAAACTCAGAAAAAGAAGGAAATACTATTTAAAAATATCGCTCCCCTGAAGATCTTCAGTTGTAACATCTTTTCAAAAAGTCTACTCTCACAGCAAATCTGAAATTGTTGGAAATCGCCGCCGAATAAACAGAAAGATGAAGCAGTGTAGGCAACTGAATTCTAACAAGTACCTGTGTATAGTGTTGCCAGTACGAATTTTCACACTCGTGCAGTGAAAGTTAGAACCGCCGTGAGGGGCACTGGAATATCAGGGTTGCCACGAGCTAACGAGGTTTAATTTCACACCAGGGGGCAGGTTTCCCTTCCTCGTGGGAGGAATATCGGCGTGACGTTAATCTCATTTCCGGGCGAGGAGGTAAGAGTACCTGTTCACGGTCTTCCGATAAGATCGATGATAATAATAACACATCCGAGACCTTTTCGAGTATCACATTGGGGGTCGTGAACGCTTGCAGTTCATTCGGGTTACCGTCCCTCGTTTGGCCGTTCGTGCCGTTTCCGTCCACTCGTCATGGTGGACGTAAACAGGAATTGGTCGGAGCAAATCAGCTAAATTGTGGCTGAGAGGTGCGAGAGAGACAATCGGAATGGTATCGATATCGTGAGAGAATCGCAGGCTGATTTATGTACCCAACGTCGTAAATGTCGCATGGAACAAATAAGATCTATTGGGATCCTTGTTGTTATGAAAGCTCCGCAATCTTCTTACGTCTGACGCTTTTGGATCACGAACTATGGTTTTCTTTTTGGATGTACTTCCGGTTGCTTCGTTCTGTTCGCGGTGACACTTCTATTTTCAGATATAATTTTTTATGAGACATTTTTATTTTCTATTACTTTGTTCGTTTAATAAGTATAAGTTCTCAATATAGAAATACAGAGAAATTGATTCTAGATCAAATAAATGATGGTGTTTGTCGAATCAAGTAGAAAGAAAAATATATGTCAATTGAACGAGTTGGAAAAAATAACAAATTATTTCACAAAAAATACTCATCTCTCTAATATACAGTAATCTTTTACGATTCTTTGTAATGTTGGTAACAGTTCATGTAACTTTATTCGTGATAAAATTTCGTGGAATTTGCTAAGCATTTCAACTTCAATCTCGCTAAACGACAAGATTTCCTAGCAGAAATATTGTTATAAACTTCAATTGTTTCTATATAGAAAACTAATCAAAGAAAGTAATACAAATCAATCGACATAGCGTAAGGCTATGGAGGCATGTGAAAACTCAGTTAGCGACTTATGTGTGGGATAAAATCGAGGACCGTGGGGGCTGCGTTAAGCTTATTTCCGGGCGCAGATGAACATAGAAGAAGAATAACGTCGGAGTAGTTGGTCCTAATGTTCGAAAAGGTCGGCATCCAGCGGAGGTCACAAGAGCTTCGAATTTCCGTGTCCGTCGAGGCATACCCATCTCGACTTCCGTTGTTCGTTTGCACACTCCTTACGCCCTTTCCTCTTGTCTTTTTCTCGCTTTCAGTATGCGGACGCATTCTCTCTCAATTTCTCTCTCACTCCTATGTATGTATCTATCTTCCTCACTCTCTTTACACAAATTGCCTCTATCTTTGTCAGTCGCAAATTCCGCAAATCAGCCACCGCTCGATTCACTTGATTTACTTCGCCACTGAGGAACTTTGGACTCGGCTTTAAATCGCTGACAAGGAAGGAATGACTAATGAAAGAGAGGATCACTTTGAGGCAATGAATTATCCCTCCAACACGATTTTCCTTTTCTCCGATCTCTATGGTTATCCATGGGAAATCTGATACGATGAATTTACATCTCGATTCTGAAGTTATTCGCGTTTAGTTTGTTTCGCTTTTCTCAAGTAAAGTGTTTGGTAACGATGATGGCATAAAATTTTTATTTTGTACGTCATCGGTAGTTTGAGAACTTTGTGGCTTCGTTTAACCTTTTGTCTTAGTATTTCTTTTGTGACCGAACGCGTTATAACTCAGAATTAATTGTTGGAATAATAATGTATCACTGATTTACAATATATATCGGTATATGTTAAGTCCCCTAGTATTTTCAATTTAACACAACAGTTTTTATGAAACTTACAAAATTCCATTCATCGCATTGCGTGTTATTGTAAGGCAAAGACTTAAAAGAGATCTCTGTGGGGAATTGTTGTAATTATACTGATTATTAATATCTTACGATTTATCGTCAAACAAAAGTTTCTATCTTACGGGAGAGTTTGTTGGTGTTTAAAGCAGTTGCTAAATAAGAGTTTCCTTCAAGCTGTACTTAAAACTTTTTACAAGTATCTGATACTACTTATGTCTACCCGAGTCGAAATATAGAACTCCATTTGAACCTGTTAATGGTAAAAAAAAAAGTTCTAAGGGTTTATAGCGCTAAGAAGAGTTTTAAAAAGTATATATATGAATGATAAAAACAAACGTAATTATAAACCTCCAACTAGCCGAATTGTCCACATTTGACATTATAAGATTAAAAAAGACACTTATAAAACTTTGTTTAACTCTCCAACTTCTTATTTCCATAAAATCACTAATATCTTTTTAACTCTACAAATTCTGAAATAGTGTCTATTTAACCATATAAATTTTCTTTTACGAAGATATAATTTACAAAACTTAAAAGTAAAATTAATTAATAATAATTATTTTTCATTGCAAATGAAGATTTTATTTAGAAATTTAAAAAAAATAAAATAACATTTTACTATTACCAAATGAAAAACATACGTAACGAATAGCCATAGCAAATTAAAAAACACTTGCTACACGTCGTCATGTCATTAGCGTCCGATGGACACTAATTGTAAGGCAAGGGACGCTAATTATGTGTGAATCGACGGTATATATAGAAATCGGCGTGCAAAGTACTTGCGAGCAATTCTTTTAAAAAACCACGAAATCTAGTGGCCGATCCTTGAACTAGGCAAGAGAGTCATTTTAAATTTAATATCTATTTAAACCTAAACCACCTACTGAAAGAAGTACATACAGAGTAAAACAGCTACTTACATTCAGGCGGCAAAAATAAAGTTCAAAGAAATAAGTATTTGTAGAGTAAAATGTACTTCTATATTTCGACTCGGGTAATTAACAAATTTTAATTTGTCTAAGTAGTGGTTAAAATTCATATCACAAATTCCAGAGTACATATCTCATGTTGCAAAGTATCCCATAATTAGCATTTTTCCTTTTTACAAATCATTAATTTACGAGATTAATCAGCATGCCTGAAATGATTAGCTTACTTCCTGCATCTCGTGAGCTGTTTGAAAATGAGCGTCTGAGACGCATCTGAACGACATGGAACAGTATCTGTTTAGGGAGTGTCGTCGGAACAGGTTTCATTTCCTCACCCCTCTTGTAAATTACGATGAACGTCCTGACTCTTCCGACATTACTTATGACAACCCATGCTCCTGATATAACACGCTTTACTTATTTTTTTTTTTTAAATTAATTGCTATTTTGTAAGACAATATTTTTCTTCTTTGCTAACAGACGCTTGAATGTTAACATCTGATATAATTTATTGATATCATCTACATTCTTGATAATTGACGAGAATTGCTCTTCCCTCTTGCATTTTATCTGCTCAAGTCTGTCCATAGGTGGACTTCCATTTTCTTCACATTCGTTTCTCGTTCATCTTTTGATATTACCATTCTTTTATCATATTAAGACTTAATAAATTTAGTACCATTAACTCTAGTGCTAAGAATGACTTATTATATAATGAAGTTAATAATAAAACCCATCATATAATGAAGTTAACGTTTCATCCCATCAATATTTAATAATGTTTATTATTTTTCTCGAATAGATGTACAGTGGATTTCTGTACAATATAATTAACACGTTGAACGCCACCGGTATTTCGCTAGTTTCATCATTCCTACTGAAGTGGAACTTTTTCTATTAAATTCGCATCTTCACAAAGCAGAAGCTTTAAAGATACAGATAGATATATATTCGACATAACTTTATCTCTTTAACGTCGATTTTTAAATATTAAATATGTCTGAGGGCTGATAAGTATTACAATTTAAAAGTTACACGAAATTTCACTGAATTCAATAACGGTGATCACCAGTGACCCCCATGGCAGTCAAAGTGTTAATACTATTATGCTTTTTCTGAATTTGCGTTATAGGAAATCGTGCTGCATGATAAGTTTTCTGGTATGATGGGAATAATTTGATGTGTCATATTTAGGGGAATTAGTACTCCTATTCATTTTATTTTCTATATTTCATGAAATAACAGCACCATACGTTATTAATTTCTCCGATGTTTATTAAGTACTGATGCTCGATCGTCACATAAATATAAATATAATAACTAACAGTAGAAAATTGTATAAAATTAATTTCACTGAGGCGACGAAAATTTGGAAAAATGGTTTGGTACTCAGTGTGCTGAAGATCTTAACAATTTAAGTGATCATCATCTCAATTGCTTACTATTACTGTAGGACAAGAATTTATTGACGTAACCAGTTTCATTTACTTTCCTCAACGAAATATGTTACTGTAATATTTATGTCTATAATATTTCTCTATGTCTATATATCTATAATATTTTGTAAAGTAATTATCTTAACGTTTTGCTATATTAAGAATAACTTCAATATTAATAGTTGAAAATTTGGTTATTAAAATTATTATTTTCCAAGATCATTACTTTGTTCTATGAATAGAGATAGAATACTTAACTATTAATATAAATATTAAATCGTCAGTCTTCATACATCTATTATTAATCTGACTAATTATGTTTACTTATCATATTATATCTTATTAATCACCGTAAAAAGAGTGAAACAACGATCTGGCAAGTGAATTTTTCTTGCCTTTGTCAAACTCATTTCGAGTAATCGTTTTGCATTCAGAAACAATACGCCTGTTTATTCGTATTAAACGGCAAACTTCAGTAGGAGATATTTACGATTTTCCATTGGAAAGCACGCGTAACGAAGTAGATTATCGCCAACGTGTACAAACGTATGCAAACAGGAAGAGAAGAGGAAAGGGTAGCAGTATCGGATCGATACGCAAGAATTATAAAATATCGAAGCATCGAGGTGGTTTCCTGAATCATCGAGGATCTCAAAGACTACCGACTTCTCGATTCGTAAAAGAAAAAAAAAGGCAGATAAATAAATCATGAACCCCAAAACAGATGCCTCCTGACATTAAGATATGTGAAAGTCACGCCTTCTCGGAGTCAAGAATGACGGGCAGAGAAATTCCATTGCTTTTTTCCCCCCTTTTATAGAATACTGTCAGGAAATCCTGTCTGAGGAAACGAGAAAGCCTTCCATGGAAAAATTCAATGAAGTAATCGACAAAAGAGAGTCGAACTAACAGAGAATAAACTATAATTCCATACTCTTTTACAATAGCTACTCTATTCTGTTAAGAATTCGATTATGACGTTATACATTCGTACATAATTTGTCATCAGTAGACTGCGAATGTTTATGCAAATTTCGAATTTCACAAATGCACGTGAGACACGAGAACCTATCTAGGGATTAATTGCACTCGATTTATATTACAACAAATACCGTACTTTCGATATTTTAGATATATTTTTATATTATGTTCTTTTTGTATATTTTAGCCGTATCTAATTTGTCATAAATGCATAAAAATCGGCAGTCTAGTCATCAGTATCGTGATTTTCACTGATTTATTTCGTCAAGGTTTATCGATGATTTTTGGTGTCTATATGTCTGAGAAGCGAATAAACCGAGTGAATCAGAAATATTGGAATGAGTTCAATAATTCGTGGAACAGTATTCATTGTGCAACGCAAAGTGGACGAAGCATAATGCGCGAGGATTTTGCTGATTGTATAAATTCCATTGTCTGTGATGTTACTTATTAAGTTTGTTATTCCATTCACTGATATATTTCTCAATCATTAGAGACAAAACTTGACGACTGGTGCACTAATATTAAACAATTTAATATTATATATATTTACAAACAACATATAAAATACACGTTTTTATAAGTTTTTCGATATTATATCAATTAAAAAAACTTTTGCGAGTATTTTATTTCTATTTTTGCAATTTGAACATATTGCTCCAGAAGTCAACATCTCCGTTTCATTTTTAATAATTCATTTCTATTTTATTTTACTCATCTTGTGAAAGCTGTTATCTAATATAGATTTTATTATATTCACTTGAATAATTACATTCCAAGGAAAGTTCTACCTCTGAAAATGCCATTCTTTGTTACACCTGACTAGCGAATTACATCCATGCAATGCTTGGAATGCTTAGGGGTAAGGGGGTCGTGGGGTTTTAGGAAATAGTTGATCAGATGATTACATGCAAGTTATGCGATTAAGTTAATTTTAACTGGGTTTTGATGAAAATAAAGAAAATCCTTGACAATATAAAAATTCCGTTTTTTAATAATTCTTTTTCTATTGAAAAGTACGAAGAGAACCACTGAGATTAAATTAAATGGCTTTAGGATGATATATTATTATATTTCATTCTATTTTAATTGTATAATTTCTTTTAACCGTTTGAAGACTAGAAACGCATATATGCAGTGTGAGAAAAAATTTAATTATAGTTATTGCTGCATGCATACACAATTAGAGATGAAAAATTGAAGTATAACCGATGAAATATGACTGTTTATCTCCCTGTTTTTATTATGCTTTTACTTTTGACATAACCACGTTTATAGTTGTATTGTCCATTGCTAGAGTCACATTTCAGCAAAGAAGATTTTCTCGAAGCTGTTCTCTTTTGTTAGTTGTTTTGAATTTTCTACCGATATGAATTCAATGGATATTCCTGTAATTTTTTTACATGAGTATTAACTTGTTGATAATGCTGTAAAAGCTGCCATTTTTCGATTGCATTATTACTTGTGATGAAAAGTGGGTTCTTTACGACAATAGGAAAAGGTATTCTCGATAGGAATGAAACTTGTGCTCATACTCCAAGGCCATCACTTCATTCACGGAAAATTTTAACAACAATTTGGTAGAAGATGAGTGGAGTAATTTGCTACACATTCCTTTGAATAGGGGATACAATTACTGCCACAATACATCGATGAAATGTAATGAAAAATTAAAAATTATACGCCAAATCCTTGCGAAATCGGCATGGCGCAATACTTCTCCACGCCAACGTTGGGCCGCGTACGTCGTACAAAACAATTTCGAAATTAAATGAATTAAAATATGAAATTTGCAACACCCAGCTTATTCATCGAATCTTTCGTCAGCCGACCTCCATTTTTTTAAACATTTAAAACAGTTTTTACAGTACAAATATGAAGACAGTCTGAAAAATTCCATATCAGAGTTTATTGATTCTAAAGATTAAAAATGATTATTATAATTTTCATGAAATAAACAGCTTTTGAAAAAAGATATGGAGTTTTATATATTCACTTAAAGATCCGACATTTCATACGCACCAACCTAATAATTTGCAATTTCAATACATTAACATTCTGACTTTCTCATAAAAAGTTGGTTTTGGAACGCCAAATAAGTGATCATTTCTCAATATTATATTGTTACGGCTGACGGAGGGTCTACCGCGTTTTGGCATTACTTTATTTCACAATTACAAATACAGTATGAAATAGAACGTCTGTTCTCTACGAAAGCTCGGTAGCGACTTCTTGTATAAACGTTTCCGGTCGTCAAGCAACGACCGGCCGATCGATCCATCGACTTCGATTCGATACTCGAATCCAGCGGGTTCGAGGGAACAGCTTCGTTCTATACGCCAATATGAAGTTGGCGTAACAATATAATACCTCTGTCCGCAAAGGGTTAATATTGCACATATAATCGGCGAAATTCATTGTTCATTGCAGTTGGAATTCTTTAGATGGAAGTTCATTTTAATGACAGGAAAATAAGAATTAGTTTAACAAACGAATTTTGACAAGGTGCTGTTCAGCAAATAATTCTAGTTCTGCTAGAAGTGAGAGTTGAAATGCACACGGAGAAATAAATTATTATATATATCTGGGAACCCAATGAACTATATTTCTACATCGTCCGCTATCCATCTTAAAACATCAAAATGTTTTAATAAAAATATTTGTTATAATACAGATACAGTATTATACTACTTACTAACAATAAGTATTATATACTTTAGTTATTGGTAATGAAATTATTTTTCAGTACCATTTTTAGTATTATCAATTACTGTTATATGTCAGTAATAGTTAGACCATTGAAGTAATTTGATCGATACTGCTAAAGTATTTGAATAGTAGATATTTTAGTTTTAAAAATGTTCTAAATATTGTAATTATTATGATTTTTAATTCATTTAAAATTCCCTTCTGAATCCTAAAGTCACATAAGTACATCATTTTTTTATACGTCCCTATCGACAATGAGTAGAACTACGAAGTAGAACTTTTGAAAACGAAAATTATTACCATATATCACAAAAATTGATCAGTGATCCATGATATATCATATAACGGAACGTTATATTATAAACATAATTTTATCGTGTTACGTCTCAATGATAATTTCAATTTGATAAGTTTTGTAAAACTTGAAAATTATGTATCCCATTTACCGTAACACAAATGCTACTCGTCCCTGACCGCCAAGTGCTTACTGGGGGTTGCAATACACGTAGATTTACGTAGTACAAAAATGAATCAAATCATGAATCATAGAAAAGAATTAACGTCTGTTTACGACATATTATATACATATATATAATACGCGAATTTAATACAAATAATTCCAACAGGAATTCGTTATGTTTGATTTTGTCAAAAGTCACTCAAATTCCATGAATATCGAAATATTCGTAATAATAAAATTTGTGTGACGATCGACAATGTAATTCCATTCGAGTGAGAAATCAAGCTTATTCGATCACGTCACTAGTGCGTTAATGCACACTCGAAAACGCATAACATTTTTACTCTGGCAGTGTTCAATCTCGTGCTTTTCTATGGTTCTCTTTCGTCCGAGCGTGCATTGGCATTTATGGACGATCGCAGCTATGACGATATATTTATCACGAAACCATAAAAAGGTTAACTTTTATTTGACTTTTTTATGGATAAAAGATAAAATAAATATTATTATTCTTAGCATTTTTAAATAACAACTATTTGTAACTGTTATAAAAAAGTTTTTTAAATCTATCAAAATATTAAAAGAAAATTTACAATAGTTTATGGGGCAAATAACGATAATATTGAAAATATTGAAAATTAGTTAATATCAAAAATTGATGATAATAAATTTTGTAAAATCGTAATGTATGTTCGATTAGATTTTCGAATGTGTAGGAACAAATATATGTATAGGTATTTAATTGGCCTTGCGAGATCTTAGTATATTTGTAGCTTCTTAATATTATTTCTTAATCTATACTACTTCATATAAACTCTTAACAATTCAGCTAATATTTAATATAGTATTTACACTGTTATAAATTCTCTTTCGATATTTCCATAACAGGAAAAAGTTTTTACTTCATTATTTCATGAATGAATTTCACATTTCGTTCATAATTTCTTCTTATTAATTTCAGTCAGTTTAAATGTAATTGCTGTATTGGAAAAGCGCCATGTTACGAAAACTTGCAGAGAGAATGGCCATGAAACCATGAAATAAGTTTACTTATCGTTCTTTTCAAACTTGAAGCTGCAATATGAAAAATGTTCATCTCATTGCAAATTTCGCCATGTATATGCAATCATACATATATATTAGTTGCCAATATGCAGAAAATAATTGAAATTTTATTATTTATGTGACAAGGGTAAGTCGTTTGTGAGAATACTCGAATTTCTCACAGCAGAGTTAACACTTTCTGTTATGAATTTGGTGTCATCGTCATTTGACAAAGTTGGACCCATACGAATGCGTTTTAAATGGGGAATTTTCTCCATAAAAGTAATGGATTGTGCGTCAACGCTTTCCATTGGTCGAGCTTCTCTAAGAAAGAAAATTCTTTATTTGTGCGGCTATAAATCTTGTTCTTAAAAACGTTTCAAGAGAGATATTTATATTACAATGATTTAAAATGGGAACATTTATTATCTTCGCGATATTTACCCTTTGCAAAAATTAGAAATACTGCACATGTACGCGCACAAGATCGAGCAAATATAAAATTTCTGACCGTATGGTAGTGATTTTCTACTTTACAGAAAAGTCTATGAAATATTTCTGCTGTTTGTTTTCTCATAGATTTTGTCAATATTACAGATTTATTTAGCATTCGAAACGATTTTTTTAGTGGCTCATTATTTTGAAATATTTTTTACATATAGTTTATTCTCTATGTTTGCGTCCCGTGTGCTATTTTCATTATATTTTTTATTTTTCTTACAATATTGACATTATCGTTACTTACCTGATAACTTTATTAAACTCAATTTTCTAAATTAAACTTGATGTAATGAAAAATGTTTGTAATTGGAAATTAAACTTTTCAAATTATATCTTTGTGGTTCAAAGATTGTTTCATGAAAGAGGATTTGTTATATTATAAATATAGTTTCGAAATTATTTATTTAAAGATTTTCGCTTAGTATATACATTATTAGTAGTAATGTAAATGGAATTGGTAATTACAATATAATACTGTAACTTGTCATCATTAAAAGGCATTAGATTTCGTGTATTTCCAAGGTTTAGAGTTTGAAAATTAGAACTGAAATTAGTATATTAACTGCTGCTTTCATAAATGGTGCGCAAAATTCCTTCGAGTTCACTCCAAGAGATTCCAAAGATTAAAGACATTTACATACGAATAATATTTCCTTAGGAAAAATTACATTTCGTTTCTTTGAAATGTAGCTATTTTCTTTTGTTACATGTAACATGCAAAGACACATAGAATTTCTTAAAAATGAATACAATGATGATAGCTGATATTTTTCAAAAGTGAGACGATAAATTTTGCATTTCATTTTTTGAAGAATGTTATAAAATACACAACAAAATGCTGCACGCTTTATCATTGAAAATCTTTTAAACTATGCTTATACCATTGAATTTTAGAGAGTTGTATCATGTTCACCTTTCACGAGTTTTCGATCGAAAGAACAAAGGATATCACGTGTTCGAAAAACACGTGCTAACATGACCTGATGGTGGACTATATTTAATTGATAGCACGAACAACTAGGTTTCATGAACTTGTAAGGTATCAATGACTGTTGAAGCTTACTTTCAAATACTTTTCAAGCTGACAACTGTACGAAACTGTTATTACCTTTTTCTTCATGTTATTAATACTTTCTTTCAATGAAATAATATTAGCACTAGAACTACTAAACTAGTTGAAATGACTGATACGCAATTTTTTCCGATAATTCTCTGAGTTTACAGGGAAGTCATAGAATAGAATATACTTTACATCCATCTCAAAAAACGTAAATTAACGAATAAAACATCTTTTTCACCTATTAATTCCTCTTTTTTCTAAATACTTGTTTGATTGATTGAAATATAGTAATATTAACGGCAGTAGGTTTAGTGTTAATAATTACCATTACTTTAATACTAAAGAAATATTAATTTCATTTTGTCAGAATGATAATTTCATAAAATACTGCGGAACAGTGGTAAAAGTCTGTGCTTTTCATAGACCAATGGGCTTAATAATTATATGTCATTAACAGTCCCTTTACACTTTTATATCACGTTTTTCTTCTTTTATATCTATGGAAACATTTGGTATCATCTGCCCCATGGAATGAAGTAAAAACAATTTATTAGTTTCCTAGTAGATAAAATACATGATACCTTACATGGTTTAGATGTATCATGATTGATGTCGGAAACGCTTTTGATGAACAGCGAACGATTTTGTGTAATATCGTGAAATGCGAGGGATGTATTCAAACCTTTCACCATGAGAACTTTTTTTTGAACGTTGTAAGAAGGCTTCCGCTTCATTAAACTTTGATTTATCATTAGTTCTGTACTGATGATTTTAGGTAAATAAATTATATCAGCGGTTAGATGAGTTGATAAAATTAGTAGTAAGTTTTACTTTCGAAAGTTTTATTTCAGACGATCTATAAATATACCTACGAAACAGCTGACAGTGCAGGAAATATCTTAAACGTAAGCAGTGTAATTTAATTTGATCGGGGAATTCAATTAAAGATAACTGACAATTTTTATAAAATATTATATATTCTTTTTTTATGCTATCTTCCTTAACTTAAATATCTTATGTAATTTTGACACTTGATCTAGCAAGATGGTCAAAGTGACTTGTAATGAATCTTTAGATGATGTTCCTAAAATTTCTAATACAGTTTCTTTTCCAATTTTCTACGCTCATGTTGAAAATTGTAAACAATTGAGTCGACCAACTTTTTCACACCCTTCATTTACTTCATCTGGACATATTTATTGTATGATTTTAAATATATTGAATTAATCGTCGGTAGATCTAGCGTTAACAGTCTTCAGCTGCTTATACTAGTATTTTCAAGTAATTTTTTCTTATTGGCCCATGGATAGTGTATATAAATAAATAAATAAATTAAATTAAATAAATATTTAGCTGATATGGTACATGTTCATTCCAATTTTCGACTACTATCTGTCATGAGCTTATTGACAATAACATTTTAACTTGTTTAATTACCTTCAATTTAGCATAAAAAAGACAACAAATTTTTTGTTATCAAACATATCTCAAGAATGTAAATGTGAATTTTGGATTTTCAAAGGAGTCAAAATGAGAATGATGTTATTGTGAAATATATTTGTAACATCATTATTTTCTTGTCGAAACATCAGGGAAATTTAATTCTTTTAAATTCTCAATTCATTAACATTCACTCTCATTAAGACCATCTTTAAACTATGAAGTTGTAAGAAGTTGATCAACCACAAGTTACGGGAATTTTCACTAATGAACTTCTACTATCGACATAATCTTTCATTGTAATCTCTGTTTCTCCTTTACTTTACATATTTCATTATCGGATAAAGGATAATATTTGATATTAGATGTAGAAATACCACTAAACTTATACATATCAATATTTTACAGAAGTATAATACTTCGTTCAATCCGCAATAATTTATACATTTGTGATCTGTTGTTCAAGCCTCGTTTTAGTCAAAAATATTACTATTATAAGAACTTAAGGTAGTTCTAGACACTTATCATTTTTCGATAGATTTCCTTAAAATTTTGAAAATATATTCTTCATGATATTTTATTATTATAACCGGAATCTCAACGAGTTCGTCCAGACGGTTTATGAATAAATCGTGTTTAAAAATAACATATTTAACATGGACCTTATGGAAAAAAAATGTTGCCGAGTCCGTAAAATCTTTTTTTATTTTTCTAATGGGAAAACGAATCGATGGATTCGAATAAAAAATTAGCAATGTATTATTTTATGCTTTTGGAATATTATTGAATTTTTTCATAATTTTTTACTTCATAGTTATAGAGAAAGATGTTTTTTAATGTCTAAAAGTGAATGAAATGACGTCTGTGAAGTTAGCCCCTGCATTAATTCTTACGCAATTTTGTTCATTTCTAATGAAAAAAGAAACTTTTAGTTCTGAATCCAGCTAAAACTACCTTAAAGGAAAATGAAAATACCAGATAACTTCAATTAAAATGGAAAAAGACTACTGTGTGTAATTACAAAAAAGACGATGTGATGTTTAGTACAATAATTGGCCCACAACGAAGATACCAATGAATCTCTGTTATTAAATCAGATATTTTACCGATTTAGAAAAATGTTGCAATCTGCTTTAAAATTCGTTAGTAAACCGACAACAGTTTATATATAACTTAAATCTGTAACGAGAGGATAAAATCTCAGCTTAACTGATATTGCATGAACCTTACAGAAAAGAAATCGCCGTCGTAACTTTATTCCTGCCAGTTTCACTCGTCTTCTTAATCTTCGTGATTCTTTCCTTTATTTTCAATATTCTCCCTTTTAATATAATGTCACGTCTCGGACCTCTTTTTGTTACTCTAATTCCCTCTGTGTACTTTCCCGATTTTTATACAGAGTATTCTTGGAAAAGCTCGAGCTGGCTTTAAAACGCTGTTACTTACTAATTGAAAAACCTTATATTAAAAGTAATAGATACATCCATTGATTCATTTCTAACAATAAGCACTAGAACGATATACCGGCGTTATATTTAAATAGACTATTATATACTTTTACTATTATATTAAATATACTTTAGTGCTTTTAACGATACTTTTAACTATATTTAAATATACTGATAATTATTTTGGCAAAAGAGAAATCAACAGGTGTAAAAGGCGATCAATTGTGTTATTTAAATTTTATAAGATGGAAGTGGAATATTTGCTTCTATTAGAGCTTCCCTGTTAATTTGACGAATTATTAGAAAAAATTGGGAACCAATTATTTTAACCGCCTTACAAGGGAATATCCCGAGGTGAAAATCATCGATTTTTATGAAATTTTAGTATGATATAGATCTTTTTTTTGTTGGCAACCATCCACGTTAACGGGGTGAAAACCACCCTCAAAGTTGAAAAAAAAGTATTTTTTGACATATTGTTTAAACAAATGGGTTTTTTACAAAAATGTTTATACCATTGGATTCGTTGTTGAAATACGTTAATTTTCAGTCCTTACGAAATTTTCGTAGCTCTAATAGTTTCGGAGATATTCGATAAAATAGTTTTCGTTACCCCAACTTTGGGGGCGGTTTTCACCCCTTTAACGTGGATGGTTGCCGATAAAACAAATTAGGTGTCAAATATTTACAGAAAATCTACCTTTTACTATAGTTTCATAAGAATTGGTGATTTACAGTTGGGGATAGTCATACATGGTATTGATGTGACTCTACATCCAACAGACCTGAAAAATTAAACAATTCTGGGGAGGTGTGCTTTATATATTTACAATTTTCAAACATAAACTGCTTTAACTGATTATATAGTTGCTTTAGAATGTTCGTGGTGGTAGAAAATATTTGTTATACCAATAACAATGAATACCACTATTGGAATAATTATTAAAAATTATTAATTAATCAATCGCAGTTTTTAAATTTATATAAAAGCAATATGGGTGACTGACAATAAAATCTGACCTTTCAGAGTAGTCATACATGTATATATACGAACGAATAACTTGACAAGTACGCAAGCGTAAAAATTGAATATGCAATAACTTGTTTTGCAATACAAATATCAAATTTTCAATTTATCCTTATTTTGTGTTTCGATATATAGTATTCACAAACAAATATTCAAGAAAATTGATTGAAATTTAACTGACAAAATCATTAAAAAAGTAGTATTTTTTAGCATATTATTAAAACCAATGTATTTTTTTAAAAAATGATTATACCATTGGCTTCAAAATCCAAAGGCATTAATTTTCATTTTCTACGAAATTTTCGTATCTTTACTAATTTTCGAGATATTCGATAAATAAGTATCAGGACCCCAAATTTGAGGGTGGTTTTCACCCCTTTAACGTGGACGGTTGCCGATAAAAAAAAGTACGGGTCAAATATTTTCGCGAGGACTATATCATACTAAATTTTCATAAAAATCAGTGATTTACACCTCGGGATGTTCCTTTGTTAGTAGTGTTAACGACGATTAATGGACCGTACTATTGAAAGAACTTTCGAAGAAAAGTTTGTAATTTTCATTACGTAATTTGATTGTACTATCAAGAAATAACAGCGTGAAAAATTACTTGCATCTCGCCGTTTATATCATTTTTACCCTTAGTCCTTGTTTCCTTCCTTTTTCTAGAAGTGAAAAAGATAGGTGTTTAAAGACAAATGAAGATGAGAGGTCTAGTGTTGAACGAGTAAATTCAAATATACTTCCGGATTAACGGAAACAATTTTCGTTTTAGGTCAAAGAAGTTTAAAGATGAAAAACCTTCCATAAAATTCATAAATATGCATACATGGCAGACTTACAACTATATATATATCTGTTTCGATAACAACGAAATACCGAATTTCAAAATTTTGTTTTTATTGCCCCGTGGAAGGAAGCACAATCGTTTTACAATTTGGGGCATTTTAATTATTAACGATTGTTGTTTTTAAATGGAATAGAAACAAAAGACAATAATTCAATTTATTACCTTTAAAATAATCCATTTACTGTCTTTGAAAAAAAAATCTGCTGGAATTTCCGTACTCGAAATGAAAATACATTTGGATTCATTAGTTTTTATTAAAAGCTTTACTTCGTTAATAAATGAAGCCCAATATGAAATGATCGTAATTGAGACAATTAACGTGGATGAGTTTAATTTATTTAAAAAATTTATAAATTAAAGACAATGTAGCTTATTGATTACTTTTAACTTTTTTAATTATTATACACATTACACTTCCTAACTAATCTTCCTTACACTTTCTAACAACAGGTAACACTTAAATGTCGGTTTTATAGCAAATTACCTGAAAGTACGTTCAATCTAGGTTTCATTAAATAATCCAAATCAAATTTCAAAGATACCCCTCAGAAAGGTGGTTCTAATAATACCAATTTTACACTATCTTAAAATTATTTAATATAGTGTAGTAATACAGTGTAGTTTATACAATTAAGAACTAATATAATAAGATATTGTACGAGATATAAAACAACGTCAGACGAGAAAGGCACCTGTTGCGACTGAGAAATTTCTTTCTTAATTATTTATGTAATAGAAGAATCTCTGAGGTTCGCTTTATTGCGATAAAAATTTTATTTCCCTCGACAGATGTTTCCTATTATATGGAAGTAATTATAACATTATCTCGCATCGTATTATTAAAACTTTATTAAGATCTCCACTTTTATTATACTTTTAAACGTAGAAAGTTCGATGTTTTCGTATAATTCAAACATTAATTAAATCTGAGGCAAATAATTGCAACGTACGTTTCTTTCTCGTTTAGATGTTCCTGTTAGAATTATTACTTCGTCAGTTTAGTAAAATTAATACTTAAACTTATAATTAGTAAGTTTAATAATCGATGCTTTTGTTTTCTCGCAAAGGTCTACTAGTCAAGTATTTAGTTAGTCAAGTTTAACGAAAGTTCTTATTAAAAAAATAAAATATCTTTCCGCATTCAAAATTCGTAGAGATATTAAATTTACATTGATTAATTGATTCACGATATTAAAAATAATTCCTCCAGTTTTAACCTTTCATGACGTGCGAATACAGAATGCTTCAGTGAAAAAAAAGTTTGCAACGTTATTGAAACGCAGTATTTTTGCATCAGCAAAAATATTTCATGCATTTCATCTCACCCAGTAGTCAAAAAGATATCGTAGCATGCACTGGCGCAAAAGAATGCATTTCATGAATCAGAATTGCTGCGTTCACGGTAACTCGAATAATATTGAAATAAAAGTACCTCGTAGAAAAGCTCAAAACAAACGTACGTAACCGGCTGCAAACATTTGTCGTTGCGTCCGAGACACTAAAAACTTTCAAATTTCTGCAGCTGAAAATTGCAAACGAACCGGGTTCAACGAGGCGTGGGAACGTTTATTACGACCCTCGTACGGTAACTTTTTCCTGCTGGAATTGCCATTTTAAATCGACTCTGATACGATTTCTAGGGGGAGTTGGAAAAATTAAACGACGGGGAAAAATTTGCGAGTTAAGTTCCCCTCTCTTTGTCGGATAAGCCGGATTAAGTCAATTAATCGAATCTGTTAAAAACGGCAGAGGAGAAGAAAATTTACGTTGTCACTCTCGGGTTAAAAAGAATGGCACCTGCCGGAATTAAATTGACTACGCTATGTTTTAATTCTTTCGTACTAATTATAGAATTAATTAACAAGTTCGCTGCTGCACTGGACAGCGGTGATATTAAATTATGCGCGTTATTTGTAATAATAAAATACGGAGTAATGCGGTAATAATATTCTGTTTAGAGGAAGATTTATAATTGAAACTATAATTTATTTCTTTAGTCAAATATGAAGAATTCTATAATTATTCAATTTTTTTTAAATATTCGTAACTAAATATTGTCTTGTAACTATAATAAAATAATTCTTTTTATTAACAATTCGTAATTATTATCGATTTTATTGATTTTAATTACAGTTTCACAGAAAAAGTTCTTATCTATCCAGATCGGTCAGTCAAATTTTTCTATTTTTATCTTTCCATTGACTATTTGAAAAGTACGTAACGTTGAAATTTTAGCAATTTAAATATATTGTTACGAGTCGACCGCACACGCATCATCCTTTCGGACATAATTAAATAGAAAACAATTTATAGAAAAACTGAGAACGTTTATTTAACACTAGAACTACCGACGTTAAATCTGCTATATTTCAATATATTAAATATGTAATTAAAAAAAAAAGAAATCAAGAGGCGGAGAAGATGATCGATTCGGTAATCTGTATTTTATAAGATGAACGAAGAATATCTACTCTAGGACTGTCCTATAAACTTTGAGAATTTTTAGAAAAAATTGAGAACAAGTCATTTTGACTTGCTTGGTAGTTCTAGTGTTAAAGAAACACGTCCGTCAACGAGGACCACCGACCGTAGAATCTCATCTCTTTATTAATAACAAATAATTGCTAAGTCTCGTTTCTCAGTAACATTTAATCTACTGGGTGCTTCGTAACAAGATAATAGTTTACATTGAAAGTGAGTGCATTTATTGAGAATGTCATACTGTTTCCTACTTCTGACTTACCGCATAGGATTCTCGAATCGAAACAACTGTAAGTCCTTCCAAAAACGACATACAATTAGCCAAACGGGATTAAGGAGAATGCACTAACTTATCGAAGAGCATTAATGGATTTTGGCATCAAATATTGAGCATCGAAATTGCCGCGGGATTTTGGTTTTGGCGTTCATCAAAGCCCACGGTTTAAACGCAAGCACTGTCCCATTTTCTGAATCCAACCACGAATACCTAATGGTATAAGATTACTTTAACCACTTGTACATTTGGAGTAGTTTGGACATTGCAGAATGCTATTGTATCACAATTTTCTAATTTATTTAAATTCCAGATTGCTATTGTATCACAATTTACTAATTTATTTCATTACAATTCGCTTACTCTTCTATCAGTCTGTAAAAATATATTTTTTTAATCCTTTGCGGTCCGAATTATTTCATTGATATACGTAATGTGCTAACTAAATTTAATTTCACAATATTTTCTATCATTGGTTCTTCATTTTTTAAAATTACACCAACAACTATAAGTATTGACAGATATTTAGGTAATATTACAAAATCATTGTGAAATTGGAAAGGCGATATTAAATTGTCAGAAAATAAAATGAAGTGATAATCTATGTCGAGTACTGCTCGGCATAAGACCGCAAAGGGTTAAACGTTTAAAGGATACAATTCTGGAATAATTTGAAGCGTTCTTGTAACTTTTATTTTTTATATAACTGTCTATTACGTATGTTGATATACAGCGTGCCATATGTAAGACATTTCACAATTTTTCAAGTAGTTGCGATAACCTGACAAAGAAGTATTTTAAACAAAAGTCGATCAGTTTTCGAATGGCTATACATTGGAATAAGAAAAGGTTCGAAACATTTTTTGTTAGTTATTGTCAAGGCCACCTTCATTTTTTGAATGGCATTTTATATTTTCGACTTAACAGTATTATAGCCTGTATCAAAACGAATTCAACGACCTAGTATAGAAATAAAAATTTCAACAAAAACTAACAATCAGCACCAATGGGCGATAATAACTTCTGTTTATTATTAAAACTTCAATAGACGATAATAACTCGAGTTTATTATAGCCAGTCGAAAATTGATTAACCTTTGTTTAAAATACTTTTTTGTCAGGTTATCACAAGTACTTGAAAAATCGTGATAAGTGTTACGTGGGACACACGCTATGTGTTCAGTTATTGTATTATTGATTAACGAGCGTTAAAGTTGTGATATGCATGTGACAGAAGTCAATGATTGTATCTAATTTATAAATTATATTACATATGTTTTCGTTAATTAGTGAAAAGTTTCCTAAATTTTATTTCGAAGTCTCAACAAAAACTTTCGTGAATTATTAGTAACATCTATGAGTAGAGTTCTCATAGGATATGCCATACGAACCATTTGTAAAGTGCTAAGAAACGTTTTAAAATTACAATCTTTCATTTACATTCCTAATTTTCAGTTTTTGCAGTTTTACTTATTTCTTTAAAAATCTCCAGTTTTACGTGGGTTTTGAACATTTGATGTTATGATACAGATGTATAAATGTCAGTTACAATATACTGAATATACAATTCTGAGTAGTGTGGTTGTTCAAATGTGGACCCGTTACGTGATACTTTGAGATTTCATCCTGTAAAATGACCATAGCCCTTCTCGTTTCTCTTTTAATTCTTCATTCTAAGGGTGGGCAACCTATGGTCTTCTGGCTCATCAAGTATGGGCTTTTTATGGCTTACCGAGGTATAAACTTAATTTATATTGTAATAGGACGCAGAAGAAAATGCCAAGCCGCTACAACAACAAAAATCGAGTAAAACATGATAAATTTTAATATAGTGTTCGGATACGAGAAGCATAGATATTTGATAGTCTATTAACAAATAAATCTATAATGTGTCATAGCGAGGAGATACGACAGCAATAATTACAACAAAATAAAATTGTAGGGAAAAATTATATAAATTATCATTTCTAAACTAACATTTTGTCTGATATTACTTTGAAATGTAAAAAAATGAAGGATAAAAACATAAAAAGGAAAGGGCTTAGGCGGGCTTAGGAGGGCCGAGTTCAAATTCCAGGAACTTCTCGGAAATTTTACTTAAATTACCATTTAATGTACAAACCACTGTGTTCCAGGATGAATATAAAATTGTTGGTGGATGAACTGATTATACTGATTAACGCTGAGAGGCAGAATGAAAACTAAAAGAAAAGCGATTCTGTTTCAGCCTATCATTCTGAATAGAATTATATTTAATAAATTTTTACCAAAGTTTTAATTATCTTGTACAATTTCTCTCTGTAATATTGGCTTCAAGAAGTGAAATTATCTCTCCGTTAGGATATTAACGTTGTTCTAGAAATTCAGAAGCTAATTAGACTTCGGCAAACGCATTGTCGGAGAAGATAATAAATTTTCTACGATTAAAATTGCGAAACATTATTTGCTACAAAAGACGAGGTGGCATCTGCTTATAATTTGATCGTCACCATGTACGAACTTTCGAACTTACAATTAGTTTGAAACTGAGAAATAAATTGTCTCTATAACGACATTCCGTATGAATTTCTCATACCACGAAACTGCGCGTGGATATAATAACTAAAATGTATTAAACATTATTTCTTTCGGTAACATCGTCGATTTACTATGTAACAAACTATTAAATGCCATAAAATAAAAAGTTAATTAGTAAATGTATCACTTCAACATAAAATACAATCTACATTGTGAAATATCTGACGGAAGAGTGGAAATTACTTTAGCTATTCAGTTTCAAATGCCTTAGTTCCTTTAGAATAATTTATAAATATGTCATATATGGATGGGAATGTGTAGAACGATAAAATATATTCGGGTTAGTTCCCAATCTCTTAATATGAAAACAAAACGAATTAAGAACAACGATACAATTACTGATTTATTCATCTGTTGAATGAAAGGGAAATTTCGATATAACTGAACTTCATTTTGATTGTAGAATAACTTTAAAGAAAGTCATTTAACACTGTTTCCACCAAGAAGTGTCAAAGGACACTTTCCACATTTAAACGTAAAATTATTCTCTCAGTTGAATCATTCCTCCGCTATTAATTTTTTGACTTTTTATACAGTAGTTTTTAAATTAATTCAGCAATATCGACTTTCCACCAGCACAGCCTAGATCCAAAAATGTGCATATGGTATACGTATTTCTACCATGAGGTGTCTTTTGACACTTTAAGGATTTCATGACAGTATTTAATTTTGAACCATTTTACACATAAATATCAACACCATTTTGCAGCACCATATCAATTATAATCCGATTAGAGAATCCCGATTTCATTTGTAATAGAAAATACAGGAGTTGCGGCATAACTTTACCACTAGATTTACGGAGCCAATTTGGCTCATTCAAAATTCGACTGAAATATTTATAATATATTAGTTAGTTAATTTTTTAATAATACATTCTTCATTTAAATTGATTTGGAACTATTTTCTTTGCACAAAAATTCAATTTTCTTGTATGAGTTAAATTGGCTCGCTTCAGAAAATTAGGTATATCAACATCCGTAAATTTATTGTTAATATTCGCTTATTCTCCGCCATGTTACATTTTAGTGTACACCGCTGGAGTGACTTTACAACTAGTTGCACACCGCTGCTAGAAATTGCAAGCTGATTAAATAATTTCTAATAAATACACATCGATGTATCAATAAATATATTCTTCACATTATCTACATTTAACTAATAATTTGAAATCTCAACAGTTATGGCAATTATTTGCATTCAAACGAAAAGGTATCAAAAGAGTCTTTTGAAAAGACATCTTTCGGTTGCAATAGGTGTACAGAAAATCATGGTAGAAACAGTGTTGAAAGAAATTGACTGAGCCGATAGAAAACTTGATCTTTTGAAACAAGATGTTCTCAGTACGATTTTCAAGAAAACTTTGCTTTTGTTATATCCCATTATTATGGGATATTATGAGAGCAAAATGAAAAATTCAAATGTTAGAAAACAGAGGTACAATCGTATCCTCTTTTTTGTTACAGCATCTAGAGCAGATACGTGGATTATTTCGAGAAAAATGAAAACGAGAGCAACCGTAATGACGTCAAAGATCATTTTATTTTACGTTCTGATGGTCTGCGGAGAACTGGCCATAGCAATGGAGGAATCACCATCGTCTTCCGTGCATAATCAACATTTGAATCCGATGCTAAGTGCCATGGGATTCGAGGAGCCCTCCGAGAAAAGAGCCTATACTTACGTTTCTGAATATAAAAGGTTGCCCGTTTATAACTTTGGCATTGGTAAACGGTGGATCGACAATGGCGAGGACAAAGTAAGCTTGTACTATTTCTTTTTCTATAGGAGAAGAGTATATGTTATTCTTTCTCCTCCTTTGATTCTAACACTGAGACTATTTACTTCTTTGACACTGCATCAATTGTTGATTACGCCAATATATTTAAAAATACTAAATAAATACTTCGTTAGAAGAAAGGAACCGAAGCTTAGTAAAGGACGTGAGCAAGAAACTTAATTGATTCTTTTAATCATCTACATTTTACAAGATAGACTTGGAAAACTGACAAGAAACCAATGTTAGAAATGTCAGGAAAATTTAGAAGAAAATTAGAACAAGTCATTTACATTATCTACGTAGATGTAGTATTAAGGATGATTTGTTGGTATATTAAGAGCGATGAGAATCCTATGAAAAAATTATATATTATTCTTATAAGTCTTCTGAAACGCCTCAAAAAATTAGAAATTTTTTCATAAGCTCGTTCAAAAGTTATAACATTTTTAAATTATAACAAATTTACACGTACGCAAATGGAAAACATGTTATCAGGACAAGTTAGAGTAAAAAAAATCATTGAAAATACGATTCATTGAGAAAATTTGTATTAGTGTTTCTTGATGTAAAAAATTTACGTATTTTTTTTTGATAGTTAAATTCAGGGTACAGCCACTATTAAAAGTTTTTTTATGATTGTGACAAATATCAAACATTTCATTGAACAATTAATTAAAATCAAATGAATTTCCATTTTATTACAAATTTGATATTAAAAATAAGCTTGGGAACAAAAGACATTTTGTTAGAATGCCGTGTTTTAAAAGATATTCAGAGATATTGGTTTAATCAAAATTTCACATACTCATGTCTCCGATTGTACCTACAAATTATCCTTAATAACTGTAGCAAGCAATGAATTATTTTTACCTTTTCCTGCTATTTTACAATATGCGATAAACGCCCTTGCTGCAGTTATAATCCATGTTCTTGTCATCAATTCAAGTTCGCTTTTGGCGCTTCACATTATACTTCACAATGCATTCAATAGCAAACTTTTAAAATCTCGTCATAAGTTCACAAACTAGACCCACCCTCGGCTTACACGATAGATACGTTCCTGAAAAAGTTGTACAAAATAAAACCGTGTAAAACGAAAAACAGAATTTATATGAAAGAGACGGATATGTTCAAATAATCTGTAAATTGTGTAAATTGATCTAAAGAGAATAAAGAAAAGGTGAGGATCTGTTCATACACACATTTCGGTTGTGTGTATAGGTCAAGTAGGCGGTGTTTCTCCAAATACGGCTCTGGTGCGCAAAATTTCTGCACCTCTGACTTATTGTTAGACGTTTTCTTCATTTCCTTGCATACATTAGAAGTATAACACAAAACATATGCTTTTTACGTTTGCGATTCAATTTTTGTAAGGATTGCTTAGATTACTTTTAATCGAGTTTTTATAAGAATGCATTCATTAAGATACTCTTTTAATTTATAAATGCATAATGCAAGACAATCGAAATAGAAGAAAATTTCTTTTCCTTTCATTTAAAAACCGTGTGAAAGTAAAACCGTGGAAACTGAGGGACGGGTGTACTTATTTATAGTCACGTTTACTACATATCCCGATAATAAAAGTAAATATAGTTTATTCATTGCTTACAAAACAATGGAAACTATTCCAATATGTGATCTACCCGTTAGTGTGTCATCCACAGCCATGATTTTATTTATTACTATTCAACAGTGACCTGATATCGCATTATGTATGTTTTACATTCATAAAATAATCTGAAGGGCTGAAAACTGTTCATTTGCAAAAACACGTTGTATGGGGACGTTTTGTACCGCATCTTTAAGACCGAAGCGGAAAACTTGTTGAAAAATTCGCGAGAATTTTGTTTTTACAAAAGATTAATATAAATTGGAAACTGCTTACTCTCCAAATTGAAAAATACACTAAACTTTTCATTTCTAAGTGATTAATGCCACTTCAGAAAACGTACTTTTACGTTGCCCGTATACAATGTGTTAACACTTTACCGATCGGTATTTTTTTAACATCCTACCCCCTTCTGACCGATCACTTGGTCACAAATACTTCCTTGATACAGATATCTATTCGAAAATTACAAATTCTCGTCACTGAGTCCTTAACAGAGGTAACCGCAACGATAAATGATAATTTATTAATTGGAGTGGCAACCAATTAAATAGTTAAAAGTTCAAAGGCGTTGGATCCGAAAAGCCTATTAGTAGGCTTCCGATCGGTAAAGTGTTAAGAAACGATAGTATTCATTAAAAGATTATGTAATGATTAAAAACTTTTATATCCTACACTCCAAAGTGTTGTCATTATACTTAACACTAGAATTACCAAACCTGTCAAAATGACTGGTGCACAATTTTTTCAAAAAATTCTCCAAGTTTATATAAGAGTCATAGAATAAATATTCTACGTCTATATCAATAAACATAAATCACCCAATCGATAAAATTTTCCGCCGCTTGATTCCCCCTTTTTCAAAGTACTTATTTAATTTATTAAAATATGTTGGATTTGACGCCGGTAGTTCTAGTGTTAATTGTTTGAGTTAAATACAAATCAAAATATATTTACATGCTAAAAAAAGCTAAAAATATGACAACGAATGAAAGAAGAAGTTAATGATAAATAGCTTTCACATGCTTCAAACAATTCAATAAATAAAGCATGAAGCTGTTTTATCAAAGAGTTTTTTATCAAAGTTATTCCAGAACATTACAAAAGGTAGATCACACATTAGAATACATAATAAGGTTGCAGTAGACCACTCTATGAAAGAGTAGCAGAAAATGTATAAACATAAATATAAAAATTCCGTAACTTCAATATTCTTTGCCTCTATTAATACTCTCTCAATGAATACCTTCAGCGAGGACGTCAGTATTCTTTCGGCCTTGGAAAACGGACCAGGCCATACAGTTTTGGACTGGGAAAACGCAATGAGAATCCAGAATACAACCCGACAAGGATAAGCTTGGACTACCTCCCATTGGACAGCCTGTCGTTTCATTCTCGCGATGAGAACTTGGATGACTTCGTCGAGGGAAAACGCAGCCGACAACCGTACAGTTTCGGGCTTGGTAAAAGAGCCTGGAATTTCGCACCTGGAGAATCAATCGGAACTGGAAAGCGACCGAACGATCTTTTTAGCCAAAGATACCACTTTGGTCTAGGAAAAAGAATGACCGAGGAGGAAGACGATGATGACTCGATGCAATAGGATGTCCTACAGAAAGAATCCCATCAGATTCTAAATCATTTTTTCCCGATTAAAAGTTAAAATCGGATTTACCTGAGAGCCTCCCTTAACAGAAGTAGTTCCATTTCAATGTCGCAGAATTTCATTGAGGCGTTAAGCGTCCGTAATAATGTGTGTTTCGAAAAAAAAGTTTTCTGTCTGTCTTTTTAGAATTGTACGTCATTTGTTGGTATGTCGTACGTATCAGTGTGAATACAATGGTCAATTTTTATTCAACGGTTCGTAGCTACTGTTTTACAATTTTTAAGGAATCTTTGTATGGAAAGAAATTTTGGAGAATGGATTTTTTTGGTACTTTACTCTTGTAATAATCGTATCTTTTATTTCACACGTTTGTATTCGATTAATGTGAAAACGAAATTAATAAATGCTAGTAGGAAATTTCATTTGAAAAAATATATCGGACAAAATTGTTGACAATGAATTTTCATTTTATTTCGAGACTATTGTATAAGTTTGTAAACGCAAAATAAATGTAAATAATTTATATACTCTTCGGTACGTTATTTTTATGTAAATTTGCTATATTAACGTAATAAATAAATTCTGAAACTGTAAAATGTCAATACTTCGGCGTATCTGCGACAGTAACGTATAAATGTCATTTAGAAATTATTTTCGAACAGTACGACCAAAAATAATATGATTGTATAACTGTACTTATATTTCGAGTGTCATAATAAATCTTATAAACTTCTTTTCGTCATTCGTGTGCTTTTATTATGAATCCAAACCGATTAATAATATTTTCCTGTCGCTTGTAAAAAATTAATTGCATTTTGATTAATGTATTTTTAATTGATTCAGCTGATTGATCAGTATCTATATACTTTCATGAATTTACACAAATTTTGTTAATTACCTTTAAATTTTATGATTCTATTTTACTGATTAATATTAACGCTGTTTTTAATTGAAATAATCTATTAAAATTCGTACAAATTGCATTGACAAGAATTTTTAAATTACTTTTTAATATCAATTACAATTTCTAATTATTTTCATTTTATTGTTATAAAGTGTATTTCTCAAGATAACAACAAAATTAATTTTGTACAAAGATCATTTTCAAGAATTCATGCTAACCTTTTGAATTCTCTTCAATTTCTTTGACGATATATCCTTCTCTTTTTTGTTACAAATAAAAGCTCAATGCCTGTATCACTATATTCTAACAAGAACTACAAGTTGCCCTGTGAATCATATCAAGTGGAGGGATTCCAGCAAACGATCTAATCATAATAAATTATATAATTCTGCGCCAGACCACCATTACCCAATACGCCCCTTTTCAATCCCGATTACTCGTTGCAGTTCACGATCGCCGTGGTAAAGAAATCTTTATTTCTTCTATCCTCTACCAATGAGTCGTATAAAATTAATAAAGTTTAATTGAGTACACGATGTTTCAAGTAAATTAACGAAAAAATTTTATTTTTAAATTGTGACGAATGTGAAGTGCAGTTAATTATTATATACGCGACAGGGAAATATTATCGACTGAAGTTTCAAATAGCTAATGTCCGCGGTAAAATTGAAAATATAATAAATAATCGCTACTAATGTCGATAATTAGTTAAATGATTAGTGGAGTTTTACCAAGTACTTCATATACGTGTTAATGAAAAAAATGTACAGCTCAAAATGTTCGTATTATTTTCTTTGTGAAATCATAATACTTGTACTTCCATTTAAATCATGTTTGAGCCTTGAGAAACATTGGCTACCAAATTTGGAATGGGAAACAGCAAACAATTGGATGAATAATCGTGTACCGGAAATGGACGGTCATGTGGTTTTTCCATTAGAAACTAGACATGCCGTGGGTTTTGGAAAAATTTCTAATTTGAGACTATCTGAAGTGGATCTGCCCAGATTTGGGTCTTTGGTTTTAGCCAAAGAAGGGAGATTGGAAGTAAGTATTACTTGGTATACTTGAAAAAATATTATTTTCTATGTGTTACCGTTTTTTCTTGTCATATAAAATTTCATGTCACTCGGAGAGAAACATTCCGTAAGTGATATCAATATAATTAGTTAAGTCTCTCTTATAATGGGGCAGCAATAGACTCACAATCAGGGATTGCAATATCGGGCCAAAAGTTAAATACCGGTATTCGGTATCTTTTAGATCTTAATACCAGAATACCGGTAGTAGGAATTGTTTCATTTACCAGTTTTATTAAAGATAGTAAATATTACAAAAAATCATTTGTAAGTTATAAATTATAACAGTATATAAAGAATAACAGAAAAGTAAAGGAACATCTTCTGTATTTAAATCACAAAAAAGTGTAAATATCACTATTTAGTCTGTGGTACTATTACATATTTTTGAACTGTGATCTTAAAAAACATAATTTATCAATTGTACTGTCATTAAGCCTGGAATGTAATTATGTGCAAAAATTACGAGCTGTCGAAAACGCTCCTTCAGCATCTACGCTAGTTCGTGGTACTGTTAGCAATGCGCGATATACTTTTTCCAAGTATTTACCTCTAAATCCCACATTTTCAAATAAATCGATTTCTTGTCGGATGGTTTTGAATATAACTGATTTCTGTATTGTATTTTGGTTTGTTGAAGTTTTTTCAGTTCTCGCTATTTCTAATTTTTGTTCAAGAGACAATTCCTTTTCACTATCGACATTCGTGTCATCATCATCTTCGATAACTGTACCGAATTGTTCTGAATATAGAT
Source organism: Cerceris rybyensis (assembly GCA_910591515.1). NCBI lineage: Eukaryota > Metazoa > Arthropoda > Insecta > Hymenoptera > Crabronidae > Cerceris > Cerceris rybyensis. Next base: position 24,409,930 of record OU342789.1, on the reverse strand, counting down.
AGGTTTGTGGATAAAAAATTTTAAGAAAATTTGCTATAAACTTGATCATATCGTACACAAAAACATATACTATTTTTCTATGTTGGCGACCCCTGAACATATAGTGGAGAATTTAAAAAATTTCTAGTAAATACCGAAAAAATGGTATTTAAACTTGTGAATACCGGTGTTATAAAATTGTACAAATGGTTCAAAATACCGGTATTGCAATCCCTACTCACAATGGACGTACAGTAGTCCAAAAACGTGAACATTTTAAAAAGCCGTTTCCATTTATTTGAGTCATGAATTTTAATTTCTCAATTATGTAGATGAAATTTTCTGATAAAAAGGTTATGGGAATAAAAATTTCCTATATCCGTATGTGCTGGTAATTGAGTCGTAAAATGGCCGTGCATATAATTGGAAATTTCCGTAATGGAGTGCTGAGATAATTGATGTTCGAATACTCGAAATTCCACCATGGTCGACTGCGAGTTTGATCAACGGATACCGCGTTACGATGTCAAGGCTTATAATTATATCAATGACGCGGAATTCTGTATTTCAATAAAGATTTGGCAAATACAATATTATGATTCGAATCTAGTACTTTCCATAACAACAAATTTGAATACTTTCTGTTGCTTATATAATCTGTAACTTAATAGGGAATTAAACAAGTATTATACTTTCTTCGCCTATAAACACTCATTTTTTGCATAATTTTTTTTTATATTTGCTAAATTTCGCTTCTTCCACTTTTCAGTTGTCAGAAACTGAAGTATTCAACATCTTGTAATTATAATTCATTAACGATTATAGGTACTTCTAGTCACAGGTTTAACGTAAATAACGTATTCTCTTACGAGTTCAATTTCTTCCGATACAGCTGTTACTTGTTTATTGAAACTCTCTCTTAAAAAGAAACTACGCAGTTTCGAACAAATAACACATTAACGAACAAAATCCGTTATTTATTGAGAACTTCTCGAGATTCATGAAATAGCCGTGGAATTTACATTTTAATTCTACGGCAGACCTTCAATTATTCGAGATAATTGGGAAACACGTAGCACGTATAATAATAGATAATCGACGTTTTCAACTAATAGCTATTCTATCGATCCAAGCACCATTGTATGTATGTATCTCTATTTCTTGCTAAACCTGGTGCTCACATAGCGGTGCAATTTTAACCTTTGCATAAACACATTACAACAAGAAAGCAATGTCTTCATTATCAATTATACACATCATATATAGTTTTTAATGAATTTCTAATGTAAAAAATATGTCGATAACAAACACGATTAGGAGAAAATTTTCTATTAAGTTTATGCACTTCGATTAACTATCAAGAACAGGAGAAAATATATTACGTAGATATTATACCACCGTCTTAATCTCAATTTGTACACTAACATTTTACTCCCATTAACACGTTGAACACCAGCAGTATTTCACTAGTTTCTTAATTTCTACTAATGTTAAACCTTTTCTATTAAAATCATATCTTTATAAAGCAGAAACTGTAAAGATACTGATCAATAGGTATCCCGCAGACTTTTATCTTTTTTACGTCAATATTTAAATGTTCGGTATGTTCGAAAATTCACAAATATTACAATTGAAAAGTAATATGGAATTTCATTGAATTCAAAACGCCGACCCCCATGGCAGCCCGAGTCGAAAAGTCCAGCCTAAAAAGAAACTTCAAAACCTAGATTCTTTTGATCTCTCATTTGCCGCTTAATTATGTGTACCATTTTGAACCTCAAAATCCTCAACTAGTGTGTCTACGCGCCTCAAAATCCTGTAAATATGATTTTTAGGAGTTATATGGACTGATCAGGTAAAATTTTTATTCCAATTTAATCTGACACCCCCTAAAAATATTTCAGAAGTTCCAAGTCTGTCGACTCATATTCTAAAAATAGGGCTTTCAGGAGCAAGTTGGAATTAAATTATCATTTTATTCCATATAAATTCTAAATCTCCTAAACCAAATTAATTTTTAGTATATCGAGAATTTTTTTGGACCTCGATCATTCCACTCCAATTGCAATCCAATTCACAGCTCCTCATTATAGAATGCTGAGGATTATTTTGGGCTGTATGAAGCCTAAATTGCTCCTAAACTAGGTAAAAGTGGCAAAAAGTAACAAGTGTAGGGCGATTGTGGAATTAAAATTTGCATTCTTTTATATGTAACATATTTTTCCATATTCAGCCTAAATATCCTAAGTTATTTGGTAATTTAGGAGGAGTTAGGGCTGAAATTTTCGACTCGGGAGACAACGTGTTAATGATTATTACCTATATCTATAATGATTATTACCTTTATCTATACTAAATGAATTGTATCTACAATATTTAGATTGATATTGAAAGTACGATAAATTGAAACTGATATATCCTTACAATACAAAATTCTGTCAGCTTACCGGATCGAAGCTATCGGGAGCGAAGATCAGCAGGTGGATGAGAGAAGGTCCGTTACTTTGGAGCGATCCTAAAAATTGGAATGGTAGCACCGAAGCTGCACCTCACCTCGAGCAACTTCCTTGCCGTCAGGACGACGCTGTTCTACCAGAAACCAAACACACCCTTAGCATCCTTATGCCGATGAAAGAGATTCGAGTGAAGTCGATCAGAATGTCCGACCATAAACATCCTTTTACTCAATGGCAGTGGGAAGATTTTCAGGATCAAAGGGAATTTGCCCGAGGAAGATTTACCGTAAAGTGAGTCCACATTTTTATGCTGAAAAATTCGAAATTTCTTTGGGTGAAAATTTTAAACAATGATAATGAAAAATATGCTTGGCATCGGTATTAAATATAGATACAACGAGAATGTTAAAATGTTTTATCGAGTTTTTTGAAAAACGAAAGAATATTAGTATTTGTATAGTAGGTGAGAAGAAAATAGTTTTTCTGCTATTATGCGACACAGTGTATAAATGATAATCAAGGTTACATAAAATTATAGAGTTTGCACATCTACTTCAACTTCTTCTTGAAAAAAGATGTTTTTTACAAATAATGCTGTTATTCTTAAACAAACGTCACTTAACCGTTTGAATACCGGGAAGGTTTTAAAAAATTACTTCAAAAAAAGCCAAAAGCCATTTTCGCGCTCTTGAGATTTTATTTCAAAATAAGCTAAAATTGGTGTTTTATTTTATGTAGTGCACAACAAGAACAATGTTCTCGTGCTTGTATCCTAATTTGGAATTACTTTATATTATAGAACAGAAACCTGATGCATTCTTAACAAAATATCTTAGCAAAGTCTTCCTTCAATTGTCAACATTGAAAAAATGTCCTGGGGTATTTCGACACAAAAACTGAAGAGCGCGAAAGTGGCTCGTGGTACGCAAACTGTTAAGGTAGTTCTAGGCACTTATCATGTTTCGATAGATTTCCTTAAAATTTTGAAAATATATTCTTCATGATATTTTATAATTATAACCGGAATCTCAACGAGTTCGTCCACACGGTTTATGAATAAATAATGTTTAAAAATAACATATTTAACAGAGCCTTATGGAAAAAAATGTTTGCTGTGTCCGTAAAATCTTTTTTTATTTTTCTAATGGAAAAACAAGTCCATGGATTCTAATAAAAAATTAGCAATGTATTATTTTATGCTTTTGGAATATTATTGAATTTTTTCATAATTTTTTACTTCATAGTTATAGAGAAAGATGTTTTTTAATTTCTAAAAAGTGAATGAAATGACCTCTGTGAAGTTAGCCCCTGCATTAATTCTTACGCAATTTTTTTCATTTCTAATGAAAAAAGAAACTTTTAGTTCTGAATCCAGCTAGAACTACCTTAACTGTACATTGTAAAATGTAAATATTATATAAACAGTGAAAATATATGTGCAAACTACTTTTGCGTTTTTGTGTGATTATTTATAATGATACGATACAAAAGAACAAAGTGAAGGCTAACTTTAAAGTAAAAATAAAAATGTATCTTCTGTGATCTATCCCTTGTAATTTTGTGCAACATGTTATTACACAGATACAGCGAATATAATTGTGAGAAGTGTCCCTGTCAGGATGATTTGTACGGCGATTATCTTCAGGAGATTTGTGCGATTCAGAAACCCAGGTGTGGTTTCACTGCTTGCGAGTATCCTCTAAAGGTCAGTATTGAACATAAAAACTCTATAACCAAATGAATAATCATGCGTTAATATTATATCTCAATCTCACACATTATTGTGAAAAATCAAAAGGTCATACAAAGAGTCAAATAAATATTTCCTATATTTCTAAAGACGATAACCGATATCACGAATTACTCATGGAAAGTTCTGAATTTTTCTAACAGTAATAATGAAATTTGTATGATTATCTTTCATTGCTGAAATTTATTTGAAGAACGTTCTGGAAAGCATGATCTTCTCCCGAGTCGTAGGAAGACCGTATCTCAAAAGTAATGAAAAAAAATTACTCTCACGGTTTGCAAAAAATCTGAGCTCATATAACCAAGCCATACCTTGCAAATATTAGGATTGCAGACCTACGCAATGTAATTTTAAGTGCGGATGAAATTTCATTTCAAACTCTTTAAATAGTAGTAACGGTAATGTAAGAAGTATAATTTCTTCTTTTTCTCATATCAACCCACGTCTCTTATGAAATGTGCGTCACTCAAAAGTTTCCCCTAAATGAATGTCCCAAGGTCAAGGTTATCAGAGTCGCAGCTCTCTTTTCAAGATAATTAAAAGACCATTACGCGTGTTAAGTGATCGCTCTGTTTATCATTATTAACGAATCGATAGTATTTATAAAAAATAGACGATCTTCATTCTGTGTTGACGATTTTCACTCACAACATGTTCGTATCAGAGAATGTCTGTCCACACAATATCTAATTATATAATAAAACAATCACACTGTAATAATTGATATTTTTTAGATCATTTTTGCATAAATATTTATGAGACCTACCTAAGAATATCGCTGTAATTTATTCGTGTCTGTTTTCAATTTTGAGGGAGATATCAAGGGAGGCCCATCTTTAAGGAAAGTCAGAAAATTCTGCCTCTCTCCTGCCTGTCCCCAGTCTCCAGTCTGTCCTGTCTGTCAACTGCCTGCTCTGCCTATCTCCTGTCTATCTCTTCCAGTCCTGTTTGTCCGATGCCTGTCCTGCTAGTCTTCTACCTGTCCTATCTGTCCTACCTGCCTCGCCTCTGTCATATGCGACTTGCTTATCCTACCTGGCGTGCCCAAAAAAATGTTTTTTCCAAAAACAACATTTAAAAGTGTAGGTAGTAAAGGGATGCGACATCTGTTCTTTCTTTGTCATCAGGGGCCCTGCGTCGTTTTAACGTAGGGTAAGGTTGCGTAAATCGTACCACTTAAGAAAGAAAGCTGTGTAAAACTGCAGATTTACGAAATAAATAGGAAGTAGATATGCCATTTAAAACTTTTGTAAACATCATTTTCATTTATTGTGACGAAATTGAGAAATCTATATGTTGTCACATAAAAAAATATATATTTTAAAAAAGTTACATCGGTACGATTAAGGAAACCAGTTTCCTAAATCGTATCACCTAACGCTTAAATCGTACCTAAGGATATAACTATATACAAGATTAATCAAAATAATTTAATAACATTAATAATTATAATAATACAGTTCTCCTTTAATTACTACAAGCATCACACACATATTTTTTCACTCTTTTTCCAAATCCAGCGCATAGATCGTGCACCCATGATTTGCATTTCAAGCACTAAATCATGCTTTCCTCACGAGAGGATAGAGAATCCTTACGATGCATCGCGATGGGGCAATTTCTATTTTTCCGCTAATTGAAACGCAAGCTTTCTTAGATCAGTATGAGTAAGCCCAACAAAATTTGTTTCTAAAGAAAGGGTATGTTTCATCAACTCTTTCTCCATATTTTCGCGAAGACCTTTCGGCCTGCCAATTTTCATATTTCTATTTAATCCTTTAAAATGACGTCGTAGAGTTGGTTTAGGAATATTGTATTTTCTGTGAGCCTCATTACATCCAATTACATTATTGGATAATTTTATTAGTGCCTCCTCCATATCTTCTTATTTCCAACTATTATAAATTCGTTTTGCCATGTTTTATAATTATAATATTAACTAATATATATTAACTATTATATATTAACTGATATTAACTAATTCTACAGTAAATTCGCAATTATTAAATCAAAGTTATGTAACCATAAATAGTAAACTCCTAAGTCGTACTGGTACGATTTTGGAATCTCATGTAGGTACGATTTATAATTGTAATGACCATAACCAAACACAGAATAAAGCTAACACGATTTTGTTTGCGGCAAACAACTCCTTAAATGTTACAACACGACTTGAAAATATGAAGCATGATTTTATCAATAATGTGCTTGCAAGATGAACTACTAAACAGGCAGTAAAAGTTATACGAAAATTACGATAAACTTACTTCTTGAGATATTGCCTTTCTACGGTAATGGCGAGAGATGAACAAAATGGGAAACAATATCATGGACTAGACAGTAATTTGTTTTGCTACAAAAGGCGCATATCACTTGATATTACGCCTAATATTGAAAAGGTACGATTTAAGCGGTGATACGATTTACGCAACCTTACCCTAAATAACGCAGGCTGGGTCTCTGAACCAGTTAACTGTGGCGAAAATTCTTTTGAATTCGGGTCACGAAAATCAAGAGATGAGGATAAATCTATCTCAAATTATTTATACCCTTTAGTTATTCGTTTTATTTCGGCATGGCCTCAAAATATTCCAAATATCTTGAAATTTACGAATATATTTTATTTTCACCAAAATTACAATTTAAATAACCAGTGGTAGCTTTTACGCATGACGAGTATACTCGTCAAACACAGTTAACTGGTTATAAGAACGTCGTCGTGGCGAGAAACAGTCGGATTGCAGCCTTCTTTTAGTAAGGAGCTGCCAGAATGAAATTGTATCCATTGCTACCCCATTGCATCACATTGTATTCAATTGTTTTCTTCTATTTTTTAATTTTAAATGTATTATTTTTTATTATATTAAACCCCACAAAACGTTACACATCAAACGCAGTTAACTGACTTTAGTCATTGTCAATTTGATCAAATTGAAGTTAATTTCATGTCGAATGTTGAGCAAGAATTAACAACTGTTTTAGGTAGAGGGTCATTGCTGTCGATATTGCGGTGGTCGAGTATCTTTATCGGAAAAAGCTTCTCTGCCGATAGTTAAAATAACGGTGAACGATGCTTTACAAGAATACGAGGAAAAAATCACTTGGCATGTAAGACAGACATGGGGTGGAAAAGCGGAAGTTCTGATTAAAAGGAAAGGGGAATACTCTAATGCTGATGTCGAGGATGCGATAGATAGCGTAAAGGCAGCGTTACTGAGTACGATTTATTTTATATTTTTTTTTCTGTTTGTTCACATCCTTTTTCTGATTTAAACTAAACTTAAATTTTTAACTTCAAATGAAAGCAATATTGTTTAAACTCTTTCTGTGTAACAGTAACAGAAAGATAAAAAGGCATGGTGATTATTATTTCACTAAAATATGAGATAATTGAGGATTTTCAAAACAATGAGTTTGAGAGAAAGTATAAAAAATACCTGAAAGCAAGAGTACTAAAAGTGTCAAATTTCTTGAAACGATGTCCATTTTTTCTAAGATTTCAAAGATTGAGGGTGGTATTCCGTGCTGTTACGATTAATTAACATGTATGCTTCTTATTTATAGTAAATTTGATATTATTAAGACCACGTAAAATTTTCCTCTGTCGTTCAGATATAAAATAAAAGTTGATATTTTTCAAGACTACTTAAAGACCTTTCTTCTTGTTTCCTTTCGATCAATAAATAGAAATGTAATTTTTAATAACGGAACGGGAGCAATTTATGTGAAAGGTGAATGAGAATCGAAGCTTTAAAAGTTTGAAAAGGTATTTTTATGGATGCTTTTATAAATTCTATTCTATGATCCGTGATACTGTTTTTCAATAAGCCAAACTTTAACGACAAAAGTCGTAAGAACCCGGCAATATTCCGGAAGCTCAGAATATGATGAATTCCAGTGACTGTCGATATTACTTTTCTGTGAAATAAATGAATAGGAAACATTATTTTCCCCAGAAGAGAAGTTTCAATGACACACAAGATTTAAAAGTTTCATTCGAAACGTCCGATTCTTAAATTCTTCCGTGAAAAGCACTTTATCGTAAATATATGATACTATTTTTCACGTTGCTTCTTACAATTAGATCTGAATTTATAAAAATCAATACTTGCAAATCTACAAAAGCAATAAAAACATCTAAAATAATTTACCTATGAAAAGGCTTCAATTCTATTGAAATTGCACTTTATACAAAGAATGAAATATTTTCTCACTTTTATCGGCTTTTTTGTGGAATTACAGTTTCTTTACAATTTGTAATACATATCATTCTTGCAATGATATTACAACAGTTTTCTTAAAAGTTGATAACTTCACTCTGTATGTCGTATTACTCGAAATAAATTCCGAATTATGAATTTTAACACTAGATTTACGGATATTGGTACACCTATTTTTCTAAAGTGTGCCAATTTGTCTTATACAGGAAAACTGAAATTTTTTTGCAAAGAAAATAGTTCCAAATCAATTTAAATGAAAGATTTATTATTAAAAAATTAATCAACCAATATTATATATATATATATAGTAAACAAATTTTGAATGAGCCAAATTGGCTCCGTAAATCTAGTGTTAACATTTTGAAAGATAAGATGCTATATGATTTTGAAGGTTGTCCTTTAAAATCACGTGAGACAGATAGCTTTTAATAAAATAAACGAAGAAAAATAAACATTAGCGCGAAAATTTCAGCTTTTATAAATCTACATCTTCTTAAGATTATGGAGTTCAATGTCAGTGCATATCACACTTCTCGTAAAAAATGTTTATAGCGGTATTTCAATTAATAATGAAACAATTCAAATCCGACAATAGTATTAAATTGCTCTATTCTTATTATATATTGATTAAATTCAACTTACGTCTGGCACACTATTTTTGATAAAATTTAAAGAATTCGAAGATTAACTCAAAGAATTCGACATGTTAAAAAATTACTTTAGGTTCAAAAAGGGTATATAAAATTTTTAAATATATCTCACGAATTTATAGATTCCTCAATCCTTTAAGGTAGTTCTTGCACTTGACCAAAGTCTGCAAATAAATTTAATGTTAAAATATGATGTTCTTGAGATTGTCACGAACAAGTTACAAGCAAAAAAAGCTCAGTTACCGGGCATTTCGATGAAAAAATCGAATTCAAAAATACAGTTTCATACATTGACGTAAATGAGAGTGAGAGAGAGAGAAATAGTACTTCCGACTTTATCGTTCAATTTTCCAATCTTCCATACTGCAAATACTTACGAAAAACGAGATCATTAATGCGGGAACGTTTTCGAATAGATATTTCACAAAAAAAATTGCAGCTGCCGAATATTTAATAAAGGAATTATTAATTGAAAACTATAAAATCATGCATTTCACGTTTACAATATGGCCACTGTTTAGGAATGAGAGTGTTTGACAACGCCGCATTGTCGATAAGTACGCGTACATCAAATTAAAAATTTTTTAAATCAATACTTCAATAAATTATCATTCGTTTTATAGAAATTCAATGGGGCCCATTCATAACACCCATAAAATCCGCACCTATGTGAAAGAACTACCTTAAATACCACGAACGGATATGTACGATCAGAGAAGAAAATCTGTTCACAGATTATAAAGATATCTATACACAGTTACAATTGATATATCGAAATATGATCGCACAAATAATAATCTGTAGTTTTGATACTTTAACTTTCTAACTTCCTGATAAAACTGTAGCTTTCGATTGTCAAAGAAATGATTATTTCACAATATTCAAATATCTGTTCTTCTACAAAAAATTAAATACGTTTAAAGTATTATTGTGAACGTTACAAAGTAATTTAGTTTGTAAAATATACTCTCTTTTCTTCAGATACAGGTATCGAGGTACTAAGCACAGAAAGTGCAGGTGCAGCTTTGCAGGATAATCGACTGGCTTTCGCACTTGGACCTCTCTTCGGCACGCCTTTGGTTATCTTTGCTTTTCTTCTACTTGGTTTCGCCTACTTCGGTTATTCTTTGGAAAAGTAAGTATACCTTGTATCGTTTTCCTTTTCTTTCGTTAGTAAAACAGTTGTTTTTTGTAGATTACATTTATAATTTAGTAATAAAATAAAGTATAATTTATCCATCAAACTTCGATCAAAAATTAACTTAATATATTAACAAATATATAAGAAATATATTAACACTAAAACAACCGAAGTTAGATTTTATCTTTCAATATATTAAATAAATATTGTATTTTGAAGCAAGGAGAATTAATAGCTGGAAAAGATGATCGGTTCGGTAATTTATGTTTTATAAGATAGATGGAGAATATTTATTCAACATCTCTTCTATAAACTTGTAGAATTTTTGGAGAAAAATTGAGTATCAACCATTTTGACTAGTTTTGTAGTCCTAATGTTAAAAGGAAAGAAATGATGGAGATAAAAAAGTGAATTGGTTTAATCGCTTCTAGTCGGCAATATAGCCTTTGAAGATTAAAAGAGAAACACATTTAGAATTCAGAAATATGTATAAATAAGTATGAGGTCATTTTAAATACCTTGGTAAGTCTAGCGGTTAAATGTTAATGAACCACTATATAAGAAGTATAAATAATGATAATTTATTTATAAGAAGATCTATTTTTTATTATTTTAAATTGTTTTATACAAAGTGTTTCACTTAATTTGAATGAGTCAGTGATTATAGACTGCACAGTATTATTTTGTAAACTCATTCAGCGTATAAACTATCGCTCTAATTACAATGGGTTTTTGAAAAAGTTACATAAATAGAGTTATGTTATATAAGTAAATAATGGTTTGTAATAGAGAAACAGTCCGTGTTACAATGGAATAGTTCATTACGTAATTACGTATAGGTATTATAAAAATAAATTCAGCTTACTTAGAATTTTTTTGTTTTACGTAAAATATCGTTTCCTCTTTTACGAGGTACTATATGGCCATAGAAATGAAAAACTGATTGGAAACCACTGAAAGAATAAGTCGTCAGTAACACTATCATTGATGGAAGTATAATAATTATAAAAATACATGAAATAACTATTTAAGAAAATTTAAAGAACCAAAATTAATTTTATAGTGAAACTAACTATTTTAACGATACATTATCGAAAGAATAGGATAGTTGCTTCCAGGTAACAATTTTTACACAAAGATTTTTCAAGTTTTCACAAAAGGTTCCATAAATTGTGCAAAGTGTCACGTAAGAGTAGAAAAGCCATAGTGAACTTATCACTAATTCGTGGTCCCATCCCTTTGACCCTTTTCCACGAACGGATACGAAGGAGTTAATACGTTGAAAAGAAATAGAAAGGAAGAGGGAGAAAGTCGGAAAGGGGGAAAAAGTAATTACACGGAATATGAAACACGACGTGCAGTTTGCAAGTGCCTGCTCACATGTACCTCTTTCCTTTTATATCCGCTTGGCCGGAAGTGCGCGAAATTAACTTCGCGCGCGGATGCTTCTACATGAAAGTGAACAAAAAATCTTTCCTTAAGATTTTTCAATATCCTGATAAAAGTCATAAACTCGACGGAAAATTAACAGTGCACAATATTATTTCGAATTGGCAATATAGAGAGGATGAAAGTCTTTCGAAATTCAGAATTATTCTGAATTTTGTACGTCGATTTCATAATGCGTACGCGATTCAATAAGAATTGATTTTACTGTGTCAAGATAACTCTATGTACTTATTTTAATTACCAGTACTAAGTGATTAAACATTTTAACAAACAAATATCAGATTTCTGTGTGATGAGTAGACTGCGGATGTTTATGCAAATTTCGAGTTTCAAAAATGCAGGTGAGACAGGAAAACCTATCTAGGGATTTATTGCACTTAATAAATATTACAACAAATACCATACTTTGGATAGTTTAGATATATTTTTATATTATGTTCTTTTTGTATATTTTAGCCGTATTTAATTTGTCATAAATGCATAAAAATCCGCAGTCTAGTGATGAGTATGATGAGTAGACTCCGGATGTTTATGCAAATTTCAAATTCAACAAATGCAGTTAAGACAAGAGAACCTATTTAGGAATTTGTTGCACCCGATAAATGTTACAACGAATACCATACTTTGGATATTTCGGATATATTTTTATATTATGTTCGTTTTGTGTATTTTAGCCGTATTCATTTTGTCATAAATGCATAAACATCCGGAGTCTAATGATGAGTATTCGGAAGATGCAACTTAAAGTGGACAAGGCAGCCAGCATACATTTAAAATTTTATTAACACATTCGCGACCGCTGACGTGAATTCACGTCCTGTAATTTTTGTTTCTGAATTGGGCAACATTAGGCGCTTTGGATAACCGCTAACTCAATGAGACACCTTGATCGTCCTTACAGACTTTCAGGTGACATGACAACACAACAGTTGGAAAGAATCGCACAATCAGGGAAATTAAAATATCCACAAAAACGTTTTAGAGTTTGCAAAACTCACGGAAAACGTCGTGACACTTCTTATACATGCAAATTATATAGAGTTTCTTTATGAAAATGTTTCCTTACTCTGCTTTTCCAAAATGCATGTATTGTAATATAATGCTAAATAAACCAAGCATAGTAATAAAAAATACTCTATTATCTACCTATAAAGTCAGTATACAAATTATTAAATCTTTTTATTTTAAAGAACACATAATTACAACATTGATATTTAAAAAAAATATTATAATTTTTATCTTCATTTTAATGATACAAGTTTGCGGTAACCGGTTTTACAATTTCATTATTTTCGCCGGTACTCAGCATTAGAAACGGAAAAAAATTGCCGGTCGCGAATGTGTTAAATCGCATTGAAAAATGGAAAATTTATTAACCTTTCAATACAGTTATCGATGTCTTCTGTTCAAATATATGAGATACTTTCGATTCTTCAACACAATAAATTTCCAGATTGAGTTCCGTTTTAATACCCTCATCCAACACACAGAGATATTATGAAATCTTATTATACGAAGTTATTAATATGGCAATTAATAATCTATAGGTAATTTTATTTCTCAAATAATACTTCTAGTCAAATATTTAGCAATAAGATAAAACATTAAGAAATTGATATCTTCGCTTAACACTAGATTTACGGAGCCAACTTGGCTCATTCAAAATTTGATTGCTATCTATATAGTCTGTTGGTTGGATAATTTTTAAATAATAAATCGTTCATTTAAATTTCTTTTAGAATTATTATCTTTGCAAAAAACTTCAATTCTTTTGTATGAGTCAAATTGGCCCACTTTAGAAAAATAGGTATAATCAACATCCGTAAATCTAATGTTAAATATAATGTCAGAATTACTAGTGCTGGTTATTCATGGCCAACATATCAGTCAATATTAACTGTAATTTTAAATAAACATGAAATAATATAGGATTTCCTGAAAACTTTCAATAATTCCATTGAGTTCGTAGTGAAACATCGTGCAATGAACACACGTGCATCGCACGTGCGAGCGGAGATTGCTTTGAATTCCAGCAGGTGGATATCGAAATTAACTGGTAAATAGAAAGTGCACTGGTATAGAGAGTTAATACACCGCGGAGAAGTGGAAAGTGTTAAACTCGAAAAGTTTCTGGCTATTCGAGTCTATTGGGAATGAGACAAACAACTGAAATCAGAGTGCAAAATGCAATACGAAAGGAAGTTAAGAGAGATAGAAAATCCAATGGGAATGTGGAGGATAGAGATATTTTGAATTTCAAAGATGATGGAGGAATATTTGAAATAAATACATATACAATTATTTTGAGATTATACAATGTATAATGGTCCATAGTGAGCATGGAATTCATAGCAATTTCTTGCAACATATAATGTTGGTTTTTAAAGAAAGAAAGTAAAGTACGTCGACTTTCAAACTGAATATTATTTCTATCAATCAATATGTGAGAAAAAATTGACTCTGTGAGCTTCTCCTCATTTGTTATATGACTCTGATTAAATTAAAGCTTTCAAAACTCATCACAGAAATCGATTAATCCACTTGATCTCGGTAGACCAACGAAGATTGAATGTGGCAGATTGAATACAAATAATTTAAGAGAATTTCCCTATCAACTTAGCTTTTCAAGTCATTTGTCTGCTAGAATTCATGGTATTACATTCGAGTTTTTCAAAAGTAAAAAAATATATAGGTATTATATTACGTTCTAAAGCAGTTCCATTATTTTTTCGACCGAGCTTATTTTTGGAAGTACTTCGTATAGTAATATAAACTTCAGAACTTAACATTAAATAATCATTATACGAATAGTTTCACCAGATATTTATTTCGAAATAATCATAATGTTTGAAAATTATAGGAATATTAATTGTATTTAGCATTCTTGAATTTTTTCCAATAACATTTTTGTTAATATTGTTATCAATTTGTTGATACTGATCTTTTACATTACGCACACTTGGAAAAGTTCGAATTATCAAAATGATTGAACGTATTGCTTTTTTAAAACCCATAAAATTTATGAAATCACGTTTTTACACTCCTCCTTTTAGTTTCGTAACAACTGAAAATAATGAAATTGTGTATAATGAAACTACTAAAATTCTAGTTTCAGAAGAATGCATAAAGAAGTTTGAAGTCTAGGAATCGTAGAGTGAAATAAACGTTTATATAAGAAGGAAGAAATAAACGGTGTAAAAGATATAAAAGAAAAAGAAGGGTAGAAACGTGGTATAAAAAATGTGAAATACGATAGGATTAAAAAATAAAGAGTATTCAGAGGGGTGGAAATGAGAGAGGAATTGAGGCGAATAAAATAGAGGTAGATAGAGACGGAGAGTGTTTTAATTTGCGAAGCAGCAGCAGTGGCAACAGCCTAGCAACCAGCAAACTCAGTTCCATTTGCCATTTACCGTTTTACACTTACCCTCTCCTGCTTCGCCTCTTCGCGGTAATTTCTTCGTTGGCGCATTTACCTGCGACCCTTTCGTTCGTTCCTGTACGAGCGACTAAAGTCAGTGGTCGTACCATTTAATTAGCTCAGCTCCCTCAATGAAGTCTAATAGTTTATTATTTCTCCTGGCAGACACGGGAAATTTAATTGGCACGCAGATTTCTGTAGCCATGGCGGAAGACGAACTTTCAAACTGATCAAACTTTTTGATAAAAGTCGCTGTAAGAGGACTCGTCAGCAAAATTATGGGATTTCTTTAAAACATTTGAAAAAGATGACATTTAATTTAACGAAATATTCTGTTTTGTTGAACTGTTTCTGAAATATGATAAAATGATACATATAAATTGAAACATGCAATTTTTTGTTAATCGACTTCTAATGACAGCGAGAGCAGTTTATTTGATTTTAATTTGCAATAGAATTAAATTTCACTTATCATTTTATCACACAGTAACAGTAACAATTAACTTGGTATATGGGAAAATAATCGTTATAAAAGTTTATAATAGTTACATAAAAGTTTTAGTAGAATCAAGTAAACAATTAAATAGAAACAAATCTATCTCTCATTTGTTACTTTTTCGGCAAGTATGTTTCCACCAGTTGAAAAAGAAAACGAAAATTTATTACAATTTACGCTTATTATAATGGCAAACTATAATAAGTAGATTGAAATACATATGATTTCTGAATTTATGGAGCACCAAGTGTTCTTAAATCAATGTTCATCTATTTAAATATCTTAAAACTTTAATTAAATATGTTATACTTTTTCTATTTAAACACTTTCTTTCATTGAAAATATATCAAACGAGGAAAAAACATTCCTTTAATATTATACTATTAACAGTCGATATTAATAAAACGGAAAAATATTCTAACGGGGTACTTACATACATACACTTAATTTTCTTTTCGAAGAATTTGCTTCACTGTGTATGTAGAAACACTAATAGAATTATGTCTCCCAATTTGTGCCGGAATAAATTTAACTTATGGTCTCGACATGTTTCAACCGATTTTCCAATAATTTCGCTAAAAACGCATCGATTTGCAAAAACCATAAATCAAGAAGTGAAGGAGAAGTATATTTTCTTATAATAAAATAGTATCTTTCCGGTATTATGTAAGGTAGATGTAATACTAACAAGTATTTACTTCTTATATATATATAAAATCTGTGTTTGTCTATGGATTTATATACAAGGTATCCCAGCCGATTTTGACATCTTGATAACTTCGGTATTGTGGTATGTAGCAAACAATGTTCCATAGGAAACTTAAATGGTATCGAGTGGGGCATAATTTGGCGTCATTAGTTTTTCCGTAGATGGACGCTTCAAGGGCATATGAAGGTCAACTTTGTTTTTTTAAATAGAATGAGGTGCTTTTTTATGCATCAAGCGATGCAACTACGCATTCTTTATAAAAAAAGTACTGACCTATGTATGTCGAAAAGCTAATAGTAAAGGAGATATTTCAGTATAAATATTCTAAAATTCGTAATTACATTAGCGTTTATTTACAGGTATAGTTCAATATAACGACCATTTGCATCACAGCCTTTTTGAAATCGATGAAGTAATAACTGGCCTACGTTATTTAATGTATCTGCTGATATTTTGCCACATTCATCGATAATGAGCTGCTTCATATCACTCACTTTAGTTGAAACTTTCGCGTTTTATCTTTTAAATAGGCCCATAAGAAAAAGTCGGGCGGCGTTAAATTAGGTGACAGACTGATAAGCAGATAAACAGAGCTCACGTCCTAGTGCGACAGGAATGATGCCTTTGTATTTAGAATATTTATACTGAAATATCTCCTTAATTATTAGCTTTTCGACATACAAAGGTCAATACTTTTTTATAGAGAATGTCTAGCTGCATCGCTTGATGCATAAAAAAGTACTTAATTTTAATTAAAAAAACAAAGTTGACCTTCATATGTCCTTGACGTGTCCACTTACGGAAAAACTAATGACACCAGATTATGCACCACTCGATACCGTTTAAGTTTCCTATGCAACATTTTTCGCAACATGCCACAATACCAAAGTTATCAAGATATCAAAATCGGCTGGGACACCCTGTATATATCTGAAAATTCTTATATACAACAGATTTCAATTATATGTTATTCCCCTCCAATTCCATCCTTTTTTATGCTGTATTTGCTTCAGAATGATTGGATGCCAAAGATTTATGTACAGGGCGTTTCAAAATTATTTGCCACGTCTTTCAGGAGCAATATCAGTGAAAGGTTCGACCAAACAGTTCTCACGCAAACTAGCTTTTAATTGTGTCTTCCCAATTGAATTTTAGCTGAATAAGTCAGGCTTCCAGGTCTCTGACCTTTCAAGGTAGTGAAAATGACTCCTCTTCCAACGAAATCTATCTATGTAATTTTTTGAAGGCTACGAAGTCGAAGAATTTGTACGGCGTCAGAGACCTGCAAGCCTGACTGATTCAGCTAAAATTCGGTCGCACAGACACAATTAAAATTTAATTTGCAAAAGAACGGTTTATTTCTGCCTTATGGTTCCTCTCATTGTCAGACATTTTACCTACGCAACAAGATGAATGCGATGAATTAATAAAAAAAATTTGCTACCCTTTCGCGAATTTTGTGGCTGCTCTTTTTTAACAAACACAAATCTCTATTGATTCAAGGGTGTAGAACAACCTCTGAAAGCCATGATAACTACTTTTGAAACACCCTATATATACGCTAGACTCCCATAGAACGGGGGGTATACGTTCTGCATAATAGGAAATCCCGTTACATGAAACATACTGTAAACGTTAAAGCAAGAAGCTACCGGCTAATCAAGGTCCGCAAGATCAAAATTTTATTGAAAATTGAATAACATTACTTTCATTTTATACCTTTAAATATGTATGCACGCGTATTATTTTTTTCTCTATAAATATTTACTATTTTCTTAATACTGTCAGCTTCACTAATAATACATAAATAAGAGATAAGTGTATATATTTTCTTTTCTAAACAAAAAATCAGAAACTATGAGAAAATGTTAAATTTATTTTAAGCATAATGCGGGTCTGTTTGTCGAGCTGTATGAGCATTAGGCGCAATTTTTTCTTCAAGTTATTTCAGCGTCCACTGTACTTGCTTACAAGCAGCCATTATCCTTATAAGTACAAAACGTAAAGAATAATTCCTATAAAAAATTAGCCATCAAAGAAAATCATATCAATCGCATTTATATGAAAGCTAAACCAATGTAAGATTAGGAAGGGCTAAACTCGAATTTGTATAAGATCATTCGATCGATACTTTAACGAAAATGGTACCTTACAGTATTCTCTCGGGATGCGGCGAAGCCTTTACATCAGTAAGGAGTGGAATTCGAACAAACAGGCAACAATCAGGAAGGCCGTTCAGTTTCGCTCGCTTTGAGAATGTTCCTGAGGGTAACATCGAGATTGCCGACGTTGCTAGCATCAACGAACAAAGAGCCGAATATGAGGATGACGCTGGTTCACCTTCTGGAGGAAGATTCGAAAATCCACTTTATCGATCAAAGAGAGAAAGAGAAGAAAAAGAAAAGACGAAGATGTTGGATGTCGACGCTCCATTAAGTCTTGCCACTCTCAAGGACAAAGTTGAGGATCACATGGAGGAAGTAGAGATGAACATCGATCAGTAG
This sequence comes from Cerceris rybyensis, assembly GCA_910591515.1. Lineage (NCBI taxonomy): Eukaryota > Metazoa > Arthropoda > Insecta > Hymenoptera > Crabronidae > Cerceris > Cerceris rybyensis. The sequence goes on along the minus strand of OU342789.1, from coordinate 24,391,155 downwards.
AAAAATGGAATGTCCCAGTTGTCTGGGAAGGCCGAACGTTAGAACGTAAAGATTAATGGCTTACGATGATAAAGTGTTTATTAACGTATTGTAAGACGCATCATGTCGTTTTAATTGCTACAAACATCTTGCTCTTCGAAATATACGACTATTTAATCATATGCATAGTGATGTAATATATATTTTTTTTAAGTATAATTCAATTTGATTTAACTCATTTTGACAATTAACAGATTTAGTTAATTACAGATTAATTATTGTAGACAGTTTTAGGTAAGTTTTGATATAAATGAACAAAAATTTCGTGCACTGACATATTTCTGAGTAACGACGGAGTAGAAGTTATTCTTTATCTTTATGAAAGTTAGAATAACTTTACTTATGAAAAACTACTGCGGTCTTACAATTATTGAATTTTAAAGTGATGTTTTATTGTGGATTCAGGGTTGTTTAATCCGCTTACCAATTTAACTAGATTCTATTTTACGATGCCACCAGACTTTTAAGATGATATACATATACGAAAATAATTAAATCAGAGGAAACATTTATATTAGCATAAGTTCAAACTATTTTCGGGTATTTATTAATAGTTTATTCCATTAAATTGAACGAATTTTAGAAAATAATAACTAGTCTAATTTTATTTGAGACCAAATTAACTGTATAAAGTGACAATTATGTTGAAGAATTAAGAGATCAATAAAGTTGAAGCTCCACTAATATTCCTATACACTAAAGTCAATGTTTAGGAGAAATCGAAGCAACATCTTCGAGAGAGTTCTGTTGCCCTTTGAGAGGATCTTCGTGCAATTACGGCGCGAAAGTCTTTACCAAAATGATTTTACTCTGCAAGAGTATCAGATCTAACAGATAACAAGAAAATTTCATTTAAGACTTGTTATCTCGGTAAGACTCGGTAAACAATCACTGGAGTCCACTACTTGCAACTATCTTCATCGTGCTAAATGATAACGTCGGACGAATCAATTTGAAAATAAGCTACGAGATACAAGAAAAATGGAATAAACATTTCATTGCAGTAAAATAATTTATTAGTTTCCATACGGCTACAAATTTTTTTGTAATGTAAAAGACTTTTTAATTTTTGATCCTTTATAAAGTATAAAATTCAAATAAATAAATAACAGATTATGTAAAAAAAAAACTTCTCGCTGGAAAATAATGCAAAATAAATAAATAATATTTATTCTTGAAAACCTCCGTCCGTGAAAATGTTGAATCAGAATATGCGACGAGTATAATTGACAAGTATACCAAAAAATTTTTTGCAGAAGTTTATATTTCTTAATTCATCTCACCGTAGTAATGTCACTTTTTCGGGATTATTACAAAATACAATTAAGTTTAATTAAACCTGATTAAAAAAAATATAATAAAAATGTAAATTCATTCCTGGATTCGAATACAGCTTCTTAACAGGAATAATTATTGCTAATAATTTCTGCTACTAGTACTAATTACTATTATAAAATTACAAAAGCCATTAAAGATAAAAAAGATATTATTTGCAGAAAACTTTCGTGAATGTCATTCAATGTGTCAGTGTTACTGTTTAAAAAATACCATGTTAAACATTTTCAAAAGCCCAATTTTATCAATATTTGCTTAAACTCAATCAACTTTTTCTTTCGATATAATTAGTATACAATTAATTAAGGTAAACTGAAATCAAAACGATTCAATGTCCAAAACCTCAAAAGATTAATTATCGTAGATCGGTTGCAATCTCTAAGAACGTATCCATAATCTTTCACAGAATTTCTACACGTTCAAAAAAAGACCTCTCAGGGGTTTTCATATGGCTTCGTAATCATTATGTCAACATTTCGGGACATGGTCTACTACTAAAAATAGCCTTTTCAGCCTGTCTTTGATTTAAAACTCTAAATCTTTCTCTACAGTAAGATTCAAGTAATACGAATGGCAATCGTACCAGCATAAAAGAATTCATGCAGATAACACGCTTCTGCAAACACTAAAATTGGTAAAGCAAATTTTTGAAATAGTGAATTCCTTATCACAGTATTCGAAATAAGAAACGTTTACTTATTATACAAAAGTAAAGTAATTTTTTTGCAGAAAAGTTTCGATCGATGCTTATAGTCATCCTTTACAATTAAAGTGTTAACCCTGCAAATGCACAGCTTGAATCTGAGAAACCCATAAGGCTACATATATGTTTTAAAAACATAAAAGATAAGTAAAATTTTCCATTTTCAGTTTTGTAATTTGATCGCGTTATCAGAATTAGTTGCAGAATTCGCTTAAGTTTTTCCAAACGAAATCAAAATAGCAAAAGAACTGTATACATTAATAAAAATCTAAATAAAATTGTGAGTCCTTGAAACTCTATGCAATAACGTGTCACTCCTACACCGAATGATCAAAAATCGAATCCTAATAAAGAAATACCATATTTCTAAAACCATACTGAAATGAGATTTTTCATTCAAAATCACTCAACAAAAATACACTGATAAAAGTTCAGCCAAAAATTTCAAGAACATACTCAATGTACTGTACATCAAAAAATGTCATTTTATTCAGCAAGTACAAAGCGACTCCATCGAAGAAGAGGACTTTCATGAAAGAGGAGATAATTAATCACCATTCCAGATCTCAAGGAAAAGAGTACATCACATTATTAACTCGTAAATGTTTATTCCTTATTGTCGAATAACATTCATTCGAAGGTGACATACACCACGTGCGGGAACGATCACGTACATAGTTTTACACACACACTGTTATCGCATGGACTCTTATTCGTACAGATAATAGGTTTAACTGCCGCACAAACATAATGTGTATAAATGCATTTATGTATGTTTGTATGTACGTATGTATGTATTTATTTGTATATATACTAATGCAAATAAGGTCTCTCTGGATAAATATACACGCCAAGAACACGATACATATATATATACGCAACGACATGAATGCTTTGAATGAATTACGGATGACAATTTGTGATGATGAAAAGCATATACATATGTAATGCCAAGTCGTAGCGACGGACGATGCCGCACAGCAGGCATATTACATACTTTCTTTTGTCCTACGAACAATGCACTGCTGTTACGACCATCTATTTACGTGTATACATATAGAATCTGTCTAAATAGAAATATTTTATGTATACATATTTGATATATCTGTGTGTATATATATATATTTATATAACCATTTATAAAGCTTCATTTATGGAATATATTAAACTCTCTGCTCTCGGTATATTCATTAGGTCCGCGTTTTGTACACAAATATATAATCATTTTCAATACACCGATAAACGTAACAGACGTCGATAAATATTTATGCCTATACGGACGAGAAGGTGGATGTTACGTCGTTCAATTTACAGTACTAGCTCGTAAATTAGCCGTTATTTGAGTTTAATGTTTGATTAGTTTGTACCAGTTAATGTCTTTATTTATTCTCTTCGCGTACTCGTGTTGTAATTTGTTACTAGTCGGTCATCGTTGAATGTTGTGTTATAAGAAAACCCATGTTTTCCTCTTACAATCGGAATTAGAAGTTTGTTATTTGTGTGCATATTACGTGTTATCAAGTAGTAAAGCTGTTTACTATTCAAATTGTTATTTTACGATGGAGGCACAAGATGGTTTTTGTTCTTGTAATGTCTATCAATATTTTCTAAATATGTTCAACAAGAATTTATACTTGTAATTGGACAGTTTCTGGTATTTTCTATTTGAAATTCTAGAATTAGTTGTTTAGAAATATCAATTTCAATGTGTCGTAGCTGAGATACTATTTGACTGCAAAATATTACTGTACCATCGAGTTAATATTTCGTAGAAGAAAAGTAAAGTAATCGTTTATGGAACACGACTGACAATGTTTTAACATAATACATAGTGTCACTTCTGTTAAGATACATTGTCATTAATTTTGATTAGTACAAATTCATGAATGAAATTTATTCACATTATCGTTGAACACTGTTGTGGTAGACAATGTACATAGCACAATTACTACGAATCAATAATCATAATTTCTTGGAAGAAAGACAATAAAACGGGAGGATAATTCCCTTTAATTCTGTGTTGCTCTATTTGTGGGTCTCAATAGGATATAAATATGACAAAGCAATTATTTTGGAAATAGGTGAGACAAAGAAATTGTAACTTGGAGTTTATGCAACTGTGCTTAATTAAATTTGAACAAAATCTTTACGATTTATTTTAAGAAATTAATATTCTGCAAATTGTTAGTGTGTCTAATTTTGCGAGGATTTAGCAGACTAGTAAAAAGGATAAATATAATACAAAGAAATATTATGTCTGTTCTCTAACTTTATCAAACTATGCTCGACTTAATACTTTGAAGACGAATGCTAATGTGCTCAGAAGAATTTAACTTGCTCTTAACTTTGTTAATTAAAGAGAACACTACTCTATTTAGAATTCAAGGATCTGCCTCCCTTGTCGTTATAGTCGCAAGCTTATATTTTATTCAACGATTAGACCGTACTTTTATTTTACCACTAAAAAATATCAAAAGAAAATAGAATACATATTGCAAATTTGTTTTTTCATACAACTTCGATGTTTAGTGAAATATATCTCAGAACGTCTCTCTTTGAATGAGCTAATTACAAAACTACATTATAGGATGCACAATATAAATTGTACAAGTAGTAATTAAATTACACTTTTCTCTAAAATATTTATTTCATTACCGCATATTCAATTAATTATGGTTATTTAAAACAATTATTTAGAAATTCAAAACTCTACCTTCGTTGCTGCCACTTTCCGAACTACAACAATAATTAACGTAATATTCTTTTCGCGTTAAAACTTGATACAAACAAATATGCACACATTTCAATAAATCACCAGGATATCTTCTATTCTTGAAGAATACACCAAGAAGAACGACACTTCGAGAAAGAAGAGAATCTTCGAATTTATCTTTCGCGCATTGGTCCCTATGTGGAATTCATAAGTTCACGCTATTTTTCATAACATTCGACAGTATAATGTCCCATTTAACAAAATAATTCTTACGATAAAGATTTCTCACAGCAGCACCATTCCAATGTTCCCGCGATTTAAACGTGAATCGTTAAGATATTATAACTTCAATAGTTATGAAAAATGGCAGCTTTCTCGCTAGAAACATTATTGTTTATGATAACGCAAGAAATTGTAACGTTTCTAGTAATCCTTCTCAACAAACGTTTATAGCTTCTAGTCGAAATTTCCTTTGTCAACTAGAAATTTCAGCTTCTAATCGAAATTTCTCTTCTCAGCTAGAAATTTCGTGCAATAATTTGCGTTATCGTGAACATTTGTACAAGCAATAAAGTAATAATGTTCAAAATGCGAGCATCAGATTTATATCATCGTAATTCATTAAAGTATTACTTAAACTCTGTTATACGGCATTACGAAATTAAAATTAATATCGTTGCATTTTTCTTCGCTAAAATCTTTATCTATATATCATTTCCTTCTCTCATGTATAGGAGAATAAAGCCTTTAAAAAGTACTACGCCAAATTGCCGAATTATTCTGCTTAAATCGGTGTGGTAAATTATCCTTATATCTAGATATACCTCTCTTCGCGAAAATATGTGTACAATTTTCTTACGTACGATTACAAAATTCATACTAAATAATATATTTGTCTAATAAAAGGTCCAAAGATGTCTCCCCAATCTTTGACCATTTTCAAAACGCTAGTTTGAAAGTCATTCATTTTTCATTCACGATACGATCATTCTTAACGGGTAATTATTTTATAAAATTGTACGTTACAAATGAATTAATTCGTCTGAATGTAACTCTCTTTAATAATACGTCTTTCTCTTTCTTTTTTTTTACCATATCATTAGAGATTAAGAATTATCATAATTCTTTATTCATACCTTGAATAAATAGATTAATTTTCTCCAATTGTTTCTTTCCTCTCGTTTATTTTCTATTTAACGTGACCTTATGTTAGATCTGAAAGAGGAACGAATATATTCGATAATCGTCGTTCCATTAAATAGAAATGGTATATTTCTGGTAGTCACTGTTAATTGAAAAAAGAAACAAAGACAAGAACATTCCATACAATGTATGTTGCATCTCATGTGAAGGGTTAAAATTCATTTTACGATACGATTTATACAATATATGCGAATACATAATCGAACCAACGTAATGGTTCAATTTGTGCGGAATATAAATTCGTCGATGATGAGGTTCACCAAAATGGCTATACCCCGAAGAATACGTTATCATAAACCCCATAAAATTACACTACCTAACATTCGGACGAAGTGAGGAATTATCATCGCTCTTATCAACGAATAAATACGAATGGACGATCGATGCAATGTTAAATTACGAAAATGTACTTTAAGAGCGACGTTACACGATCGTTTATCGAGAAATCGTGAATCCTTGAAATATTTGAAATTATTCTACGCAAGCTGCGCGTCAGTGTTCATAATAATGTTCATATATTTAATCCCTTAATTGTTATCAGCCTAAATAAATTCTAATTGCACTCGAAACGAAAAGTAATGGAATTTGTATTTTTTATCTATCCATCATTTGAGGATCGTCGAAAGTTATGAATAAAGGCACTCACGGCAAAATGATGCCGATTTCGCGAGAAAATCAGTTTCACGCAATAAGTAGGAGAAATTCGTATTGGAATTATGGAATATATTTTATTGGAAAAGTTCGGAAGACGGTGCAGTTCAAAATATTTGCCGAGATGTTTATACATTGCACAAGGAAACGTGAAGTCGTCGATTTTTGTAGGACTTGGTGATCTTTTAAAACAATTCGAATCTCGAATTGTGATGTTCCATATATATTTTTAATTTTTGAGTGAACTCTGAACCATCGTGACTATGATATATATGATATTAACACGTTGAACACCAAGGAAATTCACAAATGACCAACGATATCGAATTCAATAAAATTTTATATGACTTTTGAATTGTTATATTTACGAATTTTTCTAATACATTTAATATATAAATACTAACAATAAAAAGATAATTTTCTCTGAGTCTTTGAGGTTTCAGCTTTGCAAACATGTGATTTTAATAGAAAAATAGTTTCACTTCAGTAAAAATGATGAAACTAGTGAAATACAGGTGGCACTCGAATTGTTAAATAGAGAAATGATTTGTATTTTGCAGTACTTGAAATTATTCTTAGGCGATAAAACGCCTGTTTATGGTGTTAAGATTGCAGAAAAATTTCGTTTTATTACGATACACTTAATGATTGTAATTGAACAGATCAAATAAATTATTAAATCTAAAGTTATGTCGACTGCATACATTTTTGATTTTTAAACCGTAATATCTACGAATTTTGTAATATATGTAATATTTAAAGATTGCTATTGAATTGGTTAAGACCTGTTGGTTATATCTCTATTGTGTCTTTAAGGTTTCGGCTTTCTGAAGATATCATTTTAACAAAAAAATATTCCACTTCTGTAACTATGATGAAACTATTGAAACATCGGTGGCGTTCATCGTGTTGAAATGTATACAATAAAAATCTGAATTTGGTCCATTAGTTGAAAATCCTTTTTCTACGTTGTCATCATGGTTTTTGCTTATCTACATGATCACTCCTTTTTATTATTTTGTAAGAATCAGTTACTTCATCAATTTCTAAACTTTTATGTATACCATATGTTATTTTTTACCACCAACCTTTTTCATTTAATGCGGTTAAAGAAATATTGGCGAAAGTGAAAAACCGCCATTTTTAATTCAAGAGTGGATCTAATAGCTTAGAGACGGTATCAGTATAAATGATATATCATTATTCATACGGCAAGTCACCCTTCAATCCTACAAAGTCTCATAAAAATCGACTTTTCCGAGAGGTTCGTTATTAAGGCTTTTATATCAGAACCCCTCGCAAATTTCCCTTTTCAAGTTTACCTTTCGACAACCTGATTCCTCCTCTCGTTGTCAATACTTTATCAACGCTATAAAGTTCAAGATAAGGCAACAAACAATCAATAATAAGAGAAGAAAGGAAGCATAGTATAACAAAAAAAGCATTTAAGTTTTATTCTCGCGGACGCCGTTTAATATAATTCTGACTTGATCTCCCAGATAAAATTAGTTTTCTGCAGCGATCATGCCATAGAATACTTACTTGATTTGCGTTTAATTAAGGAAGACTTTACAGGAATGTAAAGAAATTGCACTCTTCCCTGTGGAAACAGACATCTTACATCTTCAATTTATGAAAGCTGACTTAGAAATAATAAGACACAATACCACAGTACTGTACCCTTCGTGCTTTCACCTTTCAATATTCGCATGACGATGTCATCGATAGATATTACACTAAGGAAATGCGTGAGAAGGAAGGGAATGATTCTAAATCAATGTGTAAAGTGTAACAAACATCATTGGAAAATGTCTGAAAAGAACAATTTTTCAGCTTCCAGTCTTTGCGAAGTGGCTCACATTATATTATCGGACTTCTATTATGAAGTCGAAGACATCATGATCACTGTTATGATTGGTTATAATGTCAGGCTCTTCATTCGTTAAAGTGCTTTAAGTATTCTCTTTTCTTAGAAGGGATTTATGGTGATGAATTTTTAATTCTACAGCGAGAAAAGAAGATCTAAGAGCTTTGGAGCTGTAACAACGCCTGAAGGCGTTGAAGTTCTTTCAACAGTTCACGATTTGTATCCTCCAGAGCTGTTAGTCTGTCTTTGTACGAGGAATTCTCATTTGTCAGCATAGTGACCCGTCTCTCGAGGCCGTCCATGTACTCTTTCTTTTTACGCCGCGATTCTTGGGCGGATATCTGAAACATAAAGTCAGCTTCCCTGCAGATTTTGCAAAATGTAGAAACATAGTCAGATGTCTCGCTGTTCCGTTGTGATCTTTGTGTATGGTGTAACTTATATGGTGCAAATGTTTCTTTAACCCTTTGCACTCGGGGCCATCTTTGACATTATCTACTGAATTGGCAAGAAAGTAAGTTCGGTTTACGCTGAGAATTAGCGTTAAGTTTGTTCTGAACGACTTCTGACAATGTTATGACTTCTTTCTTCTGACAATGGAAAATTGTCACTGTTAACTTGAATTAGAATAAAAATTGTGCTTTATTTTGTCTCTAATTGTTTGTTTAGGGATAATTTTAACATAGGGTGTAAAAACAAACATTTCCGAAGTATTTTACTTTTTTATTTTTCATAAAGGTAAAGCTTGATTGGGAAGTGATGTCACAGCCTCCATATAGTTTTGACCTAGTACCATCAGATTATCATTTATTTTGAAGTTTGCAGAACTTTTTGAATGATAAAACTTTTACTGGTGATAATAGCCAAAAAAACCGTTGGTGGTTCAGTTTTTTGCTGATAAAAGTCAGAATTTCTGTAAAAACGGAATCATGCATGTGCCAAAAAGAAGGCAAAAGGTCACCGAAGAAAATTCTTTGTTAAGAAAAATTGAATTCCATTGCACACTACAAGACCAGAATTACTTTCATGCCAACCCGATATTAGCAACTTGGCGGCACTTTACTATTTGCTATCTTGTGCCATTTCAACAGAAAATCCCAGGTAAAAATACATTTCTTAAAGTGTTGAAATGCAAATAACTTCATTCTCTGTGATCACTAATAAATTCGAAGATCTTCTTAGAGGGGCAACCGAGTGATATGGTAGACTTACGATGTCTCCTCAGGTGAGACATCGGAGTACAAAGGGTTAAAGGTATTCGAAATGAATTTTAGGGATATTAGTGTACTTATGATAATATGTGCAAGCTTCATTTTGATTATTCGATAAATAGGACCACTAGATTTCGATAAAAAATTCTTCGGATGTTCAGTGCGCACATTACGTGATGTTAATACTGCCGTTGTGAATGTGACATCACGAAAATTTATCGATGTAAATTTTTCCAATATTACTCTTCCAACAACTAAGCAATTTACTCCTTAGTTTTTCTGAAAAGTATGGGGATGCTTTAATTATTTCTATAATTGAAAATACGGTACTAACCCCTTCCCGTACCATTTCTTTTGTCACTAAATGGCAATAACGAATTCATTGCTGAAATAACAATCTATGTCTGATTTCTAACATAGTCTATTACTAAACACAACATTAACACTAGAACTACCAGCGTAAAATCTATTACATTTCAATATAGTAAATATGCTCTCTGGAAAAAGAGATATCAAGAAGTCGAAAAGATGATCGATTGGGTAATTTGTATTTTGCAAGATCTACGTAGAATATCTGTTCTACGACTGTTATATAAACTTTGAGAATTTAAAAAAAAATTGGGAACCAGTCATTTTGACTTGCTTGGTAATTCTAGTATTAAATAACATAGAAATAATTTCATATCGTGGTCCACTGATATTTTTAATGTAACAATTTTGCGAAAACTTCAATACTGCAAATCCATTTATGGCCTCACGAGCATCACTGGTTATTGTATATACTGCAAAGAATTAAGTACCCGTGTACTCTTTTACTCGTATCACTTTTTTTCAATCCTTGAATCTATCCAGTTTTTAATACTGTATTTGCCGGCGATCAATACAATATTTAAAAAAATATTGACTAACATGAAGTACGTTAGAACAAAAGAAATGAAGGGCATAAAAAACTTGATCGATTTAATCTCTTGCAGTTTACAACATGTACTTAAAAAATGGAAAAAGAGGCGGCATTAGTTTCAGGAAGAATTGCAAAGAATGTAGGAAAAGCCATTTTAACTATCTTGATAGATTTATGGTTAAGGAAAATATATTTTTTGTAGACATACTATATCCTGTCGTTGTTGCTGCTTTGTATTTTTATATGAAACGTTTATGCATGTTATTAATATTACTTTAACATGATTCAGTTTGTTTGCAGTTATTACTAGAGAAGTACAAGAAAAATGTAACAAAAATATTAACAGTTCATACTGACGTCTGACCTGTCAATGTAAAGGGGAAATCGATAATATATGTGTAGCGGTCGACTAAAGTCGACATAAATATGTACACAGAAAATTTAAGCATGAACCACGAAGCAACGATATTGACGAATACTAAAATACTTTAAAAATGTGAAAAATTGGTAGTCGTAGAAAATTTTTTAAAAATTTGATACAAAAAGAAAAATAAAATGTTAATTGTCTTCCAATATGTGTAAAATGATATTAAAGGAACAAAAACAAACTAATTTAAGAAGTAAAATTAATAAAATTAAACTAAATAACTGACGATATTAATATTAAAAGGAAAAAAAATCGTAACACTAAAATTGGAAAATTCTGGTATATCAGCAATATTTTCCTCCATCGTCACTTTACACAATAAAAATGAAAAATCCGTAGACATCCACTAAATGATCATAGAATAATCAAGAAAAATGTTTTAATATTCCACTAAGATAATTCACCAGACTATCATATTTTTCATTTCTATAATTCTGCATCAATAATGAAAGGAAAATATTCTAATGCTGACAACTTGAGTTAATTTAAAAATCACTAAAAATCTATCCATCAAATGAAATCACTTACAACATCTATCTACAATAGAATCTAAAAATACGCAAACAAACTACCATATTATATATAAACAAAAATATTGTTCCATCCCGTCATACCTTATTTTTAATTTTTCTTCTGACTTTCTTCAAGGACTTCTCCTCCTGCTTGGTTAAAGGTAATTTCGTGGGAACCGGATATCCCTCGGCTATCAAAGTCCTCTTTTCTTCTTCCGTCAACGTCAGAACACCCGTCGATCCTTTCTGCAAAATCACTTTCGCGTAATGCCAACCGACTGACACGAGGTTTATCGAAAAAGACCAACGTCAACCTCGTTCTTTCGGCTTACCGGTTGACAAGATATAAGGGGTGTATGGATCGGTTGCCTTGTTGTATGCGTGCCATTTGTGACGTAAAGCCGAGGCGTCAGTAAACCCCTGAGATTCTGTACATGCGTGGAGCTCTGGGAATCTCGGCGTTCTGGTGAACAGGAAGCGGAAGCAGTGCCCTCGCTGTCGGAGCTCGCGCTGCTTGGCGGTGTTGGTGGTAAACCCTGCCGCGAAGCGTGCAAAGCCTCTTTTCCATTGCAGCTCACATCGTATTCTTCGACTTCCATACCCTTCGAACACGGAAGGCAAAGAGGTTTTGTTATTTTTACTATCGCAGTTGCTCGAGGATAGATCGGATATACTTTTTTTTCCAAGTATTTATGCTTTCGTGGCAAAAGTAGACGTAGATAACGAAACGGAAAACGTATGTTGCGTCACATTCGGGAAATTAACGCTAGGACATCTAGAGGAGTTATCGATACGTTGTTTGGAAAATTGAAATGATAGGAAAAATAGAACCTGTTCTTGTTGATGTTGTGTAAGTCGGTTACTCAACGTTACCCGAACACGTTTAACACTAGAACCACCAAGCAAGTCAAAATGACTTTTTTTTCCAAAAATTCCTTAAGTTTACAGGAGAGTCCTAGACCAGAAATTCTAAGTTGATCTTATACAGTAGAGATTACCAAACCGATCATATTTTCCACCCCTTGATTCCTCTTCATCCAATGTTTTTATTTAATATATTTAAATGTAATAAATTTAATACCGGCCGTTCTAGTGTTAACGGTGATCGACGCTGTTAAATTTAATGATGTTTTATGTGACTTTAACATTTGCAAGTCGATCCTACGATAATGCGAGGATTTCACATACAGTGGAGATCCTCTTATTTCCAATGTCGTTTCTCCGAAGTTCCTCTTAATTCGATCCCCTGCAATGGTCCTCCGTCAGGAGAGAGGGAGAATAAAAAGAGACAGATAAATCACATTCTTTCTCCTTTGCTCGTGTGTGGTTTGGTTTTGACAAACATAACCTCCAACACGAATACACAACCTCCATCACGTGACGGGTAAACGAAATGAGGGGAATCTTAAAGAGTGGGGAGATAACTACGCCCAAAAAACGAGGGGAAATCGAATTAGACGCTTCGAAAAAAGAGGATCTCCACTGTATATGATTTTAGATTTTACTGCTCAATATCAGTCATATTATTTTATATTGAGAAAAACGGAAAGGTTAACAAAGAAGGCAATATCATTCTCTTTAAATTGTACATTACGTAATTTATTTAAATGTGATATTGATTTAAATAGCAATGTTATCAAATATAATCAATTTGGTATCAGATATTTAGCCATCGTACAATGTGTTAAAACTGTAAAAGGGTATAGCCGGTTAAGATGGTCAAATGTGCCCTTGAACCGAATTCAAATCGCGATGAGTCATTCGAAAGCTTATAAAAAAAGAATGATTTCTGCCAAGTTTCAACTTTGAATCTCGACCCGGGGGGTAGTAAAGGGTAAAAATAGAAAATCAGGTTTTTGCCGAATTTCTCCTATACCAGCGGATAACAAATTTTGAAAAAATTCAGAGGCGCTTCTGTTATCAGGGCACATATTAGAGAATTTTTTCAGATTTTTAAATTGAAAAAACAAGCTGTGAAAAATAAAAAACGCTAAAAAATGATGAAAAATGCCGATTGTGTATCGAAGCAGTCTTGGCACCATAATTATATTTTTACTGTAAGTACGTATCATTGTTACTATTGTCCTGAATTTTTTTCAGATTTTTCAATTTGGTGCGCCGCAGTTAAAAAAATTAAAAACCGATTTTTTCGTCGTTTTTTTCCGTGTCAGAGTAACTTATACGTCGAATTGCTTCATGAAATAGGTATTTTATGCGATCTTCTATGTTTATACGTACAGCAAAACATCACAGGATTTAAAGAAACTGAAAAAACCGAATCATTTGAAACTGTTATGCGCCTTACATTGTAAAGTATGTACCGTATTTTCCAACAGCGTCGGTGGCGCAGCGGTAAAGTGTCGAGCTGCCGCTGCGAACTTTTTGAACGTAGGTTCGAGCCTCGAACTTCCAAGTCCCTTAGGCTAAGTTTTTTTTTTTTCGTTAATTACATATATTTCCTAACTTTACGACACAACGATCAATATTTACTTTCAAATGTTTTAAGAATATTTGAAAAACATATTAACCTGAAATATACGTAAATATGACTTTGGACTGCTTGTTATGCCGCCGTTTATCCTGTCAATTACGGCATTGTTTGAAATTGGTTGAAATTAGTTTTCAAATCTCTTACCTTTCATGCATTGAACCCGTGACAGAAATTCTAACATACATTTTGAATAAAAGAGAGAATAGAATTGTATGATGTAATTCGAATAGACGAAAAGGCTAAATAGTAGAAAAACAACAACACGATTTTTGTTGCCATCCATCCATAACTGTTAAAGGTAAGAGATTTGAAAACCAATTTCAAACAATGCCGTAATTGACAGGATAAACGGCGGCATAACAAGCAGTCCAAACTTATATTTACGTATATTTCAGGTTAATATGTTTTTCAAATATTCTTAAAACATTTGAAAGTAAATATTGATCGTTGTGTCGTAAAGTTAGGAAATATATGTAATTAACGAAAAAAAAAAAAACAGCCTAAGGGACTTGGAAGTTCGAGGCTCGAACCTACGTTCAAAAAGTTCACAGCGGCAGCTCGACACTTTACCGCTGCGCCACCGACGCTGTTGGAAAATACGGTACATACTTTACAATGTAAGGCGCATAACAGTTTCAAATGATTCGGTTTTTTCAGTTTCTTTAATTCCTGTGATGTTTTGCTGTACGTATAAACATAGAAGATCGCATAAAATACCTATTTCATGAAGCAATTCGACGTATAAGTTACTCTGACACGGAAAAAACGACGAAAAAATCGGTTTTTAATTTTTTTAACTGCGGCGCACCAAATTGAAAAATCTGAAAAAAAATTCAGGACAATAGTAACAATGATACGTACTTACAGTAAAAATATAATTATAGTGCCAAGACTGCTTCGATACACAATCGGCATTTTTCATCATTTTTTAGCGTTTTTTATTTTTCACAGCTTGTTTTTTCAATTTAAAAATCTGAAAAAATTCTCTAATATGTGCCCTGATAACAGAAGTGCCTCTGAATTATTTCAAAATTTTTTATCCGCTGGTATAGGAGAAATTCGACAAAAACCTGATTTTCTATTTTTACCTTTTACTACCCCCCGGGTCGAGATTCAAAGTTGAAACTTGGCAGAAATCATTCTTTTTTTATAAGCTTTCGAATGACTCATCGCGATTTGAATTCGGTTCAAGGGCACATTTGACCATCTTAACCGGCTATACCCTTTATGGATTTAGTAATACAGTATTCCGCTGGATTTTTTTTCCAATTGCGTTCAATAAGGAGAATTGCATTCAATAAGGGGAATCTTTCTGATTCTGATTTTCTTCAGTTGCGTTCAGAAAAGGCAAGTTCAAACCCGGCAGATAATTTCGACTACAACAGATAATTTTTTTCGTGATGGAAAAGTATTTAGTGAGGAGGAGTTTCAATTAACTCTGAGAAAAAAAACAGATTAGCTGTAATTTTTCATGAGTGTGATGATAAAAATTAATTTTGTGATTGTAATAAGCCGTATAATAAACAATTAATTATAAATAGTAATGAATAATTGTAATTAGTATTTATGAATTTATTTCTTGTTGTATTTTTATTTTTTGTATTTCATCATAATGTTGAAAACTAATTAAAAACTTGAAATCAATTTAATTTTTCATTTATACGTTTATTTGCCTTGATTTATATTATTTCAAAATAATAAAAATTGCCTTAATTTATATTATATCTGAGGAGAATTTATATTATTCTATATTTTATCTTATCTTAAATAGAAAAATAAAAAAGTTTCGTATAACACGGTTTAGATAGAGCACGATACGAATTAACCGTGCTATACGAGGGCCTGTATATACAGTATTTAAATGTTATCATTGAAAGGCTAAAGTCCTGTTGGCTATATATCTACTTGTGTCTTTAGGTTTTCGCTTTGTAAATATGTTACTTTAGTAGAAAAAATGTTGCTTGAAATGTTATATAGAGAAATGTTTTGCGTGGAGTATTTTGTACTAATTGTAATTATTCTTATATAATAAAAAGCCTCTTTATGCTGTTAAAATAGTAAATAGATTTCGCTTTATTACGAAACGATACTTAATAATTATGATTGAAACGATCAAATAAATTATTGAATCTAAAGTTAGTCATATCGACTGCATACACTTTTAGAAAATTTCTTATACTAGCTGTGAAAATAGTGTGATCTAAAAAAAAGGAGAGAATACCATAGAAATCTACGATCCTGATAAAAGCTTATTCTTTACTCTTCATTTTGTTTCATACAAAATTCCTCAAATTATTCAAACGCAAATAAAAAGCTAAGTAATTTAGCATATCATCGATATCACAACAGAATAACACAAAATAAAAAAAGTAGTGCAATGAACCTAAAAGAAGGACCAAGGTTAAATGGTAACAACCATGATCTCTAATACTCCAAACTTCTAACATTACAGGGTCATGCAATGTCATTTGAAATTCAAAAAATCACAATCTCCTTTCCTCTGTTTCTCATTAGCATCTCCTTTTTTATCCTATTCGAGACGACAACGTCGGTCGAGATATTTTTTTTCAGGTGACCACGAAATCAAAGCAGCTGGCAAGACAAATCTCATCTAAATACTTCCTCGGTGCGCAGAATCAGAGAGATACGGATCATACGTGAAACTAAAGTCACGCCGTGTACATACAATACAGTCGGGTTATCTCGAGATAATACATATTTACGCGTAATAGCGGTGCGAGTTATCTCGCAGACGCGCAAGGCAAACGATTAATCAATGTAATAGGAACTGCGATGAGAACACAGTGGTATTGCATAAGCAACTTTGGCGATAGCAAAAGATTACCTGATAATACTCTTCGTCGTCTTCCTCGCTGTCACTGGTATGCGATATGTGATTTTTGGCGAAATGTAGGCTCTGCGGTGATACCATGGCTATCGTGCTTTTGTCATCGACCATTGGACAAGTTGACTGACAGGGTTCGCAAGGACTATGGGGCGCACTGAGAGGCTCGCCCTTAATCTCAGGACACTCTGCGTCTTCAGGTACTAAATTGTTCCTCTTGAGGATAATGGTTGAGGTAGATGACGGTGAGAGGGAAGTCGACGATGCGGATGACAGTTCGTTGCGTCCGGAAGCAGTGTTCATGGAAATTGCTGGAAAGCACTCCTCTTCCATGTCTGCAATCAACAAACCGTACTTGAACAATAGTTCTGTTGAATTATTTCTACAATTAGATCCATGAACGAAATGGAATATGTGAATCGCTTTTAGCACGAGTTACGATGTTAGTTTCCTTAACACTAGAACGACCGATGCTAAATCTGTTACATTTAAATATAATAAATAACAACTTTGGAAGGAAAGGAATTAAGAGATGGAAAATATGATCGGTTTGGTAATCTGTGTTTTATAAGATCAACTTAGAATTTCTAGTCTAGAACTCTTCTGCAAACTTAGGGAATTTTTGGAAAAAAATGTGAACAAGTCATTTTGACTTGCTTGGTCGTTCTAGTGTTAACACTAAACCTACCAAGGCGGTCAAAAGACCGATTCCAAAATATTTTCGAAAAATTATCTAAATTCATAGAGTAGCCATGAAGTAAATATTCCACTTCTATCTTACAAAAGCAAAATGAGTTAATTAATTATCTTCTTTATCTCGCCACTTCTCTTTGTGTAAGGTCGTTATTGAGTATATTTAGATTTTAGTAGATATAACGTCGGTATAGGTTTAGTCTTAAATATAATGTATAACATTACATATTTTTCTATAATTCTACAATATTTTGACAATTCGACAATTTCGAATTCGAAAAAGATCGGCTTGTCTTTCGTCTTTTTCAGTGTCTTTAATAATGCGAAGTAATCGTTAGAATCATTAATGTTCATTTTTTTGTAGGAGCAGCTTTTGTAGACACTTTATCCTGATGCTATTATAGCATTATTGTAATTGGAATAACAACCTGTGGAAAGTTTTCTGATTCCTTCCATTTATCTCAGTTTAAAGTGATTTTTGATGTAATAAAAAAGATGAATTTTAATTTGTTGGTTTAAATGATTGGGTTATTGATATTACATGGAGATAGGGGAGGGTGGGGCAAAGTGGGCCCCTTCAGCAAAAAATAGTCATATCTTTCTTCTTTTGGGTTCCAAAATTTTAAGGGGCCCACTTTGCCCCCAGGGGCCCACTTTGCCCCACCCTCCCCTACTCATGGAGGTATAAAATGTGACGATGCATCGCTAAAAAATCATGATTACATCGCACTTTCATTTCTCGTAATAACTATTATTTTGCCTTCCACACATTATAGATTTTGAGAATTTCTATAAAACATTAGAAATCAGCCATTTCAGCAACCTTGATATTACAGGTCCACCAACAGAAGTCACTTGATAAGTGATTTGCTCCGATTTGCCCGATGAATAGTAATAATAATAGGATGAATCCATCGACCTCACGTATTTTCGATTCTAACGCGTGACTGGCAGAAAAAGCGCTTCACATGTTGACTACTATGGGGGTCACCGGTGACCTGCACTATTCCCTTCAATGAAATTTTATGACTTCTCAATTGCAGTACTTACGAATTTTTTAACACATTCAGTATTTAAATACTGGCGTCTAAATATAAAATCCTACTGAATATATATCTAATTGTGTCTTTAATGTTTCTACTTTACAACGATGGGTTTTTAATACATCGAGCACCGGCGACATTTCAGTCATTTAAAGTCTAAATGCCGCGCAGTGTTCGATTTCGCTGAAATCCTGACCGAAACCCCAAGGAGTTTTTCAATTTTGCTGAAAATTGGTATATTAGTATTATTTGGGTCGTTGATTAAGAATCCGAGCTCAGAATTTCCAAAAACAAAATGGCGGGTGCGAGTATAGAAAAATTGTCGGATCGGCACGAAAATTAGTATTCTTATGTTTTTCCGGTCGCTAATTAAGAATCCGAGCTCAAAATATTTAAAAATAAAATAGCGGATTCAATATGGCGGACATCTGTATAAAAAAATGTTTGCTTGCGCGCCAAAATTGGTATTCTAATGTTTTGTGAGCTACTACTTGCGAATCTGATACTAAAATTTCTTAAAATATATTGATGGATACAAAATGACAATAAATAAAACACGATATCCTGGTCTGAGGCCATACATGCACTGCTTCACGGATGGCGGTCAGCGGAAGAGTCGTCCGCGGCTACCTATTGCTGTCTCGAAATAAAACTATCAGACTACTATTCTATGTACTTAACCCGGTGAAATAAATATATTATTTTGTAAATTACCAGAGTGCCTGTAGAGGAAGATTAACAGTATTCATTAAGTAAGGCACGATAGCCTGGCAATAAGTCATAAATGGACTTTTTCGAGTATGACGCGCACGACAAACAAATAAGAATAATTCATAGGATCGCAAAAAGTTGCAAGAAAACTCAACGAGGCCTTCTTCGGGAAGCTTCAAAGTTTAACTTTAAAAAAAAAAATGACGGTGGTATTTTGGGGATTTCACAACTATTTCATTAGCAAAAGGAAAAAAAAGTATAGGTTTTACATTCTGTACCATCACAGTTGTAAAATATTAAAGAAAAAAATTAAACTAAGAAATTTATAAATCAAAAGTATGATAAATAGCTACCAATACTGAAAAAGTGTATCGTACTTTAATTTCACATTGAAAACGTATTCTCAATTTCGACGTGAAAACGTTACATTATTCAAGTGCCAACTTTGACATTGCATATCTCTAAGAGTATTGTTCAATAAAAATTTTTATTAATGGAAAATGAAGCTCTGATATGTTACAAATAAAACGCAATTGCTAGATTTTGAAAATCGTGAAAAAAATTTTTAGGGTTTTAGCTAGGATTTCGGCGAAATCGACCGGCTGTGTGCCGGCTTCATTTGCTCGTATCTGAGCAACAAGTAGCTAAAGAAAATATTGAACACCTTATACATTTTCGCAAATTTCTTTTTCCCTGACTGAATGGTTCTAGCACCTTCATAGTTCTTCATACCACTCGAAAGTCTCTGAAGGTGATCATTTTTTGATCTGCATGGTGTAGGAATATCCATATAAAGAGGCAAAAAATCCCGCAACATCGCGGAGCCAGTGCTCAATGTGTTAATAGAAAAGGTATCACTTCAGTAGAAATGATAAAACAAGCAAAATATTAATGGTGTTCAACGTGTTAAGGATGTAATAAATGTTTAGTTTTACGTTTTCATTCCCTGAGCTCTGGTTTTAAGGAAAAAAAATAATAGTAATAGGCGGTGCCAGGACAATCTGCCTTTACGCCGAACCTCATATCGAGTGACTTCTTTATGTATTCTTAGGCTAAGTGACTTCATTGCGTTGGCGACTTATAAATGATGGGCCATCTAACTTTTGGAATTTGAATCGACTATAAAAAAAAACTAACGAATATTTTTTCAAAACTATAAGTTTACTAGAAAGATTAAACATTTTCATTTAATTGTAAGAATGAAACACATCGTTCAAATGACTGCCACGGCTGGCTTGACAGTACCCCATCCGATCAACCCAATAATCAGTACATTTTCGATTGTTTGGGCTCCAATCGCATGAATGGCAACTTTGATTTCGTGTTTCAAGACATCGATCGTCTCTGGGTGGTTAGCGTAACACTTATCCTTAAGGGCTCCCCACAAAAAAAAATCCAACGAGGTCAAATCACCACCCAGAAATGATTGATGCCTTGAAACACGAAATCAAAGTTGCCATTCATGCGATTGAAGCCCAAACAATCGAAAATGTACTGAAACATTGGGTTCATCGGATGAGGTACTGTCAAGCCAACCGTGGCAGTCATTTGAATGATGTTGTGTTTCATTCTTAAATGAAAATGTCTAATCTTTCTAATAAACTCATAATTTCGAAAAAATATTCATTAGTTTTCTTTTATAGCCGGTTCAAATTCCAAAAGTTAGATGGCCCACCCATTAGTTCCAATGTTATTGAGTGTCCATAAAAAATATTATAAAATTGATATATTCTTACCATCAATTCTACTACGCATGACTAATGATTTATGATGATCTAAATTGGCGGGATCGATGGAGGAACTGGTATTTGCAAGGGATGCACCGACCGTGCCAGCTGAAGAGCCAGAATTCGGAGTGTGCGGGTTACCACTGGGTGTTGCGGGACTTGGCGGTGGACTGGACGCCAAAAGGCTATAACTGTGTTCTGATTTTATCGGTCGCGGACCGCCAAGTGCGGCGTCTGTCATCAGACGGTCCCTGAGGACCACACCCAGTGACGATTTGTCTCGCAGACATAGGACATTGCCCCATTCCTCTTCCCTTGTTGCCATTAGCATGTCCTGACCGAGTGCCTAGAACGAGAAAAATAAATTTATATTAATAAGAATGATTCTTAAAAAAAGGCGGTGAATGAGTATTTCTAATGCATAAATCAATTTATTGGAAATAAAATATTCTACCTTGATGGTTTATATTACTTAGAAAAAAAATTTTTTAACCCTTTGCGGTCTTATGTCGAGCTATATTCAACGTAGCTTTTTGCTTCCTTTTATTTTCTGATAATTTAACATCGACTTTACAATTTCATAATGATTTTGTAATATCATCTAAATGTTTGTCAGTACATATAGTTGCTGGTGTCATTAATAAAATGTATAGCCAACGATAGAAAATGTGAAATTAATTTTACATAGCTCACCATCAAAATTAACAACATATTTCGGACCGTAAAGGGTTAACAGATTAATTAAATTAATTTCGTGAGATTGTACATTGTCAAGTTGTTTATATTTTTATTTAGTGAGAGAAATAACTTTACATAAGGAGGAATATTTAGATAAAAATATGAAATCATTTGGATATTCCAAAGTCGGAATTAAATTCATAAGAGAAACTTGTTCATAGCATAAAGCTATTTTGAGTACAGCGAAAATAGTGCTTAGGGTAAAGTATTCTTTAGTACTAAAGGGTCAATATCATTTGTGATAATGATAATCAGTTATGTTGTGATGTTATATTATATTGTGATGTGATAGTCAGTCATGAAATCTTCTTTAAGAAACACTTTTTAATTTATTGTTAACGTGACACACATCAGCATCTGTTGTAAGAACTGCCAAGAGTCCTTAATTATAAAGCATGTTGTATTGAACTGTACATGAACTAAAGCTCTTAGAAATCAAACTGGTAAAGACCACCATATGCTTTCAGTTATTAATGATCTAGACGCGGATGGGACGTTGCACCGTTACAAGGAAAAAAAGAAGAAAAGATCAAATCGATTAACAATATTGCTGATGTTGATATTAATAGAAAATTTTGCTAATATTATTAAATATTTAACAGATTTGTACTATCAAATTTTAATGTTTCTTTTACCGTTAAAGGTAACAGTTTTAATTACTTGATTATTGGAGTTTTTTCCTAAGTCGCAGTAACTTCACACATTCGCAATGCAAAGTAATTACAGGAATTCATTTTCATTGTATTGAACACATATAAACAAATATATCTATCGTTATCTTACTAGTTACACGTATTTCAGTTGCATATACCACCATTCATGAGTCATTGGTTACTTTTCAAGCTTTGTTTATCGTTTTTAAAGCCTAATTTTACAAAACGAAAAGGCATGCTTAGGTTACTAATTATAAGTCTCCAACCACTTTTCAAAAAAGGTTTAACACAGCGGTACATAACATTGTCAAACACGTTAGCAAGATGGAAAATCTGCACCCATAACACGTGAATTTTTCTTTCGACGAGTAATCTTATATATTTCTTGCAATAGGAGAACAAAAAAAATACAATTTACGCGAAACTATATCTACACGTTGCAAAATGCAGAAAATTTATTATACAGGGTGTCCCAGCCGATTTTGACATTTTGAATATTTCGGTATTGTGGTATGTAGCAAAAAATGTTTCATAGGAAACTTAAATGGTATCGAGTGGGGCATAAGCTGGTGTCATTAGCTTTTCCGTAGGTGGACGCGTCAAGGACATATGAAGGTCAACTTTGTTTTTTTTTAAATACAATGGGGTACTTTTTTATGTATCAAGCGATGCAGTTAGACATTCTTTATAAAAAAGTACTGACCTACGTATCTCGATAAGCTAATAGTTAAGGAGATATTTCAGTATAAATAATCTAAATACAAAGGCATCATTCCTGCCGCATTACGGCATGAGTTCTGTTTTCTGTTTATCTGTCTGTCATCTGATTTAACTCCGCCCGACTTTTTTTGATGGGACTATTTAAAGGATAACACGCGAAAGTTTCAACTAAAGTGAGCGATATGAAGTAGCACATTATCGATGAATGTGGAAAAATATCAGCCGATACATTAAATAACGTAGGCCAGTCCTCACTTCATCGATTTGAAACATGCTGCGATGCAAATGGTCCTTATATTGAACCTTATCTGCAAATCAACGCTAATGTAATTACGAATTTTAGAATTACTTAAATTGAAATATCTCCTAAACTATTAGCTTTTAGACGTACATAGGTCAATACTTTTTTTATAAAGAATGTCTAGCTGCATCGCTTGATGCATAAAAAAGTACCTCATTCCATTTAAAAAAACAAAGTTGACCTTCATATGTCCTTGACGCGTCCACCTATGGAAAAACTAATGACACCAGAGTGACCCCACTCGATACCCGAGTCGAAAATTTCAGCCCAAAATCCTCCTAAATTACCAAATAACTTAGGATATTTAGGCTGAATATGGAAAAGTATGTTACATATAAAAAAATGCAAATTTTAATTCCACAATCGCCCTACACTTGTTACTTTTTGCCACTTTTACCTAGTTTAGGAGCAATTTAGGCTTCATACAGCCCAAAATAATCCTCAGCGTTCTATAATGAGGAGCTTTAGAAGTGGATTGGAATTGGAGTGGAATGATCGAGGTCCAAAAAAATTCTCGATATACTAAAAATTAATTTGGTTTAGGAGATTTAGAATTTATATGGAATAAAATGATAATTTAATTCCAACTTGCTCCTGAAAGCCCTATTTTTAGAATATGAGTCGACAGACTTGGAACTTTTGAAATATTTTTAGGGGATGTCAGATTAAATTGGAATAAAAATTTTACCTGATCAGTCCATATAACTCCTAAAAATCATATTTACAGGACTTTGAGGCGCGTAAACACACTAGTTGAGGATTTTGAGGTTCAAAATGGTATACATAATTAAGCGGCAAATGAGAGATCAAAAGAATCTGGATTTGAAGTTTCTTTTTAGGCTGGACTTTTCGACTCGGGTACCGTTTAAGTTTCCTGTGAAAGATTTTTTGCTACATACCACAATACCGAAATATTCAAGATGTCCAAATCGGCTGGGATACCTTGTATGTTCTACATTAAAAAAAGTATATTACATTAAGTTATATTATATTGTACGCCCACCCTATCAGGGGAGAAAACGTCATATATGTATAACGTTTTTTAAAGGTGCTATATATAAAACAGTACCAATAAAGAAAACAAGTTACAAGTTCGCGCACTATCGTCGACCGAGCGTTTGTTCTAATGTATGTAAATACGTATGTATGTAGCTATACCTTGGTGCCTGGTGGCAATAAGAACGATAATAATTTTTAATGACTATTATTTTTATTTGGTTTTATCTATTTGTAGCGAGCTTTTCCTCATTTTTATCTACAATATAGGTCTACTATACTACAATGTACATTGATTGCAGAAGAAAATAAGTGATAAGCTAAAATTTGCAAATTCTTAACTTGTTAAACAGCTTTCCTAATCATTTAACATTAGATTTAATAAATACATTAAATGTGAGAGGAAGAAAAGCAGAAAATCGATTTAGTCGCTTGTAATCTACAAGATGATCGCAGAAAATTGAAGAAAAAACTGCATCAGAAATTTTAAGAATACGTACGCAAAATTTAAAACAAGTAATTTTCACGGCCTTGGCAGACCTAGAGTTCAAGATGACAGAGTTATACAAGTTTCAAAATAGATTATCTGTAATTCATAGTTAATTTCTACTTCTATAATAAATATATCTAATCATATATATAAATGAGATAAGTATATATCATTGATCCTGCAAAGTGTAATCGTTATAGTTCAATATTTTTCATTTATATCAATATTAAAATTTTTTACTTTCTGCATTTTCTTCCTACGCCTTTGGAACTTCTTTATACAATTCGAAGAATCAACAACATTTCGTGAGATTAAACTAGCACGAAAATTGACTGATACATTATAGTATCATTTTTTTTCTGCCGTACTAAAGCCTATTACATGGTAAGAAAGCCCTTCTGGAAAGGGAATCTTCTGTATCGAGTTACTTTATGGTAGAGTAAACGTATCAGATATCATTTTTATGCCATATCGTTTCTTGATAAAAATATAATATATTATTCCCATATTATTACATTTCTAAGTGGATGATACTTCTCATGAACAAGAATTATCTAAAAGACAGGGGATATTTCATTAAATTTTTGCCGTTCAAACTTCCAGGGTGATTTATACCCAGATTGGTAAGAAAACTTTAAAATCTCAACATAAACGTCAATAATCGTAGAAAAACATAATATCTTTGAGGTAAAAAGTATTTTTGATAGAAGTAGGCAAATTTACTACACACAGTGTCTTTTTTATTCGACTTTATCTCAGAGACGTGCATTACGTATCTACTAAACGTGAAGAAAAGTAATTATGACGCAATGAAAATGGTAAACAAGTCAAATGTCGTAGAATATTACTATACTGGCGTAATTTAAAAGTGTCAATAAAAAAAAAGTCAAGAACAATGAATTACATAATCAAAGACGTTGCTGAATCGAATTACGATTTTTGCAAAAATTCTTCTAGTTGCATTATAAAATAGGAATAATCGTAAAAAAGTTCATTAGCGACGTTACATAATAAACGATTATAAAATAAGGAATTCGACAAAAATATTTATCGTGAACGAAAAGATTAATAGACAAGTAGTTGTACATCATAAATTTTACTTGGCTTGTGAACGTAATACGTGCAGTATATTTTATCGCACTGATAAATTATGGGAGGACTTTTGCATTTTTGCTCGTTACATAAAAATATTGTTTTTAACAAGGCTGTTGGTAATCTCTACAGTTTCAATTTCAATTGATATTCGTTTACTTTCACTGGGACAAAGCTACTGGTTATCCCAGGATTATTTGACGAAAGGCGAGTATTGCATTGCGTCACATTTGTAATCATTATATTACAAGAATTCTTCTTAAGTTG
The DNA here is from genome assembly GCA_910591515.1 of Cerceris rybyensis. NCBI lineage: Eukaryota > Metazoa > Arthropoda > Insecta > Hymenoptera > Crabronidae > Cerceris > Cerceris rybyensis. Next base: position 24,364,826 of record OU342789.1, on the reverse strand, counting down.
TAACACTGTTACATGCAAATATTATGTGAAAAGAAGCATGAGGTAATTCTTGAAAAAAAATAATTTCTCATACGCGAAATAAAATCTTTTTGGAGCATAAAGTTTAGTAAATTAAATTACATATTTGAGAAAATAAAGTTAAAAAAACTACTGTATATGTATAGATTTTTTAGTAAAGTTATGCTAATTTATGAATGCTATAAATTAACAGCACAAAGGATAATGTCTGTGGACTAATTAAAAAAAACAAGTTAATAACGAAATAAAAATAGAGCTTCAAATTGGTTAATTTCCATATCCAATAGAAAATTATAGTTTTATAAAAATTTCTTGTCATTGAGTGCAAACTCTTTCCTTTTTAATGAATACGAGAATAGTAGAGAATAATATTTCATATGTATCTTCATTAAAATGACAATTTTATCAAACTTAAAGACGATTTCAATAGATTATCCGAATTGTGAGATTGTTTAAAAGATACTTCTTAAATGCAAACAAATACTGAATCACTTTAGCCATGAAATTACAAAAGTTATACATTTAAGTACTCATAATTGCCACTTCATCTTTGCCTACTTTTTCTTCTACCATGAAAAACTTGAATTTATCAATTCCAAGCAATTAAATGAGTAAAAGTCTGAAAAGTTAAAAAATGTCTAACTAGAGAATTTAGATTTATTAGCAGCCGAAAAGAACATTTAAAAAGTTTTAAGAGTTTTCTTCGTAAAAAGAGAATCAAAATTGATAATAATGAACAGGAAGAATTGTAACAAAACCTTAAAGAGTTTTAATATCATATCATTAAGATCCTGCCAAATAATCAAACTAACAAATGTAAGCTAAATGTTTATTCTCATTTAAATTGCAACTACTCTCGTTTAATCATTCCACGTAAAACATATTATATTGTTACAGTGAAATTCACTTGCAAATTCTTCCTAAAGTCATTCTCAACTAAATATACACCTTCAATCGTCATTCGCCACTGACTAACGGTATCACGCGGATACATTCTCATTTCCCAATCACAAATGACACATTCACAGTCTTAATGCACCGCAGTCTTCCACATTACGTAACATCCAAATCAAAACAATTGCACTGACATTTCGTTAACCCCTTCCCACAATTTTATCCCCCCAAAAAAGCATAAATCCTACATCCATCGCTACAAAAACCATTCCCACCCGAGTCGAAATATTGAACCTTTTACTACCCAACATTTAGAAATTAGAAGTACAAAAATAGGTCTAAATTCAATGTAAAATAAGATCCTATTTAGCGCCCAAAGTTAACCATCTTAAGGCGCAAAATAGGACGTCAATTTCAACATCCGTTGAGGATTTACATCCTATCCAGTTATTAATGTTATTATTATTCTCATTATTATTATTTATATAAATATACACATAGTTTTCAAAAATAAATTAGTCAAAACCACTAAAAAATAATGGATTTTTACTCGTTTGCAATTATAAGTGTACCACTATTCGAATTAATGTGATAACTATAATTACAAACAAATAAAAATTCATTATAACGTAATGGTATTAACTAATTTATATGTAAAAACTGTAGATGTAGGCTTAGGATATGTAACTGTATGCATGAACACTATTCTATTATACAAGAATTTAATTGTGATCATGTTTCTGTTGCGAATGGTAATCATCACTCATTTAATACTTCTAAATTTTTGATTAATTGTCATGAAACTAACCATTTTAAGGCTATTCCTGTAGATGCCATCATTATTAATTGTATATATATGAATTTTGACTGTCAAATGTATGTTTCATTACCTATTAATAAAAAAGAGCTGGAATAAATAAACAATGACTGTTTTAGAAGTATTTATCCACCAGCTACATTTACGTATATATACATTCCTTATTAATTAATTATTAAAAAGAATTAAAGTTCTTTATCCGATATTAAATATATATTGAATACAAAAATTATTATTTAACCTAGGAGGAGTAACAGGTCTAATTCAAGGGATAAAAGTTTTGGTGATAGCTAAATAGGAGTATCATTTTACTAAGAAGGAGTTACAGGTTTAAATTAGGAGTTTTAATATTGAAAAGTATTATATTAGGTTCAAATAGGAGTAAATACCATGGAAATAGGTTCAATATTTCGACTCGAGTAACTTCCAATCCTTTCACTAGTAGACAATAACCATTACCAAACGACGTTTCTAATCGTTCCAGTGTCCTTCATCCATCCACAATTTTCATTAGCCTTTCATCGACAACCACAAACACGTATGTGTACATATACATGTTTATACACGTTAAAGCAATTACTGACGGCTAGAAACACACAAAGAGATAGATATATACGCATATACACCACAAGCATAAGCGAGCGGTGCAAATCAATGGACAGGGGAGCAATGTTCGAGGTTGTCAATGACTGGTCGTCCCAAGCGGAGGTGTCAAGGACCCCAGTTCTAAAATTGTACATGTACGTGTTTCAGTCGGTCGTGTCAGTGGAAGAGAAGGGCGCTCGTTCAGCGGTCAAGTTGAAGGTCGAAGAGTAGAGGAGTCGGTAAGCTCGAATCCGCCCTTGTTCCACCGGCTCGGAACCATAATCGGTACCTTACGAGGGATCCTCTGCTCGTGCTATGCGGAACTCAGTCCCAAGGTCAAGGCACGCCGCTCGTTTTCTTCTCATTTTCTTCTTGACCGCTGTTCCCCTTCATTCTCTCGTATTTCGACCGGTATGTTTAAAAGATCATCTTTTATGTCGGATTCGAACGTATTCTGTAGGGTTTGAAAGTATTGTGGTTTCGGTTCGTGGTTGGTTTTTACATTAATGTTTGCACTTTTAGGTTTTCCTTCGCTTGGAGTTATTTATGGGGTTTGTGGGTTATTGAGGTGTTCCTTTTTTTGGGGAAGTAACGTGATTGTGTGGTTTATTGGTATTGGAATTGTACGGTTAAGGTTTGCACTTTCAAGTTTTCCTTCGCTTGGAGTTATTTATGGGGTTTGTGGGTTATTGAGGGGTTACTTTTTTTATTTGGGTAGTAACGTGATTGTGTGGTTTATTATTATTGGAATTGTACGGTTAAGGTTTGTACTTTCAAGTTTTCCTTCGCTTGGAGTTATTTATGGGGTTTGTGGGTTATTGAGGGGTTACTTTTTTTATTTGGGTAGTAACGTGATTGTGTGGTTTATTGGTATGGAATTGTGTCGTTAATGTTTGCACTTTCAAATTTTCCTTCGCTTGGAGTTATTTATGGGGTTTGTGGGTTATTGAGGGGTTACTTTTTTTATTTGGGTAGTAACGTGATTGTATGGTTTATTGGTATTGGAATTGTACGGTTAAGGTTTGCACTTTCAAGTTTTCTTTCACTTGGACTTATTTATGGGATTTGTGGGTTATTGGGGGGGTTACTTTTTTTATTTGGAAAGTAACGTGATTCTGTGGTTTATTGGTATGGAGTTGTGTGGTTGTCGAGTAGAATTTGGAAATTGTATTAGATTGTTTTCTTTTATGATTCCAATGAGGTCATCTTTTTGGGGATGTGTTATACGTTTTCTTATGTCATAATGTTCAATTTGAACGAAGATGATAATTTTTCGTTTCGTTCATTGATTAGTATTATTTAGTGAGATCCGTCAAGTTTAAAATATTCGTTTTGTTTTACCACAGTTTGTTTGATAAATGTATTCGACGAAGAAGAACTAGTATTATGTTGTATTTTTTTTTTGTATCTTCCATTACTGTTCCAATTCCATTGTTTTTCTGTACTTTGTCGTTTCCTTTTCGTTATGCTTTGTGGTTACCCTAATGCGACGAACAGAAGCAGTAATTTTGTAGAAATACACAATTACTTATCCTAGACTATTAGTAGCCGAGTGCTCAGAGGTTCATTTCAAATCTTGCAACACTTTTGTACTCTCCTTCTCCATTATTGTCATTAATTTTTGTATTTTTTAGTCGAAACCGCTACGCAATGAAATGTTATACAACATACTTGCTTATGTTATTTTTAAAAAATTAGATAACGACAAGATGAATATTTAGTATGTATATACATCAATAAACAATGAATGTATTTTCCATTATGAAGTTAATCTATATTTCATGAATGATAATTGTATTATTTTGTAGAATCGTGTAGAAGTTCGCATATAGATCTTTTGCGTGAAAAGATAAATAACATATACATTTTTATATTAATTAATTAACAACGTATTTAAATATATTTGTGAACAACATAAAGAAAACGTGAAATAGAAAAATTATTGATTATAACAAAATACATCAGAAGCAAGGCCTACTAAATACAATATTGCAATGCCTTGTTTTTTTGTCATTTCGCGTCAGATTCAACTCTCCAAGTATTCGAAAAAAAAAATATTTTCAGATTCAAATTTATCTTTCACAAAGAATGTTAAACGCTAATTATCCACGAAAAATTAAACTATTTTATTTGCATCTGCTGACTAACAACAGTCAGAGTCGTGTCATAGAAGAAGTATGAACTAACGTTTACTTTGAAAAGGAACTGAAATTATGCGAAGGTCAAATTAAAAGACTTTCATATTACCTCTACATTCAACATAAAAATCAAGGATGTCTTTGAAGAAGTCTCACGAGACATTTTCTCTTTTATGCAAATGGACAAACTAAAATATACACTTATTTTAATTCTCACAGATATAAAATAAAAAATTAACAATTTTAAGGAACAGTCTTGGGAATACTGAATCATTATTGCCTCGGTAATCTCCCTTTTTAATAATAAAATCACTACATTAAATTATTTCATTTTAAATGAAACATTTTTAGTCTATACATTTTACTGTATAAATAACCGAAGAAATATTACTTTTCTTTTCTCAAACCCAAAAGATTTTTCAAAAGATCTCCTCTGCACCGTTTACAAATTATTGTTACACTCAACCTTTATAAAATGTACATACTTCTATCATAATGAGAATGCATTTACTCGGGCTTCTCCACAGTTTTCATACTTTTCGAAATGTGATAAAGTTACACACAAGATAATTTACAAACAATCACTCTGCATTTCTAAAGTGCAATAATATTCCAAAACACCCCAAGAATTCGAATCAATTCGATCATACTAAAACGTGTAACACTTCCAAGAATATCCAACTTTTCATAATTATCAAAGTAATTTCAAACTTGCATCATGTTTAATATTCAAATCAATAGTTACACCATCGCTGTCTATGACTCATAGAAAGTATACTCATAAAATCACGGTATGTTGATTATAAAGCAGAACCAAAAAACTCTCGACGACCTTTCGTTTCACCGGCAAAAACCAAGAGCTATTCTCAAACTAATTTGCTATACTTTAGAAACGCTTTTGTTGAATTATTAGTTGGAAAATGATACACCGGTCGTCCAAACTGGTAAGATTTGTTGCGGTTTAGCAATGCGGAACTGGAGACCAAGGTCGCGACACGACTCTTCCTTTTCTCTTTCGACTATCATCCTCGAGAGCGTTCCTACTCTTCGTGCTGTTGCCCTTCTGTTTTCCGTTATGCTTCGTCTGTACCATCGACATTTATCTCTCGCCTTCCACGTTTCACTTCCGCCGGAAGTGTACTGCTAACGGGCTATTTTCTTTGTCATCCTTTCGCAGATAAGGATCCCACGTCTTGTTGGTGCACACTTTCTTTTTTTTTTCTTGATCCAATTTCGTTTAATTTGCCAAAAGCGGGAGAACGCTATCTTAATTAACATTTTAAGGTGTTAATTCAGCACGATAAAAGAAATGTATATCTTAGGACGATCTATTACGCGTATTTTATACATTCTAATTATAGCCATAAACGACGTAATTAACTCGATGCAGTCATTCTATATGGGTGCTGCTACTTCCCGAGAAATATCGCGTTAATTGAACTTTGTGATCACACATGCCACAGTTTTCAAGGTAGAGATTTGTAAACATACATAAAAATTGTTAATTTAACTCGAACCCTTTCCGATTGGAATGAGTTTGCAATCTGTTCTCAGTTAATTAAACTTTAGAAAATGATCTTTCGTTGATTTTGTTAACACTAGACCCACGAAGCAATTCAAAATGACCTCCCGAGTCGAAAATTTCAGCCCAAAATCCTCCTAAATTACCAAATAACTTAGGATATTTAGGCTGAATATGGAAAAATATGTTACATATAAAAGAATGCAAATTTTAATTCCACAATCGCCCTACATTTGTTACTTTTTGCCACTTTTACCTAGTTTAGGAGCAATTTAGGCTTCATACAGCCGAAAATAATCCTCAGCGTTCTATAATGAGGAGCTTTAGAAGTGGATTGAAATTGGAGTGGAATGATCGAGGTCCAAAAAAATTCTCGATATATTAAAAATTAATTTGGTTTAGGAGATTTAGAATTTATATGGAATAAAATGATAATTTAATTCCAACTTGCTCCTGAAAGCCCTATTTTTAGAATATGAGTCGACAGACTTGGAACTTCTGAAATATTTTTAGGGGATGTCAGATTAAATTGGAATAAAAATTTTACCTGATCAGTCCATATAACTCCTAAAAATCATATTTACAGGACTTTGAGGCGCGTAGACACACTAGTTGAGGATTTTGAGGTTCAAAATGGTATACATAATTAAGCGGCAAATGAAAAGTCAAAAGAATCTAGGATTTGAAGTTTCTTTTTAGGCTGGACTTTTCGACTCGGGCTGTTCACATTATTTTTTTAAATTCCCTAAGTTTACAGGAGAGTCCTAGACTATAAATTCTAAGTTGATCTTACAAAATACAGATTACCAAAACCAATCATATTTTCCACCCCTTGATTCCCCTTTCTCCAAAGTTCTTATTTAGTATATTTAAATGTAATCAGTTTAACGTAGGTCGTTCTAGTGTTAATGATAAGAGTAAGTATAGATTTTGTACGACACTTTGATTAAACATATTAAATAATTCTGAAAGACCTATAAGTGGAAATTGATATAATAGAAATTCAGTTATGACGGAAAATTAGGTCAACTTCGACGTGTGACCTTCCAGTTCAAATAGCTTTATGAGTCGCTCAGAAGCCATTACGGTTAAGTCCAGAAAACAAGAATTGAGAAAATCAATGTGTTTTGATACATTAATTTTTAAAATTCTTGGTTTATTAATTTAATCAGATAAGTATATAAAGCCTTTTTTCTAAGTGTAAACTCTGCAAAAAAAAACAAGATATGTACAGGATGTGTAAATAAAAACGTTAGTATTTATTGGAACAATGACAGCATCTTAAAAATTTTAGGACTTATATCTTTTGGCAGCTGAAAAAGATAAGAAATTTATGTAAAAATAATACAATAACATTTGGTGTCATAAGTTTTATGTTTATTCATCATAACAAACATTTTCTTCTTCCGAGTTATTTAAATGTAAATTTTGATCTCCACGTCTTATTCTTAATGTCCTGTAAAAGTCGTGTTTAATTGGAGGTATATACTTTAATAAACTCATGATGTCTTTTTTGCTTCTTTTGAAATTGTTCTGCCATTAGGATATAATATTGGTTGAGTTATATTTTTTAAAATTCCTGGCCTACCTATTTTTGTTTTTTTTATATCAATTACATGAAAGGTATCATCCTCGTCAAAATTATATTTGAACTTAATGCTGCTTGAGTTTAACCTTTCTAGTTTTATCCATCGCATATTAAGCCAATTTGACTGTTAGTCCACTTATTATTTTAAAAAGTCAGAGTTTTTTCAGTTATTAAAGAAAATTTATTTAATGTTTTTGATAACACAATCAATTTCACAAACACTTCAATGTAATATTTTTATAACCAAAGTTTAGATATTTCAAATTAAAAGAAGATAGGAACGTAAAACTCGAACAATTCTAAATAGTAGAAGTAACAGTTACAGTTACTATGAATTTGTTGTTTTTCAGTATTACCAACAAATATTGAATGAAGAAGAAGAATTTAATATTTATTTCAAAGTTTATGTAAAAAAATATTGATAAAAGGTGGACTTATTCACAATGGCTTCTGAAATTATTATACAATATATTCAGAAGCTATAAAAAAAGGGGTGTCTGTCCTAGAAAAAAGGAAGCAACGAGTAAATCCTTGAATGACTAAGAAGAATATTATTTATTTCATCAAAATTTACAAAAATCAGAAAATATCAAAAAATGAACTTAACCACATTGGGTTCTGAGCGACTCATATAAGACTGCCACGGGTTAATATGAATTTTAATTATTTTTAAGTCTCAATAGTTTCATAGTTTCCTGTTAACTGATCGTTATCTTTAAATAACATTAAGTCCTTAGCACTAATGAACATTATAAAATTAATTTCAGATCAATGACGAACCAGAAAGCGGACTTTCTGACTTTTAATCTACTTCGACTCAAGGTAGTATCGTTTTCAGATTATTAAAAATGTTAGATTTGTTCAAATTATCGCAGTATCACCAAGAGAAAAAAATTAATCTCTGTAACCATTAACACTAGATTTACCAGCGTGAAATCTATTATATTTAAATATGTTAAATATGTACCTTAAAGCAAGGAAAATTAAGACGTGGAAAAGATGATAGATTCGGTAATTTATGTTTCACACGATGGGCGAAGAATATTTATTCTACGGCTCTCTCATAAACCCGTAGAATTTTTGGAAAAAATTGTGTAACAGTCATTTTGACTGGCTTGGTAAATCTAGTGTTAATAGTCTTTCATATTCCGCAATATCAATTCAAGAGTGCAATTCGCATTGAATTCACCTCGAGTAAGTAATTGGTATTATTTTCATGAAAGTTTCACCATCGATATTAATTCGCTGAAGAATCATACGGGAAGTGCAAGAACAGCAACGTTGTGCCTCAGCAATTTTCTCCAGTAGATATTTCGCTATCTCAGCATTACTTCGCCGATGTCAGTGCCTTTGTGAAAACATAGAAATCCACGGTTACTAACTACCAACGACCATTTCAATATTCCATCAAACAATCTTCAATTAATTGTTGGATAAACTCCTTGCATAATTCACGCTTTATTCTTATAATTGTAAGATCTATTAACATTCTTTAGCAGATCATTAATCGATTTTGAAATATTTGAAAACATGTTGCAAAATATTACCAAGTAATCCCGAAAGAAATTATAACTCTTGTAGTTCGACTGTTTTAGCGATTTAACACTAGATTTACCAAGCCAGTCAAAATGTCTGTTACACAATTTTTTCCAAAAATTCTACGGGTTTATGAGAGAGCCGTACAATAAATATTTGTCGTCCATTGTATAAAATATAAATTACCGAATCTATCGTCTTTTCCTCGTCTTAATTTTCCTTGCTTTAAGGTACATATTTAACATATTTAAATATAATAGATTTCACGCTGGTAAATCTAGTGTTAACAAATGAGTAAAAATAACAAGTTTTGTGTAGGTAACAAGAAGAATGATGATTTGGCACTAGAGGGTATTGGCGTTAAATCTACTATGTTCTAACATATGAAATAAGTACTTTGGAAAAATAGGAATAACAAGGTGGGAAAGATTATCTATTACGTAATTTGTGTTTAATGAAGCGGAAGTAGATTGTCTAATCTACGGACTTGTTAGTTAAGAGAATTTTTCGAAAACACGAGACTAGTAATTTTGACTCTTTCGACAGTTTTAGCGACAGTTAACCCATTCCGTGCCAAATTGTTCTTGGTTTGATTGTTTCGGGAGGAAGTATTGTCACATTTACGAAAATTTCTGCGTAAAAGTATAACTAAAACAGATTGTTTTAAACATATAATTGCCAGAAATATCTAAATTGAATGCTAAAAGATTTCGAAAATGAATAAATCCGGAAAAGGGGATCATGGAATGTAATGGGTTAATAAAGTATCTATAACATTATGTTTAAATAATATGCACATAATTGTCACTTTAAACATCCTATTATTTTCTAGATTTTTAATAAATCTACTTACTCTAACAAGTATGTCACTATGGGCTGTGTAAAACTAGTTGAGTTTGAGAAAAGTACCACACAATAACTGTCCAATAAAGTAAATTTAAATTTCAATATATTGGGTTGTTCGGAAAGTAATTTCGTTTTTTTCGGTGAGAATGAAAGACGATTTTCTTGTAGTCCATAAATATGTCACTGAATTATATATTCTCCATTTTGTTCTAATACCTTTTGTCATCTTTCTGGCAGTAGTATGATTCGACGTTCATAAAAGTTTTGATCTTTGCTGGCAAAAAAATCAAAGCCTTTCTTGACGTCCTCATTCGAAGTAAAGGTTTTGCCGTTCAAAAAATTTTGCAATCCAGTTTTGGCACTGCCGTTATGATAATGCGTCTTCCCCATAAAAATCGAATAATTTTTTTCTTGCTTGAACAGCATTTTTACCTTTTCGATAGTAAAAAAGTAAAATATGGCGAAAATGCTGCTTTCGACTTTCCATCTTTAATAGAGCACCAAAGAAAAACTATTGTGTAGAATCAAACAAATTTTTTCACAAACAAGCGTTGCTATATCAACAGTCAAAATATATAATAGCAATGCGAATTAAGTGTGAAGTGAATTGTGAAAAAATATAATTATGTCCTCCGTCGGGAAAAAACGAAATTACTTTCCGAACAACCTAATATATTAAGATAACTGACCTCTCCACTTGTCAGTTCGAGAAAAAAATACGCGAATGCACGGCTTGAAAAGCAATTGTGCACTGGTGCATTGGATGGCACGTACAGAGAAACGGAGTCATGGCTAATGCGCTGGAAAAAAAATTGCAGTTGTATGAGCATGCGGAGGAATGAACATGCTTGTTTCTGTAAACTCCGGGATTCATGAATGAAAATGAAAAGTGTTAACTGAGGATCGTGAAATCACGAAGGTTGTTTAATCTGCGATCACTTATGTTGCACTGATGTAGTATCTTTGAGTGTATTGTTAAACATTGGATAGGAAAGTTTTTGGAAAAGTGAGAAATTCAAGATTACGTTTTAAAGTATTAAATTTTGTTTTAAAAACATATAATGCAAGAGATAATAATTAATTTCTTTTATACATTTTTATATAACACACTATGTGTAATACTATTATGTATTATAATTTATTATTATATAGTATATTTAACATACTATTAAGTGTATTTATCATACTATAGTTAAGGACGTTCCCAAAGACCAGTCGTTCTCTACCTACGAATACATTTTCCCTATATAAGATACCCATTTGTACTGTAAGAATTAGTTGACCAGCAGTACGCTCTTTTGCCACGCCTCCCAAAAAATATGTTTAACTTTGAAAATTTATATAAGTTAGTTAATATTGTTATAGAGAGGTAAGATAACATTACGAAAGTTATACATTTTTTATCATTTTATATAATTGTTTGTTCATTTTTATTATTATCAGTCAATAAATATTTAATTCATTATCAATATAAAAAGTGTATTTTAATATTTATTATATTTTTTAAGCCTATGATTTACTTTCAACATTTTTTACAACAAAATAAATGCCGCTTCTTGTACCGATTTTGTATGGAAATTATTTATGTGAATATTATCTGCCAATTCTCGAAATTTAAAAAAGATTGTAAGAAAATTAGAATTGTTAGACACTAAAACCTACATGAATTAGTATGAAATGTATAAATTAACATACGTTCAAATAGAAATTAAAAATGCTAATATTTTCAATTTTAGTACCGCAAAATGGGTGGAAATTTTTCGTATGCGTTCAGAATACTGTCAAGAATTTAGAAATAAATTTTAAAGATGATCGTAAGAAAATTTTTTTTTTGGGAACGTCCTTAAATACATTTGAATATGTAATTTAGATTCACAACATTATACAGATTGCTCGAAGTAAAAAGATTAAGTTGACAAGAATAACTTGAAGAATGATATGTAAATGTATAAAGGAATATCAATATCAGTTAGCAATTACATTTAATGAGACTCGAGTACTGATACAAACACATTAGGTTCGAAGAAATTAATTAGTGCCACGACTTGTCGTAAATTAATTTCTTGTTAATGGATGCCGTAACGTTATATGCTCATGTGGTAAACGTGTTATACTCATAATGGTAAAAAGTAGTATTTCTGATTCACTCGAGAAATATCGCAGTACCAAACGACCATAATACTCAAAAGCTGTAATATCGCGAAACTAAAGCAAAAAATTGTAAAATCAGCCTGATGAATAAACCCAAAATATAAATTTCGTTCGAATTCTTCAATCAGCTGCGTCCCTTGATTCTTAACAATCAAAAATTTACTAATATTACATAAAGTAACAATACATATGTCAAACTTAATAATACATACATTAATACTCTTTCAATGAATTCCCCAATCCCCTCAATTTTTAATACTTGACAAAACTTTGCAATTCGTATATCAGACTGACGAATAAATCTAAAATATAAATTCGTTAAAATTCTTTTTGCAGGGTTTCTTTTCATAAAAATCAAACCATCAGCTTCAACACATATTTCAAACTTAATATTACATAAACTAATACTCTTTCAATGAATTCCCCAATTCCCTCCATTTTTGATACTTGAGGGAACTTTGCAATTCGTATATCAGACTGACGAATAAATCTAAAATATAAATTCGTTAAAATTCTTTTTGCAGGGTTTATTTCCATAAAAATCAAACCATCAACTTCAATACATATTTCAAACTTACTAACACGTAAACTAATACTCTTTCAATGATCTCCCTAATCTTCATTTTTTACAATTCATAAAACATTGCATATTCATACAACACGTTCAAATAGCTCCACAATTCAACTTTATTTAAAAATCATTTCAACCCCGTTTCTCGTCCTCTTGTACGCCGTTCCATTCAACGTTTCGCAAGTGATACAAAAGGAACGGGTAGAATCCCTAGAATTCTGAGAATTACCCGACGTTTTCGAAGGATAAACGATGATGATTTGAACGAATAAGGCGATCTATCGGAAGGATTCTATCCGGTAGAAGAAGCTACTTTTACCAGCGTGTACCAGCCTCGACGAAGTCACGAAAAAAGGTGAACGTCCTCGAGTTCCATCCAAACCGTCCCGTCACTTGGTCTACTCCCCTCCATGTTGAACCAACCACGAGGAACGACAACGACGATCAGGAGGACGACGACGACGTCAACAAGTCTCTCTTTACCGGCGTAACTATACGACTCGTTTCAAAACCTGATCCCTTCTTAACAGGTACCACTTGCCGTCGTTAACCATCTCAGGAAAGACGAGAAACTCTAGAAACCTTGAACGACCAAAAAAACTGACGATCCATGGGGCACGTACTATACCGGAAATAATACGACCAATTGCCGTAAATTCGAGTTTTTCTTTGAGTTCTTTTTTCTCCGTATTCAGTAATATTTTAAGTGTAGTAAGTTAATGTTTAAGGTATGAATCGTCTGATCTGCTTTTTGTGAAAAGGGGAAAGGTTGTCGGACGATGGCGATATTGATGATGATGTTCCTTTTTAGCAGTGATTTGCACTTTGTTTCGATAAGATAAACTGAAGAAAGTAAGGAATGATGTTTAAATATATAATTGTATTAGGTTGTTCGGAAAGTAATTTCGTTTTTTCCCGACAGAGAACATAAAAATTATATTTTTTCACAATTAACTTCACACTTAATTCGCATTGCTATTATATATTTTGACAGTTGATATAGCAACGCTTGTTTGTGAAAAAATTTGTTTGATTTTACACAATAGTTTTTCTTTGGTGCTCTATTAAAGATGGAAAGTCGAAAGCAACATTTTCGCCATATTTGACTTTTTTACTATCGAAACGGTAAAAATGCTGTTCGAGGAAGAAAAAAATTATTCGATTTTTATGGGGAAGACGCATTAACATAACGCCAGTGCCAAAAGTGGATTGCAAAATTTTTTGAACGGCAAAACCTTTACTTCGAATGAGGACGTCAAAAAAGGCTTTGATTTTTTTGCCAGCAAAGATCAAAACTTTTATGAACGTCGAATCATACTACTGCCAGAAAGATGACAAAAGGTATTAGAACAAAATGGAGAATATATAATTCAGTGACATATTTATGGACTACAAGAAAATCGTCTTTCATTCTCACCGAAAAAAAACGAAATTACTTTCCGAACAACCCAATAGGTATTTTTGAAAAGTTTTCTTTATCAAATGTCTAATTACTTGGTTGCAAAATTTAGACTGTAGTTTTATGGATTTTTTTTCTTCATTATTGTCGGTGGGGATAATATTATAATGTTCATGGTGGCATTTTATATTTATTTTAGTTCTCTTGGTTGACAATTAATTGCAGTACTTAGTATGCAAACTACAGAGTCTTATTTATATTGCAGTAAAATGTACGATAGATAAATTTTGATTTAACATTTACGAGCATATTTAATCCCTCGCCGTACAGTAACGAATGACACTCGTGACGCGATAAATGGAACAGTCACTTTTGAAGTGCTCCAAAAATTGTTAAATTAATAATACCAGTTAGTCACGATGAAATAAAATGAATTCTGTGCTATTCAATATTGCGTTAAGTCATATACTATATCCAAAATTACGGATAGATTGTTATTTCAGCAATTAATACAATTATTGCGTATTCAGTCATGAGAGAAATGATACGTCAAAGGGTTAATACAAAATAGGTGAAAAATTGCAATCTGTAATTTATGTAATAGTATTTGTCATAAGTATTATCAAAAATTTACTTTTGTTTCTTTTATTATGAAACAAACTCGTGAAATTTAAAAATTACATATTTAGCTCGCCATTATGATTAAATTAAAGAGTGAGAAGTTAGAAATTAAAGAGTAAGATTAAGTTAAGAAATATTAAACTATGTCGTTGTTGAAGAAAAATGTATGATTTTGAGAAATACGAAATTGATTAATTAGACGTAACGTGATATTCTTTCGAGCTGAGCAATTCGAGAGAATTCAAGGGCAAGTAACTCGTTAAATTTGCAATGCTAATTAATTCAACTCTTTTGTCATCGCTTAAAACTGTCGAAAATCTTTTACGAGAATCAACAAAACTTCACTATTTCGTTGCGAGTAGATACATAGAGTTAATTTAAGCATTGAAATGAACTAAGCAGTTGGAGGTAAATGGGTTTTGTCTATCTTCGTGCGAACGTGCAAAGATTTTAGGTAAATTGAATAGAAGCCTCGTAAACAGAAACGTAAGGCCACGACGACTTCGTTGTCGCTTATGCGAACTCTTCGTAATTCAGACGAGTTCTCACGTACCCTCGAGAATTATTTACACCTTCGTTTCCTTCGGAGACCGTAAACCGTGGACAATAGTTTCCCTGTTAGAAATTCTTCTCCAAGCTCTATTCAACAGGTAGCTCGACCTGAAGGATTACACGGAGCAATCGAAAGAAAATATAATACTTTCCACGAACTCGCCACTAAGCTGATTATACTCTCAAATGACATTTATTTTTACTGTCGGGTGGAATTTATGAATGTTGGTTATTAATTAATCAGTACAATAAGTAAAATATAATATTTAATAAATGGACCGTTTACTTTCAAAGTGGTGCGAGTTCATTTTCTATTGTTTCGAGAAAATTAAGGGTTAACATATCTATTAATTAAAAAATATTAGTTAATTATGACAATTCTGATAATGTTTCTATCAATTTATCAATATGTAATTTGACTATACAAATTTCTTTTAGGCGAATTTAACTAAAATAATGTATATTTACGGGATGCAAATGGACTTACACCACTTTCATAATTAATCAATTGTAAGAATCATTTAATTTCAATTTTGAAAACTCAAATATCACTTAAAATATATTTCATATTAATCCAATTTGATTCATAGATAATAACAAGAAATAAAATAGAAATAGTATCTTTTATTTTGAACGTTAATTATATTTATATATTGTTAAACTCAGCATAAGATATTGGTATTATTTATTTATGCTCTTCTTGTAACGCTGTTTTGAAATTCCCAGTAACAATATCCTCAACTGATGAAGATTCTACCTCTATAATTCTTCTTTCTTTTTCACGTTTCATTAATTTGTTTTTCATAGCGGAATTATATTAATCCTCTGACCCCTCAGATTACTCTTTTGATTATACTCATGAGTTTTACTTCTGCATGTATTTATTTAAATTTAAACAGAAATAAATGTTTTTAATTGTCATAAAATAATATTATTATAATATAATATTGATTTATCACTTCTTCTTACCTATATCACTATTTGTTTTTAATATGAAATTATTTATTTTTAGAGGAAAATCAAGTAAATAACCTTAAATTGCAACTTTCGAAATGTTAAATGAAACAAATGTAACCACCAGTGGTCACTGATCCCACAACCTGTCTACAGAAATTGAACTTACCATACACCACTTTCATAATCAATGTCTATGCAATTTCTTTTAGCGGTCATTTTAAATTGAACAAAACAATAATATTTTTTAAGATATTAAATATTAACTCGTAATAAATACAAAGTTTACACTGAATTAAGCATAAATTACGTGATACTTCATTTTTATAAATGGACTTACAGCATTTTAAAAATAAACGGTCGATATGTCACCTCATTCATACCTGTTAATAAAAACAATCATATTCACAGAAATTTACGTGAAAAAAAATTATGCACTAACTTCTATTGTAAATTGAAGAAGAAATAAGAATTAAAGACTAACACATCCTTATCAATTTCATTACTCATTTTTACAGTAGCGTGAACTTTCTAACATAAGTGGAAGATTGCAGTACAAATATCATGTTATTCGTATGAAGTAATATTTCATTTAATTTTAGCGAAAGAGATTAATGCTTATTGGGATAGAATTAATACTAGATCAAGGTGGCAAAAATGACTCGATCTGAATTTTTCATAAATACTCCTGAAATCTTTAACACTGTTTCTTTTCTGATTTTCTACATTTATCGTATATACTGGAAGCAATTAAATCGACCAAGTTCTTTGTCTCCTTCATTTCTTTTCTTCTATCGTATTTCTTTTCTACATGCTTTGATAATATATAAGATCAATTATCGGTAGATCTAGTGTTAATAAGGATTATCATTCGATTAATGCAATTATTGTATCTATATGTAGTAATGTGTTGCTCAGAGTAAAGTAAGATTATTTACAATTACACGTTTATTAACCTCTTGGCCTACGATTTATTTCGTGGCAGCTTCCGCTATAGTTGAGAATTTAATTTCTACAATATGAATTAATCAGTGATTCTTGATATGTCTTATAATTTAACGTAATATTAACACTTTACCGACCGGTAGTCGATTAATCGACTTTTCGGGCTCAACACTTTTGGGCTTTTAACTTATTAATTGGTCGCTACGGAAATTAATAAATTATTATTTTTCATTGCCGTTAACTGTGCCAAAGAGTCAGTGAAGAAACTTTGCAACTTTCGAAGAGATATCATTATCAGGGAAATATTTGCGTGCAAGTGACCGATCAGAAGTGGGTAGGATGTTAAAAAGTACCGGTTGGTAAAGAGTTAATATTGTAGAAATAATATTATCGTGTCGTATCTTATTAATATTTTCAGTTTGATAGGTTTTGCAAAATTTGAAAATTTCCTACCCCTAATATCTGATCACGAATGTCACTCAGCTAGGGCAAGGGGTTAACAATGTTAACACTAGAATTACCAGTGTTAAATCTATTTTATTTCAGTATATTAACACTAGATTTACCAAGCCAGTCAAAATGACTGGTAAACAATTTTTTCCAAAAATTCTACGGGTTTATGAGAGAGACGTAGAATAAATATTCTTCGCCCATCGTATAAAACATAAATTACCGAATCTATCAACTTTTCCACGTCTTAATTCTCCTTACTTTAACCCTTTTAGTGCCGACTAAATAGTCATTTGGCCATGGTTTGATATACAACACGCAATATGGAGTATGAGTTACGTATTTCCCATTATCTTTCTTAAAGTTACTGATATCGTATTGAAAACTAAATAAAAACACTACAATTCCCAGCGTTAGCACTATTACTAACGACGATATATCGTCGTCCGGCAGTAAAAGGGTTAAGGTACATATTTAACATATTTAAATATAGTAGATTTCACGCTGGTAAATCTAGTGTTAAATAAGTACTTTGTAAAAAGAGGTATCAAGAAATTGAAGAGATGGTGGATTGACTAATCTGTGTTTTATAAGATCATTGTAGGACATTTGCTCTATGACTCTCCTATAAAGTTTGAGAATTATTCGAAAAAATTGTGTACCAGTTATTTTGACTTGACTGGTAGTTCTAGTGTTAAAGACGAGCACCTAAAGGAGAGAAGAGCAAGGAATGACGTCATTATAATTTTTGCAGAAAAGAATAAATATAAAAAAAGTTCCTTCTCTTGTCTAATGTTTGAAGGTTGAGTTGATGGAAAGTAGTATTGAAGATAGGAAAAGACCATAGGTCGAAAAAGATCCGAACACCGCGGTATGATTAATAATGTTCTCGAATAAGAATGTAACTAGTATTACAAGGTAGACTAACATCCGATTAAAATTCAGGGTCGTTCTAATCGTTGAGATTTGGGGAGCCAGCTAAAACAGCAGTTTGCCATGTCGACTTAAAGACCTTGGTACGATCGTAGGAACCAATTGTTCGCTGTGGATTTTAATCACTCCTGTTGCTAGACCACGAGAATCAAAGCACGTTACCTCAAAGTGTTATTGCACTCTTTTGTAACGAATGAAAATACTTTTATCGTCCCGATGTCGATAATCCTACTTTTGTAAACGTGATACATAAATATGTAAATTAATTATATCCCTCGGTCGAGTTTACAAGTAGCTAATAAACGCCGATGTTTCATAAATAGACCAATGTTAAAACGTTTTTCAGTTTAAATATTAGTGTTGATATTTTGAGTAAATGTGAACACAATCGATGAAGTTTATCGCTAGATGTACGGCAGCCGTAAAATTGGCAGGTTCCTACTTTTCTAAAATGTTTTCTCAAATCGACAGAGAAGCAGTACTGCAAATATTTCACGTGTATCTTATAATTTACAAATTACTTAACTAACTGTATTTTTTACTGTTTGATTCATTTTTTTTAAGTACTTATTTAATGTATTTAAATATATCAGATTTAGCGGCCGTAGATCTAGTGTTAATTGGTATAAAAGACTTCACGTATTCTAGAAAAATACAAAATAGCGGAAAAGATATTATGTTAGTTATATAAGACAATACAGTGTGTTATAAAAAAAAAACTGATCGTTCATTATCATTTGTAATATGATAATGATTTATGTTTGATGAATATTGATGATTATGTTAATGAATATTTATCTTTTTGATATTTAATACGAGTAGGTTTTTTAATTGAACAATGAGTTGCAAATTTTTTAATGAAAAGTAGTGAAATAAGTTACGCTATAATTGACACATAATAGGTCATACCAGCATTATAGCACCGTTGCCTACCATTATACAAGACCCATTGTAGAATGAGTCATATTCTTTGCACTAATTGTAAGCCGAATAATATTCCGTTGAAATTGTATTTTTAGTCATTTTATGCGATTTATGTATCATTTTCTATGATTTTATCATGACACATGTTTACGTTTCTCAAAACATGAACCTAACTAATTGTAAGACTTCTCGTGTGATAAATTTTGTTATCAACATATTCTGTGATACGAAACAATAATATTTTACAGGAACATCCAGAATAACAATAGAAATATTAAATTTGATGTATACAAGTCTATAGAAAAGTATTCAATCTAATAATCTTTAAGAATATTAGTAACTCTTTCACCGTTCCATTTATATTTGAGAACGAGAGTTAAAAAATGAGAACACGATGGATTGAAAAAAGTCGAAAACCATGACAAGGCTATTATTTTTTCCATTCGTTTATATCTTTCTATTGTTTTTCGTTCTATGTCGAGTTCATTCGAGACATCATACTTTATTTGTATTTCCTATTAATTATTTCTTTTTACTTCCTTTTTTTCGAGCTCACTGGTTTTTCAAATTGACGAACCTATAATTTATTGATCGCGAGTATATCCTCGTATTTGTAACTATCGTCGTGTGGATCAAAACACGTTGAGATAAAAAGTATTTCACTAATCTTTCCTCCATTTCCTGGAACAGCTGAATTCTTTGGACTTTACCCATTTATTTGTATAGTGCTTATTCAGCGATAGGAATTTATTTCACAATACGTAGGAATTGGAAATTTCTTCTCGAAATCTATATTTTAAAATCCCACGATTTTCATGTATTGGCCAACGAATTAACGCATTACCATCCTAGCTGTTTACGCGAAAATTCATACTAATATATCTGGTATACTTTTAAGTTATAGAATATGTCGAATTACTTAACAGGAATGGTTATAACTTTTGAAATATCAAATATCTTTTTCTGAGATTGCAAACGAAACTGTACACTTCACAGTGATGAACTTCAAAGGAATTTATTTGAGTCAATTTAATCTTCTATCCTGAAAGTTATTAATAATACTTTGCGAGAAGATAAATTAGGACCGTTTATTTTGAAAGTGGTGTAAGTCCATTTTTTTAAAAAATGAAGTATCACGTTAATTTATGCTTAATTTAGTGAAAACTTTTTATTTATTACAAGTTGATATTTAATATCTTAAAAAACGCTATTGTTTTGTTCAATTTAAAATTGACCGCTAAAATAAATTGCATAGACATTGATTATGAAAGTGGTGTAACTTCTATTTCCGTAGACAGGTTACGGGATCAGTGACCACTAGTGGCTACATTTGTTTCATTTAACATTTCGAAAGTTGCAATTTAAGGTTACTTACTTGATTTTTCACTAAAAATGAATAATTTCATATTAAAAACAAATAGTGATACAGATAAGAAGAAGTAGGTAATAAATCAATATTATATTATGATAATATTATTTTATGACAATTAAAAATATTTATTTCTGTTTAATTTTAAATAAATACATGCAGAAGTAAAACTCATGAGTATAAACAAAAGAGTAATCTGAGGGGTCAGACGATGAATATAATTCCACTATGAAAAACAAATTGATGAAACGTAAAAAGGGAAGAAGAATTATAGAGGTAGAATCTTAATCAGTTGAGGATATTGTTACTGAGAATTTCAAAACACTGTTACACGAAGAGCATAAATAAATAATTAACAATATATAAATATAATTAACGTTCAAAATAAAAGATACTATTTCTATTTTATTTCTTGTTATTATCTATAAACCAAATTGGATTAATATGAAATATATTTTAAGTGATATTTGAGTTTTCAAAATTGAAATTAAATGATTCTTACAATTGATTAATTATGAAAGTGGTATAAGTCCATTTGCATCCCGTAAATATACATTATTTTAGTTAAATTCGCCTAAAAGAAATTTGTATAGTCATATTACATATTGATAAATTGATAAAAACATTATCAGACTTGTCATAATTAACCAAAATTTTTTAATTGACAGATATGCTAACCTTTTTTTTCTCGAAAGAGAAAAAAATGAACTCGCACCACTTTCAAAATAAACGGTCCATTTCATTGAATGCCTTTTTGGGGATTATATTTTTTTTCATGTATATTGCAATACATATTTATATGTCGCTGACCTTTAATACACAATGAATATACTGTTTTTATATTTGTATAATTATAATACTTTAATACTTTGAACGCCACCGGTATTTTACTCGTTTCGTCATTTCTACTGAAGCAAAACTTCTTCTATTAAAATCACATCTTTACAAAGCAAAAACTTTAAAGATACCGGGAGATAGATATTCAACAGACCTTTATCTTTCTAACGTCAATATTTAAATATTTAATGTGTCTGAAAATTCATAAATATTGCTATTTAAAAGTTACACGAAATTCCATGAAATTCAATAGCGCCGGTCACCGGTGACCCCCATGGCAGTCAACGTGTTAATATTAGTTAGCTTCATAATTAACACGTTGAGTGCGGCGTCAGTCCCAGGGGACTGACAGTGAACTTTCCGTTCAGGCGGCCTCAGTACCTAGGGATTGACGGCGAATTTTTCGTTCGGTCGACATCGGTGCGTGAGACCGGCATTGTCAAGGGTTAAATTAATAATTACAATTAAAAATTTTGTTAAAATTTAGTAAAGGTTATTAAAATATTTGAAGCAAAGATGTAGTAGAGATTTGCACCTATTACAGTAAGTAATAACTTGTTTTGTGAGTTTTCTGGCGAACTTACATACGTCCGAATATTTTTGTGTTTGTACTGTAACATTCAGCACAGTGTTTCCAAACTTCATGCGCCTTTCTTTCTTTCTTTTGAAATTTGTGAATGCCTTACGCGCTACCGCCTGAGTGAAAAATATAGCAAATATTACAAAATAATATCTCTATTTTAACGGATCCAAACTTTTCGCTCAAAGACAACTTTTGTCTCTCCGTCTATTAGATTAATATTAACATTTGCAGTTCGTTGTTATTATTCTCATAATCGATATCAAATACAACGGAGGCAATTTCGTTACGACAATTCTTAACAGTATTTTAAGGTTTACTCCGTAATTTTTCTTTCACCAATACCGCGAGGCCATCTTCTATGCTGAGTTCAAACTTTTTCCACTACAAAAAAATGATAATAAGTAATCGGAGAAATTCTACCACCTGTGCCGACAAAAAATAATGTACATCGCCTCGAGAACATGTATTTCAATGTGGAATTGAACGTATCGTTTTACTGATGTCGCAAATAAAAAATAGAACACGCGAAGGTTAAGATAGGGATATCGAGAGAAGAGCAACGATCGACGATCTGCTATTGGTCATCCACATATTGAAAATGCCGTAAGAAATGCAATAACTGCTAAAGTAATTGAACAAAGTTCTTTACGTTGAAAAGTAGCACCTGATAAATTTTTATTTACCGAGCTGTTAAAAGTATTATCTAACACTTTTGTTCGCTTTTTTTTACGTGTGCAATCGTGATAAACGTTAATTTTCTTCCGCTTTGTTCGGTAGAACTACGTTCTTACAAAGTGTGCCGTTCGTTTCACTTTATGAAACTGAAAGTGACAAAACGAGTGATTTCTTATCATAAGAGATACGCGACCTTCTGTAACTTCTTCAACTGCATGTTTTGACCTAAATGTAAATTATGTGTTACAACAATAACAAACCATGAAAATGTCACACAAATAAAGAAACACTCTTTACTCAGTAAACTCAATGATATTAACACATACTTCAAGTCCCTCAATTATATTTGCAACTATTAGGGGGACCGGAAAGTAATGCTACCATTTCACATGAAATTCAAACAAATAAAGGGTCTAGCAGGATAAGGGGGACGAAAGTGCCCTTGAGCCGATTTTATTCGACGATGGATCATTCAATAGGTGATCATGAAGAACCATTGTACACAAATTTTTAATCCGATACTTTCACCGGGAGGGTAGTTATAGGGTAAAATTAAAAAATCAGTTTTTGCCTCATTTTCCCCAATTAACGGGGTGCACAAATTCCAAAAAATTCTGAAACATTCTAAACATGCATGCACACGTTAGGGATTTTTTTCAGATTTTTCCTTTGAAAGTTCCACTCACAAAAAATGAAAAACCAAAAAAAATTTTTTTAACCCATTCGAGACCAATTGCACACCGTGTGTTCAATGCATTTCCGAGCCAAAAAGACCGACTGCACACCGTGGGTGCAATGATCTTGAATTGCAATTATCAGTCATTATAGAAAAAACAGCCTTCGAAATAAGACTAGCTTAAAATAAAAGGTATCTTACAAATGTGTGAACATTACATTTGGTATTTGGTTCAATTTCGACCCTAAAATAGGTGACCCAAAGCCACGATCATTAGAAATACAAGAAGTGGTACATATAAAGCCAAAAGTTATCGGTCTTTCTGGATAGTCTCCAAAAAAATGCACGGTCTCGAATGGGTTAAACGTAGATTTCGTATTGAAATCTTCCGAGCACAACTTTTTCCTTTTTACAGTAATTGCCTAATGTTATCATTGTTATTCCCTGATTAAATAAATTGCTGATTGTATGGTCCTTATAAACTAGAATTTTAACCGTTCTTTCAAAAAGGACTAAAGGCGTAATGGCTAGGGTGTCTGCCTGTGGAATCGCTAGGCATTTTTTTGTCTCGGGGGTCGAATCTCAATGTGGGACTTAAGTTTTTTTCTGTTATTTTTTTTTTATTAAAGACATAGCAATATTCAGTAGTGCCCTAAAATGTTTCACTGATAGACACTTTGTAACATATTTTTATTTCTAATGAATGATGTAATCACTATCGTTATTAACAACTTCTTGCTATCTAGTGTGCAAATTTGCAATGCTGGGTGAATAAAAATTAATTAGTTTTTAAGGAAAATACGTGGAAAAACGAGATAAGTTAAGTTAGCGCCGGACCTCATCAAGAATATAAAATTGTTCACTCGGCGCCGATTATTAACAAAAAATTATTAAACAATTTCGTAACAAACACTAATTTGACGATTTCTAAGTTATCCGAGTACGAACGGGATTCTTTCTGGGCTCAAAATTAATTTGCTCATCACTGCCCCACCTTTTTATTCGCGTTTTATTAACGTTTTTTTAATTAAAATTTCGAAATACGGAACTGTTATTTCTGATTTGGATTGAATACCGCTTTTACTGGGTGTTAGTTCCATGTTTCAAAACTAGGGACGCTACTATCGTTTTCCCAGGCCTTAAAATATCGAAAATTTAATTATTATTTGTAACTCAAAAAAATGTTAATAAAACGCAAATAAAAAAGTGGGTCAGTGATGGACAAATTAATCGCAATCTTTTGAACCCGGAAAGAATCCCGTTCGTACTCGGATAACTTAGAAATCGTCAAATTAGTGTTTGTTACGAAATTGTTTAATAACTTTTTTTTTAATAATCGGCGCCGAGTGAGCAATTTTATATTCTTGATGAGCAAATTGCGAGCAATTTTTTGAGATATAATTCATTAAGATTGCTTCTAGTCCGGCGCTAACTTAACTTATCTGGAAAAACGACATTATTTTCCGGTCCTCCTAATATCAAACATTTCCTCTTCATTGTGGAAACTTTTGCTGATAAGAATTTGAAGTAGCGTAAAATTGAAATGCACGGAAGAGCTCTAAAGTTATCTTATTATAATCTGTCTGGAAAGTACGACAAACGCCTACACGTCATTGTTTCATAATCGACGAAGTAGTGGAAATTTGCAAAAATCAATGTCACACATCGGTCGACATTGTTCATATCAATATAGGACAGTAGGAGTCACGAAGGCACTGAAGATTGCGAGTCTAAAATAGGGGGTAATGGCGAAGAAAATGAAAAACTTACCGACTGCACGATGGAAGGCACAACTGATAAGGTCTTATCAACAACGTGTATGCACGTTTGTAACCATACAGGCGTACCTAAAGGCGATATGTGAACATACACGTTGCTACACTTACGACCTCCACTTTATCGCGACCATATACCTGTGGCTTCAGTATTCATGTCCATTTTACACGTTCAATAAATGCGCCACTCCTCAACAAGAGAGGAACCGCAAAAGGGCCAGATGGATCGAACGACGATCAAAACGTTACTTAAAATATGTTTCCGTGATATTTTTTGATAGAATGGGACTCGTTTCATGTCTTCTAGAAGGAAGTGATACGAATAATCTCGCTTCGTTTGTATGCAACATATACGGGGTGTCTCTGATGAAAATAAAGTGTTCTCAACAATAATTACTAATGCTTAATCTGAAATATGTAGATATATTGGAAGTATTTATTATGGCAATAGGGATAAGCGAAAAAGAAAATTTATTATCTTGATGGTATTCCGAGTCGAAAATTTCAAGCCCAAAATCCTCCTAAATTACCAAATAACTTATGATATTTAGGCTGAATATGGAAAAATATGTTACATATAAAAGAATGCAAATTTTAATTCCACAATCGCCCTAAACTTGTTAATTTTTGCCAATTTTGCCTAGTTTACGATCAATTTAGGCTTCATACAGCCCAAAACAATCCTCAGCATTCTATAATGAGGAGTTTTAGAATTGGATTGGAATTGGAGTGGAATGATCTAGGTCCAAAAAAATTCTCAATATACTAAAAATTAATTTGATTTTAGGAGATTTAGAATTTATATGGAATAAAATGATAATTTAATTCCTACTTGATCCTGAAAGTCCCATTTTTAGAATATGAGTCGACAGACTTGGAACTTCTGAAATATTTGTAGGGTATGTCAGATTAAATTGAAATAAAAATTTTACCTGATCAGTCCATATAACTCTTAAAAATCATATTTACAGGACTTTGAGGCGCGTAGACACACTAGTTGAGGATTTTGAGGTTCGAAATGGTATACATAATTAAGCGGCAAATGAAAAATCAAAAGAATCTAGGGTTTGAAGTTTCTTTTTAGGCTGGACTTTTCGACTCGGGATATGTTTTGCAAGACGGATATTGAAATTTGAATTTTTAAAAAGTTTTCAGAGAAAATTAAACCATTTCTTGCCAAATTTCTCTTGGTTCATTTTTAAATTAAGTATTGTTGCAGTGTAAAATAATTCACAAAAACTACTGCTTGAAAGTACAACTAAAACGAACTGTTTTAAACACATTTCATCTCAAAAGCACGACAAATATCTAAATTGAATGCTAAAAGATAATAAGAATTGGAATTTTGAATATTATGATAAATGTCGTATTGAGTGTAGCCATTTGATTCAAGATTTCTAATATTTTAAGTTTCTGAGGTAAAACAATATTTGGCCTCTCTTGGTTTACGTGTTATACATCTACGGAGTGCTTTCAAAAAATGAATTCTCTTTAAGGGAAGCGGTTTGTTTTTCATGAAACTTTACAAAAAAAAAAGAAATCTAATTCCTTAGTTTTTCAAGGTGCCTAATTGCAAGTGATTTTCGTAGTTTCTCTCCATTCATATGCAAGCCATATAAAGTGTGGTAAAAGAAAACAGTGGTTTCAATAAAAGCCATTAAACTTTGACCAATCTTTTTGTTAAGAAAGATCTAATTTTTTAGTCTCTAAATGAAAGCAATCTTGGCAGTCTCTCTCCTTTTACGTGTGGTGCATATAGGGTATCTTGGGAGAAAACACATTGAAGGAAAGTTATCGATTTCTATAAAACTTTTAGATAGACAATAAATCTGAATTTGTGAATTTTCAAAGAAAAAATTACTTATTCGTAGTCACTTTCTTATTCCTGCATGTATGAATACATATCAATAATACCATAATATATAAATATGATAAAACAGAGAAATAAGACGGGAGAGGAAAACTGAGGAAGGACTATGGCTGACAAAAAGGATATAAAGGTTTGGTCGTCCAATTGGAACCGAGCTTAACTCCCGATTACCTCTGAGAAATCTTTCCTACATGACATACATACCAAACACTTGTTGCTTTTAAAATGACCTTAAACTGTTCTACCAAAGCAAAATAATCTCAGTACTTACTTAAGTCTAAAATATACAACGAAAAAATACGGCAGATACATACAAAAAGGTACAATGAATTGAGCTATTTATTCTTATTTGTCTACTACAAGTTTTCTATACTATTTTTGTACTTTTATATGGCCAATTCGACCGGAATTTACAGTTCGAGGTGGGTTCTCGAATCATCGATCTATTTTTTTTTAATCTTAATTACATATTTGATTTAATATAAACATGATTAACATTAGAACGACCAAGTAAGACAAAATGAGTTATTCACAATTTATTCCAATAATTTCCTAAGTTTATAGGAGAGTCCTAGACTAAAAATTCTAAGCTGATCTTATAAAACACAGATTTCCGAACCGATCATATTTTCCACCTCTTGATTCCCCTTTTTTCAAATTACTTATTTAATATATTTAAATGCCATAGATTTCACGTCGATCGTTTTAGTGTTAATGATCATTGGTGATTATCGAAAATTAATAAGTTATAATGGCTAATTAGAAAAACATAATGTTGAATTAAGTTCCGGTGTAGATTAAATCAGTATTAGTATTTAGTGTATTGGCAAGAAATATTAACTTGTCTAAAAACAATACTTTGTTAGATTGTCCAAGTACTCATATGAACACTCATACATATTTATGTCGTAATTATGACATAATAATTCGATTAATGTGACATATAGATCTGTTTGTTGGAAATATCCAAATTCAAATCAGGTGTAGACGTTGAGTGATATGACTTAATCTACTTTTATCAAAAACGTTCCTGTAATCTTGAGACATCTGAGCTTACGATCTGATCCTTCGTATCCTGATAATTAGTACGTGCATTTTACTGTTCAACGAAACAATTTCACACCGAGTGAAAATCGAGAAAGTAGATTTTATCATTTCTCTCGACTATTTGAAGTAAGTATGTACCGTTTCACTTGTGAAACTATCGAAGGTACAAATAATTTTTTACAAAAATTTTGTAAAATTATACTTTACAAATTTCATTATTATTTGTCGTATTTAACGATAAAATGTCTTATTGTGGTTTTTCATCTGCGCTTTCTTTCACGTTTAGTTTGCTTTTCTAAAAGTCTGTAAGACTTCTCGAGTCGAAAATTTCAGCCCAAAATCCTCCTAAATTACCAAATAACTTAGGATATTTAGGCTGAATATGGAAAAATATGTTACATATAAAAGAATGCAAATTTTAATTCCACAATCGCCCTACACTTGTTACTTTTTGCCACTTTTACCTAGTTTAGGAGCAATTTAGGCTTCATACAGCCCAAAATAATCCTCAGCATTCTATAATGAGGAGGTTTAGAATTGGATTGGAATTGGAGTGGAATGATCGAGGTCCAAAAAAATTCTCGATGTACTAAAAATTAATTTGGTTTAGGAGATTTAGAATTTATATGGAATAAAATGATAATTTAATTCCAACGTGCTCCT
The DNA here is from genome assembly GCA_910591515.1 of Cerceris rybyensis. Classification (NCBI taxonomy): domain Eukaryota; kingdom Metazoa; phylum Arthropoda; class Insecta; order Hymenoptera; family Crabronidae; genus Cerceris; species Cerceris rybyensis. The sequence continues at coordinate 24,335,887 of OU342789.1, read as the reverse complement.
GAAAGCCCTATTTTTAGAATATGAGTCGACAGACTTGGAACTTCTGAAATATTTTTAGGGGGTGTCAGATTAAATTGGAATACAAATTTTACCTGATCAGTCCATATAACTCCTAAAAATCATATTTACAGGATTTTGAGGCGCGTAGACACACTAGTTGAGGATTTTGAGGATCAAAATGGTATACATAATTAAGCGGCAAATGAGAGATCAAAAGAATCTAGGATTTGAAGTTTCTTTTTAGGTTGGACTTTTCGACTCGGGTTTCTGTAAGTAAGTCGTTGCTCTTGAAAACTTTATGTTATATCACTACAATTTAAATGAATTTCTTAAGCTTATTTCCATGCTTGTAATTTTATCTAACATAAACTAATTTGCGAATTATCCAAGATTACTTTATCTGTTTCCTTCTTCTTATTGAAGTCGTGTAAAGTTGATTAAACTCGAGAAGAAAAGAATAATCGAATATTTAGAATGCTCTAAAAAACTATCAAAAAGATAGAAATATTCGCTCGAATTGAATCACTATTGTACATCATTTAAAACATGTGAATCTGCGCATAAGCAGGAACATAGTATAAATACAATTATAGACCGTGTAATATGTAAATTCCCTCTGCATTGTGATTCTGAAGGTACCCGGAAAGAGGACACTCGTGATTAACTTGAAACAATTTAATTGATGCAATGGAAAAAAAAGAGAAAATTGTGACATACAAAGACACAGGAAAGATACTAACAAAGCCTGGCATTAACAATAAGTTTCACGTAGCATCGGATATACTTTATGTTTCCCTCGCATGAGAGGGAGACATCGATCGAAATTCTTTTAGTGACACATAATACCACACCGCATTTTAGACGACTACTTTCTATCTGTTTTGCTACTACAGTAATGATTGTTCATTAAATTTTACACTGTAACATAAAATTTGTTGCCATGATAGAATTATTTCTTATCAGTGTAGAAACTCTAAGATTGGTAAACATTTTTTGGTAAAATTTCTTTTTTAACTATTGTACATGTGGCACAGATGCGTTAACTCTTTGAAGCACAGGAATTCAAAAAATAAAATTTCTAATGTTGCACTAGCATTTTTCTTCTTTTTTAATTGAATAAAGTTGGGTTATATTTATTAACCAAGTTATATAATAATGTAAATTATCGAGGTGGGACAAAAAATGTCCCACTATTTATACATCTTCACGTATCAAAGAGAGGGGACACTTTTCATCCCACCGTGCCTCAAAGAGTTAAATTACTGAAATTATAAATTTACCCGAGCTTGCTGCTATGTATATCGTAAACACTTTAAAATAAATCTTATAACGTGAAAATAATTTTACGGTATCGGGTAGGTACTGTTTTTTTTTTTCAATATGATCATTTTAAAAAATCCGAAGATTCTATTGCTTTCTGTGCCACGAGCACCATTGTTACTGTAGACAAGTGGTTAAAATAGTTAACTATTTCTTGAAAATTTCACTGACACTGTGCTGTATTCTATAAATCCATCTTATTATTCGTTGCATTGTATTTTAACACTAGATTTACGGAGCAAATTTGGCTCATTCAAAATTTGATTACTATACAATAATCCCCGTATAACACGGTACTCTTATAACGCGTTTTCATATAACGCGATTTCATGTCCCTCGTACAACACGTGTTTTCCCCCATATAACGCGGGGATTTCCCACGTTATATTTCTGTACTGTGAAATTTATAATGAATTTGTACATAATCATTTTCGCGTACGTTTGCACATTATGTCAATTGTGTTCTTATACAATTTGTGACAATGCAGATTTTTAAGAAATGAAAAATTACAAAACAGTTGAATAATGTTAAATTTTTAGTGAATTAATAATTTTTGGTTTTGAGAACTTTTATATTCAGGTGACTGATGCCAAATAAAAATATGACTTAGTGGCCTGGAGCCATACAGTCTATCATGAAATAAAAGTAGGATTTTTGGAATTATGTAATTTTTTTTAAATTAACTGTTTTTTAGTTACATATGTATAAGTTTTTTTATTTAAAATGTTCTTAGTTTGATTTTAATAAAATGCACATATTTCGCACATATTTAGTTTTTCCTCAATATTCGATTTACTGGAATCATTTGTACATAACGCGTTATACGGGGTCATAGAGCGCGTTATACGAGAATACTCCTACAACGCGTTTTCCTATAACGCGGAACGAATCTATACCGTGTTATAGGGGGGATTACTGTATATAAGTATACCTATAATATATTGGTTGGTTAATTTTTTAATAACAAATGTTTCGTTTAAGTTGATTTGGAACTATTTTTTTTGCAAAGAACTTCAATTTTCTTGTTTGAGTCAATTTGGGTCACTTCAGAAAAATAGGTATATCAACATCCGTAAATCTAGTGTTAAAGGTTGAAAGTTGAAAATGAACAAAAGTACCTTCGTCTGGATTTATAAGTATTAGTTTCTTTGAAATTTGAATAAAATGAAATATCTTCTGCTTTAAAAAAAAATGCTGTCTACTTCTCTTAAAAAGCTGCATTCTCTCAGTTAGGATATTTTCTTTTGACAATTCCTATTGATTCCATTTTATTTCATTATTTAACTTTATTTCATCATTTTCATCGCCGGTAATTAATAATATCATTTTAAGAATTATATGAACTAAACGACTAAATGAAAATGATAGAAGTAAAGGAAAATGAGATTACTACTGCAACCGTAATGTAATTCACATTTCTCCTTCGAAGTTTCAAAGATTACCATGAACAGATTGTTATTATCGCTAATACAAGGTCGAAAAGATTTTATTAAGATTATAGTGCAACTCTGCATTCAATAACTGCGTAATCAAGCATACTCAACGGCGCCTATTTTTCAGGCTATCGTAACAGCGATAATACACCTACTTACATGTATCAAAGACTATTTCTTTGGCAACGATATATACGTGCAATTGCGTGTCAAGGTTTGTCTGCTGGAAGCGAGATTATCAACGATACAAAGCCATTTCATAAATGCTACGAAAAATGACATCTGGAGATATTTAACTGGCGATATTAAAAATTCGAAGAAATCGATGACATTTAGAAATATTTTTGAGAACTCCATTATCTTAATTATTATGATATTATAATTGATCCAATTTATCGAAATTCTCATTAGTTATGTCAGTTGAATCAGATAAAGTTAAACTTACTTCGAAGTGGATTAATATCACAATACCAAGGCGGTCAAAATAACGGGATCTTAATTCATTATAAAAGTTTCATTAATTTGAAGGCGGTCCATAAAGTAAATATTCCATATTTATGTAAAATATAGATTACTTTATTAATCATCATTTTAATCCCTTGCTTCCACTTTTTCCAAAGCATTGATTTACTATATTTAAATATAATTGATTTAACATAAGCAGTTCAATAATAATAATTTGTACACATTTTCGGAGTTCTTCATCGAAAGTAAAACGAAGGATAGATAAAACTGAATAAAGCGAAGACAAAGAAACATTGCAACAATTGAAACCTATTAATTACGCAACACGTTATTTCATTAATTTCCATCGTTGAATTCTAGAAACTGATTCTCCCGATTCGGCGAAAAGAAGTGTGCACATTTCCACTAATTATTTCATTAACCAATAGCCATTGATAAACACATACAAAGAAAAATTTTATGATTAGTGTTAAAATAAAATTAGCTCTATAACGGTGTCCTGCGTCGTAATATTTAAGTATATGTCTAAAATTGTTACTATAAATAGCAAAGAATGTAAATCTATGTGTTTATTTATTTCTCTCAAGATATGAAGTTACTGTATGAAAAAAATAGAATATTTGCCAGCCAATGAAGGTATGAATATCACTTTCTGTACACGGTGAAAATCAAGGATAATTATACCATCATTAAGAGCAAATGCAATCGCAATGCTATTAATAGGTGATAGTAAAATATAAAAGTAAATATGAAAGTTAAAGAAAATATGTAGCATGATTAATAAGCAACTGGTACTTAAAATTATCTAGATACTTATGGACCACTTTGTATGATTTAATTTTCTAAAACCATAAACATATCAGAGCTCTCTGGTGTACATTTTCCCGCCAAGATTACTTTTGAAAAAATAAGACTTTCATCCCACTTTCGATAAAAAGTAACAAAATTGACGTTGCCCGCTGCATATTTTTCGATCATGAACATGGCCAAGATCTTTCACTCGTCATTATTTTATTTCAAATTAACTTCTATTCGACACCATCTTAAGCTGTGACGTTTTCACCTGCTCGTTTAACTCTTTTAATCTTTATTATTTTATTTCAAATTAACTTCTATTTGACACCATCTTAAGCTGTGACGTTTTCACCTATCCGTTTAATTCTTTTAATCTTTATTATTTTATTTCAAATCAATTTCTACTCGACACCATCTTAATCTGTGACGTTTTCACCAACTCGTTTAACTCTTTTAATCTTTATTATTTTATTTCAAATTAACTTCTATTCGACACCATCTTAAGCTGTGATGTTTTTACCTACTAGTTTAATTCTTTTAATCTTTATTATTTTATATCAAATTAATTTCTATTTGACTCCATCTTAAGCTGTGACGTTTTTACCCACTCGTTTAACATTTTTGATCTTTATTATTTTATTTAAAATCAATTTCTATTCGACACCATCTTAAGCTGTGACGTTTTCACCTATCCGTTTAATTCTTTTACTCTTTATTATTTTATTTAAAATCAATTTCTACTCGACACTATCTTAATCTGTGACGTTTTCACCAACTCGTTTGAGTTACAAAAATGCATCGTTATTTAATATTCCAACCGGTTCCGAATTCATAACGTTTTCGAAGTCACAGGAATTTTACGATAGAAAATCTTCCAAAGCTTTACATCAATATGCCAATTATCTGTACATACATAAATACAACGTGCAAGTGATTTACCTATGGTAATAATGGCGACCATAATTCCGTACGGGACTTGGCGAAAGAAATATTCTCACGATCGATTACAAATGTACGTAACGTACGATGGTGGAATCCTGAAGCTAACGGAATCTGAAACTCACTTCGGTGAAGAGAGGATAAGCACGAATGAGAAAGAAACAGCTATCATATCCTGTTATTCGTTAAATAGTAATTCCGATCTAATATTACATCAACCTGTTCAATCATACATATTTCTCCCTCTTTCCTGATAATGCACTTTCAATTCTACGGAAATTCTATGAATTCTTCCTGACATTGGTATAAATTATTGAGATAGTTGATATTATATAGAACAGTCCTTTTTTTAGAATTATCTGCATTGAATTTTATTATCTTTTTATCATATTGAACATTTCTTGTAAAAAAATATGCTTTGAGAATTTCATGCATCAATTTTTTGAAGATTGGAAATCGCGTACGTCCTCTTCTTTTATAAAATTTCAATAACTGATTACATCGGCCTTTCATCAAGCGGAGTTTCTTCGGAAGTTACATGGCCTAAATTGATTACAAAACTGGAATGAATAATAGCGACAATATGCAGATTATACTAAATGTACATTTTTTTCAATTAAATGCTTCTTCAATTTGACTGACACATGAATACTCTAAATAAACTGGTTTAGAAACAGAACACTCGAGCTCGATATCAAACCATGCAATCGTTTGTTTGCAACTATTTACGACAAATAACACCTGCCTGAGGTATCAGCTACCTCATTTGAAAAAATATTTAAGTTCCTTATTGCTACAGTGCCATAATGCTTGTCTATTGGTTACTACGTCAAACATGTATTATAACACGAAGAAAATAATCAATTTTAAACCACCGAAAATTCTATTACAATAGGACGTTGTATATACATAATAGGGAATATGCATTTGGTTTAGATTTAATTGATTTTTTTTCCCCCGAATTTACATTGTCCTAACATTATATTTAAACCATTAGTTCCTTCTTTAGTTTGTTTTTAATCGCATAAAATATTAATTAAAAAATGCAAAATAAGCGAGCGAGATTCAAATTTGCGAAACGCATCGCTATTGGTCGCATCGAAACGTGACGTCACATACCACGTTTTCGGATTTATCGGCGTTGCTGTTTATATTGTGTTTCAAAGAAAAATTGATTTTATTTGTGTTTCTGTAGTGTTTTCCATTAGCTAGTGCAATTTCTGGTAGCATTAAATCATCAGAAAGCGGTTTTGTCAAAGCACAATCGGAAAAATCTACCAAAAACAGATGCATTCATGATGACAGCATATTTTGCATCAAATCCAGATTTTACGTCCGCTAAGATCAAAGGAGTTTAATTTTTTTTAATTGTTATAATACATGATATATCATAATTTATTATATAGGTTTTTATTCATAAATGCACCCAGCAGTACTTACTTAAACATAACCTATAAATAATCTTCGGACATTAAAGCTGCTGCTCTTGTTATAATAATTTATAAGTAATTATACGTAATGTTATTAACATTCGCTCAAATCAAATTGATCTTTCGTAAATTTTGAAAAAAAAACAACTATTTGATAGAGAAATAGATAACAATTTAGATGTTATCGCGTTTTTGCATCTTTCGGAACAGGAAAAAACATTTTATCGGGTGTACTTATAATAGTCGTCATGCACATTGGTACAAGACAATATCTATAAAACGGTTTTTTACCTTTTTTCATGGTCTGAATAGCTATTAAAACTAAAAATCTGTATAAAATAACCAAAAGTAACTGTTAATCTCATAGTAAACAAACACTGGACGTAGCTTGTGACGTCATTCAAAGCCCGCGAATAATGGCGGCGTTCAAACAGTTCAAATTTAAGCAATGTTTTAAATATTATTTAAAAAAAAATTTGAGCATTTGTAATAGTATTTATTATATATATATATATATATATTAATGTTATAACGATGTAAAAAGTGAATTAAAAATATAAAAAAAATAAATGCATATTCCCTATTATCGTAAAAAATTACAATTCAACACAATTTATTGCTACTGCTATATTAGTTTATTAATATACATTAAGTTATATCCTACTAATTGATATTAAAATCTATGTAAATAGCATTGTATTCACTCGATCACAGTTAAATGAATAGTGAATGGCAAATATTCTATGCTATCTATATATATAAAGCTCAAATACCACTGACTGACTGACTCACTCACTCATCACGAAATCTCAAAAATCACAGTACGAATTGCAATGAAATTTGGAACATACCTTCCCCTTGGGTCTTAGGTGCTCACTAAGAAAGGGTTTTGAAAAATTCGAAATTTTTGGGGGGCTTTGGGGGGTTAAAGTATGGCCCAAACTCATCAACGCAGAACCGAAACTACTTGACCTAGAAACTTGAAATTTTGCATAAGCGTTCCTTCTAGGGTATCAACGTTAAACTTAACTTTTACTAATTTAAGTAGGTCTTAATCCTAATGACATTAAACCGTAGCGAAGCACGGGAACTTTCAGCTAGTAGTATATAAAATGCAAAAAATTATGTATATAATAACATTGTGTATTATAAATAATTACTACTGTTTTAAAAGTGCAGAAGCACAAAGTCAAATATGAAACACAGAGAGAAATTCGCTTTATATTAATGACAACGCATTTCATACTTGTTTGCGCAAGTTCTCTTTCTTACAAAAAAAAAGAGAATTAACGAACATTCAATAAGCCGTAAAATATTTTATGAGATACCCGGAAATTTCGAGCTTAAAATAAAACCTGATTGAAACTGTGGGTCAAAGTCCAAAGATTCTTTGTGTTTCTAGTTGAACTGTTTTATTTTAAACATGACAAATTTGACTTGAACTAAATCGAATTATCGAAAGCCAAAATATTTTGTATGATTTTTATCGCGTATGTCTACAGTATCGAGAACAATGAATATTAAATCTTTTCTCCTATATAAAGTTTATACTGGCTGCCGATTCTGAAGTTTCTACATTTAAATTTATCATCGCTGCTAACTTTTGCAAAGAATTATTTAGATATATCTAAACATGTCAGATAAATACATTTAAAAAAAGAAACAAAGATGAGAAATAAACTGAGCAATCTGTTCCAGGCATGAAAAATCAATGGAGAAATCGCGATAGAAGTTCTGGCCAGCTCTTTTAATAAATCAGGAAACAATTGTTTCCAACAACTCAATAAATCTATTAATAACAATAATGTTTCGCAATGACTCACGTTAAACATTATTTTTCACGAAAGCAATAATTACAAATATTGCACGACGGTTTGGCTAAAGTGGCAAAATAATTCACAAATCTAAAATCCCAATTATCAAAGTGAATTAATGTTGATAGAAAAGTAAATGCGATAATAACTTACATGAACGATGATTTGATGTAAGTTCAATAAGAATTCAAATTTGAAATTTCACCTCACCGACCAGCATCGATAACATATTTCAGCGTTTCAGTTAAACAATTTACTCCAAAAATAAACAAAAATTCACCGTATCGCGTGTTATTATTGTATACATAACATATATCGTAAACGTGATTTCTGATACATAGCATCCTATGTGGAAGAAAAATGATTCTGTTATATCACAACTCTTGTTGCCCGTTTCCTTTTCTCTTCTACGTTTCCGGTCGTGCACTCGCTATACGGGTACTTCCGGTTTTTGCACCAGAAAGCAACGAACCACGGCATTCCTCATAGAAATTATGACTAACAATTAAATATTGTGAATAGGACTCGCACCACGGACGACAGTTTTATCTTTAGCCTAATTAGTAGACTGCGGATGTTTATGCAAATTTCGAGTTTCAGAAATGCAGGTGAGACAGGAAAACCTATCTAGGGATTTATTGCACTCAATAAATATTACAACAAATACCATACTTTGGATATTTTAGATATATTTTTATATTATGTCCTTTTTGTATATTTTAGCTGTATTTAATTTGTCATAAATGCATAAAAATCCGCAGTCTGCTAATTAGATTGGATAGTTAATCAATTATTCGTCGCTCTATATGGCCCTGTTTTGTGACGGTCGAATATAACGAACTTTTAATTAAGGAAAGAATCAATACTTTCTTCTATGTTCAGTAATAAATTACTGAAGTAATTTAACACGTTTTCTATATACCATAGCCTGAGAAGACAATTTTATATCACAGCCTACGATGATTTTTGTTAGAATTCGTCCTTGCCAGCGGTTTTCAAGGACACATATAACTATTTCTACATCATGAAAATCCTACATCTATTTTATTGTCTTTAGTTTCTATTTTATTATTTTATTGTTGATTATTAATTTTCAATTAATAATAGGGATAAAGGTTGGTACTTAGGAATATTTAAGTGAAAATACAACATTATTCCTGAATTCTAAAGTTAAAATGCAATCGATCAAATATTAATTACAACAGAAAGCTGTGTCGAATATAGCTTGACCTGGAAGTGCGAAAGGATCAAAGGCATTGTTCTTATTAAATTGGGGATTCTTGGATTTATGAAATGTCCAAGAAATTCTGCTACAGGGTGTCCCAAAAGTCGCCACAAAGATTAAAAGACTTATGTGTAATATTTGCATAAGAATAGATATCTTGAAACGTGTTCGCCATGAGTGGGAGAGAGAATTTCAAGTAGGTGTAGTAAGAGATAGCCAATACGTAGAGGATTTTTCATAGTATTCTGCATCGGATGTTTTAGAAATGAAGGGATAACTAGTTATTTGTGTATTAACACTAGAACTACCAAACCAGTCAAAATGACTGGTACAGAGTTTTTTCAAAAAATTCTCCAAGTATATAAGTATAAGAGTCATAGAATAAATATTCTATGTCTATATCAATAACCATAAATCTCCCAATCTATCAAATTTTCCGCCGCTTGATTCCCCCTTTTTCAAAGTACTTATTTAATTTATTCAAATATGTTGGATTTGACGCCGGTAGTTCTAGTATTAATTAGTTACTTGTATTATACTCATTATTTTATACTAATGTATAATCAGTTACTTATATATGGACCGTTTATTTTGAAAGTGGTGCAAGTCCATTTTCTGTAATTTTAAATTGAACAAAACAATAGCATTTTTTAAGTGATTAAACATTAACTTGTAATAATAAAAAGTTTCCACTAAATGAAGCATAAATTGTGTGATACTTCATTTTTTTTTAAATGGACTTACACCACTTTCAAAATAAACGGTCCATATAATACGATGACATTTGGGACAATCGATATTTGTGCCAAATCAGATGGAAGTTGCTCTTTATGTTTCAACGAAAACTTCAAGCTGATTAATTTAGAATATGAACAATATAAAGCGAACTACTATGTTTTATACTAGTGATGTGTACTTCATTGAATTGTACACACAAATAATATTGTACAATTTTTACTTGATCTAACAATTCACTTTCCTCTAAGCTTCGATAGAGAAAATACAAATTCTGTGGATGAAGATTTGAATTTGCATAAATGTAAGTATACGTATGTTCTATTAAACCTTTAAATTTGATCAATCTTGACCATGGAGTATAACTATTTTAAGAGATTTTTAGATTGGAATAATGATAGCTCGGTTGTTGTGTTTCCTTTCTTCAGGTAGTACAGTTTCGTCTTACAATTTTAGTAAATCTAGCTAACATTATAAATTTCAGCCAAATTCTAAGCCATTGAAGTTGAAACGCGCATATTATTAAGAAAAAGTTTCAAAGAAGAAAGTTAATTTCTGGCTTGTCAAACAGCTGGGCGTCCGGGCTTTTATCTTATCTTCTCAGTCCACCATAGCCTCCAGCAAAATGTTATATATGTAGATTATTATGTGAAAATAGACCCGCAATAATAAATGTGTAGAATCTCAATTCATCACGTCTCATTTATTTAACTTGAAATTCTCGAATATTATTATCTAACAATACATTGTATTTATTTTCTGTGATACATTATATGTATTACAAAAATTGCGATTAGAAAATTGGTAGATGGTACAATGTTATTGTACCTATTCAAAAGATAATATCTGAATCACTTAAATGTGTATTGTATGGAACAGTTGATTGCTTTGAAGTTCGTAATTATACTGATAACGACTAGAAGACATGGAAACTAATTAGACTATAGAAAAGAATTATTAAATTTGGCCCATATGATATGCATTTTTTCTTTTATACTTTTCAGCATTAATTGCTATGATAATTTCGCTTAGGATTCAGAATGTTTTTATGTTCCGAATCATCAATGCTATGATATGTTAAATAATAATTTAGAAAAAAAATCCCGCGAAACGCGGTCTCACATATTGCGAATTGCATATTTTGCTGAAATCTGTATTTTCTTATGCGAAAGATTTTCGTTGAAATTTGAATTATCTCGTAAAGCACATTAGCGTGGAAAGGAAACCGTCCGATCATTAATTACATGAACATATATGGGACGAGGCATGTAACTTCGCAGCCAAGGAAGCTATGCAACTTCTGCATACGACAATTTCACATAATTCCGAAGTTATTCAAAGTGAGCATGTTAGGCGCCTCGATATGTACATTATATAACTTCATTACAGTCACGTAAAGTAAATACAGATATATACCCAACTGTTTTCTGCTTATTCTTCTTTTTTTTAAATTTCTGTTTTATCACCGCAAGCTCGATTATTTTCTGTGATCGAATACTTCGTTAATAGATGTATTATAATTTGCACGTTTTTCTCAATTTCGCGATGACATAGAAATTAGTCTACAACTCTGTTTAAAAATTCATACTATTTATTTACGTTAATGGGTTTGCCGTGGTTCACAGATTTTTATATATTCCTTATAGAGAAGAAGACATAGAAAAAAGTTTACAACTATATTCAAAAAATATTGAGAATCTTAAAATCTAGTAAAGGATTACTCGTTGGCTATTGTTTCTTTTACATAAAATTTGCATTATTAGTAGGCACGTTATGCTTTAAACGTTTTTATACATTTTTTTATAATAAAGTATCTACGATTTTACGAAGCAAAAATGTTGATAATCTTGACATACAATAAAAGAGACTTTTATGGGTATCTTTCTTATACATTATTTACATTTTTGATAATTATAATATAGTTTGCACATTTTTATTAAATTCGTAATAGTATAGAAAAACATGCACAATTCTATTGAATTGAATGTATTTTTTCTATAGATCATTTTGATCATTCAACTCTATAACGTCGTTCTATAGGTTTCCTTTATGAATTCACGAAAATGATAAACACTTCAGTGTTCCAGTTGGAATAATCTATTCTACCAACCGTCTACTCAAATCTTTTTTAATTTATTTCGAAATTACAGCAAGTGAATCGGATGATTCAACGACAGCATAAAAGAGCCTTTACAATTCCGTCCCTGAAATCTTCCGTTATCAAAGTAACGTTGTGCATTTTCTATTACGATGTGTCGTTGAGCATTGTTGTTTTATTGAATGTCAGGAGCTATCGATATGGCACTGATTACGCAAGAAAACTCACATCCGTTATGCCACTTCGGCAAAATTCCTTCACTTTTATTCACGGAAGTTTGAAGATAAAGAACTTATTTTCTGCGTTTACATAGAAAGGGTATAGCAGGATAACGTGGTCAAAAGTGCCCTTGGACCGATTTCAATGGGGGTGGTCTCATTCGATAGATAATGCTCGGCGATCATTGCGTACCAATTTGTAACCCTATATCTTGACCGGAAGGGTAGTTATGGAGAAAATTCAAAAAACGGGTTTTTGGCCCATTTCGCCTATTTATTGAGGAGCAAAAAATTCGAAAAAATTCAGACATATTCTACACAGTACCATACACGTTTGAGATTTTTTTCATATTTTTCCATTGAAGAACCTAAGTGTAAGAAATGGGCAAACGCAAAAAAAAACGGAAAAAAGTAGATTTCGTATCGAGATCTTCGAGTGACAACTTTTTGAAAATTACAGTAACAATCCAACACTCATGATTGTTATCTCCAATTTTTTTCAGATTTTTAAACAGCCTGCGTCATTGTGAAAAAAATCAAAAACCGATTTGCGCGACGCATTTCGATGTGAAACGCCATGATCCAGTTATTATTTCCTTATTCTTCGATTACAGTATGTTCATTTTGTGACTTTCAGTGTTTCTGCCACGAAGCAATTACATGTTAATATAGTGAATCGAATTAATTAAATCAATTGTGAACTTTGATGGTTCCTCATCTGCAAGAATTTTGAAAGTTTTTTCAAGTGAACGGTTTGGCGCAGTTGGTAGGGCGTCTGTCTGCGGAAGCGCTGGACACTATTTTCTCGCAGCTTTCGAATCCCCATGGGGAACTTGATTTTTTTTTTCAATTTTAAAAATTGTCAACTACATAACAATAATTAGTTGCTATTTTCAAACATTTAAAAGTATTTTTAAGGTCCAGAAAAATATAAATTAATACAAAACATACTTTTTGCTTTGTAGGATATTTCTATTCAGTTATTATCTATAAACCAAATTGGATTAATATGAAATATATTTTAAGTGATATTTGAGTTTTCAAAATTGAAATTGAATGATTCTTACAATTGATTAATTATGAAAGTGGTGTAAATCCATTTGCAACCCGTAAATATTCATTATTTTAGTTAAATTCGCCTAAAAGAAATTTGTATAGTCAAATTACATATTGATAAATTGATAGAAACATTGTCAGACTTGTCATAATTAACTAATATTTTTTAATAGACAAATATATTAACCTTTAATTTTCTCGAAACAACAGAAAATGGACTTGCACCACTTTGAAAATAAACGGTCCATTTCTTCAAATTTCTTTTCCTTGTAGTGTGAATTAAAATTTATCTGTATATAATAAAAATTACTTTACAAACCTTACTCGTGCCAAGTTAATAATCATCGACGCATATAGTAATCCATAATATTGACAAAAATTGAGAACAATTTAGAATTTCTTCGGTGAATATGTTATATGTTTCACTAAATCTTTAATTTAGATCTCGCAGTATAACCTTTCGTGGCCCATTTTCATCCTGCTTTTCTCAACTATTATTCAATTTTATTTTTGAAGCTCTAAAAGTATCCATTCACTAAAGTGCACCTAAATGAAATTTGCCCATCAAGTAAAGTGCTGTTATTAATATATATCAATATTCTGCCCTGTGATTAATTTTTATACAGAAAGACTTAGATTACATAGCATTAATATTGAAAAATTCAGCAAATTCGCGCGAAAAACTTTACTCGGAAAATGTATCAGTATGCCTGACGTCATGTAAAGTTTTTCGTTTGTTCTTATTTTTACATTTTTTTATTTTTACCGTTACAGTAATTTCGTCGCGACTTTACAACTTTGGGTGGATTCCGAGTCACCAGAAATAAAATATTCGTATAACGTGGGTAGAATTCGAGCGGATTATTTAAATGACTGCTTGTGCACCAAATTTTTCTTTTCTTTTTCTTCATAATTGTAAAAGGGCGTGGCAAGAATTGCGGAAAAATCGAATCGTATCAAATAATAAGTAGAATTATTATTTTTTTATTTTATAAATTAGTGCCTAGAATTTGGGTCTATTGTTTGTGATATTATATGTGCCAGTCGCACGAAATTTTGATTTACTTAACTATACAATTAAATGGCAAAAAATTTAGCAAAAAATCAAATCGTATCAAATGACAAATAGAATTATTATATTTTTATTTTATAATATAAATTTGTGCCTAGAATTTGAGTTTATTCATATTCTTCACTACTCTACAGTTAAATGGCAAAAAATTTAAAAAACGAAAATGGAATCGTACCGTATTTTTATCCAATACTAAGTAGAAATACAATTTTTATTCTCTATATGAAGCACATAAACAAAAACAAAAATGACTGCAACAAAATATTTTTGCCCAGTAAAAATAGATGGATAGAGTACAAAAATGGCAAATAATCCTCTGTGATGGAAATGGGTTAACATGTAAATGGACACCTACTTTCAACATTATTGCCACCTGTGCAAGTAGTCAAACCGGCCGGACGGAAATGCTCTAAACAGTTAATAACGTATTCATTAAATAAGACACGACAATTAAGGTCAACTATCGAAGGAATTAAAGATAATTCTCGCAAATTTTCAAAAATGTCATGAATAACTCGTCCGCGAACTCTGCAACTTACTTGAATCGTCCCTGTGAAATGAATCATTATCATCTCATGTTCTAGTTCAGCGGTAATTCATTACACTTCCCATCAACCCAGATTACTCAAGCCTCTATTCCTCCGCATCACTAAAACCCATTGTTTCAGAGAAGAATAAAATAATCCTGACTACCTTAAACATGAACTAATTACTATATTCTAAAGATCATTAAAAAATAATTAACTATCTCATCAGGGTCTAACAATTTTACAGCTCATTACAAAAACTCTTCACCCAAACTAATTGGAAGCTCTATAAAATCCATTCACGATACAGATAATCGTTGGTTTGGAACAACAATTGTCAGATATACCTATTAATGATCCTTAACTAAAATACCGGTACATTGAAAGGCTAATAAATGTACATTGCAGTCATAAATTCTATGATAATTCCTATTTCAAAGGTAGACTATATACGCTCCAATAATAACCGGTTCGCAGGGAGGGCTGTACGGATCAATGGTCTTTAACTGTAATTTCTAGTTCCCTCATAAGATCTAAATTCAGCGTTTGATCCTTACTCTGAGTTTCCTTTTAGAAATGACCGTTAGTTTAACGACTTCGTTTGCTGCAAGTATTTGTCTGTACTATACGAAGCTTCAAAGATGACGTAATTGAGTAAAAGGGGACTGAACCCCTACCTCTTCACTCTTCCTTCCCCAAATATGACGAAGCATCTCATAGTACGGAGGCAGAGATTGCCTTTCAGTTTCTATTACGACAATCTGTATTAGTAACTGGAGGTCAGTCAGCAAGGAGAACTCATCGTTTGCATATTAATGAGCTTTTACATAGACTTATGAAAATAAGATTTCCTGATGCCGTACACGGAATACTAATAAAATTACATCACGTACATAGTTGTGTCGGTTGGGGAGACTCATTTCAATCATTCGAAGTCTTTGAATCCATCTTCATTTAGATGGATATACTTATATATATTAGGAGTACAAATTAGTTCGGTCCGTTTTTTTTGGGTCAAAAATACATTTAATTCAGTACAAAATGAATGAAGAGATTAATCAAAGTATCGTCCATCACTGGCTACTACTTTTTCCCACCTCTTAGGCAATTTTCGAATTCCATCTCGAAAAAATGTCTTGTCTTTTGAGGCCATCCAAGATGGGAGCCAATTTTCGATTTCTGCGAAAGAAGTGAAGAGGTGACCTGCTAAATAGTGTTGCATCCGTTGGTACAGCCAGTAATCAGAAGGAGCAATGTCCGATGAATACGGCGGGTGCGGTAAAATATCACGTTTGAGCGTTTTTAAATATTTTCTTACGACTTTTGCGACATGAGGCCGAGCGGTGTCATGCAGAAGAATAACTTTGTCATGTCTTTGCTCGTATTTCGACCGTTTTTCTCGTAATGCACAGCTGAAACGCATCAATTGTAGCTTATACCGAGTGCCAGTAATAGAATCGGTAGATTGTAGAAGCTCATAGTATACAACACCCTTTTGGTCTCACCAGATACACAAAATGACCTTCGAACCATGAATATTCGACTTTGGTTTTGATATTGATGTCGATGGCAACGATTGGCCGGGCATAGCGTAGTATTTTTTCTTCTTGGGGTTGTCGTAGAATATCCATTTCTCATCCCCAATCACAATCCGATGTAAAAGCTGCACTTTCTTTCCAATTCAGGCAGAAAACTAAAACCTCCCGCAAATGCTGCTTACTTAACACAAAATTTGACATATTCAACACAGTAAAAAACAAGGTTTTTGTATGAAAGTCAAAGCGATACGAACTGATTATTATTGACAGATGTCTAACCGCTCTGAAACATCTAAAATCAGCTGTCACTATGAAACATTCATAACAGCCAGAGCTATAGTTTGAAAACGGACCGAAGTAATTTGTACTCCCAATATATATATAGTAGAACAGTGATGATTGTTATACAAGCGTGTCAAAAATCAATTACCTCGGGTGGGTTTGTTATGTATCATATTATGTGGTTATATTGTGAAATGACAACTTTTTCATTGTGGTGTATTAATTCTTTGCGGTTATGAATGGTGGTGGGTGTGACAAGGCTTCCGGTTATAAGTAATTTTTCACTTATGCCTTTTTTTCTCTTATCGAGTTATCGATTCCAGTGACCATTGTTCATCTTATCGAGTTAATTTTGACTTTGAATGACTTTGAATACATTTGAATGTCTGATCAATTATAAGTAAGAATGGAATTTTTTGAAGATCTTTTTGCGACTTAGATCTTTGATTAGTTGCTGTTTGCAAAGCAGGAATTAATGTTCAGCGTGAAATAAATGTGCGGTAATTTCAGTTAATCCTACAGCTCCGACAGTCTACTGAGAAATTTTCTCTATATTGACAATAAAAGGATATACACACGTCCCTCGATTTGCACGGAATTTTTTTTACTTTATTTTGATTTTTTTGCATTATACCGTTCATAAATTAAACAAGTATAACACTAATGAATGCTCTCTTTTAAAAATTGGATTAGAAGTTACCTAAATAACCCTTGCAATAAATTGAATTACAATCGTGAAACATATGTTTTATGTTTCACTTTTAATTTATTCAAGGAAAGAAAGAAAACGTCTAAGTAAGACCTGCAGATATTTTGCACACCAGAGCTGCCCTTAAAGAAACGCCACCTACTTCGCCCATACAAATAGCCGAGATATGTGCATGAACATATTCTCTATTTTTCATTATTCTCTTTAAATCAATTTGTACGATTTACAAATTAATTGGACATATCCATCTGTTTCGTATATATTCTGTGTTTCGTTTTAAACTGTTTCATTTTGCACGATTTTTTTAGGAACGTATCTACCATGGGAATTGAGAGATGGGTGTATCTGATACGAGAAGTAATTGTAAGCGGCGTTTCTTCAATAATAGAGGGAACAATTTAGAAGACATATTTACATAAATTATTCGAACTATTGATTATTGAACCACGGACCTGAAGGACAGAGTTAAAGAATTACAAATTAATAATGTGTATAACATAGTGTGCACACCATAGTTGTGTATATGCATACACTCTTTAGAATTAAACAACTATAGATACATAGAAACACGTTCTTCAAATTAGAATAGCTAAATGATCATAAATTACAAAATTTCTATTTAAATCTGTATGCAAATTGTAATTTATGCCTATATTTCATACTGATTAACACTTTGCGCTCCATATTATTTTACTAACTATTCGTCAAATAGGCTAATATATGTAGTTTCGAAAAATTGTCTACTGTTGACTATTCATTTTGACTTTATACTAATTGTAAGAATACTCGTAGGTACCGCAGGATATTTATGTTAACCCCATCAGACCCGAATTTTTTTTCGTTTAAGAAAAAATTATTTTTATACTAAAATTAACTTATTTCATGTGAATGAAAGCAACAATGTACTTTTTACAAAAATATTTATTTATAATTTGTAAATGTCCATTTTAGTGGACATATGGTCCTTACGCAAAATTTCTAACATTAAGGAGATCGTGAGAAATATTTGTATAAAAAAATGCAATTCATTAGGTGTTGAAACTAAGTTTAAACCTATACGTAATAAAATACAACACGAAAAGTATTATGTGCATTACAATGCGCACAGGGTCCGAAGGGGTTAAGATGCAAGACGATTGTTGATTCCGAAAAATTAATAACAGACAATTAAAATGCCACAGGAATCTGTGCCGAGTGTAACTCAACATAGAATGCAAAATGTTAATTGTGTTCCCAGAATAATATCAAATATATCTATTCTCTAAAAATGCAATTAGGAAGAATTTATTTACTTTAAAATGGATTCATATACCACTGGAGTTTAATATATTTATGTATTGTATTCTTTTACGACTTGCTTTAATATGGCTTTAATATTTGTGATATGGAATAGAATGTTGCCGGATGCTACATTTGTGGGCGATTAACTGGATGCTCTTAGTACACATTTAAAATGACCACCCTCCAATACCGCATTAATAATGAACACGAATATTCAAAATGATCGTTAAGGAAAACGACAGGCCAATCGGTAAGAAAATTACGTGATGAATATTCGATAAGATTAAATTTCATCCGGGTCGGTAAATAGTAATTAGTAAACAGTAATGCGATTGTCTTCTTAAACAAAGTTTACTAAAAGCATCGAGTGAGTAATCTAAGGAAAAGTATCATCCACGTGACAACACAAAACGAGTTTCACTGATTGTGAGCATCAGAATATACAATGAAGTCATCTCTGCGCAAATCCTTCCAATTCTTCCGGAAAAACTGCCGTAAGAATAAAAATAAAAAAGTGATTCTTCCAACGACCTTGCAAAGTGACGTAAAAGATATATGAGTATAATACCGAGATTTTTAAATAATATCAAATTCTATAAGTACCACTTCAATTTCCTTATCCGCGTGAAATATTTTTAAAACTTTCAGTACAAAAAACTGCTGTATTAAAGTATTACATTCTCAATTATTTTAAAAATTCCACTGCAAAACCTACAACAATGTCTTTCAAAAGGTATGAACCAAACATTTCATTTACTTTGTAACGAGATATTTTTTCACATTACTCGAAGAATGGAAAGTAAACGTTTAGTACGAAATTATAATATTTTCTTCGCGAAGAAAAAAAAAGCGCAACCGAACGCTTCTTAGAAACGGATAAGTTATTTATACAGGTGAATAAACTGACATTAACGTGTGCAGCCTTTACGCTCAAACACTAAACTTCTCCCGTTAAACGGTATTATAGGCACAGAATACTGACAATGAGTACAGGCTTCTGTCGAGCAAGAATATTCCTTTCATTATGTTTGTAAAGAGTAACTGAACTGTAATGAAACAGCTCTTCTCTCTGCACACGTAACGCATTAACATGTTTCATAAGTAATACGGTACTTAATGAAGACACTATATCACTATAATACTCCAATTAAATGTTATTTTCACTTGAACCATATGGTTTTTGTTTCCACTATCTAAATGTCATTGTTAAATTGAAATTAAAACTGTAAAGTATATCGAACACTGAGGATGAAGTTATTGTTACGAAATCGTTAAATGATTTGAAAGATTCCTCAAGTATTTTTAGTATTATATTTGTGTCTTCGTAATATCACATCTGGAATATGGATAGAACATGTGGAATCGTTGTCAGAATATTCGTGGTAACTAACTTCAGAGGCAGTACTGTATATCTGAAAATCGTCGTTTTATTCCTGTCTTGTTATACTTTAACTTATTGTCTGTCAATGAGCATAGAATTAATTGCGATCTACATTATAAATAACAGGTATTTCTCTTAGAACACGGCATGCTATAACATGGTTTCCTTGTAACACGATTCATAAATTGCGAGAACCTCCCTACAACACGGCGTCCTTATAACATGATAAGAAACGCCGTATTTTTATATCACTGGATAACATGATTTTCTGTTTAAGATAAATAAATATCTTTAAAATAATGACGGGAAGTTACAATGAACTATAGTGCCTTTATATGAAAATACATAAATAAATTATAATCTACTCATTTATAGCGCTATTCCGATGTTATAGGGAAAAAACGCTATGCAGTTTACGCGTAGGTAATCCGCAGCGAGATTTGCTGTTTAAGAGATATGAAATTTTAAAAAATGTTTGCTTTTATCAAATTTGCGGAAGGTAGCTCCTCCTTTTGTATTGACTCTGGGTCTCATATACCACGGTTTCGTACAACACGGCAATTTTTAGGAACCTACCTATCATGTTACAAGAGAGTTACCTGTATTTAATTCGCATATCGTTTGTATCAGAGGTTCTTGATGGTTTTAAATTCTGTTCAATTGTCTTTAGAATACATTTGTACAAAACAATTGCGTTTCTGAATATTACTGTTGAGATATATATTTCTAGTATTTAGTTCTTTCACGGTACTTTTATTATATTATTTAGATTAAGTAAATGCAGTTTACTTGCTCAAGATATTCTAGATTAGATTGCACTAAGAAATATACATTATCAAAATGGTAATAAAGTAGTAAAGTAGATTAAATTTAATATGTGTACATCAGTTAAGTACTCTACAATCAGATAACTACTATCACGGATTAAATATGTTTAGTAGACTTTTAGCATCCGTGAATTAGGTTTCATTTAACTAGCATAGGGTATAATGTATTTTCAATTATCACATTTAGAAATTGTTAGCAATTATTAATTGAATAGGTTATTGTATCTGTATTTGTTTTCTTCTCTTATTTTTATTTCTACTTTGTTCTCACACATTAAGCACTTGTTTATGCTGATTATATGAAATTAAACAGGAAGAACTTTGATCAAGTTTTATTTCTGCCTACTGTACAAGATATATGAATTAATTCTCGATTATACAATTGTTTTACGTTGAAACTATTTCCACCAGTTGTGTTGCAAAAGAAGAAAAGATAATGCGAAAGTACAGCAAGTTTAAAGTGTTTTTTGTCTTAATTTCTTTCAATTTGAAAACTTTAATAAAGCAGACATTAATATTTTTCTATAAGAATAAATGAAGCCGTATGTTCTTTGGAATTTTTTCTTAACATGTTGCCACAAATGACTGCTATAGCCGTCTGATTTTTGGCGATATGTAAGCAAGTGACGGCTGTAGCTGTCCTGCACATTTTAATTAATAAAAAAAGGAACATCATTAGTACGAAGTGTAATAATGCATTTATTTGTTAATTACTCAGTTATACATCGAAAAAAAAGATGTAACATTCCAGATAACATATCAATTGTTTTTTTGTGCGATTTTTTTTGCTTTAACAATCCGAAATATTTTCGCATATGTTTCTGAGCACGATCGTCAAATTAAAAGTGTGCGGCAACGTGGTAAGAAACAAAAGAAGAAATCAAAAGTTGGTACTCACCGGCTCGGAAAGGTAAGATTCCCATAATTCCCTAAGGTCACTGCTTCCCACGTCGTAGAATTCCATCTTGATAAGATTTCTCGATATTCCCTAGTCGTAGTATTTCCAGTCAATGGGGCACAGTAATAGCCCATGGAGGATGAAAGATATCAGAATAGTATCAACTCGAATCCACTTTGAAGATCCATCGCATCCTAACGGTACCGTGAATCCTCTGAATTCAAAAAGAAACAATATGTCACGAAAATTGCAAATTCTTGGATTAACCCATTCGAGTCGGCATAATTTTTTGAAGATTATTTTCAGAAGGCCACATGTTTTTTTTTTGCTTTATATTGAACACTTCCTGCATTCTTGATGATTCTGGCTTTAGGTCACTCCATTTAGGGATGAAATTGCAAACAATATTAAGCTTTATGTTTTCACACTTCCAAGATACTTTTTATTTTAAACCAGTTTTATCTCGACTACTTTTTCTATATTGACTGATAGTTGCAATTCAATATCATTGCCCACTTGGTGTGCAACCCGTTTCGAATGGGTTAACTAATTACAAGGCAGTTCTTCTTGAAACATTTTTACTATATCGTGGTACAACAAATTTCATATATACTCAAAAGTGGTACAAATGAATACTAAATAAGTAGTATAATGAAATAACGAATGCAGAGTTCTTTCATGTAGGGGAGGGGGGGGGGGGGGCAAAGTGGGCCCCTTGAAATTTTGGAGCCCAAAAAAATTTGGGGGCAAAGTAGTATAACGAATAAAAAAAATAAAGATATGACTATTTTTTGCTGAAGGGGCCCACTTTGCCCCCCCCCCCCCCCCCCCCATTAGGAGAGTAGCGAAAAGTAATGAAAATTGGAGAAGTGAAAACGTAATTGGAAACGTTTTGCAACAAAAATCGAAGGACTTTTTTAAAGAGGGAATCGAACAGCTACCTTCACGATGGTAAAAATTAGATGGTAAAGATGGTAAAGATTAGAATTTAAGATTTCTTTAATAGATAAATGTTTTTCGCCAGGAAAAGAAATTTGATTACTTTTTGTTACCCCTAATATATTTCTAATGATGATATTACCAAAGTCTAGGTAGGAATTGCAAATAATGGCGAACATTAAAAAAGGGTACGGAAGACAAGAATGCAATTAGGAAAGCAATAAAGTTGTAAGCATGTACCCTTATTTTCTTTATAATACAGTAACTCGTTAACTATTTGAGTGACTGAGGTTTGATAAAATCACGCGGAAAAATACTAAACAGTGATTTGCATTTCTTTATTTTTGTATTGATGAATGCAAAAACATAATTCCGAGTTTGTTTTTGCTTAAAAACGGTAAAAATTGTTATTTTATTTGTCAGTTGAATATATTATCTGTATTACACCTATAATATTACAATCAGAATATATTGCTAAAATATCTTTATTGCTCGTCCGAAAAGTGTTTTAAGTACTGAACATATAAGTTCGATCACGCTACTTGGTACAAAAAAAACATATAATTTTATCTAACACCTTTAATAATTCGAATATCTCCAACAAATGTGAGTTGGAAAACGGAAAGTGTACGATATATATACGCATAATATTAACACTAGAACTACCAAACAAGTCAAAATGGCTGATTCCGAATTTATTCAAAAATTTCTCCAAGCACATACAAGAACCATCGAGCATATATTCTACATTGATCTTATAAAACATATATCGAATCGATCATCTTTTCCATATCTTGGTTTCACTTTTTCCAAAATAGTTACTTAAGGTAGTTCTAGCCACTTATCATTTTTCGATAGATTTCCTTAAAATTTTGAAAATATATTCTTCATGATATTTTATAATTATAACCGGAATCTCAACGAGTTCGTCCACACGGTTTATGAATAAATCGTGTTTAAAAATAACATATTTAACATGGGCCTTATGGAAAAAAATTTTTGCTGAGTCCATAAAATCTTTTTTTATTTTTCTAATGGAAAAACGAGTCGATGGATTCTAATAAAAAATTAGCAATGTATTATTTTATGCTTTTGGAATATTATTGAATTTTTTCATAATTTTTTACTTCATAGTTATAGAGAAAGATGTTTTTTAATGTCTAAAAAGTGAATGAAATGACCTCTGTGAAGTTAGCCCCTGCATTAATTCTTACGCAATTTTTTTCATTTCTAATGAAAAAAGAAACTTTTAGTTCTGAATCCAGCTAGAACTACCTTAATGTATTGAAATATAGAAGATTTAACGCTGGTAGTTCTAGTGTTAATGGAAAGCGTTGTAAAAAACGTTGAGAAACAAAATAGCAATAGGGTCGAATGTAGAAGCAAGAAAGATTCAAATTACTCCAACATTAAAAAATTCAAAATTAATAAGTAGATTAAATGTTAGTTATCATTATCTTAAAGTATATCTGACTACGTTTACTAAACTTACTAAAAATTCCTGGATAATTTATATATCATTTTTTACATTTAACAACGTCCGTTTTAATTTATTTACCGACGGGACAGAATGTTTGAATTATAGACGATTCGATTACGTTAAGCCTTGTTTTCCCTCGATTTTGTATGAGATACCTTTTGTTCTATATCACAGTATAATGCACAGCTGCACTGCAGGGTGCAGCATACTGTAACGAGATCAATGGACCTATCTTTATGAATTAAGTATACCGTCCATATGGGGAAAGAGAATTACACGCGTAACAGAATGAAATATACGAAGCGATGAATAGCAGGAACGTACGATCAATATAAAAATATTACAAAAGCTTTATTTCATCTGAATTCTTTTTTAACCCGTTAACCTACAACAACGTGTGACAATCGTGGCGTGGAAAATGGAATCGGCAATTTCGAAGTCTTTCAAAAACTGTTTAATTGAAAATAACCGATCGCGAAATGGTCTCATTATTTCTATACTATTAATATTATGTTCAGTTATATGAAATATCAGAATTAAGTGAGAACTTTTGATTTCAGGAATTAATTTGGAGTCATCGTACGCTTACAGTCAGTCAGAAAATTAATCGTAGAGCAAAGGGTTATGCTAGTTTTATTGAAACCTAACTGTAATACGATCAACGATTAAATTTTTCTAAAGTAATAATTGGATTGTGACAGACGTTGATGTATTTTTCTTTGCAATGTTTCTTCTGAATTATATTCTTTGGAACGAAATGAAGTCTTATGAAGTAACTTCAATTCGATTTTGATTCCTTTGAATTTTTCTATTTTCTAATTTTACTGATGTTTATGTAAATATATTCACCACTGAGATTAGGTTCCTAGAAATGGAAGTTTTACAATTGTAAACATGAAAATGAACCAGATAGAAAAACACGCATGAATTAAGTAATTGATAGTCTATGTAAAATAGTGTTTTATCAAGTAACACAGTTAATACTAGACCTACTGGCGTTACATCAATTATATTTCAATATGTTAAATGCATATTATGAAAAAAGAGAAATCAATAGATGGAAAGAGAATTGATTTAATAATCCGTATTTTGAAAGATCAACGTAGAATATCTACTCTATGACAGTCCTATAAACTTGGAGAACTTTTGGAAAAATTTGGGAATGAGTCATTTTGACTTGTTTGGTAGTTCTAGTGTTAAACAATCTATATCAACCTTTCCAATGTTGCAAAGATATATAGATCTTAAAAAATGTGTGCAAAATTTTTATTTTCTAATGTTTTTCACTATTACTGTATGGATATGTGTGATCCGAAGAAATTTTTTTCGAAAATAGTAAATTCTAAAATTTTGATACAGTCCTACAACTGAAAGATGGCTAGGAAGCGACGAAACCTTCCGGGTGAAAATAAAAAACTGAAAACAGAATAAAAATTCGAGTAATTTTTCTATATTAATATACAGTCGGAAACTTAACTTAAAGAAAACTGAGGTAGTGTACAAAAGTCGGAAAATCGTAACCGAAACAAACAAGTGAAAACGATCTGAAAATATCCAGAAACTAAACTAAAATCTATTCGTAAATTAAGTATTGATTTCAGACGGAAAACAGACTGAAATAAATATTATAGTAAATTATTTTTCAATGTAAAATTTTCAGTCTGACTTCAATCTCGGCTTCAACTGAAAAATTCTTCCGTCTTGTTTCAGTCTCATTTCCGTTCGAAATTCGTCTAAAATCCTGTTTTCAGTCTTATTTTAGTTTTTCTTCCGTCTTTTATTTTTACTCGGGCTCTCGTTTTCAAACATCTATTCGTGCTTTTTCGTTTTTGAAACCCCCGTACCCAACTTTCTAAAGTAAACACTCCGTGTAGTCGTAGCATTCCCGTATTTTTACTTGTTTGGCTGAATAAATGCGACATAGCTTCCCTTTCCACGAATTAGACCCGCATTTTTTTTTGCCTAGCCATCTTTGTGTCACCGGACTATACATGTTTCGAAGACATTGTCAACTAATAATCATCATTTATGTACACGAAGATTCATTACATAAAAGTACCATTGAATGGGTTAATAACGCATGCATTTTCAAGATAACGAAATTTTCTATAAATCATGTACGTCAAGGTCTCGCCAGAATTTCGCGCCTACTATTTGTCAATTGTATTTGCACATTTTCGTACAATTATCAACAGTTGTGGATACTAAGCAGTTATGTTTTTTTTCTTCGAAATACACTTCAAAACAAACGAGATATTATTGTGGATGATATTTGAAAGAGTTCACAAAGTAATGTTTTCATTCGCATTTGTTTGAAAAGTGTGCTAAAATTAGAGGTCATAAAAAATGACACGAGAAACTACTCAAAGAAAACAGGCATCTAATTGTAAGCTTTACGGTTATCGTATTAAATAAGGACAGAAAAACTCTTATAGTAAAATACAGCACAAGTTTCTTTGATGATTGTTTCGGATTTAATTAATGATTATATTGGATCTTATATACACATTCAATATTTACATATATTTTAGCACTCGATTTTTAAAAATTTAAATAATTATCTTTGTGGTATGTATTGGAAAAAAGTGTTAAAAATTATTAAATATTATAATTGAGGATTTAAAAAAAATGTAAATATAGATAGTAGTACTTTTTAGACGAATAGGATTTTTAAAAAATTTTCAGCCGTTGAATTTCAAAAAGCAAAACTAGAAAGTGCTGACCCTATTATTACATTGTTATAATATTATTTTAAACGACCCAATTCTTTTATATTTACCAATCTCTCAGAAAACTATCGTTAAAAATCTTATTCACCAATCCATCACAATCATCAGATTAACCCCTTTTCGTACAATAACGAGTGACACTCGTGATACGGAAGATTGAATTGAAAGTATTCCAATTCTGTGAAACCTATGAAATTGAATATATGAGTGAATCGGCACACGATGAAATTGTTTCTATAATATTATTGTTACATTGAATTATAAGACACATCAAGAATCACCGACCAATTTTCAGTTTACGAATTTAATTCCTACTTATAGCGGAGGCAGTCACCAAAGAAATAATACAGCAAGGTGTTAAATTATGTTTGAAATAACACAGTTTGTATTATTCCCTAAAATTTTGTATATTATTATAGACAACATTTTCTTGTTAATTTGTAATAAAAAAAGAAACAAAACTCTGACCACAATTCACAATTTTATTTTCAACGTACCTGACATTTTTCGCGAAGACGAACGCAAATTTTTAAAAGTATCACTCTCATGCAAATCAACGAGAACATTTCACCTTTCGATGCGCAAAAGATCTCGCATAATCGTCAATATCAATCAGAACTGGTATTTCAAGAATTTATCTCGGGGAAATACGGTAATTAAGCGTTCTATAAATGTAATTGTGAGAACTGTTTATCAATACAAATATCGGTCCACATTTTTCAACAAAACGCGAAAGAATATTTTTCATGGAAACAAATTACAAAACTTGTCATTTATATCTTACATCTTGTAGTAAAACATGTTCACGCTTTTGTATTAAAACTTTTTAGTTGATAAGTTACTTTACACACTTTTTCATTATATTGTCGAAAATTCCGAAATTTCTTTACAAATGGAAGAATTAGAGTAGACTGATTTATAAATCTTTCATAAGTCATTACAATCCTAAAAAAGCATACGCGACATATCTGTTCTTTTATTTTCTATCATAACAAGCATCATGTTAATTAATGTAGATTGAAAGTAATGGCAAAGATAAAAGGTTAACGATATCCCGTTTCGTAGGCTGCTTCGAAATGGAATATCAAATTCGAGTTATGGAGGAATTTACAATCGTGCAAGTCTCACGTTCTAGTTAATATTATGTAAATGTAACATCTGGTTTATGGAATTAACGGTTCTCCGTAGAAATTAATAGAATATTAGGCATACGCGATTTAAGAAGAAATATTTTATGCTCCTTAAGAATTCTTAATCTCGACTAACTTTCTTTTGTTTTCACAAACGCGGTAATTTTAACTAATTTTACTACATTCAATGATGCTACATACAGAAATAGGTAAAATGTAAGAAAGAATTTGTGGAAGAAAATAAAATTGAAATTGTTTAACGCTCCGTTGTAGTTTAAATTATGCTTATTCTTAGATAAACTAACATAAAGATTTTCAAATGCTTAAAAACTTTTATTTATCGAGAATCCACGTGATTCTACTAATAACAATTATATTAATAAATCTATTCTCGAATCTTTGATACTCAATATATTTGAACTTTGTGAATATGAGTGAAAATCTGTAATTATTTATATTCGATATACAGATGTGTGTTATTCATATAATAATATAAACTAGATAAACATATACGCTGTAAACTTACTAATTGATCGTAAAGAAATATTGCCCCCAAAATGGTAGATTTTTGTTGAAAGCACAATATGTTTTTCTATTAAAATAAAAACTGGATTAACAAAATTATTTTGCAAGAAATCAGTCGATTTAACTTATTGAAATAGTGAAAAAAGTATTTATTTCAATGCAGTCCCACTTTATAACATCCTGTACTGTTCGCTTGCAGACTACTGTTTTGAACTTAAATGCAACACGTATCTCTACCCGCATTAGTTGCTAGAAGGCAGAACCAGTATCATTATAACGTTAGTTCCACATTTGTATTTCAAAGGGCTAGTTATTTCTGGAATATTCCGATTAATATATCCCTTTTAATATAATTAGAAATACTACGTAGAAAACTGACATAATTAGTAACATAATAAGTAGAAAAAAGTAGTCTAAAACTCCGTTACAAAGTTCGATTTTACTACGAACAGAGGTACTTAAACATAGTAGAAACAACTATCTACTTCAAAGTTATTAAAAACAGACAAATTTGACAAATATCTTTGATAATTGATATTATGGGTTGTTTTAGCTTTAATTCTGAAAAGGGTCATTCCTACGTACCATAATAAATCCTTCCGATGCAATCGGAATGCACCAGATGGAACGGAGCACCGGCTTAAACTGACCGACTTGTTAGATGCACGCGCGTACACGTGCACCCGAATGCAATGCATTGCTTGCAAATACTATGAAAATCTCATGAAAAAAAGGACTGTCCATTGTACTTACCAGTAAAAAGTGTCGTAGAGGTGCAGAAGCTCAATTAAAAAAACACTTTCCGTGAACAGAAAAAAAATACACGACTATCTTGAGTGTAACAGGAAGACCACACCACTAATGGAACCAACCCGCACTGTACCATACGATGCACTGTTAGTAGCAGAGGCGCCAATGAACACGCAGGAAACCGGGACAGCGGGATCGATAGCCAACACCCGCGCACCGATGAACGTACTGGACCAACGATGGGAAAAATTTCGCGCTCACTAAACTATTTCCTACCCAAAGTCCAATAGCTTGTTGCTTGCGATGGTAACCTTCGATCGGTAAAGTGGACTTCACGGAACGAAACATAAACATAGAGATCCGCGCGCGACGACGTCCTCCGGGTAAATGCGCTACAGTTTGCACGTGCTACCCTACCGAAGCGACTCTATCCCTGTTCCTCAACCAATCAGCGCGAACCACCTGTTACCAGCGTACTGACTTCTTATGCGGCAAGTAAACGAGATATGCGCGCGCACTCCTTTCTCGTGCCCGTTAGTAATGGCGGCCGCAGGTTTAAAATTGCGTTCATTTTACCGGTCTTACCAGCGTTTCCTTTTAACAATGTATTTATTCGAGTTACAAGTTCGGTATATTGCTATTATAAATTCAAATGTTTTATAAGAGTGAAGTGATTTAAGGTGTTGCGTGTTAGTATGTAGAAATGTGACTCTTTGTACGAGATGTGTCAGACGGGAGTGTCAACGACGAAGGTGGAATAGATGTAAAAGGGTAATGTACTAGTGGATGATTCGTATGGGTTGCCGGCTTGCTCCAAGGTGTGTACAAATATATATAAACTGAATTGATGATTTGCTATAATACGATTCTTAATTTCTAGTATTTCTGTCATGTATTAACGAGACGAATTTTTGCTATACAGGCGTCCCTCGACTTTTGCACATAGTTGGTTCTTGAAAATGGGTGCGAATGTTGAATGTTCGAAAGTAAAGGGATAAAGCATTAATAACTGTATTTTAAAGTATTCACTCATTGGTATACTTAATAAAGATAATGAGGAGTGTTTAACACTTTCATGTGGTTCCTTTGTAAACTTGAGATTATGTAACCTCCAATAGGCATTACTATTGGCAATATTACAATATTAGGAAACCTTTAATAGACAATGTGTATGTGAGCGCGAGCAAAGCCTCTCCGTTGGAGTGACTGCATGGAAAGTGAACAATTTTTGCAACATCAACAAAAATCTTTTAAAAAGTGAATATTTAAAGATATGCGAAATATGGCGAAATAGTGAATTATGCGAAAGTCGAGGACCGCCTGTAATTCTCAAAGCATTTCGACCTTCACAAAATGGGTGAATTCAGAGTATCAACCATTAAAATTCGAACTGATATAAATAGGTAAGCGAAAACAATTGAAAATTGTAATTGATGTACACATTCTTGCCTCAATTTTCAATCTATCTTTATGCTAACTCTCTACTTGTAATCTTTCTTTAAACCAAACTTCAACGGGATGTACCATTTTTCGTGAATCATATTTGAATAGGCGGGAAAATTCAAAGTCTCTATTGTACACAGATAAATATTTGATTGATATACTGGAATTACTAATATCTAATTTAAAAAGAATTGCGATAAACAATATAGATATTTACATGTCTACACTCACATGATTTTATATCTTAATAACAATATTTATATTAATTTTTTGGGGATACAAAATTTAGGATATAGAGATTGTCATTTATTAGCATATAGGTTACAGATTTCCATTTATTGACATGTTTCTAGTACAAACGATTGCAAATCAATAGCATAGACATAAAAAAAAGTCAAATGATAAGCAAACGTTTAAGTGCATAACACTTATTGGATAGGATAACTTGAGGTTTAGTTTCTTGACATGCAATTTCACATATTTAAGTACACATAAAACAACATAAAGTCAGATATAAACAATGCATTGTAAATACTAATTACCTAATATAATTTGAAAAGTATTAGTATTCAAATATTAATTTGAAGATTAGATATTAATCGTTTAAATTAGTATGAGTTTAACCTCCCATCCTTTAAGTGTTAAAGTACGTAATTCATTTCATTATATAACTTAAAACATTTATTACATATATATGCACATAAATAACATTGAATTTTACAATTCTAAGGAAGAATATTTTATTCCCATAATCGATATGAATGATGTTAGTAATCTGATACCTAATTAGTATTGAAAACAGACGTCTACACACGTGGCTGGTAGGCGAAGCCGGAAATTTAATTAGCGAAAATAGGTCTTTACCGTTTATTTTAGATTGCTGTACTAAGATCGTTAGAGAAATATTTGTAGTAATACTTCCAAATATACTGGATACTGTAACGCAAGATGTAATATTCAACGAATGCCTGTGCTTTATTTATTTTTTATTGCGATTATTCGACGTATCAGCTATAATACAAAGCTTTTCAGATAAGATATTATCATTTTTATTGTTCCAAGACCAATCGTAAAAGTTCAAAATATTTCTTTCCCTTATTCATACTTTGGATGTATTGCAAACTTGAGTTAATTTTAAGCGCAAAGCAAATTATCGCACGAGCAAATCCTTGTTCTAAGCAGCAAATGGCTAATAACGCGCAATGTTTATAAACTCTACTATGTTTGTGTAATTGTCCTCTAAGCCATCATAACCGATTCTTTCAAATTTTTTAATGAATCAATACGAAAATTACTCAATTTCAAGGTGGTTTAATATGAATTATTATGCTAACAGTATTTGAAACATTATAGAGGTAGTGTTAGTACAATACATATTTATCTACAAAAATAACGTTTCATACTATTTAGTAAATTTTTTTTTAAAGCAATTTTTTTATTTTGTGATTATTGTACATTATGCCACTATTGTGTCGACTCCAGTAAAAAATTATATTCTTACCAATCATACTTTATCTTGTCATTGTCCTTTATATTCATATTTTTTTTATCAGGTACAATACAAGGCTGAACAAAATACGATTACATAATTTTGTTCTCACTAAACACCGCAAGGATCATTCCTTTTCCACCTTCCTTTTTTTTAACGATTGCTTTTGTTATTTTAGTATTTTTTTTTTCATAACAGAAAGTACTTAAAGCACATTTGTAAAACATATCTTCAGTAAAATATTTCCGGTATATAAAAGAATACCCATATAAAATGAACATACCTTCCCTATTAACATTTTTTTTGCACATCACATATGCAAATCGTTTTTCCCTCATTTTATTAGGATACATCGAAACAAGATTAAAGTAATGAAGTAAAATATTAAAGGCTTAGAACTACTTACACCTTGTGAACCACAATAATACGAATACAAAGAAAATAATGCTTCCAACATTTATGACAAACGAAGGATACACGATTCAAAGAATTGAAATTATTTGGAAACTATAATCGTTGCACAAAAAGAAAGTTAAAAGTTGTATAGGAAAAATTTAAATCTCTTTCCTGAGAGCAGATCTTAATAACGCACTGCGCATGGATGTTACAAGTTTCTCAAGTTCCTCAACTTTCATCTTTAATACTCTATTATCCCTTTCTAATTCAATAGCTCTCATAGTCATTTCACTTTCCTTTGCCTTTTTATTCATACGTGACTTCCTTGAAGCTTCGTTGTTTTTTTCTCTGGATTCTCGGTAATGTAAAGTAAATGTTCGATCGTCTTCATCAACTTCAGTATAACGCTTTCTTCCCGGCTTCTCTCGTTTTACCTTATTATAAGTCTTTTCCACTTTACTAGCTGTGGATATCCTCGTTCTTTCTGATCTTCGAGAAGGTACTATCGGAGTTTCTATAGAAGATGAAGTTATAGTCGACGATGTTCGTCGCTCTAGGTTACGACGAGATGTTTTCCCTTTCTTTTCTGCCTTCACTTTAATCGGTGTCTGTGGAATCGTGATGAACGTTTTAGTATTTGATCCTAATTTCGATACTGTCGAAGAATCAGTAGAAACACTGCCCTCTGGAGAACGCATTTCGTCCTACAATATATATTTGAAAATTTCACGTTTCAGTTTTTCCAAACATATTTTGTATGATCATCGAGAACTAGTAATAGTAATAATACTATATATGTATTTTTTTAAATTGAATACTAATGTTAACGTAGTGTTTATAAAGTTATACGTAGGCATAACAACTTACATCGCAAAGGTATGACAGTAGATCAAATGTATCTGATCCAGTAGTTTCAACCGTGCGCAGTACGTCCCACGTTTCCCGCTGACTCTCGGCGGAATCAAAAGAAGGTGGGCAAGCATCATCCAAATCAAGGTCATCTACGTGATACCTAGATTGGAATGGTGTACTAACATCCGCGTAGTTCTGTTTATTCCACGAAGTTATATTTGTAGCAGCTACCGCTGTTCCTCTAGGTAGCTTTAACCATGATGTAATAGATGAATTAGTTTCTGCGGAACTATCTTCATTCTCGTATTTGCTAGTTGGTTTTGATGTAGATTGTAAGCTGTGACAATTATCACTTAAATGTTCAGTCGCTCCACCAGTATTCATTTTTGTACTCCACTTCTCTTCATCTGTCACACTTGTCAAGTCTTTCAATACCCCCTCTTCTGACGACAAAACGCTATTACCCTCGTATTTCGTACCTGGAAATATAATCAATATTAAAATAACTGAACATGATGTTCATGTTTCACAAATATAACTACAGTTTTACTCACCTGATACGTTAAAAGTATTTGATTCACCTATATGAAAACCGCATTGACCCTGGAACGTGTCCATGCACCAGCCACTCAGATCCTGAAAGTTCTCTTCCCATGCACAGGATGCTATTTTGTCCTCTTCTTTTGTAATATTTATCTTTGACTGTGGAAATACCCAAGGCTCTTTTAGCAGTTCTGACTCCATGGTAGGACTTAAGAGGGGAACTGTGTCCACCTTTGAAGTTGCGACCTTTTCTTCCTGTGGCCACAATCTCACGCCACGAGAAACAGATGACAGCTGCGGCTGACGGTTGCATGGCTTGGATACCTATAATTTTTGCACTTATAAATTCTACAATAATTTTCTTAATTTGTTTGCAGTATCTGTTTTCTATCTTAAAAGTTAGATATTGTAATTAATTCACTGTAAGTTTAACATCTATATATTCATTACAATACTATCATTTTATTTTTTTACAACACAACAAAACTCCTGGTGATTGTGCTTCGTAATTTCTTGACTTTGTCCACCATTGAATCAATAGAGATCATATAAAAATTACTCACGTTAAACACACCTCCTTCCTCAAATGAAATGTTGCTAGCCGTTTGGCGCTCGTAAATGGGAGGGATTTTGGAAGCCTGTAATAAAAGTAATACTCTTAGTCTAAGTTTAACATATTAACCCATTGACTGCCATGCAAATTTAGCCCGTCTTGGCCTGGGTGCCACGGCCATTTGTAGCCAATCTATACTTGCAGTTCACACTACGAGATATCTCATAGCTAGCAGTTTCGGTGCAGACGCTTACTACAAGATATCTTGTAGTTGGCAGTCAATGAGTTAATCGCCGACCCCACAATGATGCAGGATTCTTTGTTTCCTTATATACATATTTCTACACCTGGCAGATTAAAAGATGATTGCTCTTAGAGGCTTTCACGTGATATAAAGAATTATAAAGGTGTTAGAATCATTGGGCCATGGAAAAAAATTGTTGTGGAAATGTATAATGTAACAAATATTTTTTTTATCTACGTATTGTTCAGAGATGAGCAAATGAAGCTTGTGCTTAATGTGTTAATGTCTATCTCTATGTTTAATATTTACATCTCCTTTCATACATGCTTATAAATATTTCGTAATTAATAACTGATAAAAGTTTCCACCAATTTGTTTTCTGTGTACAATTATTAATAATGTATTAATATTGAGTAAAATTCTTTATTACAATAGTCATGAAAGGGAAAAAAATAAATATTATTAGTATTTGTTCTATGTAATATATTTTAAGATAATACCTTGCCTTATATTTGTAACATTTGTTTTGATAGGATTATATCAAAGGGATATAGTATTAACTTGTGATACGAAAGATGTAAACATTGAGATAAAAGAGCAGTATCGGAGTCCTATCAGTTCAGACTACAAAATGACAGAAAGAAAGCTAATTTATCATGATAGCAGTACAGTGAGTACTTCTCAGAAAAGATGATATCTAAAAGTTCAAGTAAATTGTATCAATAATATGAAGCGAAATATTTAAACAATATCTTAATGTCAAACGAAATATTCCATTAGCATTTAATAAAATGGATTCCATTAAAAACAGCTCAACGAGGGATATACATTTATGATAAAAATTATTATTTCTCAGTTTACAAGAGCAATCATTGTTATAGGGGCAAATATAAACAATACAATTTCATACAAATATCGTGGAGATTTAAGAATTAATTTACTTAACAACAGCACATGCAAAAAACAGAATGAATCATACTTCATGCGCATTTCATGCCTATCCGCCGATTGATGATGACATTCGATATAAATAGAGAAAAATATGCGATATAATCTTATGTTAAAGTGAACAATACAAAGATTTCAGCTCACAACTAATATGTTATAAGCATTAAGTATTTGAAAACGTATAACTTTCGTTTTATTACGTTTTATCACAACATGTTTCCCTTTCAATTCGTATGTTATGTAGCAGTAGAGTTTTGTACCGTCGGAAAACGTTAATTTTACGTTCCTATCAAACTAGTCGTGTTACGTAATGCGCAGCATTTAACGCATGTGACTGAATTTTCAGAAACCGGCTAACGTTACATCATTTGTTTACCTGACATCAACTAATACTTAAGTTTGTGAAAAAATTCTGTCGGAATTCGCAACATACGATGAAATAGTTGGAGATTTCGAATTTTCTGGAATACTATACTGGTACTATATAAAATCTAGCCCGTAACTGCGAAGTCGACCGATCGATTCGTGTTGGATTGCGCATTGTAATTGCAACCGCACCACTTTTTCGACGAAACGACAGAATTAATTCGATACATCGTTATATAACATAGTTACGCCTAGTCTAATAAAACAGGTATAAGCAAAACATTGCTCAATTGCGACGGACACTCACCCTCCCTGAAACAATCGGTATGGGTGTACCTTCCACTTGGAGCTTAAAAAAAAACGAAATAACAATTCACTGGGATTGCAGCCAGATATAGTTGTTCGTTTATTTCCTTCTTAACTTCGGTAAGAATTAGTGCGCTATTGAAGAGTTACTGAACGTTCACACAACAACGTCACTGCTCGATCGTTCTTCACGGAATGCGAGCTGGAACGTCGGTAGTGCCAGATTAAACCACGTCACGGGACAATACTTACCGCTCTCTGAGTTGGTAGAGTGCAAACTTTGAGTGCGTCACTTTCGGCCAATCAGAATCTGATGAGCACATTTCTGACCAATCTCAGCATGTACCAGCCAAAAGAGAAGGAGCCTGACACGTCACTCGAAAAATTCGCGATAATAGGTTTTGAATTGATAATTGCTTTTCAGCTTCTCTTTTGTAATTAATTTCTTACAAAATAATATTTTTTAACTATAACTCCATATAAGGATGAACGTTATGTTTACTTGTCCATAACAATTTTAACTGCTTTTAGTGTTATTCGACGTGAATTCAGTGATATTTTGGATCTTTGTAAAACCTCGTGATAATTTTTACATAACATAAATCACGCCGTTTCATACATTTTCTAATTTGTAAGATACGTGTATTGAATTTATATTTGGAGTTGTGTTACATAACGAAGTTTGAGAACATTGCAAGATCATTATTGTAAAACGCAATGTCTGGTTTCTGTGAAATATATCTGCATTGGGCGAGAGAGATGTAAACTGAATAAGTTATGCATTTTTTGGCGACGATTTAAGGGGCGCATATACCCCCTTACTATTTTCGTTTCACGGCCATCATTACCGACTTCATTCGGTTGTGTTGACTCGAACTACGAACGAGGTATAGATTGTTATACCTTATCCGTACTAACTTTTCTCTCATAGCGGCAAATTACAAAACTACATTTTCGCAACTGAATTTTTAGAAGTCTAATTCCTACGAGAAAAAAGCTTTGTATACCAATTTATTTGGTTTCTATAGAATTTCTCTTATATATATGACCATAAATTTAGCACAAATATGGCACAATAATTGACAAAGTCGGTTACAAAGAGCATTAATTTTAAGTAAGACTTTGGCGATCGCGTCCACCTTGAAACTAGTTAATAAATATATATCATAAATATTATATTATATAATAGATATTATAAGTCTTTCAGTAAATATAATGTACAAAGTGGAGCGCGAAGAAAATAGAGCTGACCTTGAAATCTTCTCTATGCATCCAACAGAAATATTCAAGGTGGGCACTTCACCCTATTTAACCCCTTGCCTGACACTGACATGTGGCACACGTGACGCGGTAAATGTAAAAGAAAAATTTTAAGTTTTCCAAAAACTGCTAAATTGAAAATATCAGTAGGTCAGGAGACGTTGAAATTAAT
This sequence comes from Cerceris rybyensis, assembly GCA_910591515.1. Classification (NCBI taxonomy): domain Eukaryota; kingdom Metazoa; phylum Arthropoda; class Insecta; order Hymenoptera; family Crabronidae; genus Cerceris; species Cerceris rybyensis. The sequence goes on along the minus strand of OU342789.1, from coordinate 24,297,718 downwards.
TCTATGCTATTAACATTGCGTTAACTTATACCGGTATATTGGAAATCGGTAATGGATTATTAATTCAATAATTAATTCTGAATTATTGCACGTTCGATCACAAAAGAAATCGTAAGGCAAGGGGTTAACATTGCCCTAGAACAGGGATGGCCAACCTGCGCCCCGCATTGAACATTTTTTCGTACCGCGAGATTTATCACACCTTTACAAAATACATTTATTTTATAATGGTAAAAGTAGTGAAAACAATGTATTGGAAAAATACATTATTTATGCATCCATATATTCAAAAATTAACTGTCGAAATTATGAGAAAATATTAACTTTGATTTTTGCCCACTTTTCCCGCGGAATTATGATGCATTTCCAAAGTGTCCCGCAATATTATTTGGGTTGGCCACACCTGCCTTAGAATAAAGTTTGACACTCGTAATTCAGTGAAGGGAACAAGAAATTTTCCAAAGTTTTCCAAAAATTATTAAATGGAAAATATTAATCAATCACGAAGCGATCAAATTATTCCTAGGCTAGCAGTACTGCGTTAAGTTATACGTTATACCAAAAATCAGTGATAATGTTTATTTCACTAAGCAATTTTGATTTATTGCGCATTCAGTCAGAAAAGAAATCGTTGGGCAAAGTGTTAAACCTCCGATTATTTAAAATTTAATAAAGACCAAAAATTCTCGAAATTATGATGAATGCAGAGATGCTAAACGAACTGAAAATTTTTCAATTAGGGAGTTTCATTTGGGAAATAGCTATATATTTTTTGAATCTGTTCGAATATAAAAAATTTTTCATAGGTTTTGAAGATTACAAAATTGCTTTTTACATAGCACACTATCTTCTTTCTTTCCTTTGCATATTTTCGACTTTAAGGCCTATGATCACTTTGCCTATGACCCTATATTTTAATTGAATTTCGGACCATGGAGGTCATAATTATATAGGAAAGAATCGATCTCTCCGATTTCAATGATTTTTAAATATGTTGTCAAGATTATCATTCTTGGCAATTTCTACCTACACAGTATGTCGGAAAAATAACGGAACTTTTTAAATAGAAAAAAAACAATCAGATATTTTGCCAAAATTATTTTTTTTATTCGAAGTACATCCCTTCCGCATCGATATGCCGCTGGGCATATTTAACCAATGCTAACATCAAATTTTTTATGTCATTTTTTGAAATGGCCTCAATGACCCTTGTCACAGCTTCTTGGACATGTATAACATTATCATAAAACGTTTTGTGTGAGAATCGTATTTGAAGCACCAAGCCTCGTCACGAAAGTGGAAGTTCTGTCTGGCTGTTTTAATAAGGTCCTTGCAATGTTCAACGCGAGCAACTTGTTGGTCCTCGTTTAACGCGTGAGGAACGAATCGAGCACAGACCTTCCGTTTATTTAAATCTTTCGTCAAAATTTCGTGAATCATATTCTTAGTCGTATTTAATTCTTTCGCTATCCATCTCACAGTTGAATTCGAATTATAGGCGATTATTTCTCGTACTTTTTCCACCAATTCATCGTGATTTTTGTTCTTCGGCCGGTCTGGCTTTGGGTCGTCTTTCAAAGGGTTACGACCATCGTGGAATCGCTTATACCATTCGAATACACGTGTACATGATAAACAATCGTCACCATAAATTTTCTTCATTAATTCAAATGTCTCTGTAAAAGTTTCACCGAGCTTGAAACAAAATTTAATATTAGCTCTTTACTCCATCGTGTCTTTGTGACGAGATAACAAAAGGTTATGTCACTTTAAGAGCTATAACTTAACCAGAGCCGGTTTTAGCACTATCAGCGCCCTGGGCGAGATTTCTACGGCGCCCCCCCCCCCCCCCCCCTCACACCCAACTATTATTCAAACCTATACGAAAAAAGGCAAAGGATATAATGAAATAACCATTTATTTAAAAATAACCATTTATTAAAAAATAACCATTTATTTAAAAAAAAAACTAACAAAATTTGACTTTTCTAGCCTTTCTATTGGCGAACTCTTTTATTAAATTATCAAAGTCGATGTTTTCCGCAATTTCATTTTCGATTGACAAAGTTGCCAAGTTTGTCAATCTAAATTGAGATATTGTCGATCGCAGATAGGTTTTTACCAGCTTAGCTTAGAAAAACTCCTCTCCCCATTAGCAACCGTTACGGGTATAGTCAATAATATTCGCAATGCTATCCATACATTTGGGTACAATTCTTGTAAGTTGCGATCTTTGATCAAATTTAAAACAAAAACAGGAGTGACCAAATTCTGATCAGGCAAAAAAGATTTCAGACTTATGAGTTCATCACACAGCATACAACCATCTATATCTGATTTAGAGTCTACAGTTAATTTCAATTGCAGATCACCACAGAGTTTGACAAGGTCAGATTTTTTCGGAATCTGTTTTATATTGTATAAAAAAGACCAAGATTCCGAGTACTCATTTAATTGTTTGAGTTTTTCATTGACTGAAATCAATGTGGTGTCCAAAAGACAGTTGAAAAATTCAACCTCAAATTTTTTTTCTGGACAAGTTATAGGCTCATCGCGGAAATTTTCATCAGCCTAACGCTTAATACGTCGAATTCTTGTTGTGGCTCTAAACACAGGTTCAATTTCAAGTTCTTCGGCCAATTCCTTCGCAGTTAAAATGGCGCTTTGAAAGCCTCATACCCGCCATATTGAAACCGCCATTTTGTTTTTTGAAATTTTGAGATCAGATTTGCCATCAGCGACCCAAAAAATATTAGAATACCAATTTTTAGCTAAGTCGGATGTGTTTTGCGCTCTTGGTGACGATTTGAAAAAGATCGAAATCTGTACGAGGTGCCTGAACTGCTAAATTCACATTTTGCACCACTGTACGATGTAATGAATGAGAATGAGCTGACTGTGTTCCGCTTCGTCTAAAATATTTTTGAAGATAATTCCCGACCATAGATGAAAACACTATCATTGATAATGTGTTTAACTATGATCGGGCATTCCCGTTAAAATGAACTGCATGCAGTGCCGACACAACAAATTTTTCGCAAAACTTTGGGAATTTACGAGTAAGTAGGCCTCGTTCAATGAACGAGAGGACATCAAGGGGCGCCTGCGGCGGCGCCCCTTTATGTGCGGCGCCCTGGGCGGTCGCCCTACCGCGCCCTACCCTAACGCCGCCACTGAACTTAACAATACGTTGATTAAAACTAATGAGGGTGGTCTCGTTTTGCAGAGGAGATATACAGCTTTCAAATGATATATTGTTTTAATAGACGACATTGGTAGTTTTTTGTAAATTTAAAAAGTTCCGTTACTTCTCAGACATACTGTGTATATAGGCAATTTGCAGAAGGATAATGAGTATGTAGGTGATTCGTATTATTATCCGTGTTTAAGTGAGTGTTAACGTAAAGCATACGTAGATGTAAACACTTCACCAATTAATTAAATTCATATTTTTAACCCTTTGCGGTCCTATATCGAGTGTAACTTGACATTAGTTTGTATCTCAGAAACATCTTTGCCGTATCTCACTCAACATTTTTTCAAATCCAAAACAATACTTACATGTTAACGTGCTAAAGAAAACCAGGATTGCATCCTAGAAATTTTTTTCAAGAAACATCATGCCCTTCGAATTGTCCAGATACAGTAAGAGGGCAAATAAAGCAGATATTTAATTGAATTTGTTTCTTTATTTCTTTATTTAAATTGCACTATTTTTCAATGCAAGTAAATCTTAAATAACACACTTTAAAGTGTTGGGAGTTACCGGCAACAAAATTGAAATATAATTCGGAGTACAAATGGTTAACCATCAACAAAATCAGATATATAGGGTGGGCCATGTAACTTTTGGAATCTGAATCGGCTATAAAAAAAACTAATGAATATTTTTTCAAAATTATGAGTATATTAGAAAGATTAGAACATCATTCAAATGACTGCCACGGCTCGCTTGACAGTACCCCATTCGATCACCTAATTTTTCAGTACATTTTCCATTGTTTGGGCTTCAATCGCATGAATGGCAAGTTCGATTTCGTGTTTCAAGGCATCAATCGTCTCTGGGTGGTCAGCGTAACACTTATCCTTAAGGGTTCCCCAGAAAAAGAAATCTAACGGGGTGAAATCACCACCCAGAGACGATTGATGCCTTGAAACACGAAATCGAAGTTGCCATTCATGCGATTGGAGCACAAACATTCGAAAATGTACTGAAAAATGGGGTTGATCGGATGGGGTACTGTCAAGGCAGTCACTTGAATGATGTGTTTCATTCTTAAATGAAAATGTCTAATCATTCTAATAAACTCATAATTTTGAAGAAATATTCATTATTTTTTTTATAGCCGATTCAAATTCCAAACGTTACATGGCCCACCCTATACACATAAATCATAATGATTGTTAATGAACCAGTTCCCGTGAGAAGATACCAGCGATAAATGAAATATGTTATTGATCGAACACTTGTAAACAGCAGTGACTTCAGATAGTAACATAGTAACCACAAAAAAAAACTTATTTAATATTTAATAATTTTAAGGATAAAATTTCTGTATAAGAAATAGTAAAGACTACGGAATAGCTAATGTTTAAATGAGAGCAAGTATGAAATCAAAACTATGAGTGTAGATAAAGAGTAAGCTGGACTTTTTAAAATGAATTTTATTTTGGAAGTGAAATATGAATGTAACTTATTAGAATTTCATTCATCCATAGAAGTCTGCGTCAGTACAAGAAAAAATAAAAATAAAAGTGCAAGTAAATGTCACGACATGGATAAGAAGAGTGGTACAAATTTTTCGAAACGCATTGAGGTAATATAACGTGATTTATAAAGGTACAATAAAAATAATAAATTCCTTGGCTTTGCAGCTGTTACTCGCTATGATGAATGGTGATAAGAGTAATTCAAGTATTGCAATTGATCAAAATACAAGTAAGATTTCAATAAATAATTATTCCAAATATCTCTATTACAGTAAAATGAATTCCTTGACGACCAAAGTTTTCTTTTTTAAGTAACTTATTTGTACTAAGAATTTCATGTTTACTAAACTTTCCTTCTATTTTTGTATTTCATTATAAGCAGATAGTATTAATGAAGAATTATAAACATTCTAATTATAAATGATTGTAAGTTACGTATGACAACTCTTGTATGTATATTGCGATGATAGGCCCCGCTTGAGAAATATTATAGTAATGACAAGGGACATTTAATGTAATTTAAGCTAGAATGGAAATGAGTTAAGTTTTCGATTGATATAAGTCAATTTTTGTGAAAAAGCCATAGGTAGCTTTTTTTTAACACTAGAACTACCGACGTTAAATCTATCATATTTCAATATATTAAATAAGTACTTTAAAAAAGGAGGAATCGAGAGTCGGAAAAAATGATCATTTCGGTGATTTATGTCTTTTGTGATGGACGTAGAATTTTTGTTCCATGGGTCTTTTATGAACTTGGAGAATTTTTGGGAAAAATTGTGTACCAGTTATTTTAACTGGTTTGATAGTTCTGGTGTTAAATTATGATACTTTACGAAGGTTTGAGTTTTAACGTTTTTAGAAATATTGATGACAAGCTTTGAGAAGCTTGTTTCGACTTATTATCTTGGATATTTATACTTTTGCCAGTAAATATAATTTCGTATAGTGATAAAAAAATATTCAGAAATTATCATATTCCATTACTGTAAAGTGACGATAAGTTTATTTTTAAAATAAATGGTTGTTATTACAATGAAAGTATAGGTATATACTTACCGTTGCTAATGCGACTCCACATTCCAATTCCTTTTCTTATATCAAGAAACTCACCCGTTTTCTCGCTTTAAAGTTGTAAGAATTCTTAAGTATTTTGATGCTATTATCTTTTACTGATTAAATATTTTTACAACTATGCAGTGCGTACAGCGAGTTTCAAAAGTAAGTGTCATACCTTCCAAGAGTTATCTTACACCCCTGAATCTATGGAGATTTGAGCAAAAAAAAGCTGCAAAATTCGCAAAATTATATCAAATTTTTTTATTAGGTCATCACATTTGTCTTGTTACATAAGTAAAATGTCTAACAAGGGAACATCCCGAGGTGTAAATCACCGGTTTAGATGAAATTTTAGTATGATATAGATCTCGTCAAAATATTTGACACGTATTTTTTGTTGTTGGCAACTGTCCACGTTAACGGGGTGAAAACCACCCTCAAAGTTGAAAAAAAGTATTTTTTATCATATTGTTTAAACAAATGGGTCTTTTTAAAAAATGTTTATATCATTGCATTCGTGGTCGAAATGCGTTAATTTTCACTCTGTACAAAGTTTTCGTATCTCTAATAGTTTTCGAGATACAGTCGGGATCCTCTTATTTCGAAGAATCTAATTCGATTTCCCCTCGTTTTTTGGGCGGAGTTATCTCCCCACTCTTTAAGATTCTCCTCATTTCGTTTGCCCGTCAGGTGATAGAGGTTGTGTATTCGTGTTGGAGGTTACGTTTGTGAAAACCAAAGCACACACGAGGAAAAGAGAAAGAATGTCATTTATCTGTCTCTTTTTATTCTCCCTCTCTCCTGGCAGAGGACCATTGGAGGGGATCGAATTAAGAGGAATTTCGGAGAAACGACATTGGAAATAAGAGGAGCTCCACTGTATTCGATAAATAATTTTCGGGACCTCAACTTTGAGGGTGGTTTTCATCCCTTTAATGTGGACAGTTGCCGATAAAAAAAATACGTCCCGAATATTTTAACAAGATCTATATCATACTAAAATTTCATCAAAATCGGTGATTTACTCCTCGGGATGTTCCCTTGTAAGAGGAATCATGGGTCAGAAACGAACCGTCCTCGCGCCAATTAGCTTTTAATTGTGTCTACCCAATTGAATTTTAGCTGAATAAGTCAAGCTTCCAGGTTTCTGACCTTTTGGAACGAAATACACGAGATATTCTCACTCGTTAGAATAGTTAATAATACAGTAGAGTCCCTCTAATGTTGCTCTCTCGCTAATGTTGACAGGATACTCCCGTTACTGTTACTTGTATTTCCCCCCACTTGGACTTTTTATTGCCCAATAAAATTTTAGTTTCGTGGCGCGTTATGTAGGTTATGGATGCTACATGAATCCTTCACTCAATTTTCAATTCTGCGCATGCTTATGCGCATAGGGGAAAAATAAGTCATGAAAAGTGGGGATACAGTAGAATCCCTCTAATGTTGACAACTCGGGCCAGGATCATTCGCTAATGTTGACACTCCCCTCTATCCCCACTTTTCATGACTTATTTTCCCCTATGCGCATAAGCATGCGCACAATTGAAACTTGAGTGAAGGATACATGTAAACATCCAAACTCACATAACGCGCCACGAAACTAAAATTCTATTGGGCAATAAAAAGTCCAACTGGGGCAAAATACAAGTAACAGTAACGGGAGTATCCTGTCAACATTAGCGAGAGAGCAACGTTAGAGGCAGCAACATTAGAGGGATTCTACTGTAGAGGGAAGTGTCAACATTAGCGAATGATCCTTGCCCGAGTTGTCAACATTAGAGGGATTCTACTGTAAAGCAGTGGGATGCTAAACGAAAGTAGAAAATGGAGGGCTGGCTCACCGAAATAGTAAATAAAGCTTAAGTGTTTATTTATGTTCTTCTCCACAGGAAAAAGACTCGAAGTAAGAAAGGTAAAGTGCGGTGCCTAATTCTTTAGTACTTGCGCGCATATGGCTACCAAATATTGGTTTAACAGTCTCAAAAAGTGCAGCGTCCGGCAACAAAAAAAATGCCAGACTCTCGCTTTCTTCTAAATTCTCCTTTCTTCCTTTATATCGCCTCCGTCTTCGTCCACCATCTGAACGACGATTTTTATTACGTTTATCTGAGAGTTAGATTTCGAAGGAATACTTAACACGAATTTTCTTTTGTCGGTCTCTTTCTGTATTAACCCCTTGCTGTACAATAACGAGTGCTGCTTGTGACGCAATAAATGGAATAGTAAATTTTGAGGTGCTTCTAAAATTATTAAATTATAAATGTCAGTGGGTCCTGATAGAACAAAATTAATACTATGATTTTCAATATTACGTTAAGTCATGTACTATATCCAAAATTAGGAGTTAAATTGTTATTTTAGCAATTAATTCAGATTCATTGCACATTTAGTGACAAAAGAAATGCCACGGTAACAGGTTATGGTGGTGAAAATGACTCTTTACAACGAAATGTGTCTATGTAATTTTTCGAGGACCATGAAAGCAGTGATGCCAGGACGTGGGATTTTCTCCCACGTGGGTGCCATCGTGCGCATGCGCATGCTGACGTCTCAGCACGACGCCGGTTGTTTTCATGGACGTATCTAGTAAAATGTCCTCTTCCTGTAATTTCTACCGTATTTCAATTGTCACAGGGGTCTAACGATACCCCATATTTGAGTGAAGTATATAGGTACGTTACTGAGGATTAGGTAGTGCGCATGCGTGGGAAAAATCCCACGTCCTGGCATCACTGCACGAAGGTGTCAATGGTCTGCGGTCGGTGTCAAGTTCACTCAAGGGCCCTCCTGGGGAAAAGAACATAAACACTTGACTTTTCTTTACTAGGCTGGTGGCCCAGTCCTTCATTCTTTAATTTCGTATTACAGTAGCATGGATATCTCATGTTCTTCTTTTCCGAAAAACTGGAAACCTGGAAGTTTGACTGCAAATTAAATCGCAAAGATACAATTATAAGTTAATTTGCATGAGAACGGTTCGTTTCTGACCTACGATTCCTTTCCGATATTTTACCCATGTTACAAAATATCATTGACATTTTTGTGTCATTGATATTATTAGGTGTAGAAAAGAGTTCTTTCCGGCGGACTTCAGCCGGTTACTACAGTCATGTACTACAAAATATGTTTCTAACGTTTCAACACTAACACAAAACGAACTTGCAGAGCACCTTGGTGTTCAAAAATTCAAAAATTAGGGAAATGGGTACCACATGAGCTGTCCGCGAAGAACAAAGTTCGGCGGTATGAGACAGCTTTGTCATTACTAAGTCGTTTTAATAATAAAGATTTTCTATATCAGATAGTGACAGGCGAGGAGAAATGGATTCTCTATGATAATCCAAAGAGAAAAAATCCTGGGTAAATCCTGGTCAGCCTGCGATATTCACTGCGAAACTAAACATACATGCCAAGAAAGTGTTGTTACACATTTGGTGGGATATGAAAGGAATTTTGTATTACGAACTGTTAAATCCGGGAGAAACGGTGACCGCAGATCGTTATCAGGAACAGTTAATAAAATTAAGTAACGAAATCGATCGAAAAAGACCGTTATCTTGTCAAGGTAGTCGTAAGATTATTCTCCTTCACGACAACGCTCGTCCACATACCGCAAAGATGACGAAAGATCTCATCTTCACGTTGAACTGGGAAATCCTGCAGCTTATTCTCCAGATATGGCCCCATCTGATTTTTATTTATTCAGATCTCTTCAATGTCATTTACAAGAGATACACATTAAAAGACCTAGACGACTTTATTGCTTCAAAGTCACAAAGTTTCTATCGAACCGGGATCCGCAAGTTGCCAGAAAAGTGGCGAAAATGCATTGATAATAATGGCGAATACTTCGATGATTGAGGCGTAATGCGTTTTCTTAAATAAAGCTTTCATTCTATCAAAAATACGGAAAGAAATCATTTCTACACCTAATAGATATTTTGATATCAATATTTTTGAAACTGTACTCGCATAGAAAAGGGTGAATATTATCATATGCTTACGGCATTTTTCTTTAAATTTTAGATGTAAAAACATCTGAAAGTTTGAATGATAGTATAAGTTCCGACGAATCTAGTTCGGAAAGTGAAGAGAATGAATTTAACAGTGATTCAGATATTAATGAAAACTCTCAGGATTCCATAACATGGAGTGATATTGCTGTCAAAAATGCGGCTAAACATGTATCCTTCTTTCCTCAACCTAAAACACAAAGTGATCCTTACTTCAAGAATAAAATGTATAGAGTAATTCCATTGAAGATTGATAAGAAAATCTCAAAGTTAAACTCTCTGTTTGCCTCAAAATAAATTGAATCGTATGTTATAAAACTTTCGACTTGCATACGAATTTTACGATAATAGATGTACAAGAAATAAAATGCTGATCACCGTATTATCGAAATACATTTTATTAATAAAAAAAAACAACTGTATGTTAAAGTTTTTACAATGCAAATGGAAAAGAGCGTCGTAGGCATAGTCCAATATACATTTGTAACATGATTAAACCCCAAAATTAACGTCTTTCTGCTTTTGGTAAGTTCTGATACCATTTGTATAAAACAAAATAATACAGACGTATGACGAACCGGAACAGTTCAAATGTATATTTTCGCAATATCAATATTGTCAACGCCACATATATTTTCAAGTATGACTAAACTTTTCTCCATTTTAAATACAAAGTCCACAAACTTTCACGCGATAGTCATTTTACTCGTTTTTCATTTCAACGCCTTCGCGCGCCTGCACAGTATTATTTTACAGTGTAATATATATAAATCTATAGTAACAAAATATAAATTCACTTACGTATAGATATATGAACATACATGCACACACTTCCTCGCGTTCGCACCGTTAATCGTATGAGTTAATATGCAGTCCTTAAATTCTAAGTAGTATTAAATTACAAAAAATTACAACCTCACAACATAGTTCTTCTAGAGTTCGCATAAAAACGCCTCCATCCCACTTGAGGAGATTAGTGCGCCTTCAAAATTTCGATAGCCATTAATCGACCGACAGGTGCCGAAACGACGATCGCAAAGCGGATCGCCGCTCCAGGACTCAATTTTAATTCACTATCGATTAACATACACCACTTTTTCCATTGTAATTGTTGAGCGAACGACGGTGAGATATCGCAGATCCAAGTTTCTCGTTCCGCTGATGAAGATCCGCGAATCTCACGAGATACGCTACCGACTCTTCCTCGGGGAACAATAAATAATTATGTCTGTCGATGACGTAACATTTCTCGTCGCTGGTGTTACACGTTTTAGAAATATGGATACCTTGGCTTTCATACACCACATCGGTTGAAGCCCGTCCTCTTTTCTGGTCACTGGCCTTCGCTATCACTGTCGCTTTTGTCTGAAAATTGAATTCTCCTTAGTATTATTGCTTCAAAACTGTTGTTTTAGATCTCAAAGAAGTTATAATATTTATGTATAAAAGTAATAAATTACTATTTGCGTGATGATATCTCAGCAGTTATTTTACAATTTTTCATCCCTAACTGTGTACACATACACAGATAAACTTTAATCAGATTTTTTTCTCGTGCTACATATACGGGTCCGTCGTCCTTAAAGAGTTAATATATAGGGTGTTTCAAAGTTACTTGGCCTGGTTTTCAGGGGTTCTGCACCCTTAGATCAATGAAGACTTGTGAAAAAATTACAGCTGCAAAATTCGCGAAAGGATAGCAAATTTGTTTCGTCTTGTTACGTATGTAAAATGTCGGAAAGGAATCACGGATCAGAAACGTATCGTTCTGACACAAATTAACTTTCAATTGTTTCTTCGCGATTGAATTTTAGTTGAGTAAGTCAGGCTTTCAGGTTCTCGACCTTTTTGAAAGAAATACAGAAGATATCCTTTCTAGTGCTCCATGAAATTAGGAAATGGAGGATTGGATCATCGAACTAGTAAGGAAAGAGCAAGTGTTTATGTTGTTCTCCCCGGGAGAGCCCTTGAACAAACTTGCCACCGAACGCAGATCATTGACGTAATTGTAGCTCCCGAAAAATTACATGAATAGATTTTGTTATAAAGAGAGTCATTTTCACCACCTTAAAGCAGGAAAAGAACTGATTTTCGCTCTTTTCCAAATACCTCTTCCTTCTTAAATGTCGCATTCCTCTTCATTGACCATCTGACCGATGATTTTTGTTAAAACCTGAGAGGTAACTCTTCAAGGTATATTTAACACGTATTTTTTTATTGGTCCTTTCCGTGTGATGGCAATGAAAATTACTCCTTTTGTAACGGAATCTGTCTACATAATTTTTCGGAAGCTACGAAGATGTCAATAGTCTGCGGTCGGTGTAAGGTTCACTCAAGGGATCTCCTGGGGATAAGTACATAAGGGGCGTTCTACTTTTCTACCGACAATGACGTGTCTTCTCTTGAAAAAAAATCGGTATTCGTCCAAAATTGCAGTTTCGCAAATTTTATTTTCACAAGATTTTTTTGGACCATACAGAGATTATAATAATACTAAAATACCGTTTTTATTTTTTTTGCTTTTTACAAAATCATTGTGACATAGTATTCGAAATGTGTGACAGAGGTGTTTTACATACAAATAAAATGTGTCTCTTTGCGCCGCCTAATGTTACAACATGATCTCGCTTAAAAAAATCATATAGAACCCTTTAGTATAAAATTATTTATCGAACTTCTGAAATATTATCATTAAATTAATGAGAATATAATAAACGTAAAGGTTCATACTATTAAACAAAAAAATATTTTATCGTTGGGTCCGGCTATGCATGTTTTTTCTTGCTATCTTCCGTCACGCATTTCGCAAAACAAAAAACGCTTCTGAGTTGTTTGATTTTCAACACTAAGCAACAGTACGGTTTCCTCTTCCCCCTTGGCCTCACCCCTTGAGGCCCCACCTGCGAGCGAGCCTAGTTATTCGCTCGCAGAAAGTGAATAGAGGTGCGTGTGTTTATTCGGCGACCGCTCTGTCACGCAAGTGACTACTTTTAAATTTTATTGTAATCCACGTTTATATATGTAATATTATTATTTCTCAGTAAATCTGTCATGTTCACCCATTTTTACGAACAAGTCGTAATTTCGTGAACGCTAAAATCCTCGAACACTGTTATTTTACACTTCTGTCACGAGACACCTCTGTCACAAATATAGGGGAGGGTGGGGCAAAGTGGGCCCCTTCAGCAAAAAATAGTCATATCTTTATTTTTTTTTATTCGTTATAGGGGAGAGGGGTGCAAAGTGGGCCCCTTCAGCAAAAAATAGTCATATCTTTATTCTTTTGGGCTCCAAAATTTTAAGGGGCCCACTTTGCCCCCAGGGGCCCACTTTGCCCCACCCTCCCCTATAACGAATAAAAAAAAATAAAGATATGACTATATATATATATATATATTTTGTGACTGAGGTGTTTATTTTTTCTTACTCTTCCGATAAAACTTAAAATAAATAAAAGCTATAAAATAAAACTTCGATGCATTATACGTTTCGAAAATCTTCGATAACTGGACAATAATTTAAAAATACATTTTATAAAAGAAATAGACTTTTATTTTTTTTCAAAATCAAAAAATTTGTCATTCATATTGTCGGTAGAAAAGTAGAACGCCCCATAAACACTTGTGCTTTCCTTACTGGTTCGGTGACCTAGTCCTCTACTTTCAAATTTCGTGTAGCGCTAGTAAGGATATCTCGTGTGTTTCTTTCCGAAACGTCGGAAATGTGAAGGCCTAACTTATTCAGCTAAAATTCAATCGCGAAGACGCAATTAAAAGTTAATTTCCATGAGGACGGTTTGTTTCTTTTCTGATGGTTCCTCTTAAACCTTCCATCTACGTAACAAGACAAATTCGGTGAGCCAGTAAACAAAAATTTACTACCTTTTCGCGAATTTTGTGGTGAGATTTTGTCAGAAATTCCTGTTACGAGCCGGGTGAGTGGCAGAAAACGCGACCGTAATGCGTTATTGCAATATTATATTCGAGAATACAAGAGTTGCAACAATATAAGTGGGAAATATTCCGGGAACCGGACTAGCCTATAGCAGAACTATAAAGTTGCCGTTTGCCCGTTAATTAATACATATTATAAAGCAAAGTGTACGTTATGTGCGTGCTGCTAAAACGCAGAAATGAGTCCCGGTACGATCAAGGGAGTTATATGGTGTGGTAACCCTCTATCTCCCGTCCATGAAGAAGGTTCCCGTTTTTACCTGAAGGTCGTGCTTTTGAAGATATAAGGGCTGGTAGTTTCGCCCTCTAGAAATTTCTAGAACAGTCCAGAACATTCGAGAGTATTCGAGAGCATTCCACTTTATTGCAGAACATTCTGGAATGTTCGGGAACATCCCAGATCATTGTGAAACATTATATTATATTCTTCTTATAAATATACCTCTTATATTTTAAAGTTAATCCTTTTATTCCCAGAACCACACAATCTCATATCAACTCCTTGAGCGAAACCGGGTACCCCAGCTAGTAACGAATATACCTTCCGGTAATTTGCATTAGTATAGCGAATAGTCTCGTACCAAATAATACAGGGTTACAGCCACTAACTAGTATAAGAACTTCGGGGACCGGGCTAGCCTATAACAGAACTATAGAGTTGCTGTTTGCCCGTTAATAACGAATATACCTCTCAGTAATTCGCGCTAGTATAGCGGATAGTACTGTATCAAAAAATACAGTGTTATCGCCACTAGCTGGTATAAAGGAAATGGATTTTATTTTGCAATCTCAGGACTCTTGATTCTATTGTTACCCGTAACTTTAAATAATCTTATTCACTCCGTGCGGCTTGGTTGTATAAGGGAGATCGTTGCTCGGTTACACGAAGATTAAAGGAAGTAAATTGAAAATAACTAGAACGTTAAAATACGTATATTAAGTTATTAACGAGTTGAGTTTAAGATACAATTACAATAATTGATTCTTAAATTAAACTATTAAAATTAAACTGTTAACCGAAAGTCACGCGTCGGATCGCGGGGGTTTCCAAGTCTCGTAGACTTGAAAATTCACCTGTCTGACTGACAGCGTAACGTTCTATGAAAGAAATGACCCGCCGAGGAAGAAAAGTGTCTCGTTTATATAGGGCTCTGTTTCGAGAAGGATTTGGAAAAATGAGTGGAGGTGGTAGGACTCTGGCAGGGATATAAGGGAACCAAGGACATATGGAAGACATCTGGCCAAAGTGTAAAGTGTCATGGTTTGTATAAGTCTGGATAAGTGGAAAGTAGCCCTGTAGAGCGAAGAACACTTGTTTTAAACCTTTCGTTTTTCAAAAGCGGCTGACAGGCATCAGATGAAGAATTCTTTAAAATTCTCAGGGTCGGATGTAACATCCCCATCGATGCAAGGGCGTAGAACAATCCCTGAACATTATGACAAATAATTTTGAGACACCTTGTACATGATTCTTTACGCAGTGTAATATGTAGTTATCTGTAGTTGGAAAACATTCTATATCTACTTTATTCTTTTTAGCTAAGTAACACTGCTCATTGGCAAATTTGTTATCATAGATTGATAAAGGAAACATACCGCACACCTGCGACTCTGGGCTTAGATTATGAAATCGGAATACCGTATATATGTATATGGTAGTAGCAGCGAGCATAATATGATATTAATACCATATGTTATTTAATTATTCTAATAATTAATGATCGTATAATTATGTAGTAGATTTCTTACCTTTTTTGCCAGGATATGCGTGACGTTTCAGTCTGTCGTAAAGATCGTCCTTCGTACCATAAATACTTGCATTCGAACGAGCAAGGCTATTCATTTTACCTCCATTGTGTAGGCTCTCTGAAATGTGAAAGAAGACATTTCAAATTTGAAGTAAAAGTTTTGGAAATTTTCATTAATACTTTAATACTTCTTTGTTAATAACCTTTCATGTACGTCTCATTGTAAAAATTAGGCATCTCCCAACCATCCTCCTCATCGTCGTAATAATGAGCATAAGTACTGTGGTGAGACGGTGCAATCGACTCAGCATAAGGTGTAGGAGCACCATAATAGAAGTTTACTTGCGAACCATTCTGATCAGTTGCTGGAGTGAGCATTTTCTTGGGTTCCTTCTTTCTCGAGGCTCTGTAAACGTTCAAATTTATTAACTTCATGTTGAATTCTTCATTAACAATATACAATTACATATATAGAATAAATTTAAAAAAGATTCTCCGTTTTAGGAATTGGTAGATTAAAGACAAGATTCTCTGCAGTGCATGGGAAAGTCACATAAACATTCATATAATCGTTTCTGGGTGGTTAGCGTAAAATTTATCCTTAAGGGTTCCCCACAAAAAAAATCCGACGGGGTCAAATCATCACCCAGAGGTTTTGGATCGCCAAATAAATAATTATCTGTTAATATTCAAAAATATTTCCGTTCGCAAAGGGCTAATTATGAGGCAGAGCAGTTAACTTCAGTATTTAATAATAAGAAATCTCTGAATCATAGTAATCTCTATCGATTATTCGCATAGTATAATATTTTTTCATAATGTGAAAAAAAAGATTGGTACTCACCTAACACAGATCATCCAGACCAAAAGAACGACAAAAATAATGAGAATCACACCACCCGCTATACCACCGGTGATATAGAAAAATTCAGATTTTTCTGTACACCGTTTGCCCGTGAAACTGCCACTACATCTGCACGATGGTTGTCCCCTCGAGTCCTTCGAGCAAGTTCCCTCGTTGTCACAATAACCCATACAAACATCAGTACATTCTGTACCTGTTCCATTATATCCCGGTTTACATTCGCACTTGAAGTCACTCGTTTCCGGTATTAATAAACAGTATGCATTCGCATCGCAATGCATTTCTTCGTCGCTCGTTTCACAGGGGTTTGTGCACTCTGCCTTCTTCGTCTATGTGCAATAAAACACGCAGTTAGAATAGTAATAGAAATACAGCTAACAATAGTCGAAGATAAAACATCTTTCTGTCATGACAAGTATTATATGAGTCGCCAAATTGTCAAATCGATTAACTTTGTAACATCAAAAGTGGAGAAACGTGATGAAATACTTTACAGTCATCTTCAAAATTCCTTGAAAAATATAAATGCAAATAAATATAGTCGAATGTATAATCATGTGTACCTTTCCTCTACCGAAGTATAAAACAAATAAGATGGAATAGCCTTGGAATTAATTACATTAACTTCAGAATTTAATTATTTAATTTTCGATGGCCAAACAAATATCGTAACAGTATTAATCATTATTATTACGGAGATTTATTCTAAACATAAAAAGTTGAAATTCAACGAAGTATTTTGAGATTTAAATTTGAAAAAATTCAGAAATTGGAGTTATTCAATTTGGCCTGGTAATGGCTCAATTGGTACATGTTACGCCAACTGATAGAGTAATTTCTTGCTCGTGGGAGATTCCTTTCTTAATGTAATATTCATTGAGCTTATCCTCATTTAATAGTATTAATCGTTATTATTACGAAAATTTATTCGAAACATAAAAAGTTAAAATTCAATGAAGTGTTTCAAGGCTTAAATTTAAAAAGTTTAAAAAGTAGAGTTACTGGAAGGATCCACAAAGAAGTCACTCCGTATGAGGTACGGGGTAAGGGGCGACTGTCCTCGTACAGTCTCTTGTATATTCTTATTTCGTTTTTAAGTGCTTTTTCGGTTAGTGACGCATTAGAATCGAAAGTGCGTGAGGACGAGAGACGTCTCCTACCCGTCTGGCGAATCAAAGCAAACCTCTTACCAAGTGACTTCTTAAATTCCGCCAGTAATTAACCCTTAACGGTCGTAAGTCACCTCTCACGTGACAACAGTACTTTTGCGAGGCGGTCGCATGTCACGTGGGAGATGACAGGTTGAACTCTGACGAAATTCGCTGTCCATAAAATTCGGCGCGATTGTCTTGTCAATTAAGCATCAGCAACGGAGCAATTAATATCTCCAGTGACATTTCAATACCTTCTGTAGTATCTCTCTAATATATTAAACCAAAAAAATGAATGAAAAAATTTCATTAGAATAAGAAATGTAACAGTTTATTTCTGTGAAACGTGCAAGAAAAAGCTATTCCTTCATGTTGGATGTTGTTTCAAAACATATTGTTCATTAAAAAATTACAAAGCATTATTTGAAACTAAATTATTTATAATGCTCCCTCAAAAAATAAATAATTTCCATAAAAACTGTTACTCTTATAATACTAAAAATTTGTCGGTTATTTACCGAAACCAACTACAATCTAGTGGAAATCAGGTATAGAAAGCTAGCGACCGATAAGGGTTAATTTGGTCTATGAACGGCTCATATGTCTCACCTCCTATCATATTCGGTGAAAATTCAAGTATACTCACAGCTGCCGAACCTTTGGTGCTAGTATTTGGTGGACACGGTATACAGAACGTTTGCTGAGGTTCCGATTGATAAGTACCCTTCTTGCATTCCATGCACTCGTTGAGTGTTCCATTCAGATAAGTTCCGGGTTCACAAACCGGAAGAGAACATTCTTCGATAGCTGCAGATCCCATGTTAGGTGTTGTTCTACCGACAGGACATGCCTGGCAAGCAGCTTGAACCCCTTGTGTTCGATAACTTCCACGTGGACAAGGTTCACATTTTCCTTCGACAGCTAATTGTTGTCCGGATCCACACTCGTCTCTGCATTCTTCTCGGGACACGGCTTCTGCGGTTCTTGTTGTTTTACCAAGGCCACACAGCAAACACGAGAAGCTACCCTCGTTAGGTTGATAAAAACCGTGTCCACAGCTTCGACAGAGACCAGCTGTATCGTCATAGTATTTACCAGCTGGACAACGTTCTTTACAATCAGCTGCACTCCTTGCGCCAGGTCCGACTGTTACACTGGGACGTCCAGCTATTATAGGACAGGAACTGCATTTCAATTGTCCTGATTCACTTTGATAAGTCCCTATTGGACAGGAGACACATTGCTTTGTTTCTTCGTCATAGAAAGTTCCCACGGCGCAAGGTACTGGAAGTAATATACGAATTAATTAGACGTGCATTATAATAGTTGATAAATGGGACTTGAGTTATTAACGGTAATTATACCGACATTTTATAGATAATTGTTCTGAACACTAGATTTGCAGGTGTGAAATCTATTACACTCCAATATATCGAATAAAAATTATTGAAAATTTGGGATCAAGCGGCAACGATTATAATTCATTAAGTAAGAATTATATTATAAAATATACGTGAAATATCTACTGTACAGCTTTTCTTTAAGTTTGGAAAATGTTTATAAAACAAGTACAAACCCGTTAACACGTTCCGTGCCGCGTGGGACGTATACGACCCCTACTAAAATTTCCGTTTAGGCCGTTTGCTTTTCTCATTGCAAAATGAAGAATTTTTTGTGAAAAATATATTGTAGAGTCAAATATAGGCATCTTAATGTCATGTGTATTGCAAACAAATTTATGTAATTATAAAAGTGCACATAGTATACGGCTCACGCGGCCAGAACAGAAAATCTTTAAAAAACGATCCGGCGCGGAGCGTGTTAATTTGACGGCTTTCGTAAATCTAATGTTCATATAGGAGATTCTACGATCGGTTATTAAATAAATACGATTTTTAAAATTTTATCGAGCGCGGACTTTTTCTATAGGGTGGGCCATCTAACTTTTGGAATTTGAATCGGTTATAAAAAAATACTAATGAATATTTTTTCAAAATTATGAGTTTATTAGAAAGATTAGACATTTTCGTTTAAGAATGAAACACATCATTCAAATGACTGCCACGGCTGGCTTGACAGTACCCCATCCGATCAACCCCATTTCTTAGTACATTATCGATTGTTTGGGCTCCAATCGCATGAATGGCAACTTCGATTTCGTGTTTCAAGGCATCAATCCTCTCTGGGTGGTGATTTGACCCCGTTGGATTTTTTTTGTGGGGAACCCTTAAGGATAAGTTTTACGCTAACCACCCAGAGACGATTGATGCCGTGAAACACGAAATCGAAGTTGCCATTCATGCGGTTGGAGCCCAAACAATCGAAAATATACTGAAAAATTGGGTTGGTCGGATCGGGTACTGTCAAGCCAGCCATGGCAGTCATTTGAGTTTCATTCTTAACCCATTCGAGACCGTGCATTTTTTTGGAGACTATCTAGAAATACAACTTTACAACTTTTCGCTTTATATTTACCACTTTTTGTATTTCTAATGATTGTGGCTTTGGGTCACCTACAGTATTTACGAACTTGAACCAAATACCAAATGTAATGTTTACACATTTGCAAGATACCTTTCATTTTAAGCTAGTCTTATTTCGAGGGCTGTTTATTCTATAATGACCGATAATTGCAATTCAAGATCATTGCACACACGGTGTGCAGGCGGTTTTTTTGGCTCGGAAATGCATTGCACACACGGTGTGCAATTGGTCTCGAATGGGTTAAATGAAAATGTCTAATCTTTCTAATAAACTCATAATTTTGAAAAAATATTAATTAGTTTTTTTACAGCCGATTCAAATTCCAAAAGTTAAATGGCCGACTCTTTACAAGTAATATATTTTTCATATAATATTTATATCGTCTTGACCTCACTAATCGTGAATCCGCGCTTCTTTATTAATTATAGCCCTTCAAATCTACTTACCACAATCAGGTGCCATAACAACTTGTCCCACTGGGCAAGCATAATCAGATTCAAGAATCAGTGATGCCGGATCGGGTACAGTATTCGGTAGAATATCGTGAACGTCAAATTGATCTTCTTCAAGAATTAATTTCTCCAATAATGATTGAACACTTGATCGTTCGTTTGAGTTGGCATTCAAAATCGGATCGCTATAAAACATAATTGATTATTAAACATTTATGACACGATATGTTGTAACTATTAGCAGTAGGAAAGATAAGAGATGCGCAAATATATACAGCCGTTATCTTAAGGCGAGTGTAATCAGGCAGACTTTCCATTGGATCCTCATCAGTAGCCTTGTGTGTTGTTGGTTAAATCGCTAAAACGCACCCCTATGGATACCTAATTAATGCTTCTATGCTATTTGAAGTGTTTTATAATTCTGATATGCTAATTGTTAATCGTTATATACATTTTAATGTAATTATTATTTTTAATCATCCAAAAGGTCATTTTAATTTACTCAGCGTTTCTTTCTTTACGAACTGGAGTTTCGTAAATCTGATTAAAATGTGGGAAAATATGAATATTTATAATAATTTCTAAGTTTGATTACTTAAATGCTTAGATCTTTCAAGAAATATGACAGAGATCGTGTTTCGTATATTACATTATTCTTTGTTTTATAATTGAATCATTCAAAATAGGTAATAGCGTTTATTTATGTGTACTGACAACAGTTAGTAACGACGTGCATAGTAAGTGTTTATTCCCCTGTCAATTATGCCATCCACTAGCCGAGTTGCCAAATATATGATTGATATGATCTAACAGAATTTTCCACTTTAGGGGCTACATGTTTTTTTATATGAAATCTTTCTTTTTCTATGATTAACTATCGACATCTTTCCTTCCTTTCCACTACCATATTAACCCATTCTGATACGATTTAAACGTGAAAAATTCTGCACAAAATAAGTTAACTACACAATATGGTTAACGAAATTAATTATCATCATATTTAACAGAAACTTCAGTCACATGACGAGTATAGCCCGTCATTGAACGGTACTGCATGGAAAACCGATGACGAATTAGACCCGTCATTTTGTCGAAAGGGGTTAATGATTATTTGTATGTTAGTTTTATATTTTTAGCATTGGTAATTTCTCCGAGTTTTAAACAGAATTTCGATTGAACATTCTTGTTTATTCCTGTAGCCACAATAAATCCACAAACATTTTGGTGGACTTGTAGAGCTTACAAAAACGATATAATAACGAGGGATAGAAAGAAATGGACGATAGTACAAGAAAAATGATAGATTTCATGGATCTGAATAATATCTCGAATAGTTTTGTTCGCGTTTAGTGTGCTGTTAATTACAAAAATGTTTCTCTGTTCCTTTCACCGTTAAGTCCTATGGCATTTTATGAATATGAAATAAAATACATTGTTCATGAAGCATGAAGTTAGAAATATTAAGCAACAGCTTATTAAAATCAACCCTGCACTAACTCTTATGTTTTCTGTACACGGAGAAAATTTGTCGTTACTTGCAATTTTTTACATTCGAGTAAAAAGTATATATTTAAAAAAGGTAGATCTGTATGAAGTATATATGTGCTGGTAATTATGTCAGTAGTCCAAGTAATTTATTCTTTAATAAATAAATTAATTGGATAATAATCAATTGTGACAAACGATACGAAAATCACAAAATTACAAGCATTTCAATAAAATAATTCTGATTTTAATATTCGTTACTATAACTCGATGTAACTTCTGACATTGATCATTTTCATAATCACCTGCATCTATATCACTAAAACGATGAATCACTATTAAGATATCATATTAAATAGTCAATTTAATAATACTAACAATGTGTTTTCTTTTCTCCGTGTCTCATTCATGCACCATAATTCAAATTTCAAATTTTCGTCACAAAAGGCATGATTAAAGTATGTTTCTAGAATGCTAGTTCGTTATTAGAAGTAATGTCAGTCGAATCACCAGGGTACCGAATGGCGAGGACATATGTATGACAAATGACATGTTTCACACATAGCATGAATCGAGCTATCCTTACTTTATAGCCGGGAACGAGATCTTCACCTCGTAGGTATCGCTGCCTTGCCGCGCTTGTCTTGTTCTATGGTATAACACAACAAATGCTCAGTGCTATGTTACTTTTCGAAAGCCTAGTTAAATCTGAACTGCGGGTAATACACTCATGGCACCACTAACTAATCTAACTTGGCAATAGTAACTGTAAGTTGTCCTCGTTAAGAGGCAAAAAGCAAGCGAAAAATTGTAACTTTATTTCTATAAAATAACAAAATATGTAGGTATCGAAACGTGATGCTATGAATAGGGAATAAAGGAGTATTGATTTAATTGTTGTCTGTGCAGAGACATAAAAGAAACGATAGTTTAACAATAGGAAGTAACAACGATAAGAATAATAAATTGCGATGAATTGTCTGCAACGATTTGAAAGTGAGATAATAATATTTAATAATGACTAGAACAGAGGAGGATTAAAAATGTATTTAGGTGAAACTTACGGTTCTGCTGGTACTACTGCTGAAACTATGAATGTTCCACCATCTTCTTCATTTGCTTCTCTTGTTATACGTACGTGATGATCACATTGAACATCGATGTTCAAGTCCTTGCATTCACGAGTTCCTATAAATAAGTTATAGATGTGTTTTTACATAAGATTAAATATTAAATATTTAGATGACATGTTATTTTATTACCTTCGAAGGAATAAGAACAGAAATTCCAGTCTCTGTTCAATGCATTTACGGCATTTCGAACCTTTTGTTTAAGCACACCTTGTCCAGCTTCGTTGCATAGAACTGAAGTCGGGAAGTTCATTTTGATTCTGAAGACACGTTGTGCTGGTGTAGCGGCTAAAATGAAAGAGAAGTTAAAATTTATCGAATAGAAAATTAATTACGCGTTATCATTTTAAGAACTCATAAAATAGCAATGATTGGAACATAATTGAACAAAAACTGAAGATAGTTATAGCTTATTCACAGTATGAAGTCATTTGGTACAGATCGACCCAAGTAACTTGGCATCTGGGAGGATGACCTGTTTCGGCAGAGTCTTATTCGCCAGGCGTCAAGGGTAAATGCCTCTTGTCACACATATACAAAGGCACTTGACATTCTTCCTCGCAATTCGTTAAAAGAGCTACACATACAAATCGAACTAAAAGACGAAGAGAGAGAACGTTGCAGATCGGAACAAGGGAGATAATGCGATTTGGGTAGCGACAGTGAGGACATCGGCGTAGGCACCAGATGTCTAACATTTTTATAGTAAAAACAGGATAAATTCCGACAGAATTACCCCCACCACGTGGGGAGATTCTCCTTGACGAAACAGAACGCGCAATGAGAAAACACCATACAGTGTAACACGTCGCGTATCGTCAAGGATAATCCCCCATGTGGAGGGGGTATAAATTTCTCGCTCCTTCAGCCAAACTGGTAAGAATATTTGAGTGCTACGACTTTGTCGAGTGCTTCCTTTAAGAGGCTGAGCGAGTGCATTCCAAAAAACAAAATGGTGCGAATAGGCGGTCGAAAGCGAGAAGTTCCGCCGCCGTGATGCCAACTTACGTGGGTCGATCTGTATTAGATGCGGATTAAGAGCAGACTGTCCTTGCATTACCTATTCTCATTATATCTGTTCTTGAAACCTGAACTCGGTGAATGACAACCGAAAACTAAACACTTATTTCGCCATTAAGTGCTTTTTCGACAAGTCACCAATTAGAATCAAAAATGCGTAAAGAAGGGGGACGTTTCTATCCGTCAGGCCAATCGAAGCAAACAACTTATCAAGTGACTTTTTTTGGTGGGAAAATTATATAAAAGACACGGTCACTTTCAGGGGTGCGCGATCCATATTCTTGAGGATATAACCGGTCAGTGGAAGAGGACATTTGTGCCCGAAAGACTCTCCCTTTTTTAGAAGAGTCGGCCATTTATCAACATTCAAAGGAGTCACGAATCAATTATCGACAATCTAAACCGCAGTCACACCTTCAAACCAGTCACTATACCGTTAAGTTTGCTATAGTTTTAGATCATCTGCAGTTTGTTAAAGTTCTAAAAAACTGAAACGGACTGGCTTAATCTAATCAACCAATCTATAGATGGCCAAGATTGTGAAGTCGCTTAGCTTGAAGTATGGCATAGGACGAGTCTATCCTCGCACCGCTTAACACATTCACGACGGGGCCTGAATTTAGTGTTCCGACTATTGGGCGGTTGTGTTTTTAGTATTTTCTCCTATCCGGCGGCGTAGTAATGCAAAAAAGGTGTTGATTTGTTTGAACAAATGTCATCTTATTATAGCTACTTATGAAAAACATTCCAATATAATATTATACTATATTATATAAAGATGTAAATAAATTTACGAATTACAGTAATTAGTTCTTTAAATGCGCCAGCACAGGCGACTTATCCTGCCTGACGTGACAAACATTAATTGCACCACCGGTGGGTCAACCTGTCGTAAATGTGTTAACCCCATCATATCGGCCCTTAAAACCTGTACTCGGCGAATGTCAACGGAAAACTAAACTCTTACTTTATCGTTAACTACTTTTTCGGCCAGTCACGCATTAGAATCGAAAATACGTAAGGAGGGGGGATGTCTCTATCTGACGGATGGATCAGAGTAAATCACTTATCAAGTGACTTCTTTCGGTACACAAACGATATCTTACTTGTACACGCAGGATAAACCAAAGGAAGAGACGGGTCGTTAGTAGGTCTCCAAAATCCTTCCGCACCACAGGTATAGAATTTGGGCACTTCCTGAGAGAACCTCAATCCAGGATTGCAAAAGATTTCACAAACCTTAAACTGTCCACCCGAACCCCATCCTTTACACTGCTGTGTGCCTCCAATTGGATCGGTCAATTCCGGACAAAAATCAGCTAAAATAAAATAAATATGAAATCGTAATTCACTTGGATTGTGATACAAACACATCTCTCTTTCCAATTATATTATTTTTAATAAAAAAATAAATAAAATTTTATAATTATTTAAAGTAGCTTACACAGTACGTAAACCTTGAAGTTACAACTGGCAGAATTTCCAGCTTGATCATAAGCCACGTAGCTGATATCGTATGTTCCCCATAACAATGTCTGTCCTGATCTATGACCATTCTTTTCTTGCACTTTTGTAATACCAACGTTGTCACTGAAACGTGGTTCGTCCCATGTAACAATAGACGATCCGTTTTTAGCAATAACCCAAAGATCTCCAGGACAATGTTCTAGTTTCGGTGGAATCTTGTCGGCTTCTAATTGTTGACATTTATTGCCTCCATATCCAGGTGGACAAACTCTTTGTCCACAATGCGATGGTACTACCCTTTCAACACCTCCAACTGTATCGTCATATCCTGCCCAAGTTAGGACTAAACCTTGATAAAGGACAGGTTCGGTACGACAGTCACGCACTTGCTTTTGTATTTCGTTCGTTACGTGTAAAGCTCTACTCCAAACTTGAACCTTAGTCAAATGACCTTGGAAACCGGATTCAGTGTAACCTTTCGTGTTTTCACTCTGCGGTTTTCCTAGGACTGCCCAAGCACTGAAATAATTTTTTTTTTCATTTAAAGTATTATTTCAAATAGGAAGAGATATTTATTAAGAAAACTAATAAAAGTTCTCTTACTAAGCTGGTAGAGCTCTGCCACTACCGTATCCTTCAGTTTTACTTGCGATTAATCCTTCCGTGATTAAAACTAGTTCACCCCCATTTTCACCATTCCATGCCACGGCAACGTGATGCCATTGTCCATCGTTGATCGTTGCATATTCTCTGAATGGCAAGTATACATCTTGCAAATCGTGGAAGAGTGATACTTGAACACCGTTGCTGTGCGCTTGAACCATGAGTCGACGATTCGTTGGAACGTGAGGAGAGCTAAATACAAAATGAGGTATAAAAAATGTAATTGAAATTGTTAACTATAAGTGTATAAATGACCATGAATCGATAGTGAAGCATACCTCACGCCATATAATGTGAAGAATATACCAGCTTCATCTTTTTGTGTGAACTGTACCCACATAGCTACTGTTAAACTCTTTCGTCCACCAGTGAAGAATGGAATTACTTGTGCTGCACTGCTACGTCCTGGATCACTGAAGTACAAGTCGTAGTCCACTTGAATCGCTGAAGAAATATTAAATATTTCATATTTTTATGTTGCTTATTTCAGCGTCGTATAGTTAATTAATTTCAGTAAATTTCATAAATTTTGTTTTAGAAATGTAATTTACATTATTATGTTACAAGTGAGAAACACCTGTTATTTCTTAAACACTTACATTTTCTGCAATCGTCACCAGTTAAGTTGAATGGACATTGACAGAAGAATTTACCAGTCAGATCGATACATGTTGCAGATGGTGGGCATGAATTCTCTTTGCAATCAATTATGTCATCTTCACAAGTTTTGCCTGATATGATGAAATATGTAATATTAGAACAAGTTCCTTCAAGTGTTTGAAATAGAAATTTTGCTATCAGAAGTATTATTCCTGCGCGCCTGAGAAGCAACTTTTTGGCGACACGTTTATTTGTATCACACTTCATTGAATTTAAAAACGGTGACAATAATTTAGATGCGTGAATAGATTCCTCAGCTTTTTATTTACAATCTCAAAAAATGTAAACTCTAATTGCGCGTCTGCAAAAGGAAAAAGCTCTTCTCGTTAAAACCTCATAGACCCATCTTCTGTTAAATAATATCTCTGTCGGTGTAATTTCTCCTGTGTTGCGCGATAAAAGAGAAACTGATTCGTCACATAAGCAAGTCTAGCATATCAAAATGTTATACATTTCTGTCGTGTCCTGCAATTATGGGCGCCAAAAGGGGCACCCATGCGTTCACGGCCCTGACGGCCGCGGCGGAGTGGTAGGGAGCGGTCCTCGCGGAAGCGCGCGTTTTGCTCTCTCGCCGTGCGAACTTACGTGTAATCACTGGACAATAAAACTCTTGTAATTGTGAATCGCTTTCCTTCTTTCCACTACATACATAACAAGTGGCGACGAGGATATCTACGAATTACACGTGTTACATACATACAATATGAGTAAAACTCAGCAAACGGTGCATACAACGGCGTTCTCAGTTGAGCCGTTTGACGCGGCAAAAACTACTTTTGAACGTTGGGTCAGGAGATTGGAAAGTTCGTTCGACATCTTCTACATATCCGAAGACAAGAAGCAACCTTTCCTTCTACACTACATGGGGCTAGAGGCTTACAACCTCCTCTGCGACAAATTGGCACCAGAAATACCAGAGGGAAAACCATATCAGGAACTAATTACAACATTGAAGGAACATTACGACCCTACACCTTTAGAAATCGCTGAGATTTTTCGATTCCTTCAACGGAGACAGCACGAGGGCGAGTCGATTCAAGACTACATGGTGGCATTACGGAAACTAGCTCTACACTGCAACTTTGGTAATTATTTAAACAAGGCACTGCGGAATCAATTTGTTTTTGGATTGTGTTCAGAAAAAACACAGAGCCGACTCCTGGAAATGAAGGATCTCACCCTGGAACGGGCAGTGGAAGTAGCCATCGGCATGGAAACCTCTGCGAGAGACGCTGCGCAGCTGCATCGTTCGAATACCGCATACGTAGGTAACATCACGCATACGAAAAACGAGAAACCTAGGCGTCAGTACAAGCCGCGAGTCGATGGCCAGAATCAAAGGCCACAAATTAAATACAAAGAAAAGGCCGAGGTTAGTACGAAAACGAATAAATGTTACCGTTGCGGAGCGACAAATCATTTGGCGAATAAATGCGACAAAAAACAGATGGTTTGTGATTACTGTAAAGTAAAGGGTCACCTCCGGAAAGTCTGTATACGCGAAGCGCGAGAAAGAGACGCGACTAATACAATCGAGGAATTGTTACACGTAGAATCCGAGCAAACGAATAATCGGCAAAAATATTATGCGCGTGTAAAAATTAACGGAAAAGAAATCAAAATGGAAATTGATAGCGGTGCATCTGTTTCTATTATGAATTCGAATCAATTTAATCAGCTTTTTTGCGGATACAAATTATATAAAACGAATATACGATTATTATCCTATTGTAAATTGCAATTACGGGTTTTAGGATATGTAAAAGTAAACGTCTCATACGGAGACCGTACATTGCCGCTTAACCTTTACATTGTTGCCAGCGATCGCGAAGCGTTGTTAGGTCGAGAGTGGATCCGGCCGTTGGGAGTCGCGCTGAAGGACGAGGAGGTTACGAGCGTTGAAGCGAAAGAAAACATACACACAGCCGAATTAAGGGTCATATTGGATAAGTACAAACAGATATTTAAAACGGATTTAGGAAAAATAACGGGTATGCAAGCGAGATTAACGATGAAAGAAAATGCAGTTCCGGTTTTCCTTAAAGCACGAAGAGTGCCTTTTGCCTTAAAACCAAAAATAGAGGAGGCAATTCGTGTTTTAGAGGAGGAGGGGGCGATCGAGAAAGTACAAAACTCGAAATGGGCTACACCAATCGTCCCAGTTTTAAAAGCCAATGGGAAAATTCGTATTTGCGGGGATTTTAAGTCTACGGTTAATCCAAATTTAGTGGTGGACGAACATCCGTTACCGTCCGTTGAAGAATTGTTTTCTCATATGAACGGAGGCAAACTATTTTCAAAATTGGACTTAAATCAGGCTTATTTGCAGCTCGAAGTGCGTGCAGAAGACAGGGACTACCTTACACTGAACACACACAAAGGCTTGTACCGACCGACGAGACTAATGTACGGAATCGCTAGTGCGCCTGCGATCTGGCAACGCGAAATCGAGAGAATTCTGAGCGGAATTGCAGGTATATCCGTTTTCTTAGATGACATTAAGATCAGCGCATCAGATACAAAAACACATTTAGATAGGCTTGAAAAAGTGCTACAAAGATTGACCGATCACAATATTCGTGTTAATTTGGACAAATGTAAATTCATGCAAAATCAAATCGAATATTGTGGTTATGTTATCGACCAACATGGATTACATAAATCAAAGAGGAAGGTAGATGCTATTCAAAACGCACCGCAACCCAAAAATATTACAGAATTACGAGCTTTTATCGGGTTAGTAAATTACTATGGTCGTTTTCTTAAAAATCTCAGTAGTATCCTCCGTCCGCTGTACAATTTGCTAAAAAAAGACACTGCATTCGAATGGAATTTAGATTGCGAAAAAGCTTTTGAAACGATTAAATGCAGAATACAATCGGAAGAAGTACTTGTACATTACAACCCTAAATTACCATTAATTTTAGCAACGGATGCAAGTCAATACGCGGTAGGAGCGGTACTTTCTCACATAATGCCCGACGGTACGGAAAGACCAATTCAATTCGCATCACAAACACTTACAAAAACCCAATCGAAGTATTCACAAATAGATAAAGAAGCTTACGGAATTATCTTTGGTGTCAGGAAATTTTACTATTATTTGTATGGTAGGTCTTTTACATTGTACACAGATCATAAACCGTTAACACAAATATTCTCTCCTTCGAGGGGCCTTCCATTTTTCTCGGCATCAAGGATGCAACATTACGCTATTTTCCTACAGGCTTTTACATTTAACATTAAATATAAGAAGACGGATTTACATGCAAATGCCGATGCGTTGTCGCGATTACCCCTACCGGTAACAAGCGAGGCGATGTACGACGAATCAGATGTTTTCGAGATAAGCCAGATCGAGACGTTACCGATTACGATGACGGAACTACAAGTAGAGACAAAAAAAGATTCCCAATTCAAAAAATTATACGACGGGTTAAGGCACGGAAAAATTGTACAAAAACAGGATAGATTTATGATAAACCAGGAAGAATTTACGTTACAAAATGAGTGCATCTTTCGCGGCAATAGAATTTTAATTCCCAAAGTTTTTAGGAAAGCGATATTACGAGAATTACATTTGGCTCACTTAGGAATAGTTAAAATGAAAGCGTTAGCACGCAGTTACATTTGGTGGCCAGGTATTGCGGATCAGATCGAAGAAATTGCGAGAAACTGCAGGGCATGTAACGAAAATAGGAACGATCCCCCTAAAGTTAATCATCATTGGCAAGAAGCAGTAGCACCCTTCGAGAGAGTACATGTAGATTATGCGGGGCCAATTATGGGCCATTATTTCTTCATCCTTATAGACGCATACTCCAAATGGCCGGAAATCCACAGAGTCAAAAATATGACAACAGAAACGACAATTACATTGTGTAGGAAAATTTTTGCGGCTTTTGGCATTCCCTTAGTTTTAGTGAGCGACAATGGCACACAATTTACATCGTACGAGTTCAAACACTTTCTTAAACAAAATGGTATTGTACATAAATTAACAGCGCCGTATCACCCCGCTACGAACGGATTAGCAGAAAGAAATGTCCAAAGTCTCAAACAAGCGTTAAAGACATTAAAAAGCGAACCGACAGACTACGAAAAACAACTACAATGCTTTCTGTTACAATATCGCCGCGCACCGCATTGTACAACAAAGATTTCGCCAGCAGAATTAATGCTTGGCAGAAAACTAAGGTCCAGATTAGATTTACTACGAACAAATCTACATACGGAAGTAGAGTTTCAAAAAGAAACAAAGGGCCGAACATTTTGCGAAGGGGAGAGAGTGGCGGTGCGAAACTACTGTAATAAAACAAAATGGAGTTTCGGAATTATTAAGAAACGGTTAGGTATTTTACATTATATAATCACACTAGACGATAATAGAGAATGGAAACGGCATGTAAACCAAATCCGGAGAATAGGGCAAGATACACCGAACGAGCGTCGTGAGCTGCCATACAACGAATATAACACCGACGCGGATTTGCAAACAGCGAATACAAATGAAAATGTAGAGGCATCGAACAGTACAATCACATTCCCCAGGCGTTCGACACGAACTAGGAAGGTACCAATACGATTAGGGATCAATGACTAAGGAAGAAATCCTTGACAAAGGGAAGAGTGTCGTGTCCTGCAATTATGGGCGCCAAAAGGGGCACCCATGCGTTCACGGCCCTGACGGCCGCGGCGGAGTGGTAGGGAGCGGTCCTCGCGGAAGCGCGCGTTTTGCTCTCTCGCCGTGCGAACTTACGTGTAATCACTGGACAATAAAACTCTTGTAATTGTGAATCGCTTTCCTTCTTTCCACTACATACATAACAATTTCTATGGTAACATGTATTTAGAATGACTTTGCATTAGCCTAAAGTCATTTACTAAATAAATAGCAAAATGATCTGGATTTCGTAATTCGCTGCACCGAAAAAATTATCAACCGAAGTGTAATACTCGTATCACTAAAGATAGATATAAATATTGACTTAAATATACTGATTAGAAAACTAGTTTCTTGTAGTTCATTTTTCTTATTGTTCACCTGTATATCCTGGTGGGCAAATGCAAGTAAATCCAAGACCCTCATCAACACACGTAGCTCCATTTTTACAAGCACCAGCTTGGCAAGCATCATATTCGTATTGACATCCAATTCCTGTGTAGTCATCGGGACATGTGCAATTGAGTCCTGATCCAAAGTCTTGGCAGCGACCATTGTGCATGCATGGATTACCAATGCATCGTTCCGGTGCAGTTTCACATTGTTTTCCATCCGTTCCAGAGGGACATCTATTATATAAAATTTAGTTTTAAATTTTGATACAGTTTAACACTAGATCTACCAATGTTTAATTGTTACGAATTATTGTAACGAAATTGCCTCCCGTATATTTGATATCGGTTACGAGAACGATAACAACGAGTTGCAAATGTTAATAATGATTTATTGTCAACAGAGTTGTCTTTCAGCTAGAAGTTGGGACCTGATTCACTTCAGCAGAAATGATGAAACTACCTAAATATCAGTGGCGTTCAACGTGTTAAATGAGTTCCTTCAAAAAAGGATGATCAACCGGCAAAGAAGATGATCGGTTACATAATTTGTGTATTCTGAGATACACGTGAAATTTCTACTACACACTTTTTCTATAAATTTCAAAACTGTTAATAAAACTATAAGAATCCGTCAGTTTGACAGGCTCCGTAAATCTAGTGTTAAACAAATAAAATATCATCGGAGAAGCAAATGTATTGTCAATAATTATTCGCAAATAACTCTACTTAGACACGAAATACTTACACGCAGAAGTAATCCATAAATAAGTCAACACACGCCGCATCATTCTGGCAAGGATGATTCTGACACATTCCGACGTCAATCTCACAATGTACCCCATTCCATCCCTCTGGACATATGCATTTAAATCCGCCGACCTCGTCTCTGCACGTTGCACCGTTCAAGCAAGGATTAGAAATACAGTCGTCAATGTTAATCTCACACGATGCACCGGTGTAGCCTTCGCGACAATGACACACGAACGTATTGTCAAGGTCAACGCAACGATCGGTTCCTACAGGATTGCATGGATCGCTCAAGCATTCATCGAGTTCTGCTTCACATTGTAGTCCAACGAAACCTGGTCGACATTTGCAAACGAATCCGTCTAATTGATCCAAGCAAGTTCCTCCATTTTGACACGGTTCGGATGCACAGTCATCGATAGTGTGTTGACATTGTTTTCCTGTATAACCGGGTTCGCATGTGCACGTATATCCGTCAGTTTGATCGATACATTGACCATTGTTTTTACATGGTTTGGTAGAACATTCATTAATGTTTACTTCGCAAGCTGCACCAGTCCATCCGGGATGGCAGATGCACTCATGACTGAATAGATTGTCAACGCATATTCCATTTAAGCAAGGATTTCCTGAACAAAGATCTATTTTCTCATGGCAACGCTTTCCGGTGAATCCTGGTGGACAATCACAGCTAAAGTCAGCTACGAGATCTGTACAGTTGGCTCCTAGAAGACACGGTTTCTCTGCACAATCATCGCTGTTGATTTCACAGCTTTGTCCTTCCCAACCTGGTAGGCAGTCGCATTTGTAACGACCTTGTTGCAGAGCCACACAGGTTGCTCCGTTGTTGCAAGGATTGCCACTTGCTGTGCAAGGATTTATCTGTAAATTAAAGTACAATTTCAGTTATTAAGATGAATTGTTGAGTTCTTTGTGAAACCTTTAAAAAACCGTGTTTCGATCAAGCATTCAAATTCATCAAATCTGTCACACTTGACTATATTGTAGGATTTCTTAATAACACGTTTAATGTTCATTATAAAAATTACAAATAAAAGTACTTGAAAGGATATAAAGTAGATTATAAGTAAAAATAAGAAGAAAGATTATGATGTATCACGTAGTATCTAAACAGTATTTAGCCACACAGGATTTGTCCACACAGGATTCTAGTCACTAATTGTAAGAATATAAAAACACTATATCCACAGAGGATTCCAACACAAAGTGCCTCGTTG
This sequence comes from Cerceris rybyensis, assembly GCA_910591515.1. Classification (NCBI taxonomy): domain Eukaryota; kingdom Metazoa; phylum Arthropoda; class Insecta; order Hymenoptera; family Crabronidae; genus Cerceris; species Cerceris rybyensis. The sequence goes on along the minus strand of OU342789.1, from coordinate 24,263,812 downwards.
GCCTCCCAAAAAACAACGTGCAATCGGCACTCATACATCTTATATAAAATAAATCTTCAGACATTCGCTTCCCACAATATTAAATAAGCAGTTCGAAAAAAGAAGGATCACACGGCAAAGAAAAAGATCAATCGCGAAATGTTTACTACTATACAGCTCCTCTACAAACTTGAGATACAATTATACACAAAAGAGGAACCCGTCAATTTAACGGTTTCCGTAGATCTAGTGTTAAACATACGTGTAAGATCTGTAAATTTCTAGGTATTTAACAGTTATCAGAGTTCAAAAAAAAGTAATGTGGTGAAAGGTCACCAAGGTCGTCCCTCGAAAATTGAGCAACTGGTTCAGAACGTACGGAGTCAATCCAAAATATATTGAATTTTTTTTTATATATCAGATATCAATCTTTGCCTACCGATAATACTAAATACGTAATAATAATAAACTCACAGTAATGTCGCAATCAACTCCCGTGTATCCAGATCGACATAGGCAGGTATAATTGCCAAAACCAGGCTCGTCCTTGCACATTGCTCTCTCAGGGCAAGTATCGTTCGAACAATCAGGTTTCTCCTCTTGACAATTAACTCCCGAGTATCCATTACCACATTGACATCTATAACCTTGGGGTAGATCTATACAAGTCGCACCATTATAACATGGTTGAGATGCACATTCATCTATATCAATTTCACAGCGTTTTCCAGAAAATCCGGCCGGACATAAGCAATGAACACCGTGGCCCATTGGTACGCATAAACCACCGTGTTGACAAACGCTATCGTTACATTGAATAGGTTTGCATTCTTCTCGTCCAACTGCACCTGGTCCATCGGTGTACATGTTTGTGGGACATTCAACACAGGTTGTTGCACCATGTTGAGGTTGATAGAAATCACTTGGACATTGAGCGCAAGGTGCAAGTCCTGTGTCCGAATACATTCCTGGAGAACACTTCGTTCTACAACGATCTCGACCTGGTGCCGATGGTTGATAGGTAAATGTACCAGCTGGACATGTTTGACAATCCTTGTAACCACCTATTGGTGGTTCCCCGGTGTAGCTATTCCTAGGACACTCCAGACAGGGTACCAGACCGGTAGGTGAATATGTACCGTACCCACAAACTGGAATACAATCGTCTATACTCTTTGAACCTTCCTCTCGAGTATATGTACCAAATGGACATCTTAAACAGGCGCCTTGACGATCGCTATTCTGATAAAATCCTTTCGGACAGGAGGTACATTGTTTTTGTTTCTCTCCGGCAAATGTACCAGCGGGACAATGTACTGTAAATAGAATTTAATGTTTTATAATGTACCTTTTTGGAAGTATCAGTTGTTGGATAATAGGGACGATGTGAAATTAAATAATACGTTGACTGCTATGGGAGTCACTGGTGAGCGGCACTGTTGAATTCAATGAAAATGTGACTTTTTAATTGTATTAGGTTGTAATATAGAAATGTCCGATTTTGGTTTATCATTATTTTAAATTCTGTTCTGACAAAAGTTATTTAAATATTTAGGGATATTTAACATCTATTGTTAAGAGCAGAGTTTCTTTTGTCAGATCGGATCTTTATTTCTTTTGCATATGCAACTAACTTTACAATTTTGTGCTTCGATTTACAACATTAATCAACTCGATTTTCGCGTACTTTTTTTGTACGAGTGGAAAAATGATAACAATGCATCCGCAGCTGCTCGAAATATCAACGCTGCATTTGGCAATGATGCAGTCGATGATGAGTTCGTCAATGGTACCAAAAATTCGAAGCCGGAAATGAAAATCTTGAAAGTGAACCTCGTGGAAGGCCAGAGTTGAGCATTAACGACGATCATTTGAAGCTTGCAGTTGAAAAAATCCTCGAACAACGGTCAGAGAACTTGCCAAAGAATTTAACGTAAGTGTTATGACGATTTCGCGCCACTTGAATTTGATCCGCAAGAAAAAAAAGTTGGATAAGTTCGTGCCACATGAATTGAACGATCGGCAAAAGTTTCATCGTTACGAAATATGCAATTCTTTACTGATTCGAAACCAAAATTTTGCTTTCAATTATGAAACATTGCCGTATCCTCCTTACTCCCCGGATCTATCACCGACGGATTTCCATTTTTTGAAAAATTTAAACCATTTTCTCAATGAAAAAACCAAATCAAGCGAACATTGAAGACACGGTTCGAGAATTTATGAACACCAGAACACCTGATTTTTATCAAAAAGAGATTAAAAACCTAGAAACTTGCTGGAAAAAGTATGTAGAATCCAATGGTTGTTATTTCGATTAAATATATTTATTAGTAAAAAAGTTGTGCTCATTTAAAGGTAACCTAAAAAATCGGACATTTCATACGCTACAACCTAATAATTTACGAATTTTCTAACACATTTAGCATTTACATACTGCCATTCATAAGATAAAATTCTGTTGAATATATAACTATTTGTGTCTTTGAAGTTTGTGTTTTACAAAGAGGGGATTTTAATAGGAAAACCATCACTTTAGTAGGAATGATAAGACGAGCGAAATATCAGTTGCGTTCGACGTGTTAATACAGGTAGGTCTCCTACAACGCGTTTTCGCTCTAACGCGGTTGGAAAAATGCGGAATTTTTCTTATAAAGCAGTTTAGGAAATATACCATATTCATTGTCACGCACACTAGTGCACATTAGCATCGTAATAGCTAACAATAAGTAACACGGAGCAAAGTCGATGAAAAGCTTTTCTCATTTCCTCTTGTCGAGCTTCTGCTTTTTGTTATTAGAGCTCCCCATTTCGATGCAGCAAAGTAGAAAAAAAAACGTTTTTAATTCTGTTTGAACGAGATATATTAGAAATAAGAAATAGCCTGCCTTATTTAGAAATAAGAAACAGTTCTCGAGCAACTATAATGAGTAACGATGAGGAATAAATTTGTGAGCGTAACATTACGCTTCTTTTTGATTTTAACTTGGAATTATAAATCTTTTTAGTTTTTATATGAAGTTGAATTTTATTAAAATTTTTTTTTTAAATATTTGTATGTATCTAAATTTTAAAAAATAATGAACATATTACCCCATGAAAGGCAGTTTTTCTCTTTTTAGAACAGAATCCTAGTTTTTGTATTAAGTTGGGTCTCCTATAACGCGATTTCCCACAACGCGGTATTTTCAAGGAACTTATCTACAGCATTGTAGGATGCCTATCTGTTCTGCGTAAATGTGAATTTTACTAGAAGCTTCTAGATACTTCAAATTTGTAAATACTGTACTGTTAAGAAAAATAGAGTTCGGAACTATTGAAAATGAAAATATCTCATTCATGACACAGGATTTTAAAAAAGACTGAAAGTTATCCGAGAGACTATGTTGAGAACTTTTTTCCCATTTTTAATACTATCGAGAAAAAATTATTATTAACACTTTACCGACCGGAAGCCTATTAATAGGCTTTTCGGACTCAATGCCTTGGAACTTTTAACTTATTAATTGGTTGCCACTCCAATTAATAAATTATCGTTTATCATTGCGGTTACCTGTGTTAAGGACTCAGTGACGAGAATTTGTAATTTTCAAATACATATCTGTATCAAGGAAATATTTATGGCCAAGTGATCAGTCAGAAGAGGGTAGGATGTTAAAAAAATACCGGTCGGTAAAGTGTTAACACGTTCCGTACCGGATCATTTTTTAAGATCTTCTGTTTAGGCCGCGTGAGGCGTATACGATCCACAATTTTACGATTAAGTAAACTTGTTTGCTGTATGCATGATATTAAGATGTCTATAACTTTATGATATTAAGATGTCTTAACTTTACAACATCTTTTTCACAATGAAATTCTTTGTTGTGCAATGAGAAATGCAAGCAACCTGAACGGAAAGTTTCGTGGGGGTCGTATACGCCCCACGCGGCACGGAACGTGTTAAGGTATGGAATATTATCGGATACAATTTATTATGATAAAGAAATTGAAAAATTATACTCACGGCAACGGGGAACGTCATTCGTATCCATGTTCAACACTTCACCGACGCTGCACGTAAAGCCTCGTGAAATAGATGATTTCAAAGCTCGTAGAGGTGGACACTGATTTCCAATAGCCGAGACATTTAATAACGGTTCTATAACTACGCTCGTAGAGGGAACCGATAAATCAAAGATTAGGTGTAACGTGGAACCACAAAGGTCGTATAATTGAGGCTGACGTATAGCAGGAACAATAACGAGAACAAAGTCCATCTGAAATTCATTATAATACGAATATTATTCTATTTCTAGTTCTGCAATGTTTGAATGAAATCTTACTCAAAAATTATCATTATTCACTATCGAATTTAATTTAATTGAAAGGGCTGACCTTTAAAACATTTTCTTCGAGTAGGAACGGCATCGATCTTACGAATGATACATTCATATTCACATTAACAGCGGAACAACGTTGTGTTAAAATGTTATTCAGGTTCATATAATACTGTGACATGAGATCTTGGTATTGCGGTAAGCATGGTCGTGAAACTGCACCGTTTGCACGATAAGTCACTGATGCAATTACGTGGTAATTTGCTTGCTGTGTGTCTGAAATATACGAAACATACCTGTGTTAAAATTTGTTTGGAAATGAACATTATCAGTGAAACTTGTAGGTACTTGTATTAACCCATTCACTCCTAACACTAGATTTACCAAGTCATTCAAAATGACTGGTATACAATTTTTTCCAAAAATTCTACGGGTTTATGAGTGAGCCGTAGAATTAATATTGTTCGTCCAACGTATAAAACATAAATTACCGAATTTATCATCTTTTCCACGTCTTAATTTTCCTTGCTTTAAGTTACATATTTAACATATTTAAATATAATAGATTTCACGCTGGTAAATCTAGTGTTAATACTAGGTCTACGTCAAATTGGCGGGTTTTTCTGTTTTTCTCAAATCGATAGATAAACAATACAGTAAATATTTCACATGTATCTCATACATGTGAAAGTACTTATTTAATATATTTAAATATATGTACTAGATTTAGGAGCCGCAGATCTAGTGTTAAGGAAGAGATATTTGATAGCGAGAGTATATATCAATCGTTTAGAATATATATAATTAATGGCTTAGTATCGAAATTGATGAAACCTTCTAATCTCTTCAAACATACTTTAAAAGACAGGACACATTAACTTTCTCGCCAATGACTAGCTACAAAATTCTTAGATGAAGTTAGAAGAAAAGCTCCTAGTTTATCAGTACCGTAATTAATAACACTATAACAATGGTTAACAAAAATTAAATTTAAAAAATCACTTCTTTAAACTAATCCTTAAAGTTCATTAAACGTTCAACCTTTTAAAGTGACTCATCACTCTAAACATATCTTTTTAAAATTCCGAAATGTATGTTTCTAAAAACTCGTGAAGCTTTATAATGATTATTCTATCTGACGATAAGTTGACGCACAAAGATATATTCAAAGATAAAATAAAAATTATACTAAACCTACTTTCAGAGACGCAGTCAGGTACAACGGAAGCAGGTGACCAGTGCTTGTTCACGTCACAGCTGAACGTTTTTACCGGTGCACCATCAGTAAATCTAAAACCTGACTTGCAAGTTGCTATACACTGTAATCCTTTGTCACCGGGGACACATTTAAGTCCACCGTTAGCCGGTGGTTTAAGTTCCCAGTCCACGCAAGGTGTTGCTTGCACTGACACTTGAAAGTGACAGGATGCTCTGTTGCCGCTCGAATCCGTTGCATAAACAGTTACATTTTCGAAGCTGCCAATAGGAATCACAGCTCTTTCGGGAACGAAAGTGATTTTCACTGGTCCAGACGCGTCTGATGCGTTTATTCGTCGTCGTGTTTCATTGAAATTGACAGAGTAGCTTTCTTGCTTGTCTACTAGCTCGATTACATAGCTTTGGGGGCAGCTGAGTTTTGGTGGTGTTAAGTCTGAAATAATTTGAGAAATATTTTAATATTTCGATCTTATGGTATCATATAGAATCTGTAAGTTGTTTTTACACGGCATATGTGAAATATACCACCGACATGTAGGTGGTCCAGAATGTGCGATTAGCCGCGCAAAAATCAAAAAGTTAATTTTGTCATTTCGATTTTTTTTTCTTGTGATATCGATTCTTAAATGTCCATCGAACTCAGAAATGGCAAAATTAATGAAATTGGACAAAAATTGTAGTTACAACAAACGCTTAAAGTTGAAACTTTTTCTGGAGACCACTTTTTATCGAAAAAACACGTTGTCTTCTTCGTGATATTCTGACAATGCAATCTATGCAATATTTTTTAATAATTATTGTTTCTATTTGAAGAGCATTCTTCCACGATAAAAATTCACGTTATGTCGCGACATACTGATCTTTAAAATGACTTATTTCTAATTTTTCACACAAGGTTTCCAATTTTATAGAACAGGTACTTTATGTTGATCTTGTGAAATGCAGATTACTAAATCGATCATCTTTTTCACCTCTCGATTTCTCTTTTTCCAAAGTACGTATTTAACATATTGAAATATAATCGATTTAATGACTGTAGTTTTAGTGTTAATTTCGGCTGAATTGTAATATTTCACAATATGAGAACATTATCATTAAATATTTTTCAACAATATCCAATTCTCACAAATATTACAAATTTTACATTTAATCACAAGTCATTTCTAATCGTTCACTATTAGCTGCGCTTCGGAAGCATTTCGTTATTAAAAGTAATTCTTTTACTGTGCCACATTAAATTACAAATACAATAAAAAAATAACACATGTACAATAATTGTAAAAAAAAAAGGAAATCCTTTAATACAAACCTGGGACGGTAATGTTGATTTCGCAAATAGCAACGTTTCCATCATAATCAAAAGCAACATATTTCACGACTGTATCCTCGAACACTTTGATAGGTGTTCTGAAACTCTGCGGTTTAACTTCAAGACGCGCAATACTGCCACTATTATCAATAGCCGTTGGCTCAGTGAAGTTAACCGGTAGCAAACCACCGTCTGCTCCCTTTTGCACAACGATTGGTTGTTGAGGACAGTTCTGGAAAACCGGCGGTTCATTATCAACGCACGGTGAAAATCCATAATCATATCCTAATAATGGTTCCGTCGTTGGTTCCTCGCATCCCATTAATTCAAACTTCAAACAAGCCTTGTCCATGTAGCTAACGATTCCAAGTATCACAAACCGTGCTTGTACATATTTCGGTAAAGTAATCATTGCCAATTCACCGTAATTTCCGGGATCTCTCATCGTAAGATTGAAATTGGGGAAGTACACAACGTAGTTTTCACTTTCTGCTTGCTTGTAGAAGAATCTGATTTCCGTAGGTCTTCCAACAATATCATTCGTTACTACACCTTTAACTAGTATCGCTTTAACTCTGAAAACTTGGCCAAGATCGACGCTGACATAAGTGAATGCTTCCTGTTTACCACACCAACCAGTCACTGAATTTAGTCGGACGTTTTTAGCTTCGTAATTCGGTCTTTCTGACGTAGCATTGATAGCAGAGTCTGGAATACGTCCGGAAGCAAGACCAAGAGGTTTTACAACTTTACACTCGGGTTCTCGGAGGCAAACAATTGGTCGAGGATTTATAAGTATATATCCTGGTCTACTGCAACCAAAATGAACTTCTGAGCCTTGTTCGTAACTTCTTGCAATTTGGTAACCGTCACTCGGTCTTCCAGGATCCTCGCAAACGGGTCCTTCGCAACGTAGATTACCAAAGTCCCAAATTCCATTAGCTTGACATCTGACGATTTTATCGTGACGGTTCGTTTGACCGGCTAGTTTGAAGGTATCTTGACATCCGAAGAAAAAGGACGATTGATACTTGGTGTCCAGGTATTGACCGTACTCGGCACCAGGAGTTGGTAAAGGTTTTCCACAGTCGGCACGAGGACATGCCGGTTGTAATCCTGAGAGCCAGTAATCTGGTAAGCCGGGTTTTGGATCGTAAACGCATTGACGGAAGCTTGATGTAGCGGTATTTCGTAGATATCTCCCGTTGCTACCGCATTTTAGCGTTACGTTTTGTTTAAACGGCACTAAGACACTTGCTTCGTCACTACGGAGCACCGATAAACCCTCGTTTTTGTCATCAGGCAGCGATACACATTTTGCGTCTGAAAAAAATCGAAGGAATTCAAAATTCATGGAATGTAATGTTTTATATATAAACACATTCGCGACCGGAAAATTTTTCCGCTTTTGATACTGACAAGGGAACATACCGAACTGTCAATCACTGATTTTGATTTGACATTTTCCTTCTCCATATGAAACCAATACAGTAATTCGGAAGAGTGCAAGGCGTAAATGTGTAGTGTGTGCAAAAAATGACAAGAGAAAGGATACACATTACGAATGCAAAAAATGTAATGTAGGATTATGTATTCATCTATGTTTTGAAATATATCAAACGTTATTATATTATTAAATTTTATTAATAAATATTGTGAAAAAAGCTTACAATTAATGTTCACTTTTTAGTATGCGCGCTAACAATTTAAAGCAGAATATTAATAAATAAATAATATTGGTTTAATGTAGTAGAATTCAGTATTTTGAATATTATAATATACTTCGTCAGAAATGCATGCCTAACGAAAAGCTTCTCGATGTTCTCGGTGTACGTCGCGACTGAATTCCTACCGTACGGTACGGCCGGTGCGTGTCATGTCAGTCTGCCGTAGTCAAAGGGTTAAAATAAACGAAGATTATTTCATTTTCACCAGCAACGAATATAGATCAATAGTATTCGTTCTTTTAAGAGCTATCAACTACTCATGAACAAGGAACGACCCATGTAGACACACTATTTCGTGCGTCGAACGCTACAATTTGAAGTTTAATAACTTTTTTTCTGGTGAAAAAATAAAAATTCCGATTTATCCGAATTTTTATAAAGGACATATAGTTTCTATAAACAAATACTCAAGAAAATTCATTGGCATTAAGGGGGAAAAACTAACAAAAAAATTCGAATTTTTCATATATTGTTTAAACAAATTGAGATTTTGCAAAATAATTTTTATCATTCTATTGAATATTAACAGACGCAAATTTCGTCAATTTACGTAAATGCTCTATGTCTCATAGTTTCCAAGATAATTGACGAAATATACTTTAGGGCCCTAACTTTGGGGGTGGTTTTCACCCCTTTAACGTCGACGATTGTCGATAAAAAAAATACCTGCCGAATATTTTAACGAGGACTACATCATACTTAAATTTCATCAAAATCGGTGATTGATAGTTTGGTATATTCCCTTGTGAGTATACATATACCAGCGAAAATAATGAAATTCTGAAGCTGGTTGCCGCAAATTTGTGTCGTTAAAGCAAGGATAAAAATTATAAAATTTGTTTTGAAATATCAATGTTGCAATTATGTGCTCTTTTATTTTATAGGTAGATAATAGACCACTTGTCTAATTGAGATAACCATTATCGAAAGCGCCAAATGTTGCCGCATTCAGAAATAAAAATTGCAGTGCGTGAATTCACGTCAATGGCAATCAGGAATAGAACTTGAAATGACGGAAATTGACATTAGCGGTCTTGAATGTATTAAGAAGAGATATTAGAGTGTATACATGTAAGAAATTATAAGTTCAGATTCGATATTATGACTTGTACAACGAAACATAATATTATATACATAGTCTAAATGTCAATTGTTTCAGAATAAAAAAAACTCCGTGTTAGCTGTAAATAGATATGTATTACAAGTCCATGTAACGCTGTTCGTTCTATCTCAAAAATGTGAATATTTACATAAAGTTTCTTATGTGAGTCTGTATGTTTACATATAGAGATATATGATTTCATGTCGGTGAATATGAATTTAGATAATAAATTTAGATAATATAATAGATAAGATCTATAAGGTGACATGTCGCCTGTTTTCAAGAACAACGACACATTTGGTTTTGTGTCGTTATCGAGTTAATTGCAGAATGTACGTAATTATGTATCTACGTAAGCTTTATTCCATTGTGAATAAAACTCATAATATGAGTATATAATACATATTATAATACATATTTTATATGTTTATAGATATCAAAGGATGAAAAAAATAAAAAACTAAAAAGGGCTTACTGTAAAACTGTCATTTTCGAAATGTGTCGTTATTCTAGAAAATCGGCGATATATGAATGTGATTCTATTAGTTGATGAAAACCATAAGTTATAACACAATAGTTTACTTACAATGACACTCCGGTGTAGTTCCGTTCCAAACTCCGCTAGATGTACAAATAACAGCCGATGAACCAGATAAAACGTAGCCGAAATTACATTGGAACCTCACAAGGTCTCCGAAATGATGTTGTTGCTGAAAACAGAAAAAGAACTCTCATTCCCTGCTACATCAATTGTTTATCTTAACTTCATGAATCAATCCTTTGCAATTCTACATCGAACTGTATCACGACATTAATTTTTTAACGATTTAATATGGACTGTTCACTTTTAAAATGATTTTGTAATATCAACTAAATATCCATCAGCATCTATAGTTACTTGTATCATTTAAAAAATGAATAACCAACGATAGGAAAATTGAAATTAGTTTGATTTAGCTCGCTACAAAATTGATAAAATAATTCGAACCGATAATAATTCGTAAAGGGCTAATGTTATTTATCAATTCCTACCTTTGTCGACAGGATCTTTCCATTTTCTGGAATCGACAAGGCAGGACACATGACCGGTACGCAAGTTTTGTTCTTCTGATACAAATCTCCGTCTCTTTCGCCACTTTCGGATTTCTCTACGTGAAATCCAGCAGTACCATTTTCTTTATATAACTCAAAGCCCGTATTACACATACAAGCATAACTGCCAGGATTGTTAATACACTTCTGTTGACAACCACCATTACGTACGGCGCATTCGTTTATGTCAGTGCACTCAAGACGAGTGCATCCCATTATTTCAAGTTTCATGCAAGGTGCACCGACGTAGTCCTGTATTCTAAATCTTAGGAAACGTGCTTCGATCGGTATCGGCAGGTTTAAGACAGACAGAGTCGGTTCCAAGATACGGAATTCTACCGGTGTACCGTCGGGATTTGTGTAATCTTTGAAAGTATCTGTCAGATCATCGGTGGATTGAATTCGAACAGCTGACGTGTAGGCGATATTCCCATCTACTCTTGCAACTACTTGCGTACGGAAACCACGAATGATTGTTGGAGCTTTCATGTCAATCGTCACCCAATTGGTACCAGGTTCGACGTTATTTCCACACCATCCATCGCCGCTGTTTAGACGGACACCCTATAAATTCATCATTATGTATATATATATATATATCATCTTTAAAAAAATACAGGGAAATTGAGCGTTACAGTTTTTGAAGTTATGTTAACGATAAGTCTGAGACTGGATAGTTCTAGTTTGATATGTGCCTGGAAAGAGACCAATGCGTTACGTGATCTATTTAAAGATCAGATCACGTGAAAAACTTTGAATAGATGAAACCTCTGATAAATTATTTTTGTCACTGTAATGATCTGATTTTTCAACGTCAAGGTAGAAAGAAAAGGTGCAACTGGGCTATAGTAAATATGGAGTTGAAATATCGAATTCAAATCGTCTGTTATCGCTAGAAAATTTTTTCATGTTGCACGTACAAATCGACCCAAGTAACTTGGCATCTGGGAGGATGGCCTGTTTCGGCAGAACATGATTTGCCAGGCGTCAAGGGTAAATGCCTCTTGTCACACGTATACAAAGGCACTTGACATTCTTCCTCGCAATTCATTAAAAGAACTACACATACAAATCGAACTAAAAGACGAAGAGAGAGAACGTTGCAGATCGGAGCAAGGGAGATAACGCGATTTGGGTAGCGACAGTGAGGACATGGGCGTAGGCACCAGATTTCTAACATTTTTATAGTAAAAACAGGATAAATTGCGGCAGAATTACCCCCACCACGTGGGCAGATTCTCCTTGACGAAACGGAACGCGCAATGAGAAAACAATGTCACACCATATAGTGTAACACGTCGCGTATCGTCAAGGAGAATCCCCCATGTGGAGGGGGTATAAATTTCTCGCTCCTTCAGCCAAACTAGTAAGAATATTTGTATGCTACGACTTTGTCGAATGCTTCCTTTAAGAGGCTGAGCGAGTGTATTCCAAAAAACAAAAGTGGTGCGAATAGGCGGTTGAAATTGTGAAGCTCCGCCGCCGAGATGCCAACTTATGTGGGTCGATCTGTATATCGGTAATATGTGTATTTAGAACCCAGTTAAGATTATAGGTTCTAGGTGAAATGGCTATGCCAATTCTGATCAAGAACTTCTGATTTCGAAAGGTAGAGATCCGATGTGCAATTGGTTTTTGCCTCAAGGATTCAAAATTTACTCACAGTTTTAGTATATCCGTTCTCAGAGCTAGAGACAGTAATCGATTCGTCCGGAATACCACCATTTATTAGTCCGAGATCACCTATTGGCCGGCATTCCATGGTTGGTGCAAAGCCTGCCTTACATTTGCAAGTAAATGCACCAGGATTATTTATGCACTCTGTCGATGCCAAGTCACATTGACTGGAAGCACACTCGTTTATATCTAAAATCAAGTAAGTAAAGATTCATTACTTTCGGAATTGTACAAATCATGAAGTTTATATATTCGTGGTTGAAATTCAAGTCATTAAAAAATATGGAAGTATATCCGTTCGTGATAGAATTTTTAAAGGAAAATGAGCTACATCTGAGTAACATATTTTGAAGAACGTTAAACAAATTTGTTCAGCAATTACCTTCGCAAGTTGGAACATTATCAAAATTTTGCGTAGGTCCGCACTGTATAATGTTCGATCCAGTAAGTTTGTAGCCTCTGTTGCACTGAACTCTAGCTTCATCGCCGTAAAAATATTCTCTGGTTGGATCAACAACGAACCCGTTTTTAATAACAGGCAGCAGTGGACATTTTGCTCCTAGAAAGTTAATCGTTTCGATCAATTTAATATAGAATTTTATTATGCATATAGAGACGATACAGTAGATCCTAAAGTATGTCACACTTATTTATTATATTTTCATCACATTAATCTCTTAACACATCGCATACGGGCGTTTTGTAACGCGTCATGAAGACTCAAGAGCAAAACTTGTTGAAAAATTTCCACGAATTTTATTTTTACAAAAAATTCGTACAAACTGGAAAATGCTTCTTTTCTAAATTCGAAAATATACTTGACATTTCAAATCTAAGTAATTAATGCGACGAATTGCCTTTTTTAAACTGTCTATGCGCAGTTTCTGAAAAACGTACTTTTACGTTGCCAGCATACGATGTGTTAAATGTCTATATTTATACTTACGAGAACAAGTTGGTACTTCGTCTGACCAAGTGCCATTGCTCATGCAAAGAATTACGGGATGTCCACTTCTGACGTATCCTGGTTCGCATTCGAATCTAACAATGGTACCATAACTTCGCCCACCTCCATTCAGGATGGTTATATTAGAATGAGGAGCTTCCGGAAGTGGAGAACACTGAGAGGCTGTAGAAGAACAACTCTAATTAATTTTATCTGTATAAAATTAGTTTTATGAAATACAGAAATTTTATCATACATATAACATCGACTTATATAACGAGTATTGTTACTTTTATAGCTAAACTTAAAGCCTTCGAATCGTTAATCGTAAATAGTGTCTTAACTAAATTAAATTGTTTTATTTTGCATAAAGCTTCGAATCTCTACGAAATACCTTCAACCTTAACACTAGCGAAATATGCAATTGAAAATATTATTTTTTCCTTTTTCTTTCTGTACTTTGCATTTGCGCAAAAAAATCTTTCATTAAAATTATTTTGTACTTGAATTTCAGCTCATTATTGTATGTTTTAATAATTGACTTGCTGTGTTTGCTCAGTAATATTCTAGAAATTACTTCCTAAAACCTGTCATTCAAGTTTCTTTAGTGAACATTTCAATTTTTGAGTATTAAAAATTATGTATATGTTCGGAGGGGAGGCATAAGAACATTAGAAACGCTTAGGTAGGGCACAGCACAAAAAAGATTGCGAAATACTGATCTACCCTAAAATATATCTGACATGATATTTTAGCTTCAGTTTAAGATACAATTTGCGGCAAATTATTCTTCATTTTATGAAATACAAAATGCTAAAATCTTATCACTTTATTACACAGATTTTTCAAATTCTGATCCTTACCCAAGCAGGACGGCTTCTTTTCCCATCTTCCGTCCGCCATACATGAAATCTTTTCGGTGGGTCGTCCAGATGGGAATGCAAATCCGGCATAGCATTGATAAGTGGCCAGTCCTCGATAAGTAACGTTCGACGAACCAATTGAAAATCCATTGTCGATTTGAGGAACAGGTCCGCAGTAAACCTCCTGACACTTAGGAATGTAGGTGACTGACCAATTACCACCCGGTAGACATTCCGTGATAATTTTCGTCTTGCCGGTAGCGAATATTTGACCCAGTGGACAAGAGAAAGTTACAATTGTGCCAAAAGCAGTGTCTCTGCTGGAAGCCAGTGCACCTTCGCCGGGTTGTAATGGTGGACAGTCTGGAAATGCATTTTCATTTTGATAAAATCAACTCATTCAAAAGATTTATTTCTTTGTTATGTTTTGAAATTAAAAATTGCATCTTATGTTTCTTAGAAAATACTTAAGCTTTGTATTGAACAGCTTTTTTTGGGAAACAATTTTTTCTTAAGATTTTTAATAGAGATGAAATCAAAAATATCGTTTAACACTAACGGTACCGACACTTTATGGATACTTGTTCTTACTATCGTAGATTTTACGATCGGTTATGAAATAATAATAATATCTTTCTGTAACAAATGCAGGACAGTGTCAACTGATATGATCATAGGAAACAACGTACAAAACAGACTTTACTTAATAGTGTGAATATGACATATTTCCATTTCATTGAACCGGTCATTTGACCCCGTATGTTACGGTTAGCATTAAAGTTTCAAAATTTCCTTGTGTACATTACAAAAGTATTGTTCATGAAGTACTCATTTAAAAGGAATCACTAATTCATCATGTTTTGGGAAAGGTTCAATTTAACATAGAAAAGTTGAATAAGAAATCCAAAACCTCTATACACTGATGTATAAAGTAGATAGAAAATTAACGTGCAAAGACGAAAAATTAAACTTCTTAATAGACTTAATTAACCCCTTGACCTACGATTTCTTTCTTGTCAGGACGTGCAAAGACTCAAATTTAATTCCTGAAATCAAATTTTTTTACTGATTTCTGACATTTTGAATAACTGAATGTGATACTAATAGCATAGAAATAATGAAACCGTTTCGTGACCGGCTGATATTGTCAATTTAATAGTTTTTCGAAGACTTCAAAACTTCGTATTCCATTTTCCGCGCTACGAGTCCCACACGTAGTTATAGGCTAAGGGGTTAATAAATAAAAAAATTCGCTCATATACATAGATAGCTCAGTTGAACATTTTGTAAGTGTAGTAAAAAATTACCTGCAGAAAATGCAGCTTGCCATCCAGAGCTACTGTGCAAGGCATCGGAAGCAAATCTAACGAGCATTTCTCCACTTTCGGCAGTGAGAGTGATCTTTGGTCTGGTGTTGGATGTAAAGCCATTTCCAGAATGCAAACGAAGCCCATTTGTATTTGGACCGTCATATATCTATCGAATAATTAAAAAATATTAATAATCGATTCGCAATACGTAACCATTTCCATTCTCGCAAGAAAAATAATTGATTTTTATCCTAAGAACATTAACTGCATCCAAAAGACATTTAAAATTTTAACTCCTTCTTATTGTTAGATAAAAATGGAATAGAATATATAAATGTTACGTAATCAATAACAGAAATGCAATTACCTGCACGAAATCAGTCTTATGAACGTTGAAATTAATAAATTTTAAGGATAGCGGACCACCGTCTGGATTTTTGACTTTATAAAGGCACTCTTGATTGTTGGGGTAGTCGTTTAAGCCATAAGAAGGTGATTGAACTGTGCCATTTTTCGCAATAATAGTAGCTTTACAGCCTTGAGTATATCGAATGCTGAAACCTCGTTTCGAATCTCCCAAACTTGTCTTAAAGTATAGGTACAGAGTATTCCCAGTAGACATTAATACTGTCGGGTTGTCTTCAGACTTTCCAGTTAATCGAGCAATCGGTCTGCTCATTGGAGAATCGCCGTCTCTTATGAGAATGTAATCTCGATTCATTTCGAGATCCAAGTCTTCGATCTGAAATACAAAGATAGTTTTGAAATTCAATGAAATCGAGAAGTATTTTTTTATCATTTTTGTATTGATTCTTAATAATATTGATGTTAATTGAGGCGATAATTTCAAAGAAAGTACTGTGCATTTTTTCGCCTAAGAGAAAAACAACAGGGATCCAAAAAATTTTTAAACAATTAATTTTTCAACTTAATTCTAGCAATTATCTTCATAAAATATTCCGTGTAGTATCTATGCTTTTTAAGAGAGTTACAAAATTTAAAAAAAAAATCATTGTAATCGCTACAGAAGCTATGGTGTCTATGAATTTAACACCTCCTATTCTCGGATAGTATGTCCGAAATTTAAATCCTCTATTCTATAACTTTGTTCTATCTTATGAATCTATCATAACTTCAGTGATTTAAAAATGGAATAGGCACAGAAGGCTAAGCAAAAACGATAAGATAAGATAAAGATAACTGTTACTCACTTCGAGTGACATAATACGTCCGGTTTGAGCCTGCAAAATGTAGAGACATTCCAATCCTCCAGGATAATTCTGCGGATATCCAGGAGAAGTGAGAACCTGTCCCTGAGGAGTTGCCCTGAGTATTCCACCGCACGATTGAGGCTCGGTTTTCCATGAGGCACGGAAACCTTTTCTTTCTACCGAAGAATCCGTGCTAAATTTTATGATCATAAAGTTCGAGGCTGAGACAAAGAGTTTATTGCTCAGTTCTTGTTTGCCGGATAGCGTGGCAAGGTTTACTGATTTTTCTTCGGTTCTGCCGCCGACGAGGATTTGCACTATATCGAAACTCTTTTCAGTTTCGAATTCTTGGAACTGAAGAAAAAATTAATATAAATAATTAATTTTACGAGATTTATGCAAATATATTTCGTGGCACTATTAATTTCTAATCATTTTCTTATTTACTAATATGCGAAGACAAAGGGCATCGTAAGGTTAATTAGAATCGTCACTTATATACACTGAACCTACAATTTGCACGGTATTTAATTAACACGGTTTTAAGGAAAGAAAAAATATTTTTTAAAAATTTTATTTTGTTTGTTTTGTATTAAGTATGCCATTTAAAATTAAATATTAACGAATGCATCCTTGCAGAAATTGAATTGCAAACGTAAGAGTCATATGTTTTGTGTTTCACTTCTAATGTATTCAATGAAAGAACGGAAACGTTTAAATCAGAGGTGCAGAAATTCTGCACGCCGGAGCCGTCCTTGGAGAAACTCAGTCTATTTCACCTATGCACACAGCCGAGACTCACGACCGGACCTACTAACACTGGGCTCTTTATATCAATATTCACGATTTACAGATTAACATGTTTCGTGCCAAGCCATTTTTGCCTGACTTGTCGTTCAGGCCATTTGATATTTTGACTAAAGATCGATATATTATCACACAATATTTCATTATATCATCAATACATAAGTAGTTCTCTTGTTTAGAGCAGTTATCACATCGTGTACCAGCGGTGGTACACGTGGCGCTGCGGTCAGTTCAAGTGCAAAAGTCAGTCAGTTCGAAACTTTTCGGTTAGTAAAAAAACCTGCTGCACTCGAATTTGTCGAATAAAAAACAAGAGAAATAAAATAAATTATTTGACAAAAGAAGGAGTAGGTAAATATACGGAGATAACATTTTTTGTTTTTCATTTGTTTCTATTGGAAAACAAATATCTATTATATACTTTCATTAGATTATTCTTTCATCTTTTAATTTTTTATAATAAGAGTAATAACGTTTTGCAGCGATTGCCCGAAAAAGCCGTTCTTATGCCTCCCTTGCTTCAACGAAATGCACCATTAAATGTAATTATTAATTATTGTATATATAACAATTAAATAAACTTATGTGTTTTGTTCTATACTGCATCTTGTGTAATACCTCATTTTTTAGGTAGAAATATAGTTTACAGAATTATATTTGTAATGAAATATATGTTTTCAGCGCATTAAATAAATATGTATGCGTGTACCACCGGTGGAACAAGTGGCACGGAACGTGTTAATTCAACATATCCTTCTATTTCATATAAATTCTGTATTTCATTTTGCACAATTTTTTTAGAAACGTATGTACCGTGTAAACCGAGGGCTAAGTATACTTTAAAAGTTTCACAAAACATCGTTTGCTAACATTTTTATAGTTGCATTTGCAAATTATTTTTCAGTTCATTAATATTTCGCACCAGCGATCCTTTAACGTATTTTAACTTTCGTTTCTATTTATATCGAATGTTCAAATAAATATCCAAATCTATATTGCAATTCAAACTTCTACCAAGACTCGCGCTTCTAGCATCACGTAAAAACGAGCTACTGTTTTTCGAAGTTTATTCAAATAAAACATATACAAATATTCAAGATGGATTAAAGAAAGTCATGAAAATATAACATACCTGCAAAAGAATATTATGACCTTGCGGTCCCTCGAGAGTCCACTTGCAATTACTAAGGGGTGCATATTTATGCGGATAATTAGGACTCTCAACAACGTCACCGCTGCTCGCCATATAGAATTGACAATTTACAGGACAATCTAATTCGTCCGAAAAATCGCCACAATCATCCTGCTTGTCACATTTGAATGCAGCATTTATGCATTTCCCATTTGAACAATGAAACGAACCTAGATGAAATACCATGCAAATGATAATTTTAATAGGACGTTTTATGACAATTAACCCTTTGCACTCCGATGTCCTACCTCATCGTAAATCTACCGTATCACTCGGTTGCCACCGCTAAGGGGACCTTCGAATTTATTACTGATTACAGAGGATGAACTTATTGCACCGAAACACTTTAACAAATATACTATTTGTCTGAACTTTTCTATTGCATTGTCACAAGATAGCAAATATTAGGTCGAGTCATAAGTCACTTCCGTTTTTTATGAGACACTCATTTTGCTCTCATTAAATAACAAAATTATATTAATTTATTATGTATTCTCCGTTATTACATATAACCTTCTCCCATCTTCCTGGCAGTTTATTCATCTATTCCTTGCAAAATGTGGTTGGTTTGGACTGGAAGAAGTTTTCGAAATATAATAATAATTCCTAATAAATTAATATAATTTTTTTATTCAATGAGAGCAAAATAAATGTCTCATTAAAAAACGGAAGTTACTTCTGACTCGACCTAATAGTAAAGTGCCGCCAGGTTGCTATTAGATAACGTCAGAGATGGTTCCGAGTGCAAACGGTTAAAAATATTGTAATAAAAAAGAATCTTGAGAAATATCGAAATATAGGTCAGGCTGAATTACAGGTTGAATTACACGGTAAAGATGATCAGAATCACATTTAATGTGACGTAACTTACCGGAAGGGCAAGCGTTGGCACGGCACATGAAAGGGAGGAGTGATTCACACGTGGTAAGCTCCCACGTTTGTCGGTCATCCGTCAAGGCAGCGTCCACGCATTCGCCGGAATGCGGGTTTGGCTGCATCGACGCCCAGAAACCTACATATCAAAATTATTGTCATTACCTTTTACTTCCTTCATCTCTATACTCTTCGTATTTTCTCGCTTTTCTTTTCTCCTGACTTACATACATCCTGTTTCTTTATTTTATGATCATTATCTTGCCATAGTTTATGAGTAGCGACCGTTATTTGATTTCTTAAGTCTACATGTTCTTTTTTTGGAATCTTGATCAATTTGATGTATTGAAGTGATGCGGATTGAACTTTCTATTTGAGCTTGATAGGTTTAACCCTTTGCGGACGGAGGCATTTTTGAATATCCAGAAACAATCAATTATTTAGCTATGAAAAACCACTTTTTTATCGGAAAGACAGTCTGTTAATGTATACAAGTTGAAATTTACTCTTTGTAAAATAATATTTCAACGATTATATTTTAATTTTTCAACTCTAACCGTTTATATATGCACCGACAAACTATAACCAATTTTTTTCTCAGGGCGGATATATTCGCCCGTCGTCCGCAAAGGGTTAATCGGTTTGGCGTGAACTCCTTGCCTTACAAAAAAGGTGATACTCGTGATGCACTAAATTGGAAAGGGAATTTTCAAGTTTTGCTTTTACTTCTTTATCTCTATATTCTTCGTATTTTCTCGCTTTTCTTTCCTCCTGACTTACATCCTGTTTCTTTATTTTATGATCATTATCTTGCCATAGTTTATGAGTAGCGACCGTTATTTGATTTCTTAAGTCTACATGTTCTTTTTTTGGAATCTTGATCAATTTGATGTATTGAAGTGATGCGGATTGAACTTTCTATTTGAGCTTGATGGGTTTAATCGGTTTGGCGTGAACTCCTTGCCTTACAAAAAAGGTGATACTCGTGATGCACTAAATTGGAAAGGAAATTTTCAAGTTTTGCAGAAACTACCAAATTGAAAATATCAATGAGATGCGACACAATAGAACTATTTTGAAAATATTAATATTACATGAAATAATACGATAATGAGGATTCATCGATGAATTTTTATTTTACTAATTGAATTCTGATTTACTGCAGCGACCGTGGCAAAAGAAGTCGTAGGGCAAGGGGTTAAAGGTAACTGGAATTATCTAAAGTTGCGAGATTTATGTGAAGAGTTATGATCTTCAATTAATTGAAAGTTATTTGGAAAGTTCTATACCATCCTATAGGGTTGCATTGAATTTTTTAAATTTACATAGGGTTTTCATTTAAACGTATTATGGAATTTCTAACAGTCAAAGTAAAAGCAGATCTAATGAAACATTTGCATCACAGATTATTTAAAAATTCGTAATCATTTAAAAGCCTAAATTTTAAATAAAGTATATGCTATTTTCCCCCGCAATAATAGAAAATTTCAAAGAAGTACAAGTTTTTATAAATGCCTATTGGAAAGGACTAAAATATTGTATCCTGTTGGAATACGTTAATTGATCAGGCGTTATGCAAATCTGTTGTGTCAGACGAGTAAATTGCAAGTTGCAACGGGGTAGACAGAAAGAAACGATGTTCTGGCATTGTTGTGGGAAAAGTGTGTCTTCATGCCGTATATGCTACGTACTTCCGCGTTTCCGTGACCTCATTGGAAACCGGCTGCTCTGTCGCTTGTGGGAATAGATCTTTTACATAGAAAAACCATGATTTTATCTAAATGCCCGTTTTGCGTGTCACTGATAACTTTATAATGGCACAACATGAAATTATGCGCCTAATTCTTATTTAAAATTCTTTATAGAAAGATTTGAATTTTCACACGATGTCGAGGAAACGATTTAACCTCATGCACTATAATTTATTTTCACGCAATACTGCCTAGGTAGACAATTTCATTTTCGCAGTTTTATAGAAAGGAAATTATTATTAAAATTTACAATTTTCTTGTCAACATCAAATGATTTGTTATTAGTATTACATTTATGACATCAATACTATTATAATGCGCAAAAAGCATGTAATAAAATATTTGGAATTCCAAGATGGTCGTTATAACACTGAGCGAGTGAAAGAGTGTAATACTTGAATTCTTCTTTATAAGCTGTGTTTATAAAACTCGAAATTTGCATAAACATCTACAAAATAGATTAGTAGAATCAGTATAAAATGCTTAATTTCTCAATTAAGGGAAGTATGATTATAATTCGGGCACAACTAATTAATCCGAATATAAATCACCTATCTGGTCTGAAAAATATTCTCTAAATTTATATTTAATGGATCATGACACCGGTGAAATTGAACTCGTCGTTTCAATACAAGAGGTTAATATAATTTTGCAGAGAATTCCGAAGTTACGATAAGTTGAGAATCATGTTTGGAAATCAAGAATTTATGGCATTTTTTATGGCAATTTAGTGAACATTTCTAATATAGTTGTAAGCATCTGTACAATCTAGGAACTGCTGACATGTTAATGTTAAACATTAACAAGAATGAATGACATGCACAAAGTTTCTACTCGCATCATGCAGTTTAGCGAAATGATAAAGTCTTTACAAATTACTTCAATTTCACGGATTTTAGTGTTTAAATCTCTCGTCATCCCTTTGGTATGTGCAATGTTTACGTAATATAAGTGAAAATGCAATTTAAAGTTGCAATATGTGCAGTTGTATCTAAACTAATTAATCATAAAATGAATCGATTTGAGGAATTAAATCATCAATGACTTATTTTTATAAAACTCAACTGAAAAACGAAGTTTAACATTATCAGAAATTCTTAAATACTGATATACAGATCAGTACTTGTAAATCACCGAAGATAATTAAGGCAGTGCTACAAGTCATAATTTTAATTACTTGGAAATCAAACTTTGTTAAATTCTATCCATCTGTCCTTGATAACTTCGATTTTACACGTCAAAATATCCAAACTCCTTTTTCTTTGCTATAATTTGAAGTTCTATGAACTGCACAATTTTCTACAACATATTTATCTACTATGTAGGAAAAACTACAACAAAATATAAGTATTCAATCCAACATTATTAGGCTTTTCAGACGGACTAAATATTTTTTTACCACTTTGATGGTTTTTCATAAAGAAGTGATGGCGAACCTTTTTAAGAAGTGGGTCAAACTTTGTTCATTATTTTTTTAATACTAGCTCGTATGCCAGTAAGTGAGTAAGTCACTTGGAAAGGGAGAGGGAACGATGGTTAAAACCACTCTTTTTTGGTTCTCAACTAGCTAAAATCCAATTAGAAATATGTTTTTATAAGTTCGACATTAGATATATATATATATATGTACTTTACTTTTTGAACACTAGCTTTACGAACGGGAAATCTGTTACGCCGCAATATATTAAATAAGAACTTTGGCAGTAGAGGGATCAAGCGCCAAAGAAGATAATCAGTTAAGTAATTTACAATATATATTATAAAATACATGTAAGATATATACTGCTCCATGTATCTATAAGTTTGGAAGACGTTTTTAAGATGATAGGAATTCGTCAATTTGACAGCTTCCGTAAACCTAGTATCAACCCTTTGACTACGGCAGACTTTGATACGTACCGGCCGTATCGTACGGTAGGACAGCAAAGTTTTTCGTTAGGTATGCATTTCTGATGAAGTATATTGAAATATTCAAAATACTGAATTCTATTAGATTAAACCAATATTATTTATTTATTAATATTCTGCTTTATATTGTTAGGGCACATACTAAAAAGTGAACATTAACCCCTTAACTTGTGCGCTCGAGTTAATTCGAGCGCGTTAAACAGGCCAAACTGGGCACACTCGAGATATGTAATTCGAGCGGCGTTGTATTTAAAATTAAAATAAAAATTTTGATTAATTTTGTAATTTTTTTATTTTTTTGCCAAGACATTATACCAAAGTGTGTTTTTTTACATAAAAAAAATCGATTTTTTTTGGCCGTTTTTTTTTAAATCTGTGTTTTAAGGGGTTAATTTGAAGCTTTTTTTACAATACATATTTAATAATCAAATTTAATAATGTAATAACGTGTGATACATTTCAAAACATGGATGAATACATCATCCTACATTACATTTTTTGCATTCGTAATGTGTATCCTTTCTCTTGTCATTTTTTGTGCACACTACACATTTACGCCTTGCACTTTTCCGAATTTCTGTATTGGTTTCATATGGAGACGAAAAATGCCTTTGCGTCAAACGAAAAGGCTCATTATTAATACTTTTACCTTCTGATTTACATAAGAGCAATTATAAAATTTTAAAGCGGCAATCATTCGTGAAACAGACGAAATTTGATCCGGACGCCTATTGGCGCTAACAGTACCAGCGGAGCAAAGTAAATCAAGCGCCCATTGGCGCCTACAGTATCAGCGGATCAAAGTAAGTCAAGCGCCCATTGGCGCCTACAGTACCAGGAAGCCAACACGTTTCAGACGCCAATAGGCGCCAACAGTAGTCAAAGGGTTAACATTTTCTATTGTCAGTTCCCTACTTTATGATATAAAAATTAGATTTATGAAAATCAACGTATGGGTTATTTAAAAAGCCTCCACGGGTCAGTGTCCGAACCACGGGTCATCGGTTCACCACTACTATCGTAGAGCCTGTGCATACACGAGATACACTGTTCTCAAAGGGTAGAAACCCTTGAAATTGACCGAAACGTAAAAAACGCTAAAATTGTACAAACCAGCGTATTGAGAGACTAGCATTCCTGCAGCTGATTCGAGTGTGTTGGTTCGCAAATCGTCGAGGGAGGCCAGTCCAAGCCAGTAACGATCCAAATGCCGGCCGATCATGCTCGCCGACATGTTGTTCTCGGCATAGGACTCCACCACCATCAATTCGCTCCCGTACCTGTAATCGCACGTCAATTCGTCTATCTCTTGCTTCGTTCTAGCGTGTAATAACACAGCAGCAAAGGCATTCCACGGTTTATTCAACTTTCATCTTTTTTTTTTCTTTCCTATTGCTGAGTATATCTTTGCTGCAATATTAGTGTTCTAGGTATGAAACTGGATTGACTCGATGACTCGGAGATTTATTGCTTCGAGGGGAAGTCGGTTGTATCTACTTTTTTGCTCTTTGGAAATTGATTTTCAAAAATACTGGAGAAAGTTGAATGAAAAATATATTATTTTTATTACTGTTTTCACGTTTTTTGTTAATAATTGAAAGTTTAGATGGTATTTCAGGTATTCGAGTTGTAACTATGCTGGAGATTAAAAAAAAATTGTTGTTCATATTTATTTTGTGTTGTATGAATTTATATTATAGTATAATGAAACTACTGTATTTTGTAGAAGCAGTAAAAAATTGTATCGTTTAACAGAATTGATAGTTTTCTCAGTATATAGGATTTAACATACAGTACAAAAAAAAATTATAAATATTTCGAAGTGTAACGTAAGTAGGTTACATTGTTTCTGTAATTATTGGCACAATTATGTTTCTTAATCGATTCCACTACAGAAACGTTCACTTTTTTTGCAAATACTTATATTTATTCTCTTTATATTTATATCTACTAATTGTTTATCCAGAGATATCGACACATCAGTTCTTCCGCATAAGAAATCGTAGAATCTACTTTGTGAAACACATTTATTACGTACTCATTTCCGTATTTTGTTACATCTGTTACAACATTCGATATGTCTCATTTGTATTCGAGAATCATCGTATGACAAATAGAAAGAAAAAATCGTAAAAAATAGAATCACTTATGTTCTCAAGAAAGGGCAACCGTGCGGTTTAATTGCACAAAGAATAAGAAATTATAGCGAAGAACATTATTGACAATTGATTCACTTACCTCCTGCATAGCTCCGCTGCTTTTTCCCAAGAGTGCCTGATATTGAAGAATTTGTAACAGTGTATGCCCCGTAGTTCCCATCCTGCACAAGAAACGACCTCGTTATGCTTCTTTAATATGCCTCAGTTACACTCAAAGCAGATTAATCACAATATGATAATGATATAACAGCTAATTGTAAGTATAGTTAATCTCATGAGTAATATGGATGTGGGATATAAATTCATTCTTTCGCACAATTCTGAATTACTTGATTTTTTACACATCGAGTACAATCACTCTGAAATATTTTTCTCAAGAAAGGGAAGTGGTAAATAAAACTGTTCTATTTTCTATTTGTTCTAAAGTACCTATATATTACTTTGCCAATTTTACGTTCGTTCTTTTATGATTACTTAATGATATTCAATTATTCTTTATCTCAATCATAAAATATTGTTTTTTATCATATTTACATCCTAATTTAATAATAGTTATTTAACTATCTTTGCATGGTAATACGCCATAATTCAGGATGATTGTAAATTGAACATCTTACATTGAATAATTCTTGGCATATATTCGAAACTGTGATTCAAATCGATTCAAGTAATTCGAACACTTTTGAACATTCGAATTTTCCAGCTTACACTATCCGTCTTTACCAATTTCGTCGGATTTACGAAGTGAACATTTTTCAAAATAATACAATAAAATTTCCTACAGATTTTGTTTTTACAACGCACTTTTCTCTTTTTTGTTGCAGTTCATATCACGATATAGGCTGTATATGTGGTCACATAGTACTGCCATGAAAAATGGATGCAATGGAGAAATTTAAGATGGGTGTAGTCGATGGACGAAACGCGGTTAACTGGTGACCTGTACGGACAGTGACGGACGGAACGACCTCGATCGTTTTTAGTGCAACGTAGAGTGTACAAAGAGGCAAAGGTAGGTTGCTGGGTAAGCAGGTAACATTGTAAAAGGGAATTGTCCATCCGGCAGCTTTTACAACTTTTGGGATTGCGGAAGTGACAAGTGCACTTCTGGAATATTCGAAAAATGTTTTACTTTATTATCGGTAAGGTAAAATGTCCTTGAAATTCGTGTTTTGAAAATTACAGAATTTTAATTTTATCTCTGTGTACATTTTTCATTGTGATCTCTGCATTCTGTCTCATTGTTTATTAGTCATCAGTTAGCAGATTTTTATTTACTTGTACTTTATATACATATATGTGTGTATAAATTAATAAATTCTGTTAATAAATTATAGATTCGCATTGAATGAAGTTGTCGATCTGATTATTTACGTAAATCTGTACAATATTATTGTACGTCTCACAAAGTACAAAAAATTATATGTTAGGACCGGAAAATAATGTCGTTACTTCAGATATTTTGAGTAAAAACCAATTGACTTTTTTGATCCACCTTTTATAATTGTTACACAAGATGGCAAGAAGTTGTTGATAACGAGGGTAATTATATAATTCGTTAACAATAAAAACTTGTTTCAAATTGATTTATTTGAATTAATGAAAAAAAGAAACGACATTATTTTCTCGTCCCCATAACATTTTATATGTATTAACGGTTCTATCATTTTGCAAACGTAAAGTGACTCTTGAAATTTTAATTTCCCTGAAACCTTTGAACTTTCTGTAATGAAATTTTCAAGTTAAGCTAATTTCTAATAACGAAACTAATTTGGAATTCGACGTTACAAAATTAGAATCGCAATTAAATATGAAGTTGCACGAACTTATCTTCAGTGTAATTCAAACCAATCGAAAATTTCTGCGTAAAGTTTGCGTTTGTTACATTGATCGAATATAACTTTACAGTTTATGGATTTCTGCTAAATTCAAAGCTCGTGAGAAAACCATATTGTACGATCATTCAACGGTTTATAGATGCAGTCTACAGTGGACTAAGAGAGACTCGATGGCGGCCTTCCTTTCTTTTAAAAGGTCAAACGGCCATGTTAGTACCACGTATGCTGTTCTCCTCGCGCCCATTAGCATTTCTCGTTCGGATCGTATATGCGAAATATTTCCAGACGATATTAACACGTGCAACGTTTCAATAGTCGTCCTTCCAACGCTTTGCGATTCTTCCGATGTTGCTATTGTGCAATGGACCAATTTTGTAAAATGGCCAACTGTTTTGCCCTAAAGAAAATTGTAGACAAAGTATTCGATAACATTTCATTTCATTTAAAGTAATTTATCGGTCATTCCTTTTTTCTTCGGCTTATTAAAACTGAAAAAAAAATTGAATATTTTTATAGACATGCTCCGTTAGTTGGAGCATTTTTTTTTATATTTGAGAATTTAATTCGGCTTTGATGTCATTTGAACTCGAAGCTTTAATAAAAAATATTAAAAGTTCTTTTTAAAAGATAGTTTATGTTTGGGATAGTAAATTAATAGATTTCTGTATTGTGCCAGTGTTTATCTATGAATTTGTACTTTCCTATAAACGATAATGTTGTGGCGTTATTTCTCAACACTTCCTTCCTCTAGAAACTTGTACTTGATGATTATTGTGATAGAAACGCTTAAGAAATTCAGATAATTCTTGTTATTTTATGTCCTACGTTAAATAACTATTATGTGATGATAGCTTTATATGAATTTGAAAACGTTTAAGCTGTTTCTGTTTTTAAAATGTTAGAAAACGGATAACCGAAAATCTGTGAAAAATGTGGAATATTTCTAATCCCGTATGCTGTGATACAGTATTTTATTGCAAATATGTCCCTTGCTTAAATAATTACATATTTTTAGCTTTTCCATTAGCATTAATTCCATTCATTTTCTTTATTAAGGAGACAATGAGCCAACCTCTTTTCTTCCTTCATCAGAAACATGTCATTACCAACTGCCTTCGTAAACAACGCTGTATCATAGAGAATAATCCATTAACTTCCGTAAAATCCAATCAACCATGATCCTTCAGATTTATCACTTCAAATAAATTGGAAAGCTGCCTAACCTTTTTTGTCATTTCAATAATGCGTTCTATCGATGAAAACAAATTTATGTTACATTAACACATGGAATTTTCGTCAACATACAAATTTGTTACTATCTAGCTTAGATCTAAAAAATTGTATTAACAAGAAGTTTCTTAAACCTTCGTAATTGAAAATTCACACCCAAATAAATCAAACTAATCTTCAGTTATCTTAATGCCAAATACTCGATTCGTTTTCCCTCGAAAAAAGAAACATATTGACAGGAACCATCTTAAATTAGAATAAATATCTCTGCCACATTAATTGCCAGTAATTCTACTATTCAACATTTAATCTCCTTTGATTCGAAAAATCTCACAATGGGTTTCCAAAAAGCACCTAAATTAAATTAAACTCCCGTAATGATCATATCAGTCCCTTACAATTTTAATGTCAAACATTCACTCCATTTTTCCTAGAAAAAAAACTTCTTAATCTTTTACCCGTGTATAACGGAAAATATTGTCATATCAGAAAGAAAACTCCAATGAGCATGACGATTTTTTTCTTCCCTAAAATTTTGATACGTAATATATTAAACACATTGAATTTTATGTTATTCGTATCCATTAACTCATTGAACGCTACCGATATTTCGCTTGTTTCATCATTTCTACTGAACTGAAAATTTTTCTACTGAAATCACATATTTATAAAGCAGAAACTTAAAAGACACTGATAGATCGATATTTAGCAGATCTTTGTCGTTCTAACGTCAATATTTAACACTAGAACTACCAATCCAGCCAAAATGACTGATACACAATTTTTTCCAAAAATTTTCCAAGTTCATAGAAGAGCCATAGAACAAAAATTATGGGTCCATCACAAAAGACATAAATCACTGAATTGATCATCCTGTCTGCTACTCGATTCTTTCTTTTTCAAAGTACTTATTTAATATATTCAAATATGATCGATTTAACGCCGTCTTATTTCTAGTGTTAAAAATCCAATATGTTAAAAATTCATAAATATTGAAATTTAAACGTAACATAAAATTTCATTGAATTTAATAACGTCGGTCACCGGTGACCCCCATGGCAGTCAACGTGTCAAATGATATGGTACTTTAGGTGTAATAACATTACTTCTCACTGCAAAAAAAGAAAAATTCCCATTGCGAAAGAATTTAAACAAAAATTAATTCTCCGGTTAAACAGGTTAAATTAGAATACATATATCATATTAATCATAAATAATTCTACTATCAAATATTCAATGCATTTACACTTGAAAATTCACAGCTAGATCCTCCAACAACCAGTATTTCCAATCTCCGACAGTTCCGAATCTAAAATCCTCAAACGGGTCCCATGAGCAGTTTAACGGAACTGGTTATGTATCTTCGCGATCAGACAAGATATCATTAGCTACCCGAGTCGAAATATTGAACCTATTTTCATCGTATTTACTTCTATTTGTACCGAATATGATACTTTCCAATACTAAAACTCCGAATGTAAACCTAAAACTCCCCCGAGTCGAAAAAATGAACCTATTTTCATGGTATTTACTCCTATTTGAACCTAATATGATACTTTTCAATACTAAAACTCCTCATTTAAACCTGTAACTCCTTCTCAGTAAAATGATACTCTTATTTTTGTACTTTTAATTCCTAAATGTTGGGTAGTAAAAGGTTCAAATGAAGGTTCAATATTTCGACTCGGGACTGGATAGGATGTAAATCCTCAACGGAGGTTGAAATTGACGTCCTATTTTGCGCCTTAAGATGGCATAAAGGGAAATTTGTGGCACTTTTAGGCGCTAAATAGGATCTTATTTTACACTGAATTTAGACCAGTTTTTGTACTTTTAATTCCTAAATGTTGGGTAGTAAAAGGTTCGAATTAGGTTCAATATTTCGACACGGGTATTTACAGTTCTTGGTACCTCTTTCGCTAGAATTGATTCGTAGGTGTACACCAGATTCGTGCGGGAAAGACGACGGATGATCGCCTTAGGAACACAGATGGACGAACGTGTTACCGGATGTTCTACTTTTTGGAATCCCGTTCGTCGGTGTACTCGGACGAATTTCCTCGTGGAAGGTGGATAACCGTGATGCGAATCCACGCGGTGTATTTTTAGGATCGCTCGTGTACGACGATGCACTGAAAGAACGCGGAGGAGGAGCAGAAAGAGAGGAAGGATTCACGGTTTAGGAATGTCGACTCGTTTCTTTCCTTCCTCCTACCTCTTTGTCCGACGGATTCTACCTGATCCTTTGGTATCGGCATGCCATTATTGTGCACCAGGTCGAGAATTTTGGGAGTAGACGTAGGAAAATGTCGAAGGGGATAGGATTCATAGAATTTGAAATTCAGCGGATTTTATGAAGTTAATGGGTGAGGATACTCGAAGGTCTGGAAAGGTAAGACTTGAACGAATTTAGACCCTTTTTCATGGATTTATTTTTAGTCGAGGGACTTAGGCTTTGTTCTGTCTGGGTTAATTCTACGAGATAGCTTTTGGTTCCTGCAGAGTTCTTTTTTTTTTGGTTTGGATTTGTAAAACAGTTTAATGAAATGCAAATGTGTCTGAAGTTTTGTATGGGGATGCTTTGATTTGAATCATTGATAGTAGATGTCTGTAGACTGTTAATAAATATTATTTCATTGAGAGATTTAACAAGATTTAGATATTCGTAGAAACGTCAATGTTACATGAAACTCATGTCATAGCATCTCTATCTTTGACTCTTCGTTGTTTTTAGTTTTCTAGTTTGCCGGTAATTTGCAAGGGAATGTTATGCATCGGTTAAATTTTAAAAGCATAATTTCGTGTGTCGAATCTGAATTGAATTTCTATTCCTGACGAATCGTATTTGCAATTTGTAATGATTTTGCCAGACTGTTCCGTGATCGAATTTGCAATATTTCAGACGCGTGCGATGGAACACGGTTAACGATCAAGTAACTTCCTACTCGTACGTGCAACCTACTTAATTGCACTGACAGTAACGAGGAAAAGTGGAGCAACGTTACGAGTGGCCGAACTTCTAACTTTTCCATACGTTTTATCCATACATAACTTCCCGTGAACAGTTTTTCTACATGCGATTTTCCCGGGCCCGTTTTTTTCCGCATGCGTTTCTCTCTAGAAACGTTTCCTTCACTTGCAATTTTCTCGAGTTACTTTTTTTCCTCAATTAATTTTTCCTTGTAATTCTATCAAGTATTATAAGTACGTCCTTTTTGAAGAATTAAAAGAAAGTGTGTATTTTTGTTTGAAAATCTTGCACAATCGTCCATATACATGTAAAATCTTAGAATCGAAAATTAACACGTTGAACGCCACCGGTATTACGCTGATTTCATTATTTCTACTGAAGTGAGACTTTTTTTTTATTAAATTCACATCATTGTAAAGTAGAAACTTTAAAGATCCAGATAGATAGATATTCAGCAGACCTTCATCTTTTTAACGTCAGTATTTAAATATTCAGTATGTTCGAAAATTTATAAATATTGCAATTCAAAAGTTGCATGAAATTTTATTGAATTCAATAGCGCCGGTCGCCACTGCCCAGTCGACGTGTTAATGTTCAACGAGACATTTATATCTTATTATAGTTATTTATATATACATTTAGCATGAACTATTGAATGTTTGTTTCTTATTTAGTTCTTGGGTTTCATTTGTGAACCACCTTAAGACAGTTCGTTTGATAACCATGAATGACTGTCGTCCGAAGAATTTACAAAAGGATGAAGAAGGTTTAAATAAAATGACCTGCCTGCATTTGTACTTCTGCAATTGCATTATGGTAGGAAATACAAATTCTGAAATGTATCAACCTTTTACAATTTCGGAAACGTTTAAATCATTCAAAGGCACAACCTGGGTTTATGGGGTTCTACCTGGCCAGGTATAAGATCACCAGGTGTGACCTTTTCCAAGGTAACGAGAGGTTTAGAGATTACCTGAACAAGTGTTTACAGACTACCGTGAAAATTTCAGAATTACTCACCGTTCGGACAGGTGAAGACATTTGTGGTAGGAACCTGTAACAAAGAGTAGAAATTTTAAAGGTTGTAAAATGTATTCGAACCGAACTTAAGTGGCAAAAATTATTTTTCAATAACTTGTGATTGAAAGATTTATAATTCTTTAAAATTAGTGGCTTACTTTATTAAATTATTGTGTTTTACATTTATCAAAATGCCGGGAGTAAAAATTATTTCTTTCATTTTATTAACTTCTTGCCGGACTTTTTTGTAATTGAATATGATATAGCTTACAATTAATTGCTGAAATAACAATCTATCCCTAATTTCTGATATAGTTTATAACTTAATGCAATATTTATGGCATAGAAATAATTTGGTCGTATCGTGACCCACTGACACTTCCCGAGTAAAAATAAAAGACGGAAAAAAAGTTGAAGACTGAAAACAGGATTTTAGACGAATTTCGAACGGAAATAAGGCGAAACAAATAATTGCCACTGAAAATTATCTGAAAATGTACTGAAGACATATGCTATTGAGAAAGTTCAAACGGAATTGAAACTGAAACAAAACGGAAGAATTTTTCTGTTGAAACCGAGACTGAAGTCAGACTGAAAGTTTTACATTGATTCAGCACGATCGGAAAGCAAACTGATTTGAGACTCCATATATCAGTTAATTCCGACGAGTACTGAAAAGAAACTGAAAGTAAACTGAAATGTCTAAACTCGAAATGTCTAAGATCGTTTTCAATTTTTTTTTTCGCTTACGATTTTACGACTTTTGTTCACTACCTCAGTTTTCTTTAAGTTAAGTTGCCAACTGTATATTAACATAGAAAAATTACTCGAATTTTCAGTCTGTTTTGAGTTTATTATTTTCACCCGGGTTTCTATTCGCTATTTTTTGGAAAACTTCAAAATCTTCTTTTTCATTTGCCATGTCATGAGTGTCACTTGTTATAGTTTTTGTACATCAAGCGATTAACAATTACACCTATCTCTCAATTTACACGTATAATGGATTCCTTAGAAAACCGTGTAAATCGAAAGAAAACTAAAATGTGAATAATTTAGTCTTCGTTTCAAAATAAAATAAAAGTAATTTTTTTTAATCCCTTATTTTAAATACCGTGTAAGAATGAAATCGTGAAAAAAAGTACCGTCTGAATCGAGAGATAGGTGTACATTGATCTAACAAAGTTTAAGGTAATAAAGTCAAGTTTTGATTACCACTTTAATGTTCTACTTTCATAGTATTTTCTTGACAATGAGTAAAAAACTAATAGTTTTTTAGACTCAGTTTTTTAAAAATATCTTCATTCTTTATAATAAAGAATGAAATGCAATTTCCAAACAAGTTACAAGTACGTATAACTGATAATAACGAGCATTTCAATGTAATAATAATACAATAGCCCATTCAACCTTTATTATGCCTACAAATGATATTTGCACAAGTAATGGATACCTACTACGTCCTTTCACGAATGCACGTGGAAGAATCTATCCACGCAATACCGTGTGAAGTAATTGAATAAAAAAAATTCGTTCCGACAGTTTTCCACACTTCTTTAAAAATTGCCAATTGCACGGAAACTTTCTAGCCACACCGTGCTCCTAATAAGGATACCGCTAAATTCCTACCACAGATTTCACTCGTAAAAAAAGGTGATTTTTACAAACCCATCGTCACATTGCTTACTCTTATAATTAACCGCCGTATGACGAAACATCAAAAGCCCAGAGCCGCAATTCTGCCGTGAGACCCAGTTAGTGAATTAAAACCGGAAGAATTGCGGAAAACTCATGTTACAATGGCCGTTACATAAAAACTCAACAATACAACTTCCATGCATGTAACGAAGGAAAGAAAAAATTCGGTCCCAACGATTCCAAGTGCTGATAGCATGGTCACCATGAAACATGGGGAAAGAACGAAAGTGCCCCTAAAAATTCAGAATCCTACGTCAAATGGCGCGAATCCTTGACGTTCAGAGAACGGGCACGCATTGTTATTCACCGAGAGAAAGTGAAGAAGCAATCCGTCTGACGATCTCGGTTTTGCGCTCATCTTCTGCAGAAGGAATTCTACGATTCTTACGAGGAAATCAACGACGAGTTTGCGTCTTCTTTTCATCGAGTTCACGCGTACGCGTACCAGAATATCAGTGACATAACGGTGCTGCATTCCTGAAAGAGGTGCGAGTTGCACCGAGGTTGGAGAAAAGTCTCCATTCCTATGGCAGAAATTCCGTATTAAATGCTTCCCCTCCCACTTAAAGAATAGCTTGGAGATTAAGACCGTTTGTCGGTGATACTTTTAATGGTGTTGGTTTCGTGACGCTATCATAGATTGTAGCATAGTTGATGAATCGATAGTTTGTATCTTATATAAGAGATAATTATCTTATATAATCTTAGTTATCCAAGATAGAAATAGGATCATTTTGAAGAAATAATTAGATTGAAATTGCAAAATAAATATTTTGATTTTTGTATGTGATAGCTTTGAAACGAAGATTGTTAATGGTGTTTTTAATGGCAGCTATGTGGTGGCGGTTTAGCTGTTTGTAGCATACTTGTTGATTGAATCGGTTGGTCGAATATTATATACATAGAGTGTTTCAAATTGTCTGACGTAGCTTGAAATCGGATAGTTTTGCAAGGTAGTACAGTAGAACTCCTATAAGTTCGAATACTTCAACCCTTTCGCTACTACGGGTGACTATAGTTACCGGCCACAAGATGCCTCCTATACGCGACGGGTGACTATAGTCACCCGCTCCAAAAATGAAACCACAAGTTAAAACAAGTGCTATATAAAAATACGTTCATGAAAAAATTATGAATACATTGTTATGAATACAAATCATTTTGCTTCTAAATACAATGTCACAACATCGTTTTTGAGATAAAGATTTAGATCCGAATGCTGAAGACGGTGCGCGCTTAAGGTAGTTCTAGCTGGATTCAGAACTAAAAGTTTCTTTTTTCATTAGAAATGAAAAAAATTGCGTAAGAATTAATGCAGGGACTAACTTCACAGGGGTCATTTCATTCACTTTTTAGACATTAAAAAACATCTTTCTCTATAACTATGAAGTAAAAAATTATGAAAAAATTCAATAATATTTCAAAAGCATAAAATAATACATTGCTAATTTTTTATTAGAATCCATCGACTCGTTTTTCCATTAGAAAAATAAAAAAAGATTTTACGGACTCAGCAAAAATTTTTTTCCTTAAGACCCATGTTAAATATGTTATTTTTAAACACGATTTATTCATAAACCGTGTGGACGAACTCGTTGAGATTCCGGTTATAATTATAAAATATCATGAAGAATATATTTTCAAAATTTTAAGGAAATCTATCGAAAAATGATAAGTGCCTAGAACTACCTTAATGTTCGCACTTTCGGCGCGGCGCGCCGTAGCGAAAGGGTTAAGTTCGACTTCTCCTACTCCTACTTCCCCTACTCCTTGCCATCTGTCTACATAGTAAGAAGCGCGCGAGAGAGAGACAGCTATTTCTGTCTCACTCAGAATTGAGTGGAGAGGGTACCCTATAAGTTCTAATTTTCAGAATTCTGGGTCCCGTAGCTTCGAACTTATAGGAGTTCTACTGTACAAAGTATTGAATAAACGTGGAATAAACATTTTTCATATCTAACTGGTAACTTTAAACTCAACTCTATTGTTCTTAATATCGTCGATTTTGTCGATATTGTCGATATTTCGAGAACACAATTGTGATAACATTTTTACTTTCCTGATAAACAATTCATTTCTCACATACGTAAATGAACTTTTTTTATTTATAAGAAGCCTTTCATTTATTGACATATCAAACGTCGATTATTAAATTTGTTATGTTACATTATTAAACTCAATTTAACGTTGAAATTCCAAGGATACCTTGTTCGAAATTGATGACACTGCCTTCGACAATGAGGAAATACAACAAGTTACAACACTTCTACCTGTCTGGTTATCAATTCATTCCTCGTATAAGTAATTGAACTTTTTTGATTTATAAGAAGCCTTTCATTTATTGAAATATGAAACGTCGATTATTAACTTTGTTATGTTACATTAGTAAATTCAATTTAACAATAAAATTTCAAGGATACCTTGTTCGAAATTGATGACACTGCCTTCGACAATGAGGAAATACAACAAGTTACAACACTTCTACTTTTCTGAATATCAATTCATTTCTCGCTTTCGTAAATGAACTTTTTTTATTCATAAGAAGCCTTTCTTTTATTGTAATATTAAACGTCGAATATTTAATTTATTATGGTACATTATTAAATCTAATTTAATGCTGTGATTTCACGGATACCTTGTTCCAAAATGATAACACCGCCTTCGATAATGAAAAAATATTTATTTTCTTCCTCGAAAGGTTACTATGACTAAATCTTTTGAAATTTCCATTGCCGCTAGGCTCTTGCAAACTATTTTCTCGTTGCTGAATGCGATAGAGCATTTCCTATACTTAAAGTGTTGTAACTATGTATATTGTGGCATTGCTTGTACGACAGGTAGAGGTACACGTGTGTATGCGCGTGTACTTGTACTGAAATTCACTTTCACCTCACATATGCCACATCTTGTGGAAACGAGTAGGCTCTGGTGACTCCTATGGAGCTAACATACCAATTACTTCATAATCCGTGGTTAAATTTCTCAAGAGTCCTCGGTAAGGTTTTATCTCGTGGACAAGAATGAAAATTACTCTTCTCCTTTTGGCATAACCACTGTTTTTTCATGTTTTAAAGCATGGGTGCCATTTGGTGCTACTTAAATTAATATTTATGGTATCTTACTACGATACTTCAATTTCAAGAATTATTGAATTTCATATAACTTCGCTAGTGTTTCAATCATATGAAATATCTTCGTTACTTGGGGTATTGATATATCTAATCAAGTCTCTTTTATCAAGTTAACCATGCTGATCACCTGTGATCAGTAATGTGTTTGGTAATTGAACAGATAATGAGACAAAATGTAAGTGATATTTAATGTAAAATATCAATAGTTTTTTGTTGATTTGAAGAGAATTTTAAACTTTCTTACTTCAATGTGTCAAATATAAATCAGTTTAAGTAATAAAATATTGAAAATATACAAACAACGAATTCATATTAAAAGATTATTATGTTGAATCGTACAAAGAGCATAGTTCAACCGATACGTCACCATGTGTGACGATGGTATACGAAACCTTCGAGATTTTCTCTGATGGAATTGCAATGGAATTTAAATATTTTACAGCTTCGCTTAACAGATTGTTTTCTCCATCACGCGAATACCATACATTCATGCCTGTCAAGTGAAAGAATTCCTTTGAAAACATCCTTACTGTCATCGTGGTAATCGGTTTTACAACTTGTACAATTAAAAGAAGTAGCAAAATCGTATAAAAAATATGTAAAATTGGCAATGGAATTACTCACCTGAGACTCCGTTAAGTGAACATGGCACAAGAGGACGGCGACCCAAGTGGTCGCCAATACTCTTATCAGCATATTCCTGTAAAAGAAAAAAAATTATTATTTAAACAATTGTCAAAAAGCTCTTCCGTGCTACTACTACATGCAAAGTATTTTGAATTTACTTTTCAAATTGATCGCCTATGTACAATACATTTAAATACATCAAGCAATAAAATTTAATATCAACAACGAATTATTGAAAATTTCTCAAAATTGTATTCAATGAAAATACAAAAATTGAATTCCCTTCTTACTGATTGACATTAAAACCGAAAAATCAAGATGATTCATATTATTCAAAATAGCTACACACCAAAGGGACCAAAAAAATTGACAAAACCTAGAAAACTGGCCGTACATTGGAAAATATGCGGAAGATAGTATCGTTTCTCTATGTATAGGATATACACCGGTTCCCATAAAATTCCTTACGGTTTCTGCGGCTGAATTGTGCCACAGCAGTTGCATACCTTACCGCGAAACCGAGAACCGTGATAAATCTCCGTAGAGACGAGACTATTATTTAATCATGTTCCATCATTCGGCACATCGCTTTTCAAACGTGGGATGCTTTATTCGCAATTATCAATATAAAGTTTACAAAGCTATCGATAATTTACGACAAATAATCGTTTGTTAGAATTTACTTTTAATTTAATTTAATTTTACTTTTACATTTCGACTTTTCATTGATAGAATTTATGAGAGCTAAGGTATAAAAATAATCGACGAGCGATGGATGAAAACCACAGTGGATTACAAAGAAATACGGCGAATACCTTCCCTGATACAGGAAACCGCATTTTATGAACCCCATTGAATATAACGGGTGTTCTGTGCAAGTAGGTCGTTCCTTTAAAAGTGTGCAATAAAAGGGAGGAAAGTAGAAGGAAAATTTATTCGGCAAAATAAAAAAGTTTCGTTATGTATATACTTAGACGAGACTTATACTTTTTACATGCTATTCAATACACTTTTCTTATGTGCAATTAAAGTTCAGGGTCGTTGGAAAGTCATCTATTAGTCACCTATTAAAGATTCACATTTATTCTTTTATGAATAAGAATTATATTTCTTAGAAATTATTTCGAAATAGTTTTTTTGATTATATGTCTTAAATGGTCATTTTCTTAATTTGAATAAATTAATAACAAAAAAATTATTCTGTTATGTAATGATCTTCTGACTTTTGGGCTGCACTGTAATTTTTCGAATTTTGGATTGAATGACGATTTGCTTAAAGTCAGATTAATACAATGAATTTCTACTTTGCACATTTTGTTTAAGAAAAAGAATTCTGCATCGTTTGAATACGAGCATCTCGTCAATTGCACGTGCACTGGCTGCTGCATTGCACATGCTCGCTTGTTTGCAGGACGAGTTGCAGTTAATTGCGAAGACACGTAGGTATGATGCAATAACTCGTCGCAGGATCGGATGAGCGAACTCGTGGGAAGCAGTGGAAAGCAATCGTGTACCCACGAAATGCATATCATACATGCCTCCCAAGAAACTTGTGGAAACGATGGAGAATCGCGAAAGTTTATTATTTCACTGAGGAGAGATTGCCATTGTTGATTAGTCACTTTTATGCAACACTTCATTTTCTGTGTTTAGACTAGCATTATTAATTAGGTTGCCATCATTTTAAAAACAAAATAGTAGTTGTGAACTTGGAAAATGTATAATTTTCGTTCATTTTTTAATTACACGGTTCAAGGAAATAATTTACGGAAGGTTTATAGAGAAATTATTTTCAAGGAAATAAAATAACTTTAATAATATATATATATAATGTACACAATATCTGAAAAGGTAATGTTCCATTGTTGGCACTTGGATGTTCACAATTTTGAGAATCGTAAACCATTTTCTTAAGTCATTTAGTTTCTTTTGAGGAAATTATATGTTCCTGATAATATTTGCATTTATAGAACTTTAGTCTTTTTTTACATTTATTTTGTATGGAATGCAGCGTCGAAGATTTTGATACAGAAAGTGAAATCGGAATCTGAAAGATTTGGTCAAGAGTTAAGAAGAGAAGGCCGCTTTCTAACTCATTTCTAATCCACTTGACTCTTGCGACAAGTGCCGCGGCAAGATCGTTGATTTAACACCTGTTCTTGAGTACTAATCGACATTTTCTAGTGTTAATAACAAAAGATAAGTTTCTGTAAAGTCCACTCTCTTTACCTTTCCTTTGTTTTACCATGATTCAAGGTTGCAGTTTATAGGTAAAATTTGTGTCTTTAAAGTTTGACTATGAAACAGCATGTCTCGGATATTTCAGTTACATTTTGTTAATATTCTCAACGATTAAAAATACGAGCTATAAATAATAATCAGTTGAGAAACGCTTTGCTAGAATATTACAGCGAACTTAGTAATTTCGTGTGAAATAAATCATAATGTTTATAAATACTTAGCATCGATACATGTTAATGTCCCAAGACACCTTTAATTATAATTCAGCAAAAGAACTTTCCTTTTTTTTATTTCTTTAACCCATTTGCATCACAAGCACATATATGCGCCCACTTCTTCTGGTCACTGACATCGAAACGCATTTATCCATTCACATTGTGAGTGAACAGCAACACATATGAACAGTCTAAATTATTTATACAACACTCGTCGATTAAAGAACAATATCACTTTTTGAAATACTGTTACACTTAGACTTAATATTAAGAAATTTGACAGTAAAGGTATATTTTTGAATTTGTCATATGATGCAAATGGGTTAACCGACAGTGTAGTTTCCATTCTGGTAAAAGTAAAAGATCCAATATCATCCTAGCGTACACATTTCACCTTATACTTTTGGAAAGACACATTCGTAGTCCTATATTTGTTCATAAATTTTTTCTCGTATTTATTCGTACAATGTACATGTGTAGTGAATAAGTTTTGTACGAAGGAACTAGGACAGTTCTACACGTTGCGGATGTAATGACAAAGGATCACTCACCCTATGGTATTTCTTGGATTATTTCCACTCTTGCAATTTTATTGTCCCTTAATTGAATGAATAGAATAATACCTCTTTTGACTGTCACGACCTGTGAAATTCTCTTAATTGTGACATTCTCCCGTTCGAGTTTACGTTACTTCAGACATATGCTGCAACTCCGCGCGGTATAATTCTTGTTTTTACGCGGGAAAATGATAGTTTCGTGACACGTGTAAAATATAATTAAGACTACTCTGCGTACGGATTAATTGAGATTTCTGACATTTTTGTAAACCTCGAGAAAGTTCTCTGACGACTGAGAAACAAAAGAAATTCTAGAGAAAGCATATATTGTTCAATTTAAAATTGCAATCACACAATGCAACCTGTGCAGCCAAAAATATAAATTTTTACTTCTAATTCTGAGGTATCAGTATTTCAAAATTAGTATGTTATGTTTAATAACGTTTTTTTGTCAATAATGACTACAATAGGAACTGACTTCTGACATTATTGAAATTTATAACATACAATTCTTAAGTTGCCGCCAAAACTAATGTTATTTTAACCAATAAATTTTAGATTAACAGTCGTATCTTCTCATTATCAATACATGTAATATGTCATTGTTTAACAACATGAATTTTCATAAAATCATCTGAAACTTCTTAAAGATATCACTATGATAATGGCTAGCAACAAGGAATATGTGCTAGTAAAGTAATTATGAGTCTCTAAAGTTGCCTAGCCTAATGTTAATTGTAAAACTGAATTATTTTATTGAACTACGCGCTCCTAATTGCTATAAAAACGCTATTGAAATTTGTGACCCTGTGATATGTATATTATAGTCTCAATGGTTCAAAACCCACTTCAAATAGGCCTAGGGCTATGGCGGATAAGGAGTTAACCCTTTCGGATCCTATGCACATTGTAATGTACTTTTCGTATTTTATTACGTATAGGTTTAAACTTACAATTAGTTTCAACACCTAATGAATTTTATTTTTTTATACAAATATTTCCCAGGATCTCCTTAATGTTACAAATTTTTCGTAACGACCATAAGTATGTCCATTAAAATGTACATTTACAAATTATAATTAAATATTTTTGTAAAAAGTATATTGTTGCTTTCATTCACATAAATTAAGTTAATTTTAATATAAAACTAATTTTTTCTTAAACGAAAAAAAATTCAGGTCTGAAGGGGTTAAAAGCTTGCATTCGGAGTTAGACGCATTGCATATCAGTCTCGGTGGTTCAGAACCCACCTAAAACAGTAAGTTCAGGACAACTGTGAATCAGAAGTTAATTGTTGAGACTCGCAATTAGTGAGCTCGAGTTGAAATTCTCTTCCATCACCTGTACAAAACTTTTTCTATATGATACGTGTTATACCTCATAGGTTCGATGGTTCAGAACTCACTTAAAACTGTAGGCCCTAGACCAGTAATGGCGAACCTATAACCCGCGGGTCTCAAAATGACCCGCGCGTTGATCGTTGAAAAATTATTTTTATATCAGTAAAGGGAGAAGAGACAATTAATAATATTAAAAAATAAAGTACAGGCGGCTCTCGACTTTCGCACATAAATGGTTCCTGAAAATGTGTGCGAATGTTGAATGTTCGAAAGTAGATGGACACAGAAAAAATATTCAAAAATCGATGTTAATGTGGTTTCTTCATGAACTTGAGGTTCTCTAACATCTAATAGTCAATACTAGAAACTATATTACAATGTTAGAAAACTAGACAATGTGTGGATAAGCGCGATCTACAGCATTCCTTGATAGGAAGTAAAAATTTTTTGAAATAGCGATGACAATATTAAAACAATTGAATTTTTAAAAACGTGCGAAATAGCGAATTATGCGAAAGTCGAGAGCCGCCTGTATATATATCTAATGTCGAATTTATAAAAAAATATTTCGAAGTGGACATTGGCTATCCAAGAACCAAAAAACAATCTAATCCTTAACCATCTTCCACACTTTTCCAAGTGACGTCACTGACTTAGTGGCCCACGAGCCAGTACTAAAAACAATAATGCCCATAATTTGCCGCACGTCTCAAAAAACATCGCCATCATCATTCTAGACGAAAAGGCTATATCAATTAATGTTGAAAAAATGCAGAACATTAAATGAAAATATATAATCCTTTCGCAATTTATATAAATTCGTGTTCAAAAATATTGGAAATATGCCTTTCACCCACATCACGAAGAGAATCCGTTAAGAGCGAAGTTGTCAGTTGGTA
Organism: Cerceris rybyensis; assembly: GCA_910591515.1. Taxonomy (NCBI): domain Eukaryota; kingdom Metazoa; phylum Arthropoda; class Insecta; order Hymenoptera; family Crabronidae; genus Cerceris; species Cerceris rybyensis. Next base: position 24,220,605 of record OU342789.1, on the reverse strand, counting down.
ACAGTATTAATGCCCATCGACAAGAAATACAGTCATTCAGTGGACGATGCACCGAACACACTGATCGCTCGACTGGGCGGAAGACCCGTTAGGTGCTATCGACACACAGGAAGCCAGCCAGCATCGTCTAGGCTACCCACGGTGAGATTACGATTACATTTACAAGAAATCCGGCTAGAGTAGGTAGGTATGTAAGTTAAATGCTTTTAACGTGCCACCTTCACCTCCTGACTGTCGATTATCGACCATCCGGAGTAGGTATAACGGTTTTCCAAAGGATTCAGCCGTGTACCATCTGTGCCTCTGGATATCTCTTTCTACAGGTTACCCCGTAAGAAATGTGCCAGGGATGCATTAACGTTAGCACGGTTCTCATTCTGGGTAAACGGAATCGACAATGACATTCATGAAGTAGAACGAAGCTGTTGCGTTTTTTTTAGATTATTTTGTAATGGCAAAATAAAGGATGTTCCGGGTGAGACTGTTATACAGGATACTTGTTCACCTAATTTTATCAGTTCTATGGCTTGATTGAATTATCGTGCTCTTATAAGGTATCGATCATGTCGGGATATTAAAACAAATAAAAAATATACCGAGATTGTATGTGAGAAATGATATAAATGATATGACAAAGTGTAATATTTTAGCTTTTTTGTATGACAACTTTAGCCCTTTCAATACGGCGAAAAATCCAGTTCGAGTGCGCCCCATTACCGGGATCAGTTATTTCTCCTCCAAGCGAATATTAGATAAAATAATTTTTATGCCGAAAACTGAGCAACCTTAACAGTTGTCGCTTGTTTGATTAGATCGGGGACGATCGAGATGAGAAATTTTTGGACTCAGAACGATTGAGAATCAGTTTGGATGCCCAACTTGGCGTTATTTTCTGCCCTAGATGTTTTTCAGTAACTGGGACATATGTTGTCCCAGCCGTAATATCAAAAATTTTTTAGACTGGGACAGCACATATCCGGTGCGAAAGGGTTAAAAGACACAATTTTCAGTGTATTATATTGAAAGGATTTGAAAATTCTGTGATAGAAACATCACTGTAACCTTATGATAATTTAGCAGAAAAAAATTATATCAGTAATTTCGTACTACGTTGTATCAAACTTGAAAATATTAAAAGGTATAATTTAAACCATTGTAACCATAATATACAACTCAGGTTCAGAAGTGTTAAAGACATATCTTAAAACGTAACGTGAATTATATAAAAACAATATTAAAAGATGTTTACAGTAAAGAAAATCTCCCAGTAGCACAGAAATATCAAGCCATATGGATGATGTATTGACAGAGTACATAACAATGCGAAAAATCATGTAACAAGAATAACCTAAATAAAATTGCAATAAAGTGAAGATAAATCATGATGCCCATTAGTCTTAAGTACATACGATAGTTAATTATGGTTCATTAACGGATTATGATAATGACATTAGCAATGTGTCAGTGCACGGAAGAGGCAGTTAACGAAGAAAGAAAGAAATCGCCATTGTTAGATTTCCAACTGTAGGCCAGTACTAGAAAGTATTCGTATTTCCTGGTAACCAGCACGAAACGGTGCGTGTAAAAAGCGAGCAATGACTCTCAAGTGCAATCCGATGTGCTTTTACGCGTCTGAAAAACCGTGAAAAAACGCATCAAACGACCTGCATCGGTCAAATAATTGTCGATTTTCTTTTGCCGAATTTAATAAATTAAGGAACAAAACGGAACCTCTCATGGCATAGAAGATAAATAGTTTTAGAAAAAGTAAGCAATCGTATTTTATACAGTAGGATAATGAGTGTTCCCATTGAACTGACTGAAATTCACTTCGATAGGTGATAATGTGAATGGTTTAATTGTAAGTAAATAATTTGGAAAGTAGAGCTAGAATTATCACTTACAATTTCAGATTAGAAATAAGCTCATAACTTTTTTTTAGTAATACAAGATATGTGATAGCCCTACGGTGGAATTACATTACGAAAATGATAAAAAATTGAGCCATTTATGTGAGTTAATAATTGCCTCATTACTAAAAACTCAACGTGCACATCAAAATAAATATCTAATTATTCCTAAACGAAGAACGAATAATTAAAACAGCCATTGTAATTAACGGAAGAAATACCCTCGATGACCAACTGAAAAACTTGAGCGTCGATTTTCTTTAATTGAATAATTTCCGTGGAAAGCCTGTTTGCGAGAAATAATTCTGCGTGAGAGTCGTAGGTATCATTTTTATGAAATAGTAGTATAACGGCTTTGCATTAGAACACGTTTGAAACAGTTATCAATGTAATATTATTCCCGGCCTGTCATATGTATTTGCATCATGGGAGAACATTTATCTTTTTAAACACTATGCCAAATAACGGTTTCAACATAGCCGTGAGGTTAAAATGGTAATTACGATAAACTGCAAACCATATTTTTCAACTACATTTTCAACGGTATGATATTGGTTTGTGAAGTGTGAGATTGAAGCAAATGATCAAATGGTGATCAAACACATGATTTACATATAATTTCTTAAATCGGTGATTATTTAATAAAGTTTAACTTCTTTTTGCATTATAACGGTCATTTAAGTAGTAAGCATAATAACATATTTTTCGATTAGTTGACTTTCTCTGTTTGATTTAACAAAAGCAAAATATTTATAAACTATATCGTCAGAAGTTGCTATTTCATTTCCGATTTGAAACATCTACAAATAAGAATGTTATTCTTTGTTTTTTTAATTCGATAAGAACAAACGGAGAATTAACTAATTTTTTTCTTGTGTTGATTGTGCATTTGTGTTACGCTTTCGCTTTAATGTCATTATTTCGCTGTAAATGAGACGATATTAATGACTGAATGATTAGTTCGATTGTTAGTTGTTACTTTCTATTTGCGACTGGTATTTTTAAAATTTAAGCAGCGCAAATCATTTAAAATATCATGTACGATGATTAACGAATTTTCATGTAGTTGCTACATAAAAATTAACACTGTGTGATATTGAATATTTTCTGAATTACTATAAGCACATATCACTATATAACATTTATGTAGTGGATGTACAAAAATAATTTTTATAATAAATTTGCATATTCGTTTGGTCAGTTTGCAAAAGAGAAACTTTTTCTAAAGACTGTATTTCCTGGATTATACTGAAAAAGCGTCTCTACTTTGAAGTGCTTCGGCAACAAACTTCTTTGCAGCGTGCAACTTCACTCCTTCAAGGTCAACAGGTTCCATTTCATCGTTATATTTTTCTAACTCTGTCAAAATCAAGTTTCCTTCCCATGTAAAATTCGATGTACAGCTATTCCATTGGAGACTTTTCATATCAGTTTACCGTTTAGCCAACAGTCGAGAAAAAATCAAACTATAAGATATACACTGTGCATTTTTCAGCAATAATTCGAACTCGAAAACTATTATTTCATCGCTGTCTGAAACTTTCAATATCCTTATAACAGCGCGCAATAATTAATTTTTTGCACTCCGAGTAGTTTTTACTATGAGCTACAAACTGCTCCAAGACTAAGTATTTACCCGGTGCTAGTGCACATCCGCGGAAAATTAGAAATCTTACTTTGCCATTAAAAAAGAAGCGCGTGAATATTAAAATTATGTTTTATAATATAAAAAAATAGAAAATATGCCGAAATATAAATATACCGACTTTACCTAATAACGGAGTACTCAGCTTTTATCACAATGTCGCCGCTGCGGCGACAACAGAGTGCAAAGGTTTAATGCCTCTTTCGTTCCTTATAAAATTAGAATTTGCCCTAAGTTGAGTGACACTCGTGATGAAATAAATGGCATAAGGAATTTTCAAATTTTGTAAAGCCTATCAATTTGAAAATGTTAAAGAAACAAATGACAATAATATTATTTTTATAATATTAATATTACGCTAACTTATATGATATATCAAGAATCACTGATCAATTTTTATTTTAGCAATTAAATTCTAAACTATAGCGGAGACAGTCGCAAAACAAATCGTAGAGCAAGGAGTTAATGAATTCTCCTCTTTCAAGAATCACTGTAAACAAGTTGAGTGTGAGCGATAGATAAGAAATTGTAAAGATCATTATCCATCCTGAGATACGAGATCAAAGAACTCGGAATAGCAAAACGCGAAATGCCGACGAACTTTACGGATACGGTTATCACGGCAGAGAGTACCGGTTTGTATTGTTCAACGTCGGTTTCCGTCGCCGTAGATGGTCTTCGGAGGTGACTTCCGTTCTCCGTCGCAATTGGTAATCGATACAGTGGCATTCTCGAGGTATCCAACTCGATTCCAGGCACGAAGACGCAGTCTTCTTCGTTAGACTTACGTAACCTCTTACGGAAAATCGTGAACAATTTATGCACCCATTGTGACAAATGTTTAATCGCAACGATTTTCAGTTATTAGTAATAAACCTGTTTCAGAAGGCTTTTTAAATCGTTTACACTATATCTATTAAGGTAATTAATATAACATACTATTTTTTAAAAATCCTTCTTGAAAGGGTCTAGCAGAATAAGGGGGTCAAAAGTACCCTTGAGCCGATTTTATTCGACGATGAGTCATTCGAGAGATTCGAACCCGCGCAAAAAAGTGTCCAGCGATTCCATAGCAGACACCATAGCCACTGCGCCATTAATGCTTTTGAAAGAACGGTCAAAATTCTAGGTTATAAAGACCATACAATCAGCAATTTATTTAATTGTCCCGATCCTGTTCTTTAACATCTACATATTTCTGTGCAAAAACATTCATGGTCATAATATGAACATACTCTGTTAAAATCATGCAAGAATGGCAAATACTGTAAGAGTTTCAGCCCAAAATGTGTCCCAGAAATCGGTTTTTCATTTTTCCGACCGTGATGCACCGTACTCAAAAAATCTCAAAAAATTAGGGTAGAACAATGATAACATCATGCAACTACTGTAACAAGGAAAAAGTTGTGCTCGGAAGATTTCAATACGAAATCGATCTTTAACAAATTTTTTTTTTGGTTTTTCATTTTTCGTGAGTGGAACTTGCAAAGAAAAAATCTGAAAAAAATCCCTAACGTGTGCATTCATGTTTAGAATGTGTCAGAATTTTGTTGGAATCTTTGCACCACATTAATTGGGGAAAATGAGGCAAAAACTGATTTTTCGATTTTACCCTATAACTACCCTGCCGGTGAAGGTATCGGATTCAAAATTTGTGTATAATGGTTTTTCATGATCACTTATCGAATTACTCATCGTCGTATAAAATCGGCTCAAGGGCACTTTTGACCCCCTTATTCTGCTGGACCCTTTCTAATTCTGTTTGCAATTTTCTATGTTTATTTCATAAATAATAAGAGATTAAATCAAGTTCCTTGCCTTTTACATTTCGTTCCTTCTGTCCTAATCGTTTGACAATTTTACCCCTTTGCACTCCGAGTCACTTCTGACGTTATCTATTAGTAATTTGGCGGTAGTTAACTATTTGCTATATTGTGCCATTCCAATAGGAAAATTTAGGTAAAAATTCGTTTCTTAAAAAGTTGCGTTGCAATAAGTTCATCCTCTGTAATCACTAATAAATGCGAAGATCTCCTTGGAGGGGGAAATCGAGTGATAAGGTAGACTTACGACGTCCCTTCAGGTGGGACGTCGGAGTGCAAAGGATTAAATATATTGGATTAATCTTCTGTCGTTATGGTATTAAGTATTATAGAAAAAATATATAACAACGAATACAGTAAGGGTTGGGATTTCAAAAAAGAAACTTAACATATTGTGAGGGTTAATTTAAACAGATTTTTAACACTAGATCTACGGCAGACATGAAATTGATAGAGGAGCAGTATATGTAAACATACGTCTATCTTACAATATACAAATTACTTTATTGATCATATTTTTTATCGCTTGACCCACCTTTTATTAAAGTATCTATTTAATATATTTAAATGTGCCAGATGTAACAACCCTAGATCTAGTGTTAAAAGTTCATTTCTGTCTAATATTTTTTATAATTTAAGAATTTATGCTCGATTTAGACGTAATATAATATTTGTAGTATGATGATTAAAGAAATTTACGTTTTATAAAATGGATGTTAAAGTTTATAATTATCTGACATTGTGCGTTATATAATCAATGAGGATCAAATTACAATGGAACAAAGTTTCATTTTCACTTGTATGAACGAGTAACCAGCAAACGGAAGACGTACATGATACTTTCGTTTGCGGATGTTAGTAAACCTGTTAAATGCACATCCGCGTACGTATCGATATCACAACTTACCACAGAGTATATATATGTATTATATATACTTATATATACATTAATATAGTTACTTAAGCAGTAAAAAAACAATTAATTACTATTACATGAATGCTTTTTAACTATTTAATACTTGGCATGGGGGCAACGTACTTTTACGTTTTTTGCAGTCTGTCACTGGAGCGCGGGTCACGTAAAAGTATGTATTTAGCAGCTTTATGTTGCTGCTCCTGGAAGATTATCAATGGATATGCGGAATTACATATTAGAGAAAATTTTAAGTGCTGAGAAGAAAAAGAATCCGCAGAGACAATATCGTGTGTGCGCTGCGAAACAAATACGGAATGAAACATGTTTTATATGTACCTATGTACCTTCTGCGGTGTTCCACTCCACAGAGGAAAATGTTTTGGATAGTACCATACGGTGAAGAATTATTAAAATTGTATCGATGCTATTTGTACTTGAACAAATATTTTTGAATATATAGTAAATCTTTGATTTCGTTCAAAATCATTTTAATTTTCATTTTCATTTAAAATCGTCTATTTTCGTGAATTCGTAAAAATGTCGTTTTTTGGTTAAAATAGTCATATAGTATTATTTAATTGTAAAATAAAACAAGTTTCGTTTCGAAAAACAAGGTAGTTTTCGATTTTTTGCAATTTTAGTGAATGACCAAAACTCCTGCGAGATTCACGAAAAACGCTCGCTGCACGCGTAAGTCCGCGGCGAAGTGTACCCGCATGCCAAGTCTTAATAATTATGTATAAACGACCCACTATAATACGTTCATTTGGCACTTTTGTAAAGAATATTGGAAGTATTGTTGTATTCGGTATGAGGTCAACAACACTTTATGTAGGAAGAACTATTGCGCGCTCGGAGTTTTAACAATTTAAGAATAACGTCGTTGCGATGTATAGACTTTTAAAGATTCTTGACAATTCCAGATTTAATCTGTATAATTCTGGTAACGAGACTGTCCTTTTAAGGGTTTTACAACAGTGTGGTGGGAGGTTCGGATGACCTCGACTTTTCGTGAGTAAGATTCCAAAAGGGCGATCGCTTTTCCTTAGGACCAAAGCTCTTCAAAACATATTTTGAGAAAAAAGTGATAATGGATTCGGAGATAGCTAACAATTCCCGTTTGGACCCTGACTCATGTTTAGGAATATTTGAGTAAGACATCTTAAAGAATTAGATTGGATAACAGCATCAAATTTCTTTTAGCAGACATATTAAGCAAATACTCTTTAATTGGCACAAGGAGTTGTAAAGTAATAAGTAGACTCCGGATGTTTATGCATTTATGACAAAATGAATATGGCTAAAATACACAAAACGAACATAATATAAAAATATATCCGAAATATCCAAAGTATGATATTCGTTGTAACATTTATCGAGTGCAACAAATCCCTAAATAGGTTCTCTTGTCTTAACTGCATTTGTTGAATTTGAAATTTGCATAAACATCCGGAGTCTAGTAATAAGAAATGCTAAATAAGAGGCATTTTATACAAAAATTAATTTAGCTAAAACATTAAAAGATAAATTTCAATTTTATCTTTTATATCATCATTAGTTCTCTCCGCCAACCTCCAACAACCCCATACAATCTTTACATTAATCTCTTTGAGAAAACGCATCTAGACATTAAAAAAAAAACAATATCGTTCCAAATGTAAATGATCTGTAACAATATAAACTATAACATCGAAACTGATGCATTTGAAGGTCATCGTGAGAACTTTTTATAACTCTAGATTAAAATGAATGGAATAACATGACCTGATTGTTCGAGTATTACCGTAATAACGCAATGCATACGTTACATTTGTGTCACGGATTTCTAATTTCCGGTATGATCTAATTTCCGGTTATCATAGACGTGATCTCAATCGAGCTGTCTAACTTCTTTTTTCCATAAGTAACGGGACGTTTAAGGTGAACTGGTCATCATTGGCAAAAACACACTTGTTTAATCATACATTTCGAAATAACAGTGTTTACTATAAGGAGTCCGTGCGTCGAACTTACTCTCATTATAAGGTTGAGTTTATATGTAACATCGGTAAACTTTACTTTCTTTTTCTCAGCTCCATTTATCTATTGATACGGAGATGCAATTAAATTTTATAGAACACGTATCTTCGAACCAGTTCGACATGTATATTACGTGCCAAGTAATTTTGTACTAAATTCAGAATTTCAAGAATATAGGTATATTGCTTGTAACTGTAATTCGTCCTGTATGTTCGTAAATATCGCATGGGAATAGTTTAACCCTCTATGGACCTTTATGACCTTGAGATAACGCAAGGTATATCCAAACTTCGATTCTTCAAAATCCAATTTGCAAGTGCCATGGTAATTTATCTCGTGAAAATCATTAGTATTATTACAGAATGAATATGAAAATCATTAGTAGTATTTTTATTATCTTCGTACTAAAAAAATTTGGACCAAAGAAAGTTAATGTATGTTGTTATATAAATATTCATACATAGTGTATCTATATTTCGATTATTCCTATAACATTTTCGATTGAAAAGGTGCCCGAGTCGAAATATTGAACTTCTTTCGAACCTTTTACTACCCAACATTTAGGAATTAAAAGTACAAAAATTGGCCTAAATTCAATGTAAAATAAGATCCTATTTAGCGCCTAAAAGTGCCACAAATTTCCCTTTATGCCATCTTAAGGCGCAAAATAGGACGTCAATTTCAACCTCCGTTGAGGATTTACATCCTGTCCAGTCCCGAGTCGAAATATTGAACCTCATTCGAACCTTTTACTACCCAACATTTAGGAATTAAAAGTACAAAAATAAGAGTATCATTATACTGAGAAGTAGACTAGTGTAAATTATTTTTACAACATTCGTCGTTTAAAGTACAATATCATTTTTTGAAATACTGTTAGATTTACAATTAGATTTAATATAAAGAACGTTGATAGAAAAGATATATTCTTGAATTTGTCATGTGATACAAATGGGTTAAAAACATGTCTGTTTGCAACGTGAAATAACTTGCATCTGTTGGTGATATTTCTCGCCTCACACTTTCTACTTTTCACTTCTCATTGAACTTTTATCTTTCATATCGTTCAGTGTGCCTTTACTTACAATTACACATAGTCAAATGTAAAATCCACCACATAGAAAAATTGTATGAATAATGAATGACAAATTATCAGCAGACTGCGGATTTTTATGCATTTATGACAAATTAAATGCGGCTAAAATATACAAAAAGACCATAATATAAAAATATATCTAAAATATCCAAAGTATGGTATTTGTTGTAATATTTATTGAGTGCGATAAATCCCTAGATAGGTTTTCCTGTCTCACCTGCACTTGTGAAACTCGAAATTTGCATAAACATCCGCAGTCTAATTATAAGCGATGCCCAATTTCCTTTGTCACGTTTACACTTTTATATATGTATATTTTTTGAAATTGACGTGTAAATATCACGAAGCTATTTTTACCATAACTTCACTCTTAACACTAGATTTACCAAGCCAGTCAAAATGGCTGGTACACAATTTTTTCCAAAAATTCTACGGATTTATGAGAGAGACGTAGATTAAATATTCTTTGTCCATCGTATAAAACATAAAGTACCGAATTTATCATCCTTTTCACGTCTTAATTTTCCTTGCTTTAAGGTACATATTTAACATATTTAAATATAATAGATTTCACGCTGGTAAATCTAGTGTTAAAGATCCTACCGTGATCTTCGGGCAACGAGAAAATCGTCCTAGAGAATTTTTATTAATAAAGGCATCATTCTTCGAAATAAAATGTCTAAAGATACAGCTTTTGATGGTGGGTGTACATTTCAAATTCTCTTGTGGGAATTGCACGGCAAAGGAAGTTTGAGTAGACACGGCTTTGTGCAAAAGGCTCCCCCATTTCAATGTGGTTTCGTTTGATCCTTGGTCGTCGTTCTAGCCGTGTGGATACAACAATGCACCTGGTTTTTTTTTAGACGGGCGTATTTAATTTCAGACCACGAAGCGGCATGTACATGTAAATATGTTTGCGATAAAAGAGTAAAACGTAAATTATGTTACATATTAATTATTAAACGTCGTGATGATTAAAATCTATGCCATGTAATTGGAGCGAAAAGAAGAATTAAAGAGACTTGTTCTCGGAATTTAATGTTGCTTTTATATACATATCCCATTAACTCAAGATTCATGAAGATGGTCGATATCACTTGTCCAGAATTTTTTTCAAATATTCCTGCTTCTAACGCCACTTCTTTTTTTTTATCTTAAATTTCTATCTTGTAGATTCGAAGCGACTAAATCGAGCAAGTTTCCTGCCTACATAATTTCTTTTCTTCTAACTTCTCTTCGATTAATTATCGGTACATATAGTGTTAATAAACGTAGGATTAAAGCAACCAAAAGTTAAAATACGATGTTGTTGACGTTTTGAAAGCATTATATTTTCAATGAAAAATATTCGTTATCAGTGTAAGCTGATATTATTGTAGATGTTGCTAGTTCAATATATTCGAGCGTGTTCTTTTAACCTGTCAATAATTCGTAATTTAATGTACAACTTGTTCCAGTTATTGAGAACTGGGCTATTGTATAAAAATTATATTATTCTGCATTGCAGTACTTCAATTTTTATATTTTTCAAGCATTGCAATGTAATAGAGCTTTCACCATTCTTCTTTCTTTAGCTAATTTCACTTGCTACATTTAGTTGTGAATATTATTTGTGCCTCCAATAGTTCTCCCTACGTATTTGTTAATAAGACAAATTGAAACCTGAATAAAATTAATTATGTTGACTCCAAACATATTTCATTGTATTTATTGTTTCATATTTTGAAATACGTGATTAAAACATGTTATATAATATAAAATAAAGAAATTCCAGTACTTGGCTTTAACACTATATCTACGGCTTTTAAATCTGGTATATTTAGATTTACTAAATAAGTGCTTTGAGAAAAAGTGGATCAAGCGGCAAAAAATAGGAACAGTTAAGTGGTTTATGTATTGTAAGGTATATGTGAAATATTTAATGTAAGGTAAGGTTGCGTAAATCGTACCCCTTAAGAAAAAAAATAGGTATAAATCGTAAAATTTACGGAAAAAATAAAAATTATGTGCGGTATTAGTATCATGTGTTTTCCTTGATGATATTTATTACGTTAAAATTTCTTGCAAACTTACTCTTTTGGATGAAATTAATAAAATGTATGAAATCGCACTTTATACGATTTAGGAAATCAGTATCTTAAATCGTACCACCTATAGCTTAAATCGTACCGACGTTTAAATTTGAGCAATTAGAATAAAACATTCTTTTTCTTGATTAATTTATTTCCACATTTAGTTATAACAATGATCACAAAGATATTTTTTAATTTTTTTGGCAACTCCCGCACAAAAATGTATCCATTCTTTGCATTTTAGGCACTGGATCATATTTTCCTCACGGTCTTCCTCACAAATATTACAAAACCGAGTGTTATTAACAATTCTAAAGCATAGTCAATGGGCGGCAGTAATACCGAAAGGGTTCGATCAAAGTTATGTAATAATAAATAGTAAACTCTTAAGTTGTACCGGTACGATTTTGGAATTTCATGTAGGTACGATTTAAGATACAGGACAATTTATAATTGTAATGACTATAGCCAAACACTGAATAAAGCTAAAACGATTTTGTTTGCTGTAAACAACTTCTTAAATGCTACTACATGACTTGAAAATATGACGCATGATTTTATCAGTAATGTGCTTGCAAGATGAACTACTAAACAGGCAGTAAAAGTTATACGAAAATTACAAGAAACTTACTTCTTGAGAAATTGCCTTTCTACGGTAATGGCGGCAGATGAATACAATGCGAAACAATATGATTGACTAGGGAGTAACTCGTTTTGCCGGAAAAGGTGCAGTTAGGATGATATTACGCCTAATATTTAGAAGGTATGATTTAAGCGGTGGTACGATTTACACAACCTTACCCTACTGTTTCTCTATATATTTGAAAAAAATTTTTGAAGAAGTAGCAGTCTGTCAATTTGACAGCTGCAGTAGATCTAGTGTTAAAATAACTTAAGTAAAATAGAAAAACGTTCGAATTGACAGTAAATTATAATGAACGGCCCATGTGTGGACGTTTAGTTTTACCGAGAAATAGGACAAGCTACCAAGAACCAGTAGAATTTCTTTGATCGCGTATATCTAACAAGTTGTAAGAATTGTGCAAGCACATTCTTCTCTGCGAGCACCTTTAACTCAGTTGCGGTTTAGCGTTTGTCTACCAATGGTAAAACAGCCGTTGTAATGACGTCAATTTCTATTCTTGTATTTTCGGTAATTTGCTGGATTTTAAATGAAGTCATTAGGAAACTTAATTGAAAGGCAACTGTTCAACTTAATAGTTATTTGTTTGACTCAGGTTAAATAGATAATTATCCTTCGATGTGACAGATAAATTTTAATTGAATTATACACTGCTAATTATCACGCTTTGTATGTTATGTTAACTAAACATCAATTTGGTTTTTCGTCTGGTTCGTGTCATAATTTGCAATTAGGAAAATTTACAACTAAATGTTATAGATGCAGTATTAAAAATAATATTTTGCAATGAGTTTCGGCCGTATATTTATCAGCTTACTTTAGCTGTGTACTCAAAAAAACTTCGTTACATTTAATAACAATATTATATATACCCGAAGTAATCACAAGATCCTGAGCAATAAATAATTTGACAACAAGAAAATATTCATCTTCATAAGATAAAAAATAAAACATCGCAATAAAAGGAAAAGTTTAGAGTATTTGTTAAAAATTTGTTTAATTTCTTATATACATATTTTCTCAAATTATTAAGCATGAAGTACGCAAATGCAGTACAAGCTGCGACGACTGACTTGCGTTGGCTTGTTGTTTAAACAACGAACCGCATTTTTTATAAATATTTAGTCAGTCGTTTATGGAGATTAGAAGGGAACAGACAGATTATTTAACTACAGATATTTAATTTATGTATTTAAAGTTATGATTTATGTTTGAAGTACTATTGTGTTGCTTTTATGTATTAACACTAGAACTACCGGCGTTAAATAGATTATATTTTACTATATTAAATAAGTACTTTGAAATCAAAGGAATCAAGAGGTCGAAGGGGTGATCCATTCGGTGATTTATGTTTCTCTAGATAGACGTAGAATATTTATTCTATGACTCTTTTGTAGACTTGGAGAATTTCTGGAAAAAAGCTGTGTACCAGTCATATTGACTGGCTCGGTAGTTCTAGTGTTAATTGTAAGTGCTGTTTTTGGTTAGGATAATTAGTTTCTGTTATTAATTTATTAAAAATAATTTGTAAAACTAATAGATTTTGTTCCGGTTTTTCCTCCCTTACAAAGCGTTAAATCTAATATTCTGTTTTCGACAATACAATTATACAATTTATTTAAAATTTTTAATAAAGTTTAATTTATCTTTATTATTATTAATCAGAAAACACACCTAGTATATAAATACTTGCGAAAAATTTAGAAATTCGTTTCTCTCGAGTTATTCGGTTTTTGTTCCACTATTTCAAGTACCAACACCGTCCTTGTTACGTGCCGGTAAAAATTTACCGTTTGTTCCGGAATATCGGACACACATGGCATGGTAGATAAACCACAGTAGGAAATTCAGGGTGAAGGTTTGAAGCGTGTCGCGTTTTCTCACATAATAGTGTCCTTATTCTCCCATACGTTTCTCACGGTTGATAGACCGATGAAGTTGATTGTCGTTTAATATGTATAACACTAGGGTAATAGTAGTAGTACAGAAATTATAAATGTACAATATTTTGTGGAAATCTACAAGATTTTGTCAATCATATTGACATTGTTTTTAAAACTATTCGAATGCATTTGTATTCAGTAGAGAAACTAATTTTCCGATTATGGATGTTTATTGAATTTTAAAAAGAAGAAGATATCTGATTGTAGAATGACAATCTTAATTAATATTGGTTGTAAATAATACATCATTTTTCATAGTTAAATCTATTATAATTGAACATTTTAAATGAGTACTTTGAAAAAAGGTGAATTAGAAGGAGGAAAAAGCTGATCGATTCATCAATTTACGCTTTATGAGATGGACGTAGAGTTTCTATTCTATAACTATCCTATAAACTTGGAGAATTTTTTGAAACAGTTGTGTTAAATATATAGAGAATATATAGAAAATAGAACATGTCACCATAGTTTGTTCACTGGTATGCCATGTAAGTCATTATGTTTTGGACTACTATAAAGTAATACATTTCATAAAGGACTACAGAAAAATAGGTCACAGTTTCTCAACATATCCTGTTTTCAACATTATTTCAAAGGTATACGAAGGCTGACAATTTTTAAGGCTTCGATGCTACTGATGAATACCAACAAAAAAAAGAAACCATCTTTAAAAGCGTAAAGAATCTCTCTAAATTATTTACAATTTACTTAGTTTTTCAAAAATTGTCTTCTTTCTCTTCAAAAAGAAAAAACAAAATTACACCAATGTGTCTTTCATCACATTCAATAGACAATGCAGCTCTCTTAACCCGTTAACAACGATTTCTTTTCTGATGGGGCGTGCAAAGACACAAAATTAATTCTTGAACTCAAAAGGTTTCACTGATTTCTGGTATTTCGTATAACTGTCAATTTATATTTCATATAACTGTGATATTGTCAATTTAATAGTTTTTGAAAGACTTCAAAATTTCCTATTCCATTTTTCGCGCTACGAATCTCACATGTAGTTGTAGGCTAAGGGGTTAAATTGATTGCACTTTTACTTCATGTCTGTTCGAAGATAAAAATATTGTTCATTAAACTCGTGTTTTCCAATGTTTTCACAACGATGATCCACGTGGGGGGTATCGGGTTTCACATTTCTCGCGGTTCGTCGACCGATAAAGACAGGACTGGTGCAGCATCGTCGAGAGTTAGCAGCACGAGCCACGTGGAGTGCAGCAAAGAAAGCGCACCACCATGGTGCATCGCAAGCGTATTGCACTTCTCGTGGAAAGGACAAGAAAACGTAGAAACGTAAGAGGAGCGCCTGGATGAATACCAAGCGCATTATACAGGGTGTGTCATAATTACCTAACGATGTGGCTTAGCTACTTTGCAATTTTAGTTTGCGAAACGTCAGTTGTAAAATTTCACGGTAGCTGACGAACTGTCTCTCTGTGAGGATTCCTTTTGTTATGAGTACATTTTATTCTTATTGGCACAATACCTTTGTAACTTTACACCGCCCTTTTTTCAATGATATAATATTCTTTTCTATAGAAAGTCTGTAATTTTTGGTGCGCTTTGACTAATCGAGAGTATAATGCATTACCTGAAACTATTAGGGGTACCGAAAAGTAATCGAAAATTTTGTTCGCTGACGAAAAACATTTATTTATTAAAGAAATTTTAAACACTAATCAACAAAATAGTTTCCATAATTTTCTAACACTTTTTGCCAGCGTAAAGCTAGTTGTTCGATTCCCTGTTTAAAAAAGTCCTTCGATTTTTTGTTGAAAAACGTTTCCAATTACATTTTCACTTCTCCAATTTTGATTACTTGTCGGTACCTCTAATATTTACGGAAGGTTTTTGAAGTTTTATATCAGACAGTTATTGTACATAGATT
The DNA here is from genome assembly GCA_910591515.1 of Cerceris rybyensis. Classification (NCBI taxonomy): domain Eukaryota; kingdom Metazoa; phylum Arthropoda; class Insecta; order Hymenoptera; family Crabronidae; genus Cerceris; species Cerceris rybyensis. The sequence goes on along the minus strand of OU342789.1, from coordinate 24,204,644 downwards.
ACTTCGTTTTGAATCTTTTTATACAATCGATAGTTCATGATTCTTTGTGGTATTTCAAGAGAGAAATCTAAGAAAATCAAATGTGTAGCTTATTTAAGAATCTGGTGTATCACTCACTTTGCCATTATCACTTTTCAGTATCAATAGCAGTGTTAAAAGGTACTTGAACATCCATGTATTTAATACTAGGACTACCAAGGTTGTCAAAATGACAACATATTTTTTTCTGAAACCTTTTTAAATTTATAGGGGAGCCATAGAGTAAATATTGTACATCCACCTTATAAAATGTAAATTAGTAAATTAATCATCCTTTCCACCTTTCGATTTCTCATTCTATAGTATTTATCTAATGTATTAAAATACCGGTAGTTCTAGTATTGCAGAATGTAATCATAAAGAATCCTATTAATTGCAAGCTTACAATTAGTGTGCTCTACGAGCACTCTGTACTATTGTACAATGATAACCTTCTTCCTTCTTCGTAGTTATCGTAATTCTTAAATTACATACTTGTAAATTGGTCACTATATTTCGGTGGTAGACTAAGGAAGTTCATTTCTTCATTATGTTTGCACAATTATCTACTGTTAGGAGAATATTTAATGTTCTTCCGGTAGAGAACGCATGCGTGTTTTTTTCAAATCTTGGGAATGTAGGTAATCGGATTAGAAATGTGACGAATACAGTTGAAAATAGATCAACGATACACCCTGTACAGTTGAGCCAATACATAGACAGTCGGAATAGCACTAGAGTACCGCACAGGGCGTGGTCATAGATTCCCGAGTGCATAGAACAACAATATCGTGAACTTCGTGTTGCATCCGACAGGGTGAAGGAGGTAGAACAACTTGTTACCTTTATTATTACAATGAGGAAGTTGTGTTCTAGTTTTGGGTTCAGAAGGTGTATATATAATTTAAATTTCTTTATCCTGAATCTTTTGAGTGAAATATGGTAGCGTGAATATTGTCATCACGTAATTCACAAGAACGTAGGTACGTTACGATTTTTAATCTTTAATTTATTATAAGTTTCTTGAAAAATACATTGCTCCACGAAGGTATGTGCCTACATCCTCTAATTTCCAAATGATTGTTTTGTTTCCGTAAGAAATGCAATTTGTAAGAGGTTAAACCGTGCAGAAAGTAGTATATTATGCTATTAAATATTTAAAAAATATAATATAAATATATGGTAGGTATTCCATCTTGCGGTTCTTATACTTTAACGCAGTGTAGCAGATATTGAAGAAGGGATTGTAGATATATTGAAAGATAATAGAATTTGTGTGTTGTCTTGATTTTAATTAATAAATAACAATAAAGATCAGCTTCTATAACGAAGGAGACTCGTTATTTCAAATTTTTATTCGAGTATCGAAATCTGTTACGTGATTGGAATTTCTTAGGATGATGGTACGCTATAGTTGTCAGAAGATAACGGTACCTTAACCAAGTTACGCCTCGGCTCGCGTGAATTTGTCGTTAAGTCACGATTCGTAGCCATAAGAAGAATTCGGTTGTTGCTCATCTTTACCGATACTTAGAATGAATACAAAAATTGAATTTCGTGTTTTACATTACTATTCGCATGTAAAGCGTTTAATTAACAATTATAAATAATAAAAAGTAAATTAAATTTAAACGTTCAAAATGTACGATAATAGGGGTAAATACTTTATGTGTGCTTGCAAGGTAGAATTCTTATTTAAATTAATACTGCAGAGAAAATCAGGGTTATTTAATGCGGTATCGTAAAGTTACATTGCAGTTCAAGTGAATAACAGGTCCACTTGAATTCAGTAACTCCATTACATTCAAGAAGTACATTTATATTTATCCCTCCATGCTTTTGTATAAAAAAATATTTAATTAAAACAGTCAATGTTTTGAAAACTAATTAAATATCAAATAAATTGTAATATGTTGAATTTGTATGAAAAATGAAAACCTTCTCATTTCTACATTACTCTATAATAATACTAGTAATTTTATTGTAAATTAGGTTAATTATATATTAACATTTTAATTTCCAATAATGTGTAGAATACTTTTTGTACATGATAATTGTCAGTTGATCATTACAAAGATTTTATACTACCTATGTAATAATATTATAATTACATTTTCTAGACATTTTTCATCTAGAAAAAATATTTAATAGGTATGACGATTATTTTTATGGTAACGTTAAAGGTTTACATAAGGTCGTAATAAATCGGATCAAGGCACATTTTATGTGCTTCGGTATATAGGTTCACGTTTGCCTTTCCACCTACATGCCGTCAATTGTCATTCCAACCTGCCTACCTACCTATCAGCCATACCTAAAACCTGTATAAGCCTATCTTTCCTCTTTCTACCTTCGTGTACAGCTATTCCTAGTGCCTGACTCAAGAAAGTCAGGAGTAGCTGCTACAACCTGTGGAATTTTAGTTCAATCCATTTATCACCTGCATTCTAAAGCTATTTTTACTCTCTTGCATTAAAAGTGTAAATATGTTTGACTTGTTTTAAAAATCAATATCTCGTTGATCTCTCTTTTATGGGTATTTCTACATGTCGCAATTTTGAATTTTTCAACATTCTATAACCGATTATTCCGTGTAATTGAATGTACAAAATTATATCGAATCAATTTGAAGATTTAGGGAGATGTAAAGTGTTAAAAAGTATTGCAATAAATATGCACATAGGATGTGCTAAAGAAATTAACAATGTATCGACTGCTATATTTTGTAGGTTTTTTTTTAATACGTGCATCATTGCAATATTCCATTTTTTTTCAATAATTTCTTTCAAATCATTGAAGTTGTGAAACAATCAATGATTTTTCAGTATTTTCGTTGTAAATTTAAAATGTGTATGAAACCACGTTTAATGTAAGTGAAAGCACTATTTTATTGCTTTTTAAGAATCTTCTGCCCGCGTGAAACTTTTAATCAAATTTAAATATTGCGCGTGATTGCATTTGTCTTGTACCACGTTATTAAAGTTACTACTACAGAACATACAATTGCAAAGGAACATAAAATTTATTATTCGTGGAATGGACTTTCTCCTCGACAAATTTACGTACACGATTGTTATCTTTACACCACGTTTCTACGATATATTTCACTTCTGTTCGATTCACCTCGACGTCAAATGAATTTTATACAGAACAAGATTCAGATCTGCCAACATATAAAAGCCGTACTAAAAAGATGAAAAAAGTAATTTCTTCACAGTGTGAAAATTACGTTTACCAGCGTTTACTATTCTTATCGCAGTACAAAGGTACAGAAACAGATTACGATGTCAAATAAAAACTATTATTTAAATTTTACGTGAACCATATCTGCGATCTTCACATATTTTTCCTCGATTCAAGTGATATACATCAATATGTATAACAATCCACCGAGCAGAACGAAAATCGCGTAACTCTCGAGTTGAAAGAGCTCGAAAGAAAGAGAGTACCGTTCCGTATCCTCCGTTGAGATGCACGAAATAAAACAAAGAACATCAGATGATTTTTAGAAACTCTGCGTCTTATATATTCCATAGCAACACATCCAAGAAATAAAAGTAGTCGAAATTGAATTCATCATCACGTATAAAGACACCACGAAGCACCGAAAGTCTCTCAAGAAATTTTCAAATAAACAGCATACCATCAAAGATCCAAGAATTCCTTCAAAATTCCACGTATATATAATTACATTTTTAAATAAGCACAGAAATCTGAAAATTTTCACTTACAGTCACGGTGCCTTAACGCTAGAACTATCCAGCAAGTCAGAATGACTGGTTTTCAATTTTTTCAAAAAATTCTCCTTTTATAGGAGACTCTTACAGCAGCTATTCCACGTTGCTCTTGCAAAGTCTAGATTTCCGAATCGACCATGTTTTCCATTTTTCGATGCCTTTTTTGCCAAAGTACTTATTTATTATATCAAAATATAATAGATTTAACACCGGTACTTCTACTGTTAAAGCCCCTCCTTTATCATGCCAATCAAATAAACAGTGGAGTATACAGAGCTATATAAAATCTAATAAAAAAATCTTACGCTTCTCATTAACTGAATTACATTATAAATCCAAGAGAATGGCTAGAAAACGTTCGGCTACCAAGGCATGCTGCTTTTCCATGGACAGAACGCGGAAACGCTAGGAACATCTAAAATTTCCAAAGTATCGTATTCTCTTTGATAGACTTACGTTTGTTTCTCCTACGTTCTACGTTACGATCCCTGTCCCTGGTACATGTACAATACCGAAGGTCTCTCTCTTGGTAGTCGACGATAATACACTTTAGCACAATCGAAACTTTTGCCGCGATAACAAGGAATTCCCGGCGTGGAAACGCGACAATGAGGTCGTGAAGACGACAGAAAGTCGAAGGACGAAAACGCTTGCACCGTTTCGCCTCGACAGTTCGAAATTTTACAAGGAAATCGGAGAAAAGAATTTAAAAAAAAAATTGAACGGGCGAAGTATAAAATATATTCAGGGTCACGGAGCTCCTTCCCTCCGGCCCACCGTTTCGAGACTGAAGTCGACCGAAGAACCCGGCTCTCTCTCTCACCAGGTGAACGGTGCGAGTTACCTCAGCAAGAACCTTCTCCTCGAAACCCAACCGAGGAGAGAGAGAAAAGGAAGCAGACGTGAACGTAGGCGCAGAAAAGGTGGAGGAGACAACTCAACTTGAGTCGCCGCGGCAACGAAGACGTCTGAGCTCGATTCACTCCTTGTTTGTTTATTGCATCAGGGGTTAGGTTGTTGTAAATTAACCGTTTGAATACCGGGAGGGTTTTTAAAAATTACTTCGAAAAAAGCCAAAAGCCAATTTCGCGCTCTTGAGATTTTATTTCAAAATAAGCTAAAGTTGGTGTTTTATTTTATGTAGTGCACAACAAGAATAATCTCCTCGTGCTTATATCCTAATTTGGAATTACTTTATATTATAAAAGAGAAACCTGATGCATTTTTAACAAAATATCTTAACAAAGTCTTCCTTCAATTGTCAGCATTGAAAAAATGTTCTGGGGTTTTTCGACACAAAAACTGAAGAGCGCGAAGGTGGCTCGTGGTTCGCAAACGATTAAACTTTTTAATTATGCGAGTGGAAATTGTGATTTGTTTATTTGTTGGTAGAAGTTTTGACAAATTTGATATTTGAGAACCGATTTCGGAAGGGCAATTATTTCCTGTGTATGTTTGGAGTTGAGTTGCGACATGGTCGGGTGACTGGTTCCTTGATTTGTAGAGTCTTGGTATTTTTTTTTAGATTTACGTTTGAAACATTTGTTCCTTGTGATGTTTGAGATATATAAATGCATATGAGTGGATGGTTGAGATTGTTTTAAGGTTTTTTTATGTCAAAGAGTATTTGTAAAGGAATCATGTAGGTATTTTTTACTTTGATAATTGTGAGAAGTTGAGGTTTAATTTGCTTAGAGTGAAATCAGAAGATGAAATTGCTATGTTGAATCGAATATTGTGGTATTATTATCGTAGAAATTCTATCTAGTACTTTCTTGTCAATGGATATTTTTATAATGTTCCTTTTGTATTGAAATGTCTTTAACACTAAAACTACCGACGTTATATCTACTGAAATTTAGATTCATTGAACAAATACTTTGGAAAAAGATAAATCAAGAGGTGAAACGATTAGTTAATTAACTAACTTAGGCTTTATATGGTAGAAGTAGAATTTTTACTTCACGGCACTTCTATCAATTTAGGTAGTTTTTTGAAAAAATTGAGAACCGGTCATTATGACCGCTTTGGTAGGTTTAGCGTTAAAAAATTGAAAATTGAAAAAAAGTATGATGCGTAAAAAGTGTAGGTATGAGAATGTTAAATACCTTTTCACCGTACAATTTATACTATAAAAAAACAGTATAATTTACATCATTTGTAGGTTTACACCAATCGCCAAAATGAAAATCTTTCACTGAGATATAAAGAAGTAATCCTTTATGTTCAATACCTAAACTTGTAAACATTTTCCCTCATTTTTATTAAAAAATAATTGTTTATCGATACGTTTTCAAGAATCCACTTTCTGTCAAACTTTAACATTATACAACACAGAATTATAAACACATTAAAATCCAAATTAAAAGTGAATTCATCCTGTAATGTAGTAAAATACAGGCTTCAATTTTCTGGTACCGATGCTTTTCAAACGTAATTCAAGAAAATGTTCAATTCACATTGTACAAAAAATAAAAATTCACTGTTAAGAATGTAAAAAATTCAAAAAATTCTATCGATAGAACGGAAATAAATGGTTTATTAGAACCGAGTAAGTATTTACCAGTCCGCGAAGGAGACATCGATGCTCATATAAGAAAGGTCGTCGAGCGAGATCGATGCAAAGTCATGCCACACACGGTATAAATGCTGTTGAGTTTCTTTTTCTTGTGAACTTGAATGAAAGTAGTAATTGGGCGAGGTTTCATGGAAGTGATACAGTATCGCTCCAATAACATCGGATAGCATACTAGTGATATTTAATCTAATAGATAAATATGCATGACGAAGAAATTTACTAGGCAAAAAGAGGGAAAAAAGGTTTCTATACTAGAAAGTACATTCTTTTCACGGAACAAGCTTAAGAAATTTCACAACGTAGCAACTACGTTAATTGGATACATCAAATGTCTACTCAATATGTTTACAATATAAAAAAGATCTGCATTTATCGACGCGAAAACTGAAAATATGTTGCTTTTATTTTTATAAAATTTCATCAACTGTGCATTATTATGTTAACTGCACTGTAACTTCTGGAAAATATCTTTATGATAAGTATAGATGAAAAATAGCACTGAAAAATTTAATTATGTGACGATACCAAGTTTTGTAATTTTAAGCTTTTAATAATACATTTTGTCGATAAAGGGACTAGAATCTCGCACTATTGACTAAATATAATTCAGTATTGTAGTATACTAGATCTTCAAACTAGACTTCTGAAAATATATACAATTATTTATATACTTATTGACAACTAAATCGTATATTGTATATTTCCAAAGTTGCGGTATTAATGCCATAGACTCAACCGCACACGGTTAATCTCATACTTAACAGATTACTATGACATCTGGTTGATATGCCACAATAACGAGATATTTCATGACTAATTACCTAACGGATTAAACATCACGAGAGAAGTGCAAACACATCATACAATCCATAAATAAATTACCTGCTACATTAACATTTACTAATACGTAAAAATACATTTTTCCAATGCAAAGCTTATGAATCAAACCAAACAAAGTACCGTAACAATAACTTACATACTTACACATTACACAAAAACATAATGAAACACATTAACCCTTTAAGGCACGGTGGGGTGAAAATTGTTCCACCTCTTTCATACGTGAAGATGCATAGTGGGACATTTTTCGTCCCACCTCGAAAATTTATATTACTATATAACTTTGTGAATAAATATGAAGCAACTTTATTCGATTAAAATTTAAAAAAAAATTCCTGTGCAACATTGGTCATTTTATTTGTTGAACTCCCGTGCCTCAAAGAGTTAATACGTTAAAATTAATAGACGAAACATCTTCTGATTTATCAGGCTCAAAGTTATTTAATAGCATTTAAGAAAAACGCAAACGATGGAATTCTATTCGTCGAGGTTCAGTTAATGTTCATTTTTTTCTTTCTCTCAGTCCGTTCTAATTACAGCAGACGTAACACTTTTTTACTGCTCAACGCTAGAACGATGAGTTATGCAAGAAGAGCGTCTATATCTTCAGCCTGAATGTACAATTGACTGTAACAATTAGTATATTTAATTAGCGACTGTTTGAAACACATTGATACATCGAACGGATCAGATGGAAAATTGGACGACTTGTGGACACTTTTGTGACAGAAGGCTGCACGTATAAATGCATTCCGTTACTGTCTTGTCGGGTCTGTTGCACTTGGAGGCGTTCAACCCGGCAACTCGTTGCTCGCATGCAAGGAACTTCGCGAGTCGAGCAAGTCTTAACGTCAGGCTGTTTATAAATAAAACGGAACTATCATCCTTAAGTTGCTTAGCAAGCCAGAAAACTCAATGCGAAACGCTGCCCGTCCGCTTTTACACTAGCTACAATTTCATTTCACCGTGCTTGATTATTTTTTAGTCTCGTTTTCGTTTCGATTTCCGGTTTCTTCTGTTATTGATGTTTATCCTCTTATTGATTCTTTGTGGAACGGCACTTTAGTAAATCTATCGTCCGCTATTTTAAAGACTTATTTTATGAGAATATATTATATCTATGCTTTTCTGTTTGTACAGGGTGTAAAAAAATTAATGGTCATGGCTTTAAGGGGTTGTTCTACACCTCTGGATCGATGGAGATTTGCGAAAAAAACCGGCCGCAAAATCTGGGAAAGGGTAGCAAATTTTTTTTATTGGCTCATCGTATTCGTCTTGTTACGTAGGCAAAATGTCTGAGAGGAACCAGGGGTCAGAAACGTACCGTTCTCTCACAAATTAACTTTTAATTGGGCCTTCTGATAAAAATTTTGCCATTAGTTAAAGCAGAGGCGACGTAAACGAAGTTAGAAAATGGGGCACTGTGTCACCGTACCAGTAGAGAAGTGCATGTGTTTATGCTCTTCTCCCCGGGTGGGCCCTTGAGCGAACCCAACACCGAACGCAGGTCAATGACATTTTTCTAGTCATTTTCTATCTTCGTTTACGTTGCCTCTGCTTCAACTATTGGAGCTAGCAAGGGTATTTCATGTGTTTCCTTTCGAAAGGTCGGTGACTCGAAGGCTGCCATATGGGCGAAATTTTGATCGGAAGGCCGAATTAAAAGTTAATTTGTAAGAGAACGGTTCGTTTCTGACCCATGGTTCCTCTCAGACATTTTACCTACGTAACAAGTCGAATACGATGAGCCAATAAAAAAAATTTGCTACCCTTTCCCGAATTTTGCGGCAGGTTTTTTTCGCAAATCTCCATCGATCCAGAGGTGTAGAACAACCCCTTAAAGCCATGACCATTAATTTTGTTACACCCTGTACTTTATAACACGTTAAGCGCCACACCGGTCCCTAGGAACCGGACGTTGACTTTTCATTTATGCTGACGCTGATCAATGAAAATGAACAATTAGTTTTTTTACCTACGTTGTCGCGCCTAACCGAGCCACAATTAGTGGAGTTAAGTATAAAATAGAACATTTTATCAAAAATGAATGTAGTATGTTAAAACAAATAGAATGATATCTTTTCTAATAAAGGGCCTAAACGGAAAGTGCTTTAAGAACGAGCGTGGCGCTTAACGTGTTAAAATAGATAGAAGAGTCGACCGAAAAGGAAGTTGGATTGAATATTTGCAATTCCGTTGATAAGTTTTATATTTGAGTTAAATACGTAAAAAAGATAAATGCGCTATCTTATGTTTTATGTTTGAATTAATAAAAGAATTCATTTCTTAAGTAAGAAGTTATATACATAGGTATACCTATATAATTGGAACGAATATAGTCATTCATAATTATATAAATAATTATGAAATGACAAATACTTTGAAGGATTCAGATATTAAACACCCCGAATGAAATTATTTTATGCATTCACCTTGGATCATTGGTCATTATCTTAATTTAACACTAGAACTGTAGACGTTACATCTGTTATGTCTAAATATATCGAATAAGTACTTTGGAGAAGGAGAAATTTAGGGGTGAAAAAGGTGATCAACTAAGTAATTTCGGTTTTATAAGACAGAAGTCGCATCTTTACTTCACGGCTCATCTTTCAACATGGAGAATTTGATGAAAAAATGGTGAACCTGTCGTTTTGACAGTTTTGAGAGTTTTAGTATTAATTCTGACCTTTCAATGTTTTGATTTTTATCTCATTTTTTAGTATTATAATACCGAAGCAAAATACGTAAATTAATTTCGTGAGAAAATTATGCACACACATTAAGGTAGAAATTCATGGAAAAGTGATTGGATCGTAAAATTCACGTTCGTATTAATTTGCAGACATCGAATTCTTTAACCGTTAATTACATTCTTTGCCGAGAAATGCCTGCTCGTCTAGACTTAGAATTTATCATTTTCTAAGGCACGCTAAGAGATAAAGTGCTACTTTAGCTATCACTTGTCGAAGAAGTGGAACCACTTCCGGCTCTATCCTCTCATTCACTTAAAGTTTTTGTTAATGGTGTTCAAGATACGTGAAATTATTATCTCTCGACTACTTTAAAAATGTCAGGTAAAAAGAGCCTGTACATGACACAAAAGTAATTTTCTTCCTCGGTATCACTTTTTCCAAGTACATTCTCCGATCAGAACTTCATAAATTGAAAATCCCAACAAACAATTCTTCGCCAACTGTACTACCTGTTCAACTGCCAAGTTCGCAGATGTATAATATATTCAACTTATTGGCATTTCCTGAATTTCAAACAGCCACCTTCTTTTCATATTCACATACCTATTTGCATCTCCTACTTCCTAGGCGCATTTCACTTTCCACATAATTATTGAAAAATACCTTCCGATAATCGAAAAAAGAAATTTACCATAAAGACATATCGACTCCTTTTTTTCAGTGAAAACAACCTTTTCCTTCGTTTAACGCGATTACTCGTTTTGTAGTGCAGCTTTCATTTGATTATCGAAGACTTTCAATATGCGCCATCGTCCAATTACATACTTTCCCGACTTTCTTCTGCCTCTCGTATCAGTGCTATAGCGGCATTTCTGTGTAAACGGCGAAAGGATAGAATAGTAATCATAAATCTCATGAAGTTCCTGCTGATCGCTAGTAGATTAATTTATTTGTCATTTTTTCCCATTAGATTGAATGCAAATTGTAGGTGATTCGAAGAAATGACGCAGGTTTCCTGGACAGCGTTTTTCGATGAACGACGTGAACGATAATTTTCGAAGATAACAATATTTAGTACAGAAAAATGTAAAGAATTAAATTGAGGTAGAGGGAACATATACTATTATATTTCGTGTATTGGTTCACAGTATTTTATTTTTGAAAATACTTCTTTTACGTTCGGAGTTTTAACCCTTCGCACTCCGTTGTCGATGCAGCGGCGTCGTTGTAATAAAAATTGATAACTCCCTTGTTGATGCAACACAAAACATAATATTAAAATATATACGCATCTTTTTTAATGACGGAACCCTATTTTCTATTTTCTACGGATGTATTAGGTCTAGTAATAATTAATGTCGTTTTCTAGTATTCATTTCAAATCCTACTTGCCGATAATTTTCGGTTAAAAATTCTCAAATAATGCAACAAGAGCTTGAGACAGCTTTAAACTGTTCGCAAAAAACTATTTGCAATCAATTGCATTCACTTGATAAGGTTCAAAAGTTTGATAAGTGGGTTCCACATGAATTAACTGAAAACAACGGCAATCAAAGAGTCACAATTTGCAGTTCGCTCCCCTCTCGTCAAAACCGTTTGCTGTTTTTAGAGCAAATTATTACCGCAGATGAAAAATGGGTGCTTTATGTTAATCTAAAGAGACGGTCTCAATGGTTGGACAAAAGTGAAGCTTCGCAACCCAGGTTAAAGCCTGACTTGCATGCCACAAAAGTGATGTTGTGTTTGCTGGAATTTTAAAAGAATTCTTCATGATGAACTCTTACCAACCAACCAAACCGTTGCAAGCGAAGTGTACAGGGTTAGGCGATTGAACTGTTACTTATTCAAACGACCATATTTTTTTTGGGTGAAATTATTTTTTATTGATTCAAATTACAAAAATGTTTGGAAATAATAAGAATTTTAGAATCCATTCACTTTAGCTCGATGTGGCCACCCTTTGCCTTGACTATGGCCTTCAAACGGTTAAAAAATGAGTTGCATGCTGCACGAATATGATCTTGCGGTATTTTGGCCCATTCCCGTACAATGGCTTTCTTCAGCGCATCCATACTGGCATATCTTTTAGCCCTCACCTTGCTCTCCAAAATGGCCCAGATGGAATAGTCCATCGGATTTGCGTCTGGCAAATTCGAAAGCCATTGTGTGGACGAAATGAAGTGTGAAACATGGTTTTTTAACCATTCTTGGTTCACACGAGCTTTATGAGACGGTGCCGAGTCTTGTTGGAACGTGCATGGTGTACGATCGAAATGTTTGCATGCCCACGGCTTTAAAGCAGCGTCCAAAACATTTTGGAATATGCGTCGGATGCTTCGCTGGGATATTTTCAGTTCTTTGGCCATTTGATTACCACTACGGCGTGGATTTCGTTCAAGTCGAGCCTTCACTTTCCGAACCATATCAGGTGATGTTGCTGTTTTTTTTCGTCCACCACCATAGCGTTTGACGATGCTGCCTGTATCATTATAACGATTTATGGTGCGGTACACAAACATTTTATTCACTTTGAGATGCCTCAACTCACGAACAATAGGTGGTTGTGATTTTCCATTCAAATATAACGCAATCACACTATTACGTTTGAGTTCCATTTCGAATAACTTTTGTTCTATAAAACTTAGACGCAAATGCTTTTGGTAGATTGTAAACAATATAAACAGCTGTCAATGGTATGAATTTGACATAGTTAGCAATATCGCGTTGCCAGGTATACCGGTGCGAACTTGGTAACACTTCAATCGCCTAACCCTGTATAGTGTAAAATTGGAAAGGTTAGCTCCAACTTTGAGAGAAAAAGAACCCGCACTGATTAATCGGAAGGGCGAAATCCTTCATCACGATAACGCACAACTGCATACAGCAAGAATAACGGCGAAAAAACTACGCCAATTGGGATGGGAAGTTCACCCTCAACCTGCATATTCTCCTGATACTGCCCCTTCTGATTGTAATTTGTTTCGTTCCTTGCAAAATTTTTTTCTTGGAAAACAGTTCAATAACGAAGAGTGCCTCAAAAATGCCTTGTCCCAATTTTTTTAATCAAAATCGCAAGAATTTCAAAATAGAGGGATTAAAATGCTACCTGAGCGTTGGGCACAAGTAGTTAAAAACAACGGCAATTATATCGTTGATTAAATTCTTTTATTTTGTTTAAATAAATTAGTTTTAAAAATGTATTAGAAAACGACATTAATTATTACTAGACCTTATACATTCGTACTGTGTCAATAAACCTAGAGTAGCGGGTACTCCATAGTAAAAATTACTCGGAGTATAAATTTAAGGGAACATCGTCTCGAGATATGGACTGTCAGCGATTCTAAACAGTTTTTGATTGACTTTTTAAGTGTTTTTGGACACCGTGGTGGGAGGTTCGAATGACTCCCATCCTCGTGACTAAGGTTCCAAAAGGGCGATCGCTTTTCCGGTGACTTTTGTTAAGACTAAATGTCTTGAGAACATACTTTGAAGAAAAGCGACAACGAAATTAAAGAAAAGTAACAGTTCCTATTTGGACACTGAATCGCATTTTGCAATATTTTGCAATTTTATTGTAAAGAATTAGGTCGGTATCCAATAATTCCCATAGCTTTCGTTAAAAGACGGTGCAGTAGAAATTCCACGTTATTATCGTAATACATAAATTATTTATAATTGGTTAATCATTTTCTTAACCGCTGGATTTCTCTTCTATCAAAGTATTTACTAAATGTAGTTAAATATAACAGATATAACGCCAATCTCTAGCGGTACTAAACAGGGATATAAAGAATTAGATTAAATAAAGAATGTAGTTTAAATTAACGCCTTACTAAAATTCCGTTTTAACACTAGAACTACCGGCGTTAAATCTATCATATTTCAATATATTAAATAAGTACTTTGAAAAAGAAGGAATCGAGTAGCAGAAAGGATGATCAATTCAGTGATTTATGTCTTTTGTGATGCACGCAGAATTTTTGTTATGTCTCTTCTATGAACTTGGAAAATTTTTGGAAAAAATTGTGTACCAGTCATTTTGACTGGTTTGGTAGTTCTAGTGTTAATGGTACCTACCTCTTTAATCCATTTGTATCATATGACAAATTCGAAAATATATCTTTATTGTCCAATTTCTTCTCTATTATATATCTCTATTATATTACTTCTCTATTATATTATTATCTAAATATTACTACTCTAAGTGTAAGTCTAACAGTATTCCAGAAAGTGATATTGTACTTTAATCGACGAATGTTGCATAAATAATTTAGACTGTTCATATGTGTTTCTATTCACTAATAACGGGAATGCATAAATTCGTTTCGATGGCAGTGACCAGAAAAAGTGCGCGCATATATGCGCTTGTGATGCAAATGGGTTAAGGTACCTGTATATGTATACCTGGGTGAAGTGCAACCTTTTACGTCTTTTGTGGTACCTCTTCAAAGTACATTTCTTCTTTGAGAGTATAACGTTTAACATCTTTTGTTAACGCTTTCATAATTGACCTCTTACTTTCGACTTCTCATTAACTCTTGATGGACCTTTCATGTCTCATACTTTCGGCCTAATTTTTTGTTCGAACAGTTACAGACAATGTATCATGTTACATATAGAAATTTTGATAATAGCACATGACAAATGACACATTTTCTTTCACTTTTTTCATGTAATTGTAAGTTATCAATTTATAGAATGATGTTAATCTTTGAAGGACATATAAAACTATAAGCTGCTGCTCATAACAGTGATAGGAATTTAAGGTAGTTCTATGCATATTCAGAACAAAAAATTTATTTTTATGTTTTCAGATTTTAATTCTTCTTATATCATTTTTTCACAAAAATTGGAAAAAATACTTCCACTATTCTATTATAATCATCATAGTAAATGTTTATAAAGAGAAAAATAATTGTTTAAATATGCGAAATAATTCTAATTTATGTATTTTAAATCAAACTTTTGTCGATACGGTACCCACTACACATAAAAAGGTGTGTACATAGAGAGAATTTTCTGACGTACACTATGACAAATACATCGTGGCATCATCACATCATTCAACCTACTGTAACCTATAAATACAAATGAGAATTTGACAGTTATTAGAGTTGAGACGTTTTTTTGACAACGACAAATTACAAATTTGTGAAAAAAAAACTCTCGAAAGAAATTTGAAAGCAGTGGAGATTCTCAATAAAGGGAAACTAAAAACACAAATCAGAAATTTAACTCATTCTAGTGGAGAAGCCGAACATCCAAAAGTAATCGCAAGTAGCATGAAGTATGGTTTGTGTGAAGGCATGCGTTTCATAGATTTTTTTCAACTTTTAATAGAAGTTTTCTTCATAAGTACGTGGTAAATAATGATAGAAAAATTACATCGGGTTCTAAATGAATTGATTAGGCCACTACTATTTTTATAAAGATTTTTGTCGACTCGTTCCGGTTAAAAAAAATAAAAACCTGCGTTCCAAGGCATATAAAAATGGCTGTCCCTATAAGATTCGTGTAAAAATAATTTATTTTGAAAATAATTTTCTCATAAACTATGTGGTTAATTTTATTGATCTTTCGCTAATTGTTTTGGAATATAATACTGCATGGATACCCAAAATTTAAAAAAAATTGGTCGGAAAAAATATTTGCATAGAACTACCTTAATGTCTTGAAAATAATAAGATTGTTTGTTTACACATCCAATATTAAGTTGCATAATTATTGTGAATTTATAATTAAAATAATCTAAAATTATGCGTTTTCATCGTAATTACGTGTTACTTATTTTGCTTTGTTTCGTTATTTCATACGTCATCTTGCGTAGATCTAAAATAAAAACATGACTCACATTTGTTCCTTTCTTTCAGATTCAAGCGTGATGATGGAGACATCCGGTATGGTATAAATACTCAGATAAGAGTCCTAAGCAATTGTGGTAGAGCACATCAAGGTACGTAGTGCTTCTACTTTTATAGAAAAATAGGTAACACACTTCAATTCGTACAGTCGACCCTTTTATTCGATTAAAAGGTACTTCTCTTCATAAATCTTCATTGATATTGGTTTTACTTGAGCATAATTATAACAAATTCACCCTTCTTTTTATCCGAGAAACATTTGTTAGAAGTTTATGGTACTTTGTTATTAGTTATGATTACGTTATTAAATAAAAGACGTGATTAATTATAAATCATTTTCTGTTACTGTATATTGAAAACAAAGAATGTTATGCCGGAGACGGTTAAAGTAATTATATCTTTCAGAGCAGATAATAATAATAAGGTATCTTAAATCTACTTATTTAAAGTTACAGGAGAAAATTACTATCAATGCATATTTATCATTTTCTCATTAAAATTGTATGCGATCATTTAAAGCATCAGAACAGTCTGTCAAGTCAAAGCTTGATATAAATAGTTTAATGAATTATGAATACACGCAATCTTCAATTTTCACGCTACTAGAATTCCACCATTTCTGCTTAACACGGTCTGAAAAGTGCGACAGAATTTCGTTTGTTTCACGCTAAGATTTCAGTTCACAATTTCTACAATTTCAGATAAGTAACCGACAGTAAATTCGTCTCATTAGACTCATCGAATGTAATTAAATTTATTATGGCAACTAATCGCTAAACTTTATCACGATACGATAAAGTTATTTCTATGCTATTTAATATTGCGGTTAGTAATATGCTATATTACTAAATATTATTATTTATAATATGCTATGTTAGAAATCAAACATAGATTGTTGTTTTAGGAATTAATTCAAAGTTATTGCGTATTCAGGCACAAAATAAATGGTACTGCAAGGGGTTAATATGTAAACAAAATATGTCAGTATATGCATATTCGATTAAGCAAAGTAACAACATCATTTCCATTTAAAACAAGCCTATTTTTTAAAAATATCTGGTATTATTTACAATACAATTATTTTACGATCTAATTAGTAGAGCCACTAACACAAATTGTATGAAAAATGGCCTATATTAAAAAAGAACATCTTCTAGGTTAATAAATGAATTCATCTGTTATTTAATTATTGTGTGTGTTCACATAGTAACTGTCTTGTATCATGAAACATTAATAATTCATTGCTATGTCTGGCGTTATATTAGGTATGTTAGGCGCGGTTAGAAGCGGTAATGAGTTGCAATCAGTAATATTTGCGGGACATTGACCTGTGCAACAAGTTATCCAACCATAGTCAAATATAACCCTTTATAAATGATAATTCTTCTCTCAGAACAAGAGAACTAATTTAACTGCTTATTTTAAACAAGTTCGGTTAATATTTATTATGCAGTTATTACGCAAAGTTCAATTACTCCTCTTTAGCAATTGAAATTATAATAGTCTTTGTGCATATAAAATGAATATACTGCTTTAATTTGTCACAAAAGATTACGACATAATGCTGCAATTTCGTTATGTTACAAACTTAAAACGATTAATTTTCGCACCCACTTCCATATTAGATTCATACACATCAAGTATAACTATCAGATGCAGAAGTTTATATTAACGTGATCTAGTAATTTATTAGAAAGAAGTAAAATTCGCAAAAGTAGATCATTATTTCTTGATTACTTCTATTCAGTTGCTTAGAATTTTTTAAGCACGCTATCCAACATAAATAACTCAAATGTGGCATAATTTCCAACTCACCCTCACTATGATTCTCTAAATAATACTAGATAATAATTACTCTTTTCCATACTGTAATTAATCTCCCAAGAAGCTCAATTTATACAATAACTCTGGTACCCCATAGAATTACAATTGCAACTTACCGTCATTATGATTCTCTAAATAAGACAATGTAATGATCTCTCTGTTTCATACTTCAATTGATCTTCCAACATACTCCAAAATATAATAATTCTATTTCCCTTACAGAGTTCAAATTGTACCTTACAATTATTATAGTTCTCTAAATAACGCCCCTCAATAATCTCTCTTTACCATACTTCAATCGATCTGTCAACATACTCCAAAATATAATAATTCTATTTCCCTTACAGAATTCAAATTGTACCTTACAACTATTATAGTTCTCTAAATAACACCCCTCAATAATCTCTATTTACCATACTTCAATTGATCTCCCAACGTACTCCAAAATATAATAATTCTATTTCCCTTACAGAATTCAAATTGTACCTTACAGTTATTACAGTTCTCTAAATAACACCCCTCAATAATCTCTATTTACCATACTTCAATTGATCTCCCAACGTACTCCAAAATATAATAATTCTATTTCCCTTACAGAATTCAAATTGTACCTTACAGTTATTATAGTTTTCTAAATAACACCCCTCAATAATCTCTCTTTACCATACTTCAATTGATCTTCCAACGTACTCCCAAAATATAATAATTCAATTTCTCCCACGGAATTCAAATTATACCTTACTATTATTATAGTTCTCTAAATAACGCCCCTTAATAATCTCTCTTTACCATACTTCAATTGATCTTCCAACATACTCCAAAATATAATAATTCTATTTCCCTTACAGAATTCAAATTGCACCTTACAGTTATTATAGTTCTCTAAATAACGCCCCTTAATAATCTCTCTTTACCATACTTCAATTGATCTTCCAACGTACTCCAAAATATAATAATTCAATTTCTCCCACGGAATTCAAATTATACGTTACTATTATTATAGTTCTCTAAATAACGCCCCTTAATAATCTCTCTTTACCATACTTCAATTGATCTTCCAACATACTCCAAAATATAATACAGTAATCCCTGGATAAATGCATCAGAAATTTCCCTGGATAAATGCATCGCGGCCATCCCCTCCACATAGGGGGATCCCCCTCGGTCGAACCTCGACGTTCGGCGACGAGGCAGTGTAATATGATATCATCGGAACGTGTCGGTGTCGCAATACTAATCGGAGGATGGAATTTTTCCATTTTTGATTTTTTTGTTTTGAAAACTTCGCTAACGTATTTGTGACAATTTTGTGATTAAAATGATACCAAACACGACATAATTTGGGCAATATTTACTTAATATTTAATTCGTTTACTTGCTATTTAGATAATCAAACATATCGTGTTTGGTATCATTTTAATCAGAAAATTGTCACAAATACGTTAGCGAAGGTTTCAAAACAAAAAAATCAAAAATGGAAAAATTCCATCCTCCGATTAGTATTGCGACACCGATACGTTAGGGCCGGTCCCCCTGTGCGTTGGGCCTCTCTGTCTTTTCTACCGTCTGTCCTTTTCTAAGCTCGGCGCTCGCTTGGAGCCTCAACGTAAACACAGTCCGGAGGTTCAGCTATGACCTGTGCATTTAAGTCTTGCACTGGGAACCATTTAGCAGTGCAGCTATCGAATAAGGCAACTATTCTATGTTTTCATCTGACTCCAGCTGACCACGAATCTAGAAAGGGGTAATCAATGGGAAATCGCCCCCTCGAAGAGATACGGTTAAAGGAACCGGGACTCGTTCGCGATGCACAAGGGATTGACGGCGATGCGTCCATCTTTGCTCCATTCACGAGCTCATGGAGTAGATTTTGACGATGCTCAAAGTTTTTTAGATATCTATGCTGTTGAGAGAAACGTTCCTCAAAACGTTCGTACGAACGGTCTCCTCGCTGTCAATCGCGTGTGCATCACATGGCGAAGCTCGTTACCTTTAACAATTGCATCTTCAAGGAACTGGTTTTTAATTTTCTGGTCCTTTCTAAATTCACACTCAGCTGGAGCAGCGTAAAAACAGTGAATAGTTATGCAACTCGATATAAATGCACAGCTATATTGAAACCTGTGCAAGGTTTAAATGCACAGGTTTCGGTTCAATGGCAGGACTGTGTTTACGGCTCTAGCCGAGTTTGTTGTTGTTATGATTGTTATTTAATAAGATTTAATATTATAATTTGTTATTACTAAAAGAAGCATCTTCCTTCTCAAATAGCTCGTCCTCAGCTATTATTGCCCCTTGTTTCCCACCCCTAAAGTTTTCTCATTTTATGTATTTTTTTGAAATAATATGTTAAAATTACTTAGAATTAAGCGTTGGCCTTAAATTCACGTCTTAATTATGTCATGTGTCCGTGCGTCGTAACGTCTTTTCCTGGACTGTACTATACTAATCGGAGGATAAAACATTTCCATTTTCGTTTTCCTTTCTTGAAATCTTCGCTAACGCATTTGCGAGATTTTTCTGATTAAAATGATACCCAGCACGATATGGTTTGAATTATATTTAATGCCTTTTCTAAGTTCGGCGCTCAATTGGAGCAGCAACTGTGCATCACTGTGCATTTAAACATTGCACAGCTGTCGATATTGCTGTGCATGTATTGAGTTGCGTAACAATTCAGCGCTTTCATACGGCTCTAGCTGACCGCGAATTTAGAAAGTGGAAAACAGTGGGAAACGACCCCCTCGGAGATGCAAAGGTTAAAGCTACTGTGACTCGTTTGTGATGCACACGCGATTGACAGCGAGGAGACCGTTCGTACGAACGTTTTGAGGAACGTTTCTCTCAACAGCATAGATATCTAAAAAACTTTGAGCATCGTCAAAATCTACTCCATGAGCTCGTGAATGGAGCAAAGATGGACGCATCGCCGTCAATCCCTTGTGCATCGCGAACGAGTCCCGGTTCCTTTAACCGTATCATCTTCGAGGGGGCGATTTCCCATTGATTACCCCTTTCTAGATTCGTGGTCAGCTGGAGTCAGATGAAAACATAGAATAGTTGCCTTATTCGATAGCTGCACTGCTAAATGGTTCCCAGTGCAAGACTTAAATGCACAGGTCATAGCTGAACCTCCGGACTGTGTTTACGTTGAGGCTCCAAGCGAGCGCCGAGCTTAGAAAAGGACAGACGGTAGAAAAGACAGAGAGGCCCAACGCACAGGGGGACCGGCCCTAACGTATCGGTGTCGCAATACTAATCGGAGGATGGAATTTTTCCATTTTTGATTTTTTTGTTTTGAAACCTTCGCTAACGTATTTGTGACAATTTTCTGATTAAAATGATACCAAACACGATATGTTTGAGTTATCTAAATAGCAAGTAAACGAATTAAATATTAAGTAAATATTGCCCAAATTATGTCGTGTTTGGTATCATTTTAATCACAAAATTGTCACAAATACGTTAGCGAAGTTTTCAAAACAAAAAAATCAAAAATGGAAAAATTCCATCCTCCGATTAGTATTGCGACACCGACACGTTCGGGCCGGTCCCCCTGTAGCTTGGACCTCTCTGTCTCTTCTACTGTCTGTTCTCTTCTAAGTTCACGCTCGGCTGGAGCCCGAACGTAAACACAAAATAGAAACCACCACTTCGTAACTGCACTGTTTCGGTCCCGAATTCAGTGCATTTATCCAGGATTTACTGTAATTCTATTTCCCTTACAGAATTCAAATTGTACCTTACAATTATTATAGTCCTCTAAATAACGCACCTTAATAATCTCTCTTTACAATACTTCAATCAATCTTCGAACAAGCTCCATACTTATATAATAAATCTGTTTCCATGCAGAATGAAAATTACAAGTTACTATCATTAAAATTCGTTAAATGACACGAGGTCACGATTAGGCTGTTTTGGCAGGGCGTCGACCCGCGCGAGAAACCGTTCACCGCGTTGTCCGGCAGGCATACAGGTGTACGTGCCATAGTGTAAATCGTACTACCTTGACGTACAAGATCGTACGAGAGAGTCGCTTCTCCTGCTATCTCTTGCTTCGTCTTACCCTGTGCTCGTGTCCTACAAAACTCCTGGCAAATTAACGTCGGGGCATTTACGACGACCTCTTTATTTTCGAGTACATACCTACGTAAGTACATACATGCTCGAGCATGTTTGAGCATGTATGTATCGGCTTACTAAGAAATCCCGAATGTCCGAACTCTCTCGGAAATGAGATGCATGAGAATCTTTTTGTATGCTTCCGAGGTAAAGCAATGGAAATTCCTTGAGTTCCGTAACTGAAATTCATTCTTGAATGCTTTCTTGCAGTTGCTAAAACGTTGACTTGTTTTTCTTTTTTTTTTTTTTTTTTAATGGAGAAGCCTTAGGATTCGGAACGGAGGTGGATAAATTACGTGGTTTTACTTATGCAATGGTAATGTGTGTTGTTTCTTGGCAGTTATCTTTAGTTTCGATAGTCAATGAAGCACGTTAACGCGTTTGGATTAGTAATCAAGAATAGTTTGAATTATTTCACGCTTGGTATTGGAATGTTTGCTATAGAAAATTAATTAATTTCACGAGAACATACTTGAAAGTCTGGCTTAAGGTTACACTCTCTAGTGAGTGAGGGAAAATATGGTAATTATTGAGTTGCATGCAGTATGAATAGTATAGAAACTACGAACTATTGACCGAAACACTGAACAAATAATTTGCTTCTGTAATATGGTTGGATGTTACATTATTAATGTAGTTTGCTATAGAATTTAATTTTAATAAATTGATAAGTTTCGTTGTTTCAAAATTCGTGATAATGTAGTAGTTACTTCAATGAAAGTGCACAGAATTTATACATATACGAACTGAAAGTAAGTTTTATCATAAATATTTCTCTCGTTATTATACAATGTGTGCACATTAACCCCTTTAATTATATTGGGTAAGCCCAAAAGAAATGTCGCTTCCGTTTTACAATGGGAAGATATACATTTGAAAAAAAATATACATTATATTTATTCTTCCTAATTGCGTAAAGTAGATCTATGCTGTGATAAAGCGACTAGGTTTTAATAATTTATAATGTATCGCACTCGAAGTATTGCACCAGATACTTAAAAGAAGGACATTTTTTTTCCTTTACATAATATTACAGTTTGTAGCAAAAATGTGTACAATATTTTTGCACCTTCAACTTTGATTAAACACCAAAACACTGAAATCTAATACAAATCATTTATATACTCTTTCAAAAAATACCTTAACAATAGTATAAAAGTTTGATCTATAAAACAAAAAGTACGTTTACGGTTCGTTAATCAAAATCGTTAAATTCTTAACTCCTATACTTATATTTTCGGAGCCTACTTAAAACTGTCTACCCAGAACAATATAATAACCGCGATTAAATCCAATAATTTCTACAAAAAAGATCGCGGAACGTTCTGCCTAAAACTAATCACACAATTTGAAAAGAACTCGAAAATTTTGCCCGTTATCCTAAATTAACATTACCGGACCTTCGAAAAAAAAACATCAATCTTAAGAAACTTCTCAAATTACCGCCTGATCAAATAATGCACACAAAATAAAATACGAATTTTCATGAAAAATCGGCGTTCTTTCGACTTTTCCTTAGCGAACATACAAGTATTCCGATGATCCAGTACGGAGAATCCCATTGTTGATACTTTTTACGCGTTTATGGGAAAGGATATAGCAGGATAAGGGGGTCAAAAGTGCCCTTGAGCCGATTTTATTCGACAATGGGTCATTCGATAGGTGATCATGAAAAACCATTGTACACAAATTTTTAATCCGATACCTTCACCGGGAGGGTAGTTATAGGGTAAAATCGAAAAATCAGTTTTTGCCTCATTTTCCCCAATTAATGTGGTGCAAAAATCCCCAAAAAATTCTGACACATTCTAAACATGAATGTACACGTTAGGGATTTTTTTTCAAATTTTTCCTTTGCAAGTTCCACTCACGAAAAATGAAAACCCAAAAAAAAAAATTATAAACAGCGATTTCGTATTGAAATCTTCCGAGCACAACTTCTTCCTTTTTACAGTAGTTGCCTAATGTTATCATTAGACTCCGGATGTTTATGCAAATTTCAAATTCAACAAATGCAGTTAAGACAAGAGAACCTATTTAGGAATTTGTTGCACTCGATAAATGTTACAACGAATACCATACTTTGGATATTTCGGATATATTTTTATATTATGTTCGTTTTGTGTATTTTAGCCGTATTCATTTTGTCATAAATGCATAAACATCCGGAGTCTAGTTATCATTGTTATAGTCTAATTTTTTCAGATTTTTTTTAGTACGGTGCATCACGGTCGGAAAAATCAAAAATCGATATCATTAAAAAATATGTGGCTCAAGGGCACTTTTGACCCCCTTATCCTGCTAGACCCTTTGAAATTATTTAAGTACATGGAGTGTACATCACTCATAAAATTGTATAAAATTCTCCATACTTTCTTAGTTGTGTTCGTATAAATGTGAATATTCAGAAATAGGTACAGTATAGTTGTGATATAAAGTTACAATTTTCTGTATGCAATATATAAGTGAATATAAGACAGAAAATTTAACACGTTGAACGCCAATTGAATACAATTTGTAAGGTTTCTGTTTCGCAAAGAAGTGATTTTAATAAAAGTAGGTCCACTTTAATAAAAGTGATGAAAGTCACATAATACCAGTGGCGTTGAACGTGTTAAGTATATTTACAAACTATCGAAATAAAATAGAAGAGAAATGTGAATGATGTTAGAGTCAAGGTTTAATATGACTTTGGATGAAAGAATCTACATTCTTCCGACTGTTCCGTAGCGGATATACAAGTATCCCGATAATCCAGTACGGAGAATTCTATCGTTGATACTTTTCCTATCCTTATAAAGCGCGGCGCGTCACGAATTCCGTGGACGGTTCTCGCGGATGCATCAGGCATTCGCGATTGACCGCTAGAAGAGATTACGGTATGCACGTGGACTCAACGCGGGAGTAGGTGACAATGACGATACCAAAAAGACGGCATAAGTATGCAGAGGAAAGCCGAAGAGGGCCGATGGAGGCCGTAGTCCGAGTGGCAGGAAGCTGCCAAGTGTAACGGTACCGGAGTCTCGCTACTCCATGCCATTGCGATGCGGTGCCTTCACGCATCGTGGACGATTTCACGTCGTTGATAAATATAGGTAAGCCAGCTTTTCTCGTGGAAAGCTTTTTTCAGTCCATGACTCTCGCCGAGCGGCTTCGACCATTTACCGATGCGTGGAACGAGGAACTGGATTTAATAATCGATTAATCCTTTGGGAACGATGAACCCATATGTATGTTTTGCTCAGCGAAAGCCATCCGCTCGAACGATGGACTTTGTGTATGGCGATGGATAAATGTTTATGGATATATTGATGATGATGATGATTTTTCTTGGTATTATTATAGATTTAATGTTTTTAATATGCTTCAGAATATTATTAGCTGATTGTAGAATTATTATATTACTCTGTTATACAGTATGCTATTTAGCCGCAAGATAGATTATTTCTTCGGTTGAAATATATATTTACATAAATTAATAAATAATAGAAATTAATAAGAAACGATGCCTAAATACTGATTTTACCAATTTATCCGTATTTTGTGTTTCGGTATATAGTATTCAGAGTCAAATATTCAAGAAAATTGATTGAAATTTAACTGACAAAATTATTAGAAAAGTAGTATTTTTTAGTATATTATTTAAACAAATAGATTTTTTTAAAAACTGATTATACCATTGGATAAAACATCTGAAAGCTTTAATTTTCATTTTCTACGAAATTTTCGTATCTCAAATAGTTTTCGAGATATTCGATAAATAATTTTTGGGACCCCAACTTTGAGGGTGGTTTTTGGAAAAAATACGTATCAAATATTTTGACGAGATCATACTAAAATTTCATCAAAATCGGTGATTTACACCTCGGAATGTTCCCTTGTAAGTGAAGTTTTTAGAAATGGTTTCTTTTATAGAGACGCAGTGGAGTAGATATTTCATATGTAGTGTATAATTAAAAAATGAACTTATCATCTTCTTAACTGACTATCTTCTTTGCCAGTTGATCTCTCCTTTTTCAAAGTACTTACTTAATATATCTAATCGTAAGTATAACAGATTCAACCCCCTAAATGTACTATTGAGTACAATGAATGAATCTCACGCCGTTCATAATCCTGTAGCGTCAAAGAAAAACTGAACCACTTCTCTTTCACTAATAACTTTTACACGTTCACTTCATTATTTCATAATGAATTATGTAAACAGTAATAAAGAGATTTGTTATTAGATTATTATAGATATATAAAAAATCTTATACATAGCAGATTTTCTCAAGGTATAACAAAAATTAGTACAATTTCCCTTTTTTATTGCTAACTTTACGGTCGCAACTAGAACACAGGACATCTGCAACTTTCTTGTAGCAATTTGTTTTCTATTCTACTTCTTTCGTTCTGTTACAACTATTTTTGTTACATAGCCACGAAGCTAGAAAATGATTATACTTTAATGTCTGATGATTATACTTATGTTTTTATGATCAACTTTTTTTACAAAAATTATTTCGCATTGCTCACACTAAGGCGAATACAGAACTTTGCAGAAACAGGTTAATTAGAAAATAAAGGTACTATTAGAAGATTTCTTTAATTTATTATTATTTATAAATATGCCACCGTTATTGAATTGTAATAGTTCGTAAAGTGTAAACAATCTTATGATCATTCACTGAATATCTTTAATTCAGGCATAGTATATTTAAATTAGATGTAACATGATGTTCTGCTAATTTTATTAAAAATGTCGAAAAATTCCGAATAAACCTATGGAGGTCATTATAATTGCGACCGTGTTCGAATGCTTAGAAATTATTACGAATTTCACTGAGCAGAGGCAACTTACGAGCTCCTTAAAAATTAAATAGCAGTGTTTACTATTTAACAGTGGTCCAAACCAAGGAAAATATAAATAAAAGAATAATGTGGGACAAAATTTCGTTTGTGTCACTTCATAGTAAATAGGCGATCGTTAAATTTTGTAGTCCAAGCTTTACAACATTGAAATAATAAAAAAGAATAATACATTTTAAAGAATTTCAAATTCTCATAACAGCAATACGTAGTATATTAAATTATAATTGAACTAATTATTAAATCGAAAGTTAAAGTGATCTATGGTCATTTATAATTAATGACAAAGAAATTTCTATTACTAATGCGATATAATTTAATTTCGTATAATCCGCTATATTTTATTTCGAAACAGTTATCTAATTAAATTTGCAATGAGTCTACCATCCCGCTAACTATCGTTGACACTAACGGTCTACCGAATACTGTTTCAAGGATAGTACTTACGGCACTACTAATTTCTTTCATCTCTTTGGTCATCAATCAATATTACGCGTTATACCGGAATTACTTGTAATAAGTTAACTGTTTCTCATTACGTTAGAGTTTACTTATAAATACTGTTGGATTGAAAAATTCATTATACAATGTAGAATTACAGAAATAAAATTCCACTTGTTATATTATTTTTAGCATTATTAAAAATTCTTTATTTTTCTTGTACGTTACTTTTGTACGTTTGTGGGAAACAAATAATATAAATGTGCCCATAATTATGAAAGTGGTCTAATTGTAAGTCATATATTTATTGTTTCGAGATATTTAATGAATTGCATTTGAACGAATTAAAAAATATTTTTATATTATGCAACATTTTAATTTAGAATCTTATTAGTCTTGATTAATGGAAATTTATTATGAATATGAAATTTTGCGTGAATTTCCTACGGAAATGTTGTTTTTCAAGTTTGAATTGACTTAGACTATTTTCAAAATTAACTGAGTGTCCTATAAATGACTTAAAGTGATAAAAAACTACGAGTTTTATTAGAAATAATAATTTTAATGAAATAGTTCATGAACATTTATTAATTATTTTTAAAAAGTAATCCGTTTTTATAATTCGAGGCTTTTATCATTATGAGTTTTTAAGATTCATAAAATGTTGGTGGAAAGGAATGACCAGATACCAAAAATTTAAGGGTATGTTTATATAACATTTTAAATTTTTGACTTACAATTAGACCACTTTCATAATTAACACTAAATAAATTCCATATAATGTTGAAATTACAACCACTATCTAATGGTTTATTTTTGACAATATCATAAAAATTATATTGAATTAATTTAGTTTATAATAATGTGGTGTGAAACAACTGATAAACTTATTTTTTTTAAATTTTGACTTAGACCACTTTCATAATTATGGGCACAAATGAAATTCTGACTACTTTATTGTTTCATGAAATCCGTTATAGAACAAATATAATGTTAAACATTACATTAATATATTACAAAAATAATGAAATAAGGAACTTTCGTGTCGATTGACCTTTCATAAATTCATTACTAAATAAGAAGAAGAGGTCCATTAAAAGTAGGCAGAATTTTGAATGAGAAGCTTGCTTAAGTGCGGATGAATCAGAAACTTACAATAGGTCGCAGACCGTTCTGCAAACAGGATAGAGTGGGCTCATCAAGGATATCAGCAAGCATAACGAACGTAATGGGGTTAATTCGTAATGAAGAACACGGGCATTATTCTGTATTAATTTACTTCTCCATATATGCCACTTCACAGCAAGACGGAACTATTTCAAATTCCTCCTTTAAAACGGTCTTTACATAAATAACCAAGACACTAATTACTTTCCTTGGTATAAATAACAATTACTTCATATTCGCAATGAAAGATAGAAACACAAATCCTCGGTATAGTTTCAATTCACAATTATGTTGGAAAATAAATGCATAATATCCCTATTTTATAAAAATCTTCTAACAATAAGTAAAATCCTCAATCAAACGAGGACCTTGAAAATCTTGCACCGTGCAATTGTTTCTTTTTTTTTACAACCGGATTAGTAAGAATAAATGGCAAATTGATTGGCAGTCATGTAAAAATGATACTTCCATAATCATTGTACTTGCCAAGGAGGTATTTTTCTAAGTTCCTTCTCTCTTCCACTAATAATTCGTCCCTCTTCTTGCAGCGAGGTAAACACATCTTCAAGTTCGCTTCCAGCACTCGGACAATCGTCCAAGAAATTAAGTTTATACCTTAGGCAGTAAAGCAGGCAACCAAGTCAACGGTACTTCTCAGAACAAAATTATACGTACTCGTGCTATGCCGTGCTGATTACATAATCGGTGTCTTGCGCGGATCAAAAGAGGAGTCGAGTACTGATCGTTCTTGCCTTCCCTTTGAACGTCTGCGCAATTGCATAAGTATAGAAAGAGTGCAGTTGGAAAAAATTCGCCTTGTACTGCTAACAGGATAGCATGATTAATAGTATACTGTCAATGTCCGAGTTGTTAATCTTCTAATTTTTTTTAACAGGCCAGGTGTCAAACGAGACCACTGATATTTCTGTACGATAAGTGTGTTCCTTGTGATCGACGTGAATATACGAACCTTTGAGTAATGTTTGAGTTCTTGGATGTTCATTTATCTTTAAGGGTTGAGAGTATATTTTATTGAAAGTCAGATTATTTGAAATGAGTAAAAATTTTTAAAAGTATATCTCTGTATGTAAGCAAAATTACAGTATGATGAGACTGTACTTTTTTTTTATGTGTCTATGGAAAATTTGATATTACTTAAAGTCTATAGGGCGCATATAATTTACTTAAAAAATTTTTTTTTATTCTCTCTACTTTTTTTATGGTGTTCGTACACATTTGGATTTTCAGGAAAAGTCATAGTTTAGTTACGATATCATGGAAGAGTTTTCTGAATGCAATAAATAATTGAATATAAGGCAGAAAATTTAAGGATATTTATAAACTATTGAAATAAAATAGAAGAGAAATTTGAATGACGTTGCAGTCAAAGTTTAATATGAGTTTACAGAGTGGTCTTTGTGACTTTCATCAGTACTATTCCCCAGGAGTTCTGTTTTTCTCGTGAAATCTGACAATCCGAAGCAATCAAATTTATGCAGGGTAATTCATTTCTGCATGGTTAATCTAATACTAAATGTAAAACAAACAAAAATGACTTTTCATTTCCTAGAAAGCGGAAAGTACCTCGTGATCTTTCATCAGGTACAATTCATTCCTTCGTCGATCTTTTTATTAAATTCACATTTAGATTTATAGTAAAGCAATTTATTGTGCGTAGCAACTTGTATTAAGAAATACTCTTTTTTTTTAATTTTCTGACACGTCAATTTCAGAAAAGAACAGAAGATTTTGCACACATTCCATTCCACCAGGTCTTCATATTCAAGATTGCGAAATGCAACAGATATCATTGTACAAATTTTTTTTTATTATTAAGTACACTAGTTTCATTAAAGCTTGAAGACAGAAAAGTAATGACTACTTTACTTATAAAAGATTTGATGGATTTTTTAGAATATCCATCGCTATATACGCCATATTAGGTTGAAATTATTAGATGTGCCCCAATTAGTATTTATATACGATGTTCTACCTGGTGTTCCAATTTTTTGTACAAACGGACGCAATGTATAACAAAAAATGACACGACACCGTTGAAATAATAGCAACTGAAGTAGTACATTGAACGATCTTACAAATTCCTTTTTTCTCATTATATAAAACCATTAAACCATATACGTCCATCTGAATTGTGACATTGATCAGTAAAAAACGAATAATAATCATCATTCAATCTCAATAAAAAATAGTGAATTGTATTACTTTCTTTTACATTAATGTAAAGTTGATATTTTTCATAGTTCTAGGTAGTTCTAGGCATTTATCATTTTTCGATAGATTTCCTTAAAATTTTGAAAATATATTCTTCATGATATTTTATAATTATAACCGGAATCTAAACGTGTTCGTCCACACGGTTTATGAATAAATCGTGTTTAAAAATAACATATTTAACATGGGCCTTATGGAAAAAAATTTTTGCTGAGTCCGTAAAATCTTTTTTATTTTTCTAATGGAAAAACGAGTCGATGGATTCTAATAAAAAATTAGCAATGTATTATTTCATGCTTTTGGAATATTATTGAATTTTTTCATAATTTTTTACTTCATAGTTATAGAGAAAGATGTTTTTTAATGTCTAAAAAGTGAATGAAATGACCTCTGTGAAGTTAGCCCCCGCATTAATTCATACGCAATTTTTATCATTTCTAATGAAAAAAGAAACTTTTGGTTCTGAATCCAGCTAGAACTACCTTAATATCGATAATGTTTTGTTAACAAATTTGGGATATATTAATAATTATATATTGATCGAAACAATTGTTATATGAAGTTTATTTGAACGCATATAATTTAACATGTTTTATTTCTAGTTCGACATTCCAGGACAGGATTGTAGTGTCAATTAAGCAATCGGCAAGCTGTATAATCAGTTCACTTTGTAAAAGAGCATTCTTGGCGTTCTTGTCGAGGTAAAATAATACATGCCGATGTGAATCGGTCAACTGGTTCTTGAATATCATTTCAGGAATTTTAAGAAAATACCAGCACTGTTGCAATATTATATTTTCTATATACCTAATCACTTCAGATACACAGATTTTTAGGAGTAGAATTAAATATTTAAAAGTATACGAGTTGTTGCCGCAATATTTCATATAAAATAATAGAACTTTTGGAAAAAGAAAAAAAAATTAATTCATGTACAGGTGTCATCATGAAGTTATTGTTATTTTGTAAACGTACCTACTTGTAATATTGCAATCTGAAATTTTGTAATTTACATGAACAACATTTCCGAAATTGCCTTACAAAATTTACTTTTCTGTTGAAAATCAACAGACAAATTTGCTTTGCGTCCAATTTTTGTTGAGTTCTCCGATTATATACTTTAAGTTTTTAACTTAATCCTTATACTTTAATACATTGCAAAGTGAATTCACTTTGATGCCAACTGTTATTCATATAAATACACAATATTTTCACACATAATTGAAAAACTCATAGATTCATTAATAAATAAAAAATAATATTAGTACGTTAATAGACACGTGTAAGAACAATTTCCAGACACCACTAAATTAAATTGACACTATAACTACTGGCGTCAAATCGATTATATTCAATATTATTAACTACATTCTGAAAAGAGGAATGAAGAAATGAAAAAGATTAACAAAACAACAATTTATATTTTATAAGATATGCGTGATATAGCTGCTGTATGCTTCCTTTCTAGAAATTTAGAAAGTAATTATAAAAAATTAAGACCCAGTCATTTTGACTGTCTTGGTATTTCTAATATCAAGAACAATAAAACTCAAGGAACAGTAACAGATAGGTAGACAACAAATCTTAACACTAAGCTTAAATCCATATCGAAGGAAAAAAAATATCAGTTCAACTGTTTGGAACTCGTCTAAATCTCTAGCATTCAGGTGAAGTGGCCATAACGGTTAAACCGACAAAAATGTACAAAAATAGCAGTAAGCAGAATTTTTTGACGACAAAGAAGAAACTTCTGAAACATAACGTCCAAAGAGAAGATATCCAAGGAATCGAGACATTTTCAAGCGAAATGTCGTGTAAGACTAACAAGAGCATGGCCCAGAACAGATAGGAGAGAAGCCGGAGAGAAAAGAGCGAAGAAGAGGGAGAAAGAATGTAACGAATGGGGTCGCAGCCGTTGAAGGTAAACGACTGCGCCCTGCTCCTCCTGGTGAACTGCCTTCGGAGACCGCGAAACGGCAGAAAACTGTTACCCATTCACATTCTCCGAGTGACTAATCCATACTGTTATCTCCAACGTGACCCAGACTATATCTCTCTGCGATATAAAACGCGATATTAACAAATTTCTCTTTGATTTTTAATAACTGATTTCGCGGTGGCAAGTGGCTTATATTTCACTATCGGTATTTTAGTATGTGATAAGAAAATGGCTAGCTGGAATTTCGAGATAGAGTCACTCACACGTGCATTAACTTATATTTTCATAGAATTTCAATTAGTCGTGGGAATTGAAATTGTTTGTGGATTTTTCTAATTTTTATTTTAATCCTTTAAGTGATTTTGGTAGCTATGGCTTCCACTCACTTAAATCATCCTCCTTCATGCTCCTTGATAGCATAATTTATTATAGGTATATTTTTGTCCAAATGATTGTCAGTAAATTAGAAAATAACAATTCTGACACTATATTTTACAAAATAATGAAATATTTTAGTATTCTACAAATACTTTTGAAAGAAATGTTTTGCTACTTTCATGTAGTTTGGGAAAAGGGTGGTTGTCGGTATTTGGAAGAATTTGAGCTTTGTTTTTTTTGTTGTTTTTAGACATTGATATTTAATAGCAGTCGATATCGTTTGATTTGTGTATTGTGTGGATACCTTTAGTATAGTTTAATCCGAAAAAGAATGAGCTTCTAACGGTAAAATAATAATGAAGTACATTAAATTTGAACTCTGCTGGTATCAGTGAAATAACATATGAATTGATATAATATAAATTAATCAAGAATATTTTGATAGTTAAATTGAAACTATTCAAGATAAATTTATAATATTTCTCGACTTTAGAGAACAGCTACGTATTTATAGATTTTTAAGGTTTCTATACGTTTCTATAAAACTAATTGCACTTTTAGATTAGTTCTAGCGATGTCTATGAATTTTCACTGAGTTTTAAAGACATTAATGTAATATTTTAACATTATTATTTCTATTTTATATCTTACAGAATTTTCAAAACAATCGATTTTATTGAATATCCGTATCTACGTGAATATATTGAATATAGCGAATGATGTCATTTTGATGCTGAATCAGCAAGTCTCTTCTGAGAATTCACGATGATACAAGTATTTTCAATTATATCGAAACATATTACGATACGACCTGAGTTAATTCTTTATTATTTTTACATTTGTTATTCCTCTGTCCAATCTCAATGGCATTCTATTTAACAAGTATTGAAAAGTAATATAAAAATAAGCGTATAAAAATAAATAATTTTCGATACTTCTGAGATAGAATATCGTTGACATTTGGCATCAGAAATTCATTAATAACAACTTAAGAATGCGCGATTGCAAACTTCTTTAGGCTTAACTAGACTTGCCAATGGTTTATCGTTTCTCATGGTCATCCACAACCAATTATGTAGCCTGACTATATAAAACTGATCGAGTAATGGAAGCATAGGCTCCTCGAAAATTTCAGTTTGATTATTCACATTTCCAGAAGTATAGCCTAATGTTTTACATAAGTTCGACGCTTCTTCTGTTGTGACAGGCTCTGCAAAACATTCCGAATGCCAAATCCCATGGGAGCGACGAATCAGTTCTCCTGCATCGGAACTGTAAAATAGAATTTTTTGTTATGTTTTTATTAATACATTCTGATACTGTATTAATTAGTATAATAATCAGATAGATAGTTTTTGCCTTTTTTTATTGTTATTCTTAGACTAGAAAAACATAAGGTGCAATAAAGAATTGTAAGGAGAGCAAAAGATAGAATAGTATGGATGTGGATGGGATAAGAATGGAAAGATTAGACGAATGTGAAATGTGTGTAACGTGTGTAATATAATGTATGAAATGTATTGGAGATATTAGATGTAAGGAACATCAACTTTTGTACCTTTTTATGGCCGGGAGGCAAAAAATAAACTACCACTACTACTATTGTTATTCGTACTTCGTTAATAAGTGAAGCGAGTCGATTAGTGTTGTTAATTTAAAGAAAGGGTTTGTGAAGTTGTTCTTTTTCATGAAATTTAATAATCGTAAGTATCGAATTTTTAGCATTTAATGTAATAGATTTGACAGATTTTGTAAACGACTTGAATTTCTTTTATAGCAATTTTTGACAAGTTTCAATTAATTTAAGGATAAATGTTATATATAGGATTGATAATTACCTATCTTTAGCAAACTTTTTCAAGCTTAAACATTTTGCCTCATCTTCACCTAGACTGCAATCTTGTTCCCCATCGCAAACGAAGTCTTGAGGAATGCAAGTATCGTTTCCAGTTGTTCTGCACATAAAATATGAATTAAAAGATTTTGTTTCGATGCTTGGAATTCTAAATATTAGTGAGCAAGAATCTATTTTTTCGTTGCATGCATTCTTTTTTCAATCAATTAAATTATAATATACTCGTTTTTAGTTCGGCAGAAAATTCATAGAATAGAAAGTAAATCTCGTAATCAATAGACTCGTACAAATGATAAAATTTACAACTATCGAAAATGATAACGTGGTAATCTTACTGTCAGTGATAACGATATTTATATTTCAATATTCCTTAAAAAAGCCGTCTTCAAAGTAGATGGATAATTCTATTTGAAAAAAGCAACGTATTTTTCAAAATACTCTTACCTTTGACCCCCCCCCCCCCCCCCCCCCCCCGCCACTCTTTTCATTGAAAATAGTTTCAGACACGTAAAATTTCTAAATTGTTTTAAAATATAATCTCTATTAGAACAATTACAAAGAATTGTTAGAGAAGACCAAGCACAAGGGTTTATTGAAAAATTTTCCACATCAAAACAAACAATTGTTGCAATAATTCTCAAGGAGTTTCCTTACGTTTTACATTTAAAGCTAGTGTCTTTGCAAGGACACATTTCAGGCGACTCGTCTGTTTTGTCCAAACAGTGTCTAACTCCATCGCACAATCGTTTGGGTGCAGTTAGTTTTAGATACTCTGCACAAGTGCAATTTATTGGTTCATCCTCTCCATTGGCACAGTCTACATTGCCGTCGCAAAAAGCACTTTTCTCTATGCACTTGCCATTTCCACAACGCATTTCTGATTTTGTGCACTCTGAAAAATATTTATTGTCGATGATAACATTAAATCTACCAACGATTAATTCAATATATTGAAAAATATCAAATTAATTAGGCTAATAGAAAAGAAATGGAGGAAGTAAAAAACTTGATCAATTTAATCGCTTGCGATCTTCGAGGTAGATATAGAAAATTGAAAAAGAAAGTGTTAGAAATTCTTGGATGATTTGAAAAAAAGATTCGGAGCAAACCATTTGTATCACCTTTGTGGATTTAGTGATAAAGAACTTCTCTCTTCACATTACGATTTCAAACGTTTGGATGTTTATGACAGTAAGTCATAACATGTGTAAAACTTTATTAATATATTTCATTTAAATTATTTATTACTAGACAGTCGATGTTTGTGTCAATTTCAAGTTCGATAAGCGCAGCTAAGAAAGGAAAACCCATTTACTAATTTCTTTCACTTGCTAAACACTACAACGAATATCATATTTTGGATATTTTAAATATATTTTTACATCATATGCTTTCTATTTATTTTAACCATATTAAATTTCTTCAAAATACATATAAATTAGAAATCTTCTTATTACTTATATTTTACTTATATATTAATAAGTAGACTCCGGATGTTTATGCAAATTTCAAATTCAACAAATGCAGTTAAGACAAGAGAACCTATTTAGGGATTTGTTGCACTCGATAAATGTTACAACGAATACCATACTTTGGATATTTCGGATATACTTTTATATTATGTTCGTTTTGTGTATTTTAGCCGTATTCATTTTGTCATAAATGCATAAACATCCGGAGTCTATTAATAAGAAACAATCAATGAAAAGAGTGTATTAGACATGAGACTTACTGCAATCTTCTGGGTTTTTATCACAGTCCTCGGCAATCTTTTGACAGTATTCGGGATTTTCGTCTTCCGCATCCCTACAGTTTTGTACACCGTCACAGATTTGACTTCGAGGTATACATTGTCCGATGTTACATCGAAAACCGTCGCATTGCGATTCGATCGATGATCTTGAATTTCCTTCTATAATTCGTAGTAATAATTTCAATTATTACACTGCATAATGGTTTTTTGTATTTATTTCTGTCAAGATTTTAGAAGAATTGTACATTTAAGAAGTGGAACAAAGAGAAATAATGTAATTTTTAAAGTAGTTTGAATTGCATCACGGGATTATCTGTCCCTGTGAATATTCCCAAGTTGTTACATTAAACTAGAATTCAAAACTTTTTTTTCATCTCGTTTCCTTAATATACGTTGAGTATCAATTAAAAATGTAATGTCATGCATGATGGTTATTGTAATTACAAAAGAAACTGTTGTTATTTATTCGAAGATGGAAATATTGAAAGAAACTGAAAGGATTTTTTATTTACCTGTGGCTTCCATTAAGTATGAATTGATGGAGTCAATGCTTGTCATCGCTTGAACATTTCGAAAACTACAAGAACCGTTGTTTTCATGGAAAACTGCGGCAGGATACCATCCCTTTTGTCCTTGACAAAATATCGTACCGCACCAATCAGACGTCGCGTTTGCCTTTAACAAAAAAAATCATTCAATATTAACACTAGAACTACCGTCGTTAAATCTATTATATTTTAATATATAAAATAAGTCATTTAAAAAATGAGGAACCAGTAAGCAGTAAAGCTTACCGATTCGGTGATTTACGTTTTTTGAAATAGATGTGGAATATTTATTCTGCGATTCTCGTATAAACTTGGAGAAATTTTGGAAAAAATTGTGTACCAGTCATTTTGACTGGTTCGGTAGTTCTAGTGTTAATTAACAATGATTAATACTTAAATTTAACTATCAATGTTAACACAATTGTTCTTCCTTTGCATTTTTGATATTGCATTTCTATTTTACTTGACAGGAAAAGATTTGAATGAAGGGATACTTAAAATTTCGGTCACCTTTATGCATAATGTTTGATTTATTTTTATAAGTATGTTAATTATTTGAATTTGCAACTGTAACAAAAACAAACTTACCAAACAGTCGGATATCGAGGTATTAACGAAACATCGCTGACAAGTTTGACAATTTTCTAAAACTGGCTGCAAAAATATCGTATTCGTTTCAAAATTCGTGTCCGTCCCAACTGCTACACAAGTATCTTTTGATGTTGGAGGATAAATCCTAAAATACATAGATATGACATTCGTTTGTAATATTTCCAAACTTATTCTGCCGTATTATTACACATTTCACACAAACAATAAAACTATACTCACTTTTTCTCGAGGAATAAAGGTTGAATGTAACGTGTCATGTTAACACGAATCTTTAAATGTAGAATAGCGGAAACTGAATCTTTTATAAGTTGTATGTCATCGATTCTCGATATTTGTTGATGTGGTCCATCGACGTAACGATACGATCGGCTGTAGCCAAGCACAGCAGTTGTATAATTTTCTTTGAGTCTAAAATATTCAAGAAACTTTATTAAAACTATCAAAATAATCATAAACATCGAATAAATAAATTGATTTCTTCCACGAAGAAATACGATTATCATTAATGAATTAATTTACTTAATTCCGCCCATACTTCTACTATGTTGTTCGGAAAGTAATTTCATTTTTTCGAACGGAGGACATAATCATATTTTTTCACAGCCAACTTCACACTTATTTCGCATTGCCATTATATATTTTGACAGCTGATATAGCAACGCTTCTTTGTTAAAAAATTTGTTTGATTCTATGCAATAGTTTTTGTTTGGTGTCCTATTAAAGATGGCAAGTCGAAAGCAGCATTTTCGGCATATTTTACTTTTTTACTGTCGAAAGGTAAAAATGTTATTGAAACAAGAAAAAAAAATGTTCGATGTGTATGGGGAAGACGCATTGACAGAACGCCAGTGCCAAATTTGGTTTCCAAAATTTTTTAAACGGCAAAACCTTTACTTCGAACGAGGACGTCAAAAATTGCTTGGATCAGTTTCTTGCCAACAAAGATCAAAACTTTTATGAGCGTGGAATCATGCTACTGTCAGAAAGATGACAAAAGGTATTGGAACAAAATGGAGAATATATAATTCAATAAAATATTTATGGACTGCAAGAAAATCGTCTTTCATTTTCACCGAAAAAGAATGAAATTACTTTCCGAACAACCCAATATTTCTTCCAAAGAGAATTTCACAGTTACCTGACATCCTCGATGCATTTCGCGCTGGATAAAAGCCACTCCTGATCTAAAAGTATCGCCGAGCATCGGTAGGCACCATCGACGAAGATGGCGGCGAGCCACGGCCACAGATAAGTTCGAGTTCCGGTTCTTGCATCGACGACTAAGTGTGTGCTCACGGTACTGTTGAGAACCGGTCTGCAGTGAATGTAAAGTCCGAAACATGTTCTGCCCTCTTCACTGAATGAGACGTGCTCCGATGGATGATCATGCGGCATTTCATTCTCTTTGTCCCAAAATATCGTTTCAAGTTCGGCATGCCTGACGACAACTTCTTGTGACACTTGTAGGTCCCTTTATGGATTTAATGGTTTTTATAATACACGACCAGCTGTTCAGTATTGTTTACATAGGTGTAAATAACAGTCTTTTAAAAATATGATTGCTGTTATTGCACCTTGATACTGTAGTAGAGGCTGTGTGAACTTGGAAAATGGAAAGAAAGTAAACGCCAGCATGGATGGGGAGTGCTGATGACCAGAAAAGTGATTCATATGGAGGATTAATTATTATGTGCCCTAATGTTAATTGCTAATGTTAAATGGAATAATTGAGGACACTTTGAGACTGTAGAAACATTAATAAAAGATATTAACATAATAGGAATAAAAGTATAATGAAAAAGAAGAATGGAGGAGCTGTGCTGGGAATTTAACGTTATGGGAGATTTTTTACAAATTACTATTTAACGTGTTATGATATTGATTGTTTGGAATACACCTAAAATTGTGGAGGTTCTATTGGGTTGGCAAGAAAGTAATTTCGGTTTTCGCTGAGGGCTAGCGTTTCGTTTATTCCGAACGACTTCTGACAATGTTATGGTTTTTTTCATCTGACACTCGAAAATTGGCTCTTTTGGCTTGGCTTGAAACAAATTTTGCTTTATTTTGTTTGTAATTTTTATTTTAATTTGTTTTACTTTAATTTGTCTAGGGTCAATTTTAACATGAAGTGTAAAAACAAACATTACTGGTCTATTTTACTTCCTTATTTCTCGTAAAGAAAAAACTTGGTTGGGAAGTGATGTAACAGTCCTCATATAGCCTTGACCTGGCACTGTCAGATTATCATATATTTTGAATATTGCAAAACTCTTTAAATGTAAAAACTCACACTAATAATGATTGCCTAAAATCGTACTTGGTTCAGTTTTTTGCTGATAAGAGTCAGGATTTCTATAAAAGCGGAATCATGAATTTGTCAAAAAGATGGCATATCTGACAAAGGTCATCGAAAAATATTCTTTGTTAAAAAAAATTGAGTTCAATTTCACACTACAAAAGTGAAATTACTTTCTTGCCAACCCCATATATGAAATGAACAGAGAACGGAAAACAAAAACAGCGAAATGGGTGGGATTAACATGTTCACGACGGGCTGAACCACCGGTGGCGCATTCATGTCTGTCCCATTGGGCGGGCCGACCCGCCGGTGGTGTCGCATTTAAAGAACTAATTACTGTAATTGGTGAATTTATTTACATCTTTATATGGTGTAATATATTATTATATTGGAATGTTTTTCATGACCAGCTATAATAAGATAACATTTGTTGAGACAAATTAACGCCCTTTTTGCATTACTACGCCGCCGGATAGGAGAAGATACGAAAAACACAACCGCCCCATGGTGGAAACACTAAATTCAGGCAACGCCGTGAACGTGTTAAATGTCAATTTGCACGTTATGATACAATTTGAACAGATGACTGTATTTCAGACTGATGAAAATGTAACAGCATTATGGGAATCATAGTTAATGACTAGAAGGAGATGTTAAAGAATTGAATAGAACAGGATTGATTCAATAACAATTAAAACTTACATAAATCCAAAATACTCGCACATATTGCGACCAATTAAGGCAGTCGTTGATTTATTTTGGTACAGTCTAGGACGATGGCATACGGGCTGCCATGAGTTTTTGGTATATCTCGCAAGGATTCCTCTTACATTTAAAAATGGTCGTTCATCCGCATCCATGTAAATATGTCTGCCATCAGTCAATGCAACTAGAAGTTCGATCAAATATATGAATTCTATCTTACTTTTGTTTATCGAAAAAGTTTATGGCTCATTTGAAGTTAGGAATAATATCTTTCGTAATCTTTGAAAATGCATAATTTATATGAATAGAATTCAAAGTAGCTTCTTTAATTTGAAAACGATGACTTTAATATATACTTTGATCACAGAACGTTTCAAATCATATCTCTTTGTCCAAATTAATTTTTTTTAGATTAAAATATTTTCTTAGAATGTTAGTCACTTTTTAATGTCGTGATAATTAGTGTTGATCTTTCAAAAGTTTAGTCAGGGCAAGAAACAACACTTACAACAATCGAGTTCATCCTCTTTCATGGGACAATCAAATTTTCCATTACATTTCTTCTCCAACGGAATACAAGTTTTGCTCATTCTGCAGTGAAATTCTCTGCTACTGCACTTTTCTGAAAGGAAGCCAATGATTTTTAATCACATCCTTGTCTAATAATTGTCCTTAAATTTCAATTGATAATTACTGCAATTTTCTTCGTCTGTCAAGTCGTGGCAATCTAAGTAACCATCGCAAATTGCAGAGGGCCGTGCATTCAATAAGAAATCCTTACAGGTACAATTAACTTCATCAGTACCATCCTCGCAATCGGAAACTCTGTTGCATCGTTTGATGATTGGAATACTTTGAATTAGTCTGTTTAAAAAAAGAAAAATTTTAATAACGGATTTGGCATATTACTTATTGCTGTTTTTTCTAAATATTATATGAGCCGGTTATTTTGAAAGTGGCCTAACTCCATTTGTCAATTTTTTTCCGGTTGCCATGGTTACATGTACAACTTTATGTTATTTATCAGTAAAGCATTTCTGGTTGCTTATATTCCGAGCAAATACGATAATTCTTGACACATAAGTTTTCAGAGTTAGCTCAATAATTGAACCGTGTAGTTTGAAAGTGGCCTAACCCCATTTATACTTAAATCAAGATTTGAATTTTGTTAGTCAATCAAGTTATCAAATTTGGGTATTCACAATTTTCATAACGATAATGTTTACATGTACGTTTGGGATGTAACTATTGCATCCAGAGGTAAATACTCAAGAAATAATTTCATGCATCCTAAAACATGTTAAAAATTTAAGAAGTGAAAGACACATTATAGCTTACAGTGACATGTGCGCCGGGCAAAATAGAAACATTAAAGCAGCTTTAATATGGTTAAAAATTGTCCAAACTTTGGAAAATAATATGGAAATCATAGATCACAAATTTTTATTATCAGAACATTCGTTTTTACCAAATGATAGAGATCTTGGCGTGGTAGAAATGTCATTAAAAAAAATAATTTACTGTTCGTTCCCAAGATTATTACAATATTATTAAAAAGTGTCGGAAAGGTAATAACTTTATTGTAAATGAAATGAGACAAGAAGATTTTGTATCAACAAAATTATCAGAAGATGCAATTTCTAAAACGGTAAAGAATTCTGATGGAGAATCAATAAACTGGTTAAAAATATATTGGATGCATTTTGTCAAAAATAAACCGTATAAAATTTTCTATAAGACATCAATAAATGGGAATGAAAATTTTAAAGTCCTGAATTTACTACCACGTCG
Source organism: Cerceris rybyensis (assembly GCA_910591515.1). Taxonomy (NCBI): domain Eukaryota; kingdom Metazoa; phylum Arthropoda; class Insecta; order Hymenoptera; family Crabronidae; genus Cerceris; species Cerceris rybyensis. Next base: position 24,162,391 of record OU342789.1, on the reverse strand, counting down.
GGGTAGACCAAGAAAGTTTGAAAATATTGTATTGACACCACTGTATAAAAATATCAGACAAATTACAAAAGCAAAATTCAAGTACATAATTGACCTATTACGATATATACCACCGGAACATCATGATTTCTTCAAATCCCTTTCACACACACAAAATGTAGATGAGTAGTAAATTGTTTTGTAATAAATTTATGTTTGTAATTTTGTACGTTATGTAGTTAAAAAATGTTATGATTCGCATAAATTATGTTTACGAAGTGTTTTAAAGATGTGTAAAATAAATTGAGTATTGCTTTTTTTCAATTTGAAGCATCTTAAATTATGTTGAATGGACTTGGGCACCTTCAAATTTTATAATGAATCTGGTTGTTAATTTTGAAGGTGGCCTAACTCCATTCTTGATAAGAAAACTCATATTATTCACTTAATAATTTCCACTATTTTAATAGGAACTATAAATTTAACACCCTTAGATACACTTACGCAGTATGACTCATTAGTATCCTCTACGTATATTTTTAATTGCATTGAAACGCAAACCCTTAAATATCTCAATTTAAGTATAAATGGAGTTAGGCCACTTTCAAAATAAACGGCTCATATATACGAACTATTTACGTTAATAAAACTATACTTAATAATTGAAAAGTAATTGTAAGAATAATTTGAATTAATAATTATAACAAATAATATATTATTCTCATTTGAGCAGTATGAATGACTCACTTTTGGCATACAAACATCACAGGAGAGTTTTCCACAGTTTCCGTTACATTTGCACTCTCAATATCGATACTTGCATCTGTAGCATTTGCACTTTCTAATTCGACAAATACCGTGTCGTTGTTTGGCATGTTAGATGACAATGGTGGAATCGAATTTGAAGAAATTCTCACATCTAGGGAAAATATCGTGGTTAACAAGAATTATTCGTTAGAGTTATCTTGCTTGAAATCATTTGTCAAATTAAATCAAAAAATATTTTATAAATTCCTGCTCGTCATAACGACCGACATAATACAAGCACATGGTAATATAAAGATGTGTACTATTTATGCGTGTTAATCGTTTATTTTATAACTTCATTTTTCGAGCTATAATTTTCAGTCAAAAGGTCATAGCGAAAATCACATTCAAACATATGGACCTTTAAATAATTAATCATTTACCACTATAATTATAACATAATAAGCCGCTAGAAATTAACTGCTCCAAGTGAAATATTCCACTATTACCTTATGAAACCTAAATTACTTAATTGATCATCCTTTTCATTACTTGATTTCTTTTATTCCAGAGTACTTGTTCAATATATTTAAATATAGTAGATATTATGACGGTAGTTTTAATGTTAAATAGCTACATTTTCCCTGTTGGGCAGCGTTATAGAAACATGATCGAAAGACCCCGATTAGGAAAAGAGAGAAAAACGTTGTTTTTGAGAATCTTGATAGTAAAGAAACTCACCAGTATCAGTTAGTTTTGCGATGATATCATTTGATTTTTCGATCAAATTTTCTTCTACGTTCGGTGAAACTAGCTCTACGTCAGAATTCGATTGTCTAAACAATGTATAGCCTATTTGACTCGGGCAGTTCAATTCATCCTCCCCATATAAACAATCTACTAGTTGATTGCAACGTTTGTCAATCGGCAAACATTTCCCTAAGCCACCCTCGCAACTAAACCCAGGACATCGTTCCAAGGGAGTTTTTTTAAATGGCGATGCTCCTCGTCTACCTAAAAATTTGAAAAACTTTATTTCACATTTTGATTACCCAGATATTATCTTGCAATTAATGTTTTAAACGAGAACAATGTTGAAAAAAATCAACAAATTATTGAATGATATATCAAATGAAAAATGAAAATTTTATGGCACAACAATCTTCAGGATTTTATCCATAACATTATTTTGTTAAGCATATCACATTATTTAAAACCCCATTTATACATTATCATCAACAAGTTTTCTGCATTTGTCTTTTTTTTTGTAAAAAATTCACGAGTTGTCTGGTATTTGTTCCTACATCGCGAGTTTTTCAGTTTATTTACGCCAGTCTTGTAATGTTCTAAAAATGAAAGTTAACTGTTCTAGTTTACACTTAAGAATTATGAACGTATTCATAGCTGCAGGAAAAGGGAAATCCGGAAACTATGAGATAACATGTATGATAGTTTGCTTCCTGGGCCAGATCGGAAATTATGAATCATCTCGTACTTGGAAGTCTATGTGATAAGGATTTATCATGGTATTATTAATGACAGTTTTTTATTCGGAGATTCAAAGAAATGATAAGAACACTTATAAACTTACTGGTAACATGCTGAATCCAATCCACAAAGTGGCTCACTTTTGTATAAACACCCGGCTCGTTTGGCCGACCGCAGCCGTCCCCATGGCTGACAATACCTGCCACATACCACTGAGAATCTGAATATGGATTTCTATAAAGAAAAAAGAAAAAAAAGGGAAAAACATTATCACTTTTTTCCGCAGCTAAAATTTTGTAATAGCGGCCAAGGACCCTTTGAACTCCTAAATTGCGAACTCGAACTCGAAAGTTTTCCTTAACACCTCTGACAAGGAACCATCGTAAAGCGTCTGATGTTAACTTTGATAAAACTTGATCCAAGTTTTTCGACGGTCATAGAGGAAACGAAATTAAGGAACAAATATCTTCTTATCAGCTATTACGCGTATTTCAGTGGTAAAACTACACGTCAAGTATTGTCCCCCCAATCGTCCCACCTCAGAAACTATTACAGATATAAAAAACTTTTTGGATAAAAGTGGTATGGAGTTCGACATGGAATCGCACGTTGTATCTTTCTACGAAAAGATAGTTTGATGTTATTTTAGAATTTTTCATTCACATTAAACTTCTATCAATATTTTGTACAAAATATTTTATAGATTTAAATTATCAGAAGATGAACATCTTGAGGGTGTTAGAACTAATGCTATTGCAATTTATAGGAATGAATTTATAATAACGTTTATAACCCTTTAACGCACAGATTTAAAAAAAAAAATGGCCAAAAAAAATCAATTTTTTTAATGTAAAAAAACACACTTTGGAACATTGTCTTTGCAAAAAAATAAAAAAAATACAAAATTACTTAATCAAAATTTTTCTTTTTATTTTAAATAGAACGCCGCTCGAATTATCTCGAGTGTGCACAGTTTGGCCTGTTTAGCGACCTCGAATTAACTCGAGCGCACAAGTTAAGGGGTTAATTAATTATAAATTTATAACAATATCGAGCTACTATAATGTTTCATTTATGAACAAAATTTGATTGGTACGTACCTGCACATTAAAGGACCACCGCTATCTCCTTGGCAAGCATCACGACCACCTTGAGGATATCCTGCACAAATGGCAGCATCGGTACGGTCGCTACGATGCTTGCAATGAGACAATATGGGTACATCCACTTCTCTTAAATGGTCGGCTGAAAATTTTTAAGTTCACTAATAATATCTTACAATACTTTCATTAATTTTGAATAATTTTTCTAAGTTATTAAAAACAATTGCTGAAATGATTCTGAATTCGAGAAATGATTTAAGAAAGCACGATTCAATTTCTTAAAAGTATTTCTTGAACGATTATCTTTGTTTCAGCTTTATAATGAAGATAAAATTCAGAAATTATTTCAGCACAACAAAAATTTCACGTTTGTTTAGATATATTGAGAATACGGTGCAAAATATTTTATACTTTGCACATCTCTCGAAGAATTTCTGTTTGCTATATAAAAATAGTTCGAAATTAAAATTTTATTTTTCTTTGATTCGAAAGAACATGTAAGGTAGAAATTGTCTTACGATCTGGTCCGTTTTCCCTCGTTGCCCCCCATCCAATTGCAACGCAAGTAGTATTTGGTTCTGGGCCTCGCCTCCACATCGAACCTATTACATTTGCCTCTGGAAGGCAAACAGGTCGCACCCAACGATTAAAATGAAGTTTCTCGTCCAACATTATCATTCCAATATCGTTTTTCATGTCTTTGGCGTGATACTGAGGATGTACTATCGCGTATTTCGCTTTTCTCGACTGAGCCATTGGTGAGAATGAAAATCGTCGAAGTATTCCTGCTTGTATCTCGTAATAATGTCCGGAATATCTGAATATTGTTATAAGAAATTACTTATTAAGAGATAATCGAATAACGCATAAAAATTCCTTTTTTCTCGTTTTTAGCAAGATTTATTGTCTCTCAATAAGATAACTCGAAATTAATTAATATTTTGAGTAGTAGTGTAATCAGCACAGTTTGATTCTTTCCATCGGTTATTCCAAATAAACTTGGAAATGCAAAAAAACGTAGGAGTACAAATAAGTTTCCACCGTTTTAAGAAAGATGGTGCTGCACAAGGCTTAGGTTAAAATTGCCTGATGAAAATTGGCATAAAGTAAGTTTGGTCATTTAGTAACAACATAACGTTAAATTATTATTGACATCATATCAGCATCATATATTTTTTTTCGTCCCAAAATGTCTAAAGGGTATAGCAGGATAAGGTGGTCAAAAGTGCCCTTGAACCGATTTCAATGGGGGTGATCTCATTCGATCGGAGATCATTGTGTACAAATTTTTAACCCAGTATCTTGACCGGAAGGGTAGTTATGGGGAAAATTCAAAAAACGGGTTTTTGCCCCATTTTGCCTATTTATTGAGGTGCAAAAAATTCGAAAAAATTTTGACATGTTATACACGGTACCATACATGTTTGAGATTTTTTTCAGATTTTTCCATCGAAGAACCTAAGTGTAACAAATGAGCAAACGCGAAATCTGAAAAAAATTGGTGATAACGATCATGAGTGTTGGATTGTTACTGTAATATGCAAAAAGTTGTACCTCGAAGATCTCGATACGAAATCAACTTTTTTCCGTTTTTTTTGCGTTTGCTCATTTGTTACACTTGGGTTCTTCGATGGAAAAATCTGAAAAAATCTCAAACATGTATGGTACCGTGTAGAATATGTCAGACATTTTTCCAATTTTTTGCATCTCAATAAATAGGCAAAATGGGGCAAAAACCCGTTTTTTTTAATTTTCCCCATAACTACCCTTCCGGTCAAGAGACAGGGTTAAAAATTTGTACACAATGATCGCCGAGCATTATCTATCGAATGAGACCATCCCCATTGAAATCGGTTCAAGGGAACTTTTGACCACCTTATCCTGCTATACCGTTTGTGGCAAATAAGCATCATTTCTTAAAACGGCGGAAACTTGTTTGTACTCCTAATAGTTTGCAATTAAGTGTAATAGTTTCACAATCACTAATAAAAGTATGCTTTTCATAGGTAAAATTTAAATCACATTAAATTAAAATGTTAATGAACTTCCACCTATCTCATACTTCGATTCATCTACAACGATTAAACACAGTTATAATAACTTTTAAACAACAATCTATTTCTTATTTAAAACTTAGAGAATTTTTTAAATGTCCGTTGGATGACAAGTATTATTGAAATTTTTGCTGTTTAATTATTTCCCAGATAAAATAGGTATTAAACCTCAGTTCTTACCCGTCGAGACAATGAGCAGCAGTTAATATCCATCGTTCGTTTAAAATTACACCTCCGCAGTGGAAATGTCCATCTTTATAAATCGTCACTAAAAATGGCCAAGCTTTCGGTTGACTTTGACGTCCACCGACAACACGCCACTGTGTTCCAACTGTTTCATCCTTTTCTGTCTTCGATTCGGAACTCGAATTAGTATCCTGTGAATTTCTAGGTTTTTCGGCATCATTATTATTATTCTCATCAGTTTGCGAATTTCGCAAGACATGATTTTTCCTATACGATTCAAAATCGTAGCTGAATGCGTCCGAGGGTAATGACTCCTGATTCGTGAAGACTCGAGTACCACAGGTGATTCGTGGACATCGTACATAAACTGCTTTGTTATCGCACGATGATAAAGTTTTTGTTTCCCCGTTTACGTGTGCTAAATAAGGGCCTTGGTATGCGGTCTTAGGTACGATATGAATGTTTATTTCTGGTTTACCTCTGTAATTAATCCATAAGAATTTTTCAAACTTCGTTGAACTTCTTCAAACTATATTAATCGTATTACATATAAAACTATATCAATAAACTTGGGTGTGTAGAGTGAAAGTGTTATTTTAGAAATTTCCTAGTTTTCTTTGAAACTTTAGCAGTAGAATAATACTGGCTAAGTTTCATCGAAATCTTAAAGATTAAATATTTAACACTAGATCTACCGATGATTGATTCAATATATTTAATATTATGAAATAAATATGTCCAAATGAAATAAATAAAAGGGGGTAAAAAACTTGATCGATTCAATCGCCGACAGTCTTTAAGATAAACGTGGATAAGTGGAAGAGAAACTGCTGCAGGCATTTTCGGAATATTTTCAAAAATTCAAAGCAAGTCATTTTGACCAGCCTAGTACAACTAGTATTAAAAAACAAAGTCTAAATGCCAGGCATTTAGTGTCTCTAGTTCAAAGGAAAATACGATAACACAAGGAAACATTATCTGTTCTTTAAATTCTTTTGAACCGTAAATAGGTGGCATTCTTGAAGTTCTTAAGTTCTTGAAGTTGTGTTCGCTGCCAAAGCGCATTTATCGAAAGGTCAATGACGTCAATGTGCATTATGACATATTGTAGCAAGAGAAGTTTAGTAAAAAGATGTACGTAGATTTTTTTTTTAAATTTGTATAAACTGCGAGAATATCTTTAACAAAAAAAAATGATAACATACTCTATTTCCGGTCCAATTTCTGCTATACAAGCATCTGTAGCCCATGAGGTAGTTGCCGTGCAAACGGGGTACCACTGACCACCATAATTTTTATGAAGATACCCTTCGACATAGCCAACTGTGAATATCTAAATGGACAAAGAAGTTTATTCTGTTAATTGAAATTATTTATCGTTTGAACTTACAAAACAACACGGATTAAAACGTGCGTTGTTTCTATTTTTAATATAATTACAACACTCTTGAAACCAGTTGCTGTAACTGTCTGTAACTGGAACTTTCGTATCACGATTGACTTTAACATTGAAAATAGAATATTGGTTTAAATCGTATATCAGAAAACAAAACAGCAGACATTTGATTTGCTGCCTTAAATTAATAAGTTATAGAAAATTACAGTAACTTTATTATTGAAATTATAATGCGTGAATTTATAGGAAAAAGAATTCCTGTGATAACTCATTCATCCACAAGAAGACAATTTTTACCTACTTTTTTTTATATAACTTGATAATGTTTTATAATTACATATTTTTGAAATAGAAACTTAAAAAACAATTAATGATATATCTAATAAAACGCAATATTGCTTACATTTTTCCCTTCAATATAAGTAGGCGATAAAATGTTACAATCCATTTCATCTTTTCCATTATCACACTGCTTAATACCATCACATCTTTGCGAAAGTGGAACACAATTATTGCGAGTATAACGTTTGTTCGAATCGTCACAACTGAAAGACGTTTTTGGACATCCTATGAAATAATATATCAATTAAAATTATATTAATTCAATAATTAAAAACTTATATTAGGTAGTAATAGTAAAAGGTGAAAGAAAAAATTAAGATTATATTAATTAGAGAGTGGAATTTCATTATATATTCGAATCAAACTACATTTTTTTCGAAACAAAAGTGAAAATTTAAGAAATTAATTTTAGTATACGTTGCATCGTATTAATTTGTAAGTAAGTTCTTAGCGTAAGTCATATTTAGTCGTAAATACATAATTGTTGCAAGTTTCATAAAATTCTACTGTACCATTATCGAAGTGTAGGTAAAATAGCTCTTATAATTAAAATATAGCACGGGAGATAAATTCACGATACCTGGTGCCACCTTGTGTAAATTACTGGTGATAACTTGTCGCTCTCTCAACCTTCGATAAATTGAATTTCTTACATGACACTTTTATAAATTCTATTTTATTATTGAATTTTCTAATCGAATAAGTTATGATAAAAATGTAAAAATATGTGTTTTTATATATTTTTTAAACAGTTTCAGTACATTCTCCGTATATGAAAATTAGAGATGAATAAAAAAGCTGATCTTATTGTTAGATAAAATTATTACTCTCATATTGCATATTTTTTACTATAGCTTAATAATAATATATTCTTGAATTTATACATATTAATGTTCTAACGAGAAAGGAGTCCTTTCATTTCTATAAATTATGGTAACGCGTTAAGTAGACACGAAAAATTAATATGGGTTTCCAATATTTCACAGTGCCAGTAAAATTTCATTAACACATCGTGCGTTTTGTGAAATTTGCAATATTTTTATCACAGTTTTCATTTATGATTATCGCAGTAATTCACGCACGTTAAATATAAACAAACATCATCGTTAATTGTCTGTACTTATATTGAACTTTATACTTCTCTAATAATAGTTAATATTTATGGGTGTTACAATTTCATAACGATTTTCCCTATCAGATTAATATCCTTCATTATCCACAATTATAGACATTATAAAGAAGAGACCAAATGACGAAGGATTATAAATTATAATAAATTAATAATTCTAAATTAATTCCTTAATTTATATTATTAACACTAGAATTACGAATACAGTCGAATTTAAAGCTTTTGTTTTTTCTTTAATTTAATTTTACAACGAAACGCTACAATATGTATTTAGTATGTATCGCGTAATACATAAATGGAGCCGTTTATTTTGAAAGTGGCCCAAGTCCAATTGTCAATTATTTTCTATTACCTGTAGTTACATGTACAAGTTTAAGATATCTATCAATAAAGCATGTGTGATTAACTATATTCAAAGTAAATACGCTAGTTTTGGACACATAAGTTTTCGCAGTTAGTTCAATAATTAAAACGATCATTTTGAAAGTGGCCTAAGTCCAATTAATTATTGATAATGTCTGCAGGCACTGATGAAGGTATTTTAATTAATTAGTATTTAACAAGTTAACGTCAGGTTTTGTACAATTGTTTCAGTTAAATAATCAGTACGTTTAATTAATGCAGTTAAAGACGAATTAGTAACTAATGATTTCAAGGAAAATCGAAAAAGAAAGAGAATTGCAGAATAATATTCGTCGTCACGGGCTGAAGATGCAGATAACAATGATGAAACATGCATCCGAAAAATGCATAAAATTAAATGGAATACAGGAAAAAGATATTACATACAAACTGGAAACATTGGACCTGCAAAAGTTTTCCGAAACAAAGATTCCCGTTGTCGAAAAGCTTACATAAAAAATTACGAAGAAGAACAGGAAGGAAAGAACATTTTTGAGAAGTTTTGGTATTTGGGAGATTTTAATAAACAAATTGTATTGTTTTGCGAATCTATCGAGCACAAAACTGTGAAACGAAGATGTCGAAAAAACGGGAAAGGTTCGCCAAGAAATTGTAGTTTTAAGTATTTGTTAAGTCCTAAAAACAAAGAATTCTTTTTTTGTTTTTTAATTTGTAGCATTTTAAATTATGTTGAATGGACTTGGGTTCTTTCAAATTTTATAACGTTTCTGGTTATTAATTTTGAAACTGGCTTAACTCCATTCTTGGTAAGAAAACGTATATTATTCACTTAATAATTGCCATTATTTTAATAGGAACCGTAAATTTAACTCCTTTAGATACACTTAAGCAGCATGTCTCATTGGTACCCTATACGTATATTTTTAATTGCATTGAAACACAAACCCTTTAATATCTCAATTTAAGTATAAATGGACTTAGTAGGCCACTTTCAAAATAAACGGCTCAATTATTTAACCGATCATCTTTTCTGTTCCCTGGTCCGTCTTCCTTCAATTCATATTCAATTAATTGAAATATAATAGCTTTCACGGCCGTAGTTCTAGTGTTAAATAATAGTTCCTAACAGATTAAGTCAAAATTGACAGTACAATTACACATAAGTGGGATCTACGTATTATCACCTTGCGTATGGGTAACGAGATATCTCGTATTTGGCAAACCGACTATAGGAAGGGATCAGAAAGAAGTCACTTGGGACGTAAGGGGAGACTGTTCTCGCACTACCTATCTCTTTCTATCCTATATGTCTGCTGTCCTCTTCATTCATAGTCGTAGCTATTCACATTCATTTAAGTAGGTAAAATCAGTGTCTACCAATGTGATAATAAAAATATCGTGCGTACGTCAATGTTTCAATTTTCACGATCGATATCGTGCTGTCGCACTCAGTTCCACGGCTTTTTCTTTTCTCTCTTTGTCTCGCAGTGCGATTTCCCCTCAAGTGACTTGTTTCTGATCCCTTGCAATACCGGAGACTTCTTACTACTTTACTGATGTAACGTAGCTTTCAATATTCTTATGACAAATATTTAGAGAAATAAATGTATATCGAATTTCCAAAAGAGTACGAAATAACCGGATATATAAAACATACCAAATCTCTGGAGTGCTTAAAAATCTGCGGGCACATTGAAACAGCAGAGTGCCATACGCAATGTGTTAACATTGAAATGGATATAAATAAAATAATGATTTTACCAAAACAGCCCAATTCGTCCTCTCCATGTGGACAGTCGAAATAGCCATCGCAAAGTCGTTCCTGGGCAATGCGATCTCTACAGGAACAGGTCGTCTCGTCGCTTGCATCGTTGCAGTCGACGTGACCGTCGCACCACTGCACTCTTGGTACACAGCGTTCGCCATCGGTGCAACGGATGGTGTTGTACGGGCATAATTGTTGATTACCTGTTAACGAAATAATATTTGAAAATTTTTACCCGTTCAATTTTTACCTACCCGAGTCGAAAAGTCCAGCCTAAAAAGAAACTTCAAATCCTAGATTCTTTTGATTTCTTATTTGCCGCTTAATTATGTATACCATTTTGAACCTCAAAGTCCTCAACTAGTGTATCTACGCGCCTCAATGTCCTATAAATATGATTTTTAGGAGTTATATGGACTGATCAGGTAAAATTTTTACTCCAATTTAATCTGACATCCCCTACAAATATTTCAGAAGTTCCAAGTCTGTCGACTCATATTCTAAAAATAGGGCTTTCAGGAGCAAATAGGAATTAAATTATCATTTTATTCCATATAAATTCTAAATCTCCTAAAATCAAATTAATTTTTAGGATATTGAGAATTTTTTTAGACCTAGATCATTCCACTCCAATTCCAATCCAATTCTAAAACTCCTCATTATAGAATGTACGCCTTAATATTGGGCTTAGATTAATTTTCTAAATAAGAATGCTGAAGATTATTTTGGGTTGTATGACGCCTAAATTGATCCTAAACTAGGCAAAACTGGCAAAAATGAACAAGTTTAGGGCGATTGTGGAATTAAAATTTGCATTCTTTTATATGTAACATGTTTTTCCATATTCGACCGAAATATCCTAAGTTATTTGGTAATTTAGGAGGATTTTGGGCTGAAATTTTCGACTCGGGTAATGGTGAGACCTAATTTTACCTAAAGATATGACACTTTTTGCACATACCTACATATATCTATCCCTTAATCCATTCGAGACCGATTGCATACCTGGTATGCAATTGATTTCCCAGGCTATATGACCGCTTGCATACCAGATGTGCAATAGTAGTAATGAGCAATTATCAGAATAACTGAGTAAAGTAGTCGTCGAAGCGAGACTTTTTTTGGTATGCAATGATCTTATTTATGTGAATTCTCTTACGAATTGGGTGATTTCCATAGTAAGCAAGTTTGTTTATTCAAAATGAACAATATAAGGAGAAAAATAGTTTCGCTCCTGGGGGCCGTGTTCGAAAAAAATCACCCTCTCGAACGGGTTAATTTGCACGGTACTTCTTTTGCACGATTTGACATTCATGTGGCTTTAAAATAAGGGATTTTAAAAAAATTACTTTTTTTAATTTTGAACGAAGACTGAATTATTCACATTTTATGTTGCTTTCAATTTACATGGTTTTCTGAAGAATTTATCATCCGTGTAAATCGAGGGATAGGTGCATTTGTTTTTGTGAAATTAATTGCTGCCTTTTTTACCTAAAGAGTCTTGTTAACATCGAATTTTCTCCCATCCATTATTCTTATCTTTCCTAATCTCATTTATTCTCTATTAAAAACTCATTCCATTCATTATAACATTTGAAGTACATATATCGACTCAACCATAAATACTTTTTCCATCGTTTCCCAATCCCTCAATATCTCAAATCTCAAATCCAATATCAATATCTCTCAATATATCAATATCTCAAAATCCTCACCAGAAAATTGCCACCGTCCATTCCACTCCTCGCTATTTGTATCTCTCTGCCCTTCAGTTTTATCTTTCTGTACCATACTGGAGGATCGCTGATACTCCGATACTCCAGGAATCGCTGGAAACTGGAATGTCGGTGTAGGAATATAAGTGCAATAATACGGTGCTTTTGCTGATGTACCAGCAGCAACGCCGCTCGGAGGTTGATGCCCCGGAAATATTGGAAAGTTTTGCATTCCAGGTCCAGTCGGTCCGATTCTCGGCCCGCCTGAATTTCCAGGATAAGATTGCATCGGCAGAAACTGCACCGACTGGGCCTGCACCTGGACATAATTCGGTGGCGACGCAGCAGGTTGATTGACCGTATTGTGGAAAGTCGGCGGTATACGTTGTTGCGACAAAGGATATGCATTGCCCGGAGAGGAAGCAGGATAGTGGATTTGTCCGGGTGCTGATTGCTTGGCGAAATTATTTGCAGCTGGTCCGTAGAAACAGACTTGCGATGGCATCCAGGACATCGTGGGAGTCAATTGCAACTGCTGACTTGACTTTATCGTCTCGGCGGTAGGTATTACTTGTGCGGATTCCACGCTTCCTTTGGCTTGTACATTGGAGACGATTCGACGGTCGAAATTCGAGTAAGTTTCTGCTACACGAGAAATTCCAGGTTCTGGAGAATAAAGTAACACGTCTCATTGAGATTAAAAGGAATATTTGATGTTGTTTGAAATTTATAGGATTCAATTGGGAGAAAAGAGGAGTTCTTACGGTGAAAAATTAATTTAGTTTTCTAACATATATTGAGTCGTGCAAAGGTAAATAAAACGTACGTAAAAACACGTACCAAAAAAAGGATATAAAAGTGAATCTTGGTAAGAGAGTCTAACACTAGATTTACGGCCACTAAATCTGATATATTTAACCAGTTAGCTGTGATTAGGGATTGCAATACCGGTATACCGGGATACCGAATACCGGTATTTTGAGCCATTTGTACAATTTTGTAATACCGGTATTCACAAGTTTAAATACCGTTTTTTCGGTATTTACTAGAAATTTTTTAAATTATCTCCACTATATGTTCAGGGGTCGCCAACATAGAAAAATAGTATACGTCTTTGTGTACGATATGATCAAGTTTATAGTAAACTTTCTTAAAACTTTTTTCCCGCAAACCTATCTACATTCAGAACAATTCGGTACAGTTATCGAAGATGATGATGACACTAATGTCGATAGTTAAAAGGAATTGTCTCTTGAACAAAAATTAGAAATAGCGATAACAAAAAAAACTTCAACAAACCAAAATACAATACAGAAATCAGTTATATTCAAAACCATCCGACAAGAAATCGATTTATTTGAAAATGTGGGATTTAGAGGTAAATACTTGGAAAAAGTATGTAGCACATTGCTAACAGTACCACCAACTAGCGTAGATGCTGAAGGAGCGTTTTCGACAGCTGGTAATTTTTGCACATAATTACATTCCAGGCTTAATGACAATTGATGCATTATGTTTTTGATATTTGGCGACAGCACCTTATTAAAATCATTTCTTATAATTTCGGAATAACAACTAATTTGAGATAATGACCCATAATATCTTAACAATACGATTAAATCCAGGAAATTTAATAGGGGTGTGCGAGTACTAGATTTATTCGGGTGCTCCAATTTCGAGTCGAGTAATAATCGACGAGTCAAGCCGAGTCGAGTGTTTGAATTTTTCAAGTTACTCGAATGGTCGAACTGCTTGAAAAAAATTTGAACTACTCGAAAACTTCGAGCTGCTCGAATATTATCGAACTACATACCTGAATGCATTCGAACTACTCGCATATTTTCGAATTATTCGAATATTTTCAAGCTGCCTGAAAACATTCGAGTCTTCACGTACTTATGAATTTGCTGTCATATGTTACTCTTATTTCGATGGTAAAATGTGTTAAACACTAATTATTACTTGGCCACAAGCTTTATTTTATTTTTATACTTTCATGTAGGAAACATATTTCTTCAACGTGGTCCGTTAATAATTTAGTGCGATTTGCACTAACAATATTTCCAGCCATTGAAAATAAACGCTCGCTGGACACCTGAGTAGCGGGTATTCCTAATAGACTTTTTACTAATCTAGCTGACGTAGGGAAACGGCCCTGATGCGTTTTCCACCAATTATACTAAATTATAACTTATTTAATAATAATTAAATAATTATAAATTATAACTCCAATAATAATAAATTATATACAATATAAATAATATAAAATATTATAATTATAAAATATAAAAATAAAATAAATTTTATGGTCAAGAAATAATGTGTATTTAACATATTTTACCATTGAAATAAGAGCGACATTTGACAGCAAATTCATAAGTACGCGAATAGTTGAATGTTTTCAGACAACTTGAAAATATTCGAGTTATTCGAACGTATGCGAGTAGTTCGACAATATTCGAGTAGCTCGAATATATTCGGGTAGTTCGATAATATTCGAGTAGCTCGAATGTATTCAGGTAGTTCGAATATTCGATCTGTTCGAAGTTTTCGAGTATTTCGAATTTTTTTCAAGCAGTTCGACGATTCGAGTAGCTCGAAAAATTCAAGTGCTCGACTCGGCTCGAGGAAGCAAACCGGTCTGTGCTCGACTCGTAAATTACGAGTACTCGCACACCCTTAAAATTTAATATGCCTTCAAATATCGGAAAAGTATAATAAATAATGCATTTACCGTTTCCAGCTTCCTCTGTTTGCTTATTGTCATTATCAACGTACATCGTAGTCTCCTTTTCCGGGTGTCCCTGTGTCGAAGGATGCACCAAAGAATGCACCGTATCGTTATTAATTTCCGTCACGTTGAACTCTTGTGGTCCCATTGTAACCTTCGTATCTTGCTCCGTATTATCTGTCACAACATCTGGTTTATTCATTTCGTTTAACGATTCACCAGCATCAGGTATCATCGATGCATTGATCGTTGCATCGTCCTTTTTGACTTCCGCAGGGAGTAATTTGTATTCTTGAATTTTATGAACATTCGACGAGCTCGAATTCGCTTCCGATTTCATCGTTTCATTGAAAACATTCTGATCGATGATTGATGAATTTAATTTCTGAATGTTCTCCTCGTTATTCTCTGTTACCGCGTTTATATAATTACCAGAAAATATACTGGTATTATTACTTTCCCTGTGTTTATCATCGTCCAATAAATTAAGAACGACCTCATAAGTATTCTGAATTCGAGCGTGCTCCATACTATCGTGCATCTGGTATTTAGTGTTAATAATCCTATCGGGACCAGATTCATCGATAAACGCAATGGAATCGTTCGTTTGGATCTCTTTGCATTCCATGCATTGAAGTACCTCTTCGTATTTCGACTTCAGGTTCTGTCCATCACTCGTTAGATTTCTCGACAGTGCCTCAAGATGTGGTTTCGTGTTATTAACGATATTTGCAATGTGTTTGATCGATTCTATGATAGATTTGCAATGTTCCAGGTTTTGTTTGCAATGACTCACGTCAGAGAGAGTTTCGCGTTTTAAGCGTTTTCTGTCGACTTCCGACATCGACGAATATATTTCACGGCGTATGTCGCGTAGAATGTCGTTGAGTAGAAGTTCATTTGCATCAGAAGATGATTTCTGAGGATCCGATGGTTCTGTGTATTTTTCCAGAAATTCATCTTTAGCCGGGGAATTTTTTGGCTCGTTAATTTCATCTATACGCACGTTTGGATACTTGTAATCTTAAATGAAAGTTTTAGGATATATGTAAGACGGAAATAGACAGTAATCTTTTATGTAAATATGCGATTTGTTTCCAAATAACGTATTTCCTTTGGAACTTCATAGTTCATATATTTTATTTAATTGTAAGATACTTGAAAACAGTCGCTTGAATGGAGGAATCTTAATGATAGTATGTTACGTAACAAGTAAATATTTCTCAGAAGTATTTTATATGTACAGAAAATTTTAAACTTGAAAATGAAGTTAAAGTAGTGGCCAAAATTAAAAATCATATTTCAGAACTTAGAAGAATAGACATTTGATTAGATACTTAAAAGTTATGAATTATACTAACTGTGTTATTGAAATCTGCAAATATGCTATGCTTAAGTATCGGTTATTTTATAATGTTTTTCTTAGATATTTCAAGTTACCTGATTTGAGCGCCATGTATATCATTGATATAGTGGAACAAGTCATCAAGACTATAAACACAGTTCCCGTAAGTAGCATCAATTTATGATGATCGAAAAAATTCGAGTAATTACGCATACCCCAGATTTTTCTACATTTTGAAGGAGGATTATCTGGAATTTTAGTAGAGTAATAATACATTTCGACTTATTTGACATGGATTATTATAACATCAAATAATTTGTTAAATCCATGATGCAATTATTAATGAATCTAAAATAAATACCACAGGATTTCGTCTTCAAAACTTTTACACAGCATGGACTGTCTATTATGGGAATATTTTCCAACTTCGAAGATGGTATTTTAATTCCTGTCTCCATGTTTCGTTCACTGAATAGCTAAATAAGTAAGAGACATATAATTGTACAAACAGAATTATTTACTATGAAGATTAACATTATGTTTATACATTTTCATATACGTGTTGCCTCCCCCTTTTACTTTCGCGTTCTTCACATTTTATGTCGAAAAAATCCAGCCTATTTGAAACATACGAACAATTGACGGTGCACTAACAATCTGATGAGACGCAGTAATCCAGCGGTCGCCAAACTTTTTGACCTCACGGACCAGTAAATACATAATTTAAATCCCGCGGACCACTAATAGGATTTTTTAAGTGTTAAATATATTTATTAAAAAAATGTGATCTAAGAACACATTAAATCTATTGTTATGAATTGAATTATGTTTCAATGCATCTTAAAACACAACTTAACGTGATGAGTAAGTATATTCCACATATTTCTGGAGACCAGCGAAATTTTCTCGCGGACCACCACTTTGGCGACCACTGCACTAATCTGTTCAGATGCATGTTCGTTGTATCGCTACTTTTTTTGTATATAAATAATCCAACTAATACATTATGAATTTTATTATTACCTGTCATAAATCAGTAGTATATATGTAAATGTAGGATGCAAAACGTGAAGGGATAAATACGAGAGATAGCAAGAGAGAGAGAGAGAGAGAGAGAGAGAGAGAGAGAGAGAAACGAATGAGCGTGTATGTGTGAGAGAGATAGAGAGTGAAAGAGGGTTGTAAGAGAAAGTGCCTGCGAGATGATGAGGGTGTATGAATGTGTATGTTTGTGTGTGTGTGAGGTGTAGGGCCTTCGGAGGCATCCGAGTGCGTAAAAAGGCCCAGAGTATATTTTACAGCGATAGAGAACAGAGTTTTATACCAGCGTCACAGCGAATAGAATATTCAGAGTTTAACAGCAACCAGCGATTTAGAGAATAGCTTAGAATAGTTTTTAGTGTATTTTGTGTGTTTTAGTGTGTCTTTGCTTTTATTTTATATTTTATATATTTTATATTTAATAAACTATTTATTATTCTTTATTGACTAATAATTCCTACATAAATATAGATTTAAACAAACGCTATAGCAATGTTTAGTTTCTCCAGACATGAAATAAAAGGAGCGTTATCACAGTGCTTGGATCATTTCGCATCTCGTTCAGATAGTGATATTACGCCATTCTGCTTTTTCGATCGTGTGCTAAATGTAACGAAATATTACGCTACATTTAAGGTAGTTCTTTCACATAGGAGCGGATTTTATGGGTGCTATGAATGGGCCCCATTGAATTTCTATAAAACGAATGATAATTAAATAATAATTATAATTTAAAAAATTTTTAATTTGATGTACGCGTACTTATCGACAATGCGGTGTTGCCAAACACTCACATTCACAAACAGTGGCCATATTGTAAACGTGAAATGCATGATTTTATAGTTTTCAATTAATAATTTCTTTATTAAATATTCGACAGCCGCAATTTTTTTTGTGAAATATCTATTCGAAAACGTTCCCGAATAAATGATCTTTTTTTTCGTAAGTATTTGCAGCATGGAAGATTGGAAAATTGAACGATAAAGTCGGAAGTACTATTTCTCTCTCTCTCTCTCTCTCTCTCTCACTCTCATTTACGTCAATGTATGAAACTGTATTTTTAAATTCAATTTTTTCATCGAAATGCCCGATAGCTGAGCTTTTTTTTTGCTTGTAACTTGTTCGTGACAATCTCATTAACATTAAATTTATTTGCAGACTTTGGTCAAGTGCTAGAACTACCTTCAGTTTATATTTATAAACCTTTTCTTTTGAACTTTGAGTAACTTTAACCCACATTTACAGCTAGGTAATCAGTGACATTGTGGTTTAACACTTTGACTGCCATGGAAGTCACCGGTGACCGACGCTATTGAATTCAATGACATTTCGTGTAACTTTTAAATTGTAATATTTATGAATTCTCGGAGATACTGAATATCTAAATATCGACGTTAAAAAGATAAAAGTCTGTCGAATATCTATCTTTCTGTATATTTGACACTAGATTTCCGGATGTTGATATACCTATTTTTCTGAAGTGAGCCAATTTGACTCTCACAAAAGAATTGAAGTTTCTTTCAAAGAAAATAGTTCCAAATCAATTTAAATGAAAGATTTATTATTAAAAAAATTAATCGACCAATATATTATATATATAAGAATCGAATTTTGAATGAGCCAAATTGGCTCCGTAAATCTAGTGTTAAGGTTTCTATTTCGTAAAGAGATGAATTTAACAAAAAAAAGTTTCGCTTCAGTAGAAATGATGAAACTAGGGAAATACCGGTGGCGTTCAACGTGTTAATAAGGTAAATTAGATTGTTCAGCGGAAATAAAAGTCATTTAGGTAACTCATATTGCTCTCCGTGCAATTGTATAATGTTAATTCCATCTCTGTCCACCTCTATTAATCATTACAAAATTCATTGTACAATAGCTGAGATTGTAATACAGTGTAATCTCGGAAGGCAATAATTTTTGGAATCACTTCAGATTACTTATGTGGAGGAGTGCATTGAATCAAAAAGTCACAATATTTTGGTGATCTAGGACCATTTTACGAGATACTAGCAACCTAATTATTTTATCATGTTTAATGAAACATTGCAATACGTATTCAAATAATACATTACTTAAATGAATTATATTTTTTCGTAAAATTTTGAATAGCAGAGGAATGATAATAAGCTTAACGATATTTAATTTCGAATTGATTGAGTTCCTAAATATCAAGTTTAATTTTATTAATTAGAATGTACCGTTAATTTAATGAGTTGATTTATGTAAAAAAATTGCTCGACATAAATTTTTCATTCTACGTCGTTCATAGCTTCAATTCCGGTGCATTAACCGCGCGAAAGAATATCAAATGAGAGACACTCACTTCTGCAAGCTCCTAAAACACCTTCACCGAGTAGATCGTTTCCATTCGATGTTCCGTGGATATCAAAAACTAGCGAAATAGTTCGAAGAATGCTCTTTGAAGACCCTTTCTTGCCAGTGAACCGTGCACTCGATGGTTTCGATATGAAATAACCGTGGAGTCGATAGAGCGAATTATACTTTGTATAAAATGTGTCAGCAATATTGATAAAGAAACAGGGGTAAAGAGATTTCGTCACTGATTGCAAGTGAACGACCTTAACAGCGCATCGGCTGCTAAATATTAATTAATTGTGCTTGATACGAGTCAGTTTAAACTCTCTTGATACACAGCCGAAAGGTCAATGTGATTTGAAAAATATTTCAATAAATTGGTAACGTGTATAGAAGTTTAGTACGTCTGCTATAATTAAAATATTCCAGACATTTTGAACAATATTTGTTGCATTCTTATTAGAATATTCTGTGTTAGATCCTATTTTATAGCAAGCGGGAATGTAAATAAACAAATTGTATATAGTTGTATGAAATAATGGTGTACAAATCATCGAGAGCATCGGAAATACCAATGACGAAATATTGTCAGACTTGTACAGATTTATTCACTCGGTTTATACATGCATGTATTTCTGTAGAGCACGAAATCCATTATGAATGATAAGTGCAGCATGCTATTAAGGAAACTAATTATTTCCTTTGTCCAAGTATTAATCAGCAAAGTTTTTGCCATTGTACCCATGTTCCGTGTTTCATGTTTCGCTGAACTAATGTAAACTAGTTGTACATACTTCGATCGAAGAACTTACACTGATCAACCGATGAGTTAAGCAATGAACTATTACTTTGTTTCATGCGAACTAAATTGCATATTTTAGAGTGCAGAAAATTCAAAATATGAATTAAAATTTACACTTATTCAGCATATGTGTTATAAGACTCCCATATATTAATTTAGAATTATAACATTGCACGTAAATGCATTGTTATCAAGTTTACAAGTTATAAAGTCGAAACATCCAGATATTGTCTATTAATAAATTTATAATTTATCTTACTAGAGCATCCAGAATACAAAAGACATCTTTCGTTCAAGAAGTTTGAAATGCTTAAGTAAATAGTACTTAATACGGATGCAGATATTTTTCTCGTTTTAGTGAATCTCTTTGGTTGGCAACTAAGTTATTGCGGATTTTGTCAATAGATAATTTTAGTGCATTCTTTTGGTTTGTCAACGTGTTGAAAGCACCTAAGCTGTACTGTTTTCTGTTTGTTTGGACTTCCACCTTTAATTTAGTAAAAAAATTGTGTCTATTAGTTATTTAGTTTCGTTTTTATTCCAATTTAAAAATGGAAGAACAAGACGGGCTTTTCAGACATATTTTACTGTATTATTTCCGAAAAGGCAAGAACGCATAGCAAGGACACAAAAAGTTATGTGCTGTATATGGGAATGAAGACTTGAAAGAGAGGCAGTGTCAAAATTGGTTTGCCAAATTCCGTTCTGGTGATTTTTCACTGAAAAATACGCAACGATCTGGCCGTCCAGTTAAAGTTGGTGAGACTTATATCAAGGCTATTATCGATTCAGATCGCTATAGCACAACACGTAAAATTGCACAGAAGCTCAATGTAACGCATAAATGCATTCAAAACAATTAAAACAGCTTGGCTATGACAAGAAACTCGATTTATGGGTCCCTCATCAATTTTCCTTCTCATTTAAAATCCGCAATCACTTAGTTGCCAACCCAATAGTTTTTACTAAAAGTAGTTCAGACATTTCTTCAAATTTCGAATTGCAAAATACTTGTGCACGTACGAGAAAACTTATTTGAAATGCATAAAATACGGTATACGTATACCTACACGATACCGAATTCTTCGTTGAAATGTAAGCATAACGTTCAAAGTGACACATGATATCTAAATGTGCAAGCTTATCGCATTTTTGTAACAACGAAAAAATTCAGGCGCACGCATTTTGGTAGGTAGATAATTAGGTTTTCGCGCGTATCAATATCCTTTTCTGCGTATTATTTTGAAATAATACCTTATGACGGTAGCAGTTTTTTTTTTTCGACCTATTTTTAGGTGTAGGTCCCGAATCATTAACACTATGCCACAATAAATAATAATTTACGAAAATATTCCCAGATATAATAGTAATGATTTCGACTCACTAATTCAAAAACTAATTGCAAGAAAATTCGAATTTTCTTGAGTACTTGTGCATGTGGAATGTTTTATTATTAAATTGCTGTGTAGCAAAATAATTTAATATTTAAATGTTGATAACGTTTTTTTACACGAATTCTTAGTTACTTCTTATTAACGCGTTGAATGTCACTAATATTTCGCTCGTTTTATAATTTCTACTGAAGTGATACTTTTGTTATTAAAATTCGATCTTTTTAGAACAGAAACTTGAAAGATACAAGTAGTCACATATATAGGAAGGTTTCATCTTTTGAACCCCAGTATTTAAATACTAAATGTGTTAGAAAATTCGTAAATATTACAATTGAAAAGTTATAAGAAATTTTATGGAATTCAGTAGCGCCGATCACTGGTGACTCCCATGGCAGCCAACGTGTTAATTGATATTCGATTTACAGAGAAATTAAAACAATTACTTAACTGTGTATTATCGCTCTGTATAATTATAAAAGGACATTTTTTTATGTTTTTCCGATAAAACAGTTTCTTAAAATTAACCGCATAACTATCTAAATAAGTGTACTCTTTAATAAAAGAAAAGGAAGAAGAATAATGGTGACCACCCGAGTCGAAATATTGAACCTATTTTCATGGTATTTACTCCTATTTGAACCTAATATGATTCTTCTCAATACTAAAACTTCTAATTTAAACCTGTAACTCCCGAGTCGAAATATTGAACCTCAATTTAACCTTTTACTACCCAATTTAGACCTATTTTTGTACTTTTAATTCCTAAATGTTGGGTAGTAAAAAGTTCAAATGAGGTTCAATATTTCGACTCGGGCATAGAAGAAATTATCAATTTTTATTAGAATTGTAGAAATATTGAAGTACTTCTGGCAATAACGTTCATATTTCTATGATTTCATCTGCCTTTCACTTTTTGGACATTGCACAAGAGTCTATGTGTCTGTTTATAAAATTCCATGATCTTTAAATTTAAATCTGACAACAAAATACTCGTTATAACATGTTGATTTCAATTGTTTCAATGCAACGTAATTTTATTTGATTGCGATTTATAATAGCCGGTTAGTATGGTAACAGCTTGTGAATATTTTATGAGAATCTGATAAACAATGTGTTAACTGTAAACGGTTCCACTTTCGAATAAGTTTCAAAGTTAATTTTATAAAACTGTAATATAAATTGTTATCAAATAGGAGGAAATATAATCGATTTCTTTTTATTCATTACTTAAATCACTTTCGAATTAATGAGTGTGATACTGCTACACAGTGCATTTGAGTACGTTTCATTTGCCCGGAGGCAGGATGTAAACGTTGCTGACAATAAGAGTAATGCGTGCGTTTCTAAAATGTTCCCTCAGGGTTTATACCTCAACCTCGGTTTCTTAGGAATTTTTCATGGCGCAAAGTATTCCGTATAGTCCGCGACCCTTCATCTGTGAAATAGTCTCTCGTGATCCGTCATCGAGAAAACATCGTGCGGATTCCAGTGAGTGAAAAAGTGAAAATCACTGCGACCTTAGTCATCGACGTTCCGGTGAAATGAACTTTTAGGTGAGAAAGAGTGAGAGAGAGGGAGAGGATGAGAGAATGATGTATATAAAGAGAATGAATGGAATGGGAGAGAAGGTTTGGAATACTATTATCAATTCATTTCTTTCTTTCATTATAATCATAATAATTTTATTTTATCTATCTCTTCGGTTGAAAACTCCATTTCTCATTTGCTATCAATTACTACTTTTTTTTACGGTAATTATTAGGTTGTTTGGAAAGTAATTCCGTTTTCTCCCAACGGCGGATATAATTATATTTTTTCACATCTAGCTTCACACTTAATTCACATTGCCATTCTATATTTCGACAGTTGATATAGCAACGTTTATTTGTGAAAAAATTTGTTTGAGTATATACAATAGTTTTTGTTTGATGCCCTATTAAAGTTAGAAAGTCGAAAGTAGCATATTCGGCATACTTTACTTTTTTACTATCGAAAAAGTAAAAATGCTGTTTAAGCAAGAAAAAAAATTATTCGATGTGTATGGAGAAGACGCATTAAGAGAACGCCAGTGCCAAAACTGGTTTGCAAAATTTTGTTCTGGCAATTTTGATGTTGAAGATACACTTCGATCTGGAAGGCTAGTTGAAGCAAATGAAGACAAAATAAAGGCATTGATTGATACAAACCGCCAAGTAACAACTCGTGAGATCGCTGAAAGATTAAATTTATTGAATTCGACTATTCATGATCTCATCAAACGCCTTGGATTAGTTTCAAAACGGGACATATGGATTCCCCATATTCTTAGCGAAACAAATTTGCTCTATCGCATAGACATCTGTGACTTGCTTCTCAAACGTCAAGAAAATGATCCATTTTTTAAGCGAATCATCACTGGGGACTAGAAATGGATTGTTTACAACAATATTAGACGTAAGAAATCATGGAGTAAACAAGATCAACCAGCTCAACATACTTCAAAAGCTGAAATGCATCAAAAAAGGTGATGCTGTGTGTTTGGTAGGATTTTAAAGGAATTGTTTTTTTGAGACTGTATCGAACAATACCACTATCAATTCTGAAGCGTACTGTCATCAACTGGACAAGTTGAATGATTCATTTACACAGAAAAGGCCAGAATTTATCAATAGAAAAGGCGTAGTGTTCCACCAAGATAATGCGAGATCCCATACAAGTTTAGTAACTCTCCAAAAGATTTTACAGCTTGGATGGGACTCATTACCACACTCACCATATTCTTCAGATCTCGCACTTTCGGATTACCACTTGTTTCGGTCTCTACAAAATTATTTAAACTGTAAAATCTTTACTTTGAATGAAGACGCCGAAAATGGCTTAGATCAGTTTTTTGTCTGCAAAGATCAAAACTTTTATGAGCATGGAATTATGCTACTGCCAGAAAGATGACAACAGGTATTGGAACAAAATGGAGAATACATGATTCAATAAAATATTTATGCACTACAAGAAAATCGTCTTTCATTTTTATTGATAAAAACGAAATTACTTTCCGAACAATCCAATACAGTAAAACCTGTTTTTGTGCGGTAGATAGGGACCGTATAAAAGAAACCGCACAAAAAAAGAAATATTCAGAAATTTCACAATCACATATAACAAATAATTTTTTACAACATATTAGAAAAAAATTTTTTTATGCGGTGGATAGGGACCGCATAAAAAAAGTCGCGCTTGGAAAATATGTCAAAGACTTATGAAACACTGAGAAAGTGCTTTAAAACAAAAGTAATAATTAAATTATACATGGAAACGTTGAAAAAAAAAATTAATTTCTCATTTTACACATGGAGAAATTTTCAAAATGCACATAATTTACTGCTGCTCGTCGTAGTTCAAAACGCGCATCTTCTTGTGATGCGTATTCTGCTGATAACAAATGAACATAGCGTCTGGAGCCGAACAGCGCTTTGTAGTGTACATGTGCACACTGATAGAAAACTTTGCAACAGTGTATAATGCCAACACCGATGGAATTTATATACCGCACAAAATAAAATCGCACAAAACAAATCGCACAAAAATAAAATCGCATAAAACAAATCGCACAAAAGTAAAATCGCATAAAAAAGGACCGCACAAAAACAGGTTTTACTGTATATAGATTAAGGCCATCCCACCGGTTTCGACGATTTTTGGATATGTTGTGTGAATCATGATTGTAAGCAACTTTTTCCTATACGTGTTACGCCCGCTCGGCTTTTGTTTCCGAGATATAAGTAAATAAAAAACTTCTACTACTACATTGAATTTGGCCTACACATTCATGCTGTGGCGACGTATGCGTTAGCGTGATACGGCCGCTTATCTACTGTTTCTGCGGCTCTCTACTATAAAACTTTATACCGGGTGCGATCATCGAAAAGATATACTCTCTTCAAAAACTACCTCAAACCAACACTAATTTATCTTCTAATTATAAGTACCTTTATTAAACCAAACGGTAATTCTCCCCGAAGGACCTGGTTTAAGTTAGACACCTGTACCAAAAAGATGAATTTAACTTGAAAATATTCTTACCGACACTTCGCATATACCTATTCCCACCGCGACCGGTCAAACGACCGGTCTTTAGCAAAACTTATATTTTTTAATATAGAATGAAGATAACAGCCAATTTGACAGTATAGAAATATAGTTTCTTTTATTCAGTAGTATATAATGTACATATTATTCGTTTTCACCGGATTTTTTGTAAATAGGCATCTCTATTATACATTTTCCACATACGTAGTTTTTACATTTTAGATAGACTTTCATAGACTTATTAGCTTTGCAATGTCTTATCTGATATATTTTTAGTTTACGGAAACCTGTGATTGTATTTGTGACGAGTGTTGGTTGATTCTTTTTGCCTAGCTGTAGCACTTTTTTGATATTCGATGGAAAGTTCTTCTGCCGATTGAAGTAAAACTTCTTCTCTCGAAATATCTTCTCCCGTGGTTTTTAAAATAAAAACTAAAATATAAAAATGTAAATCAAAATGGATAAAACAATGAGTAAAAGATCAAATATGAAACTTACTACGAAGTATTGTTCGTTTTGTTCACTTTTTTGAAAATTACACTTTTAACACGTAATGCAATATAAAATGAGAGTAGAATAGTAATAGAATAAAAATAAAAATTAACAAGTTACAAAGGTTACTGATTTGAATTGGAGAGAAGACACCCCCCCCCCCCCCCTCCTAGGAATATCCTTCCGCTATTTTATTAATTTCACGGTCATAATAGTAAAGACGGTATAAGAAAATCTATGGTTCTGGACCACTTCGGATACCAATGAGGCAAATAAGCACCGCAAGGCCGATTGGTGAGCGAAAACTCCAAACACTTGGAAGTGGTGTAAAATAGTTCCTGGAAAGCACGTTTTGGATAAAATCATGTCACAACTGCATTAGCTTTAATTTGGAACGACTTTATCGCTTCGGAATTGAATCTTTGAGAGAATACTATTATAAAAAGATATATATCGTTGTACCGGTCAAATGACCGGTCGTGGTAGGCAAGGCAGACTACAAATTTTTCTCAGAAAATAAACAATAAAAAAAGAAGTGAATATTGAAAAATGTATTACACGTATGTTTCAGGAAAAGTCGTGAAGTTTAAAGGCGATTGAATTACGTTATATATAGGAAATTCTAATCGAAATTTTAAAAACGGTCATTTGACCGGTCGTCGTAGGAATAGTGTGTAAAAAAACTTATGAGGTAGCTTTTCGATGAGTTTACTCGGTGTAGAGATTCTGACAATGAGTGGGGAGCCGTAGAAACAGTAGATAAGCGGCCGCAGCCCACTAACGCATGCGTCGCCACGGATGTGTATGTATAAGCCAAACTCAATGGAGTGGTAGCAAAAGTTTTTTGTCAATATCTCGAAAACGAAAGGCGAGCGGGGGTAACTTGTATAGAAAAAAGTTGCTTAGAATCATGATTCCCACAACACATCCAAAAATCATCGAAATCGGTGGGGTCGATATTAATCTATGTATTAGGTCGAGTCATAAGTAACTTAGGTTTTTTTATGAGACATTTATTTTGCTGTCATTAAATAACAAAATTATATTAATTATTATGTATTCTTCGTTATTACGTATAATGTAAAATGTGGTTGGTTTGGACTGAAAGAAACTTGCAAAACACGACAATGCGCGACCACATACAGCAAGGGTGACTCAAGAAAAAATTCTTCAGCTAGGATGGTCAGTTTTACCACACCTACCTTACTTTCCGAACCTTTCCTCAACAGATTACCACCTTTTCTGTTGGTTACAAAATTTTTTGAATGGAAAAACATTCAATTCCGATGGACAAGTCAGACAGGCTGTCGAAAACTTCTTCCAGTCTAAACCAACCACATTTGACAAGGAAGGGATTAACCCCTTAACGCACAGATTTTTTTTTAAAAACCGGTAAAAAAAAATCAAGCTTTTTTAATGTAAAAAAACACACTTTAGAACATTGTCTTGGCAAAAAAATACAAAATTAATCTAAATTTATATTTTAATTTTAAATACAACACGGCTCGAATTATCTCGAGTGTGCACAGTTTGGCCTATTTAGCGCGCTCGAATTAACTCGAGCGCTCAAGTTAAGGGGTTAATAAACTGCCAGGAAGATGGGAGAAAGTTATACGTAATAACGGAGAATACATAAAAACTTGATATAACATTGTTATTTAATGAGAGCAAAATAAATGTCTCATAAAAAAACGGAAGTTACTTATGGCTCTACCTAATATAATATAATTACCGAGAAATTAATGCGATTAAATTTCGTTCTATCGGGTTTTCAGTTTTATCACGTAGATGAAGAAAATCATTGTTTATGTTGAAGGTCGCAATTATAACGATAGAAAATTAGCTACGTCATGAAACTATATCTCGTGTGGCTGCACATGAGATTACTAGTGTTCAAGAGAAACTGAATTTCATCAATTAATTTTATCCTAAAGTTTCATAATAATATAATATTAGCAACGACTTACTTCAATTATGGTCCAACTATCGACTTTTTTGTGCTCGTGAAATGTGAGAATCCAGAGTAAGAAAAATAGCAATGATTCGAATTAACTGATAAGAAATTTTTATTTTGAAACTTCGAATCGCAAACATTTGTAGAACTCATATTTCGCTAATATAATATAATAATAGATTGGATATATTCGCCCAAGGTGAAGAGCAAAGACGATCTCTAGAAGGAACAATATGTTTGTATACCTATATCCATTGTATGTGAATGATCGGTATTATTAAGGCAAGTCGAGTGGAGGTCGAAGAGAGATGTGAATGCGACGCTGAGGTTGGAGAACGAAAAACCTTGTAGGACATGAGACAAAAGACGTTGCACTTCGTAAGACATAATCATTTTTTCAAAGACGAACAAAGTGGAAAACAAAAGACACTGTACGTAAAAGAACGTATCACCTCATGAAACATATGAGTTAAGATGTCATACTTGACGTGCACAATTCTTCACAGAGTGTTTTTTATCAAATATCATTATTTTAAAACAAGTATCGGTTCTACTTTTTTTGCGCTCTTATATACTGTTCGAAAATTCTACAATAACAGTAATGTCTTTCTTTTATCATTTGTAAATATTTCAATGTAAAGAGCTTTTTTCTGAAGACCGCAACCTGGATATTTTTTTCGGTATCACAGTCATGTCAGTAATTCAATGTTCATTTGGTCACTAATTGTAAGTATTATGTTTCCACAGAATGCAAAGCAAATTAAAAAGAGAATTTGCACAGTTCTTATTCGCAGTTATCTGTTCATTACAAACGTTATTTCATATGTTATTTATTCAAATTTTGCAAATATTTTTAAATAAATTATTGAAATTATTTTCTACAGACTAAAGAAATATTGGTAAAGACAATATACTTATCTTCTTAATTGTTATATATAATTCGAAGAATTTGCATAAGACAGAAAACTTTCTAATACGCGTTATTATGCCACTCTCGTCTGCTCGATCTGTGATGGATATGAAGTTAAAAGCAGAACTTTTTGATTAATTTAGTATATTTGAAGACACTAA
This sequence comes from Cerceris rybyensis, assembly GCA_910591515.1. Taxonomy (NCBI): domain Eukaryota; kingdom Metazoa; phylum Arthropoda; class Insecta; order Hymenoptera; family Crabronidae; genus Cerceris; species Cerceris rybyensis. The sequence goes on along the minus strand of OU342789.1, from coordinate 24,132,910 downwards.
ATGAATACTTTAGAACAGTGATTTTATTTAGTTGATCGCCGCGTACCTTTTTCGAATCGCTCCGCCTCACAGTGGTCCAGAACGTGAATTTAGCTGTTCAGGCACCTCGCACAGTTTTCGATCTTTTTCAAATCGTTACCAAGAGCGTAAAACACATCCGATTTAGCTAAATTTGGTATTCTAATATTTTTTGGGTCGCTGATTACGAATCTGAACTCAAAATTTCAAAAAACAAAATGGGGGATTAAGTATGGCGGGCAGGTGTGTCTAAAAATTAATGGTTTCGCACAAAAATTAGTATTCTAATGTTTTTGAGGTTGCTCATTACGAAACTGAACTCAAAATTTCAGAAAACAAAATGACCGTTCAAATATGGCGGGTAGGGGTGACAAAAAATCAATGGTTCCGCCATTGAATTATGTGGACAGAGTTTCCGCAATTTCAAATATACTAATTAATTTATACTAGTAAATATACATAAACACTTAAATAGATATAATATATAAATCGCTATCCCTTCCTAAAGTTTATGTAACAGAGACCAGCTGTCGAGACCCAGTAGGACACGCGGTCAGTAAATTCCCGGATTTCTTCAAGATACCGTGCAATAAATCGAAAATCTTATTGACATTAACGAGGACAAAGACTTCTAAAGGATTACTTTCATTACTTAATTGCTCTTATTGTTAGGTTGCGAGCAAAGAGATAATCCGAAAGGTAAACCTATTCTCCGCGGTGCAGGGTTCACTTAAAAATTGAATAACTTAAAAGTATCGAAATGTTCTCGGCTAAAACTTTCCACATATATTCCTTAGACTATATAGAAGTTATTTCTGCAAATATTTCGTGCGTCTACCTGGGCCGTTCATTGTTATACCTGTCGAAAGTTTACGAGACAGTCTGGCGGCAGCGCCTTGTCGAAGTGCGCGCGAATCTTTAAACAATAAAAAACCGTCCGAGGCGGATCTGAGCGGATGATATTTTTATAGGATCGTTTAGGGGAAGGATTACAGAAAAGAATGATGTTAATTAGATAGTGTAAGTATGTAGCACTTTTAAGATATTGACTGCAAAAGATAAAAAATTTTGACAATTTTCTTTCATTTATTGAACGTTAATTTTTGACTAAACTACAAACAATAATTTTATATTTGGCTCGTGAATTTTTATCGTGGAATAATGCTCTTCAAATAGAAACAATAATTATTAAAAAATATTGCATAGTTTCGTCAGAATAATAAAAAGAAGACAACGTGTTTTTCGTTAGAAGAAGGCCTCCAGAAAAAGTTTCAACTTTAAGCGTTTGTTGCAACTACAATTTTTATCCAATTTCAAAAATTTTTTGATTTCTGAGGTCGGTGGACATTTAGAAATCGATATATGTAAAAAAAATCGAAATTCCAAAATCGACTTTTTGACTATTGCGCGGCTGAATGCACATTCTGGACCACCGTGCGCCTGCTTCTCCCAACCATCTGTTTTACCCAACCAAGATTCTCTGTTCTATCACTTGTCAGGCTCGGGCCCACACGGTGATCAACTAAATAAAATCACTGCTTTAGAACAAAGGAATGAAGGAAGTAAGGAACTAATTCATTTAATTCCTTACATTTTACAAAATAGCTTTAAGAAACTAACAAAAAACAGCTTCAGAAACAGGAACATTAAAAGAAAATTCAGGACGAATCATTCAGAACGCCTTGGTAAATCTAATGTTAAAAGCTTTGATTCGCATTTAGTAAGCCTAATTGTAAATTCAAATCTCATCGTCTCTAATAATTGGTTCCTGCGTCATAATCAGTCATAAGTATATCATGACCTCGGTGGTGTGGAATTCCTGTAAACCAATAGGTCCTGGGTTATTGTGGATAAGGAGATAAAGACTCGGACTTTCATTCAATGAGCACGAGTTCAAATCTCTCCCATCGCCTCCAGAAAATTGTTCCCGTATCATAAATAAGGTAAAGGTACCAGTAGTTGACCAGTTAAGAGAAATTTTCGATAGAAACAATGGTAACTGTTTACTCTGTCAATAACTGGCGAGACTCTATGCCTGGATATGTTCTTTAAACATTCTAGATTATGTACCAAGACCAATTTTGAAAAAAACATAAGTTATAAAAATTTGAGAAGTATATTTAAAAATTCGGCAAATTCTTCAATAGTTGACCACCTTTGAAATCGATAAAACTAATAATTGACCACCTTTTTCCGGTAGTAGCTGACCGCTTATACTCGAAGCAGGATTACATCATTAATGCTGAAAATCACTTTATTATCGTTTAATTTTAACAATTACCAGTATAAATTATCATTAATAATTAAATAATAAAAGAAGAAGAAGAACAGAGTAGACATTGGACACTGATCAAAAATTGACCGCGAATGCAGTTAATAGTTAACCGTGTCATCGACTAAAACTCACAATCAGTATACTACAATATATCGATTTACATTTTGTATTTCTAATAAAGTGACATGCAAAACGGAAACATTATAAATCGTAAACAAATTTAAATAAGTAATGTCGGTAATTAACTATGCCTGTCAACTTCTGAAAATTGTAGAGTATCAATATCCAGAAGTTGACAATTAAAAAATTATTGCATTTTGAGGTTAAAATAATAAAAACGATATATGTATTACTTATAAAACGTTCTGAGGTCTTAAACAGTAAATAATTGATTTGCGAAATCTTCACAATCAATGAATTTTTTAACTGAACCGTACAGCCATTCTTAACAGAAACGTTAAGGAAATAGACATATAATTGCAAATTACTTATTTACCTTATTGAATTCAGATGTTCGCAGTTAATAGGTATACTTCATTTTACATGTAATTGTTTCAAAACATAATCGACAGATGCTGTGGCATCTGAAATTCACTTTCATCGAAAGTGCACAACTTATGCAAACTTTATTTTTTTATGTTTTCTAAAAAATGGTCAACTACTGGTACTTTTACCTTATATCATAGTCTCAATAGTTCGGAGTCCACCTAAAATCAGTGGATCTGAGTTCAAATCGTCACGCTTTACCTCTAAAAAATTGTTCCTACGTAATATGTATATACATACATCCATACGTTCTAAAAAGGAAGAGAAAGAATGAGACAAAGAGAGAGAAGATTGAGCAAGCGAGTGAGAGGGATGTGTGAGAGTGAGGTAGTGCGAGAAACAAAAGAATTTTGGTGGGAAGAAAGAAAAAAGCGCAACGAACGAATTCATAGAGTGCAAAAACGGACGTAAACGAGACCGAACGCTACAAGCTTATATCAATTATTATTAATTAAATACATCTTTTAAATCAATTTCTACGCCTGTTCTGAATTTCTCATATGTATGTATTGTATATCAAACCTCCGATGGTTTGGAATCTACCTAAAATGACAGATCTTAAGTTAAAAAGCCATAACGATTAACACTTGCGCTGGAAAGACGTGCCATGCATGTCGAGATGTTTTTGTCAGAAAATCTTCAATGATGTGCTGTACACGACGGCAAGCAATTGTCTCATTGTCAGAGTGCAGTCGACTGTTTTGGCAGGCGCATTTGTCAACTTCTTGTCAGTGCAAGTGGTTAAAGCGAAAAGTATGAATAGTAAAAAAAAAAAAACGTACTATTCACACAGTTCTCTAATTCCTAAGTCCAATTGGAAGTTACAAGTTTATTACGTTATTTGAGCTACTATAGAGACAACTATTGCGCAATACAATTCTCTTACTTTCTCCCGCAAGCCACCGGTACATGCGATCGACGAAAGTGACAGTTCGTGTTCTAACGTTAACAAAACGACATTGTTCGCATCGAGTGTTCGCAGATCCTACTTTTCGACACAGTGAAATCTCTTAATTAGACAAGATCATCGTGTTTCGTACCCCATTGATTTTTAACATCTCGTTCAGTTGTATTTACATAATCGTACTGTCGTTTCGTATGCTGCATTCTTTTAGCATGGTTGTAGTATGTTAATGAAACGTGACCCAGAAAAGTGAAAATCTTTCAACGCGATCGAACTACCGACGAGTATGCTACGAGTGCTATAAATTTTTGAACCAATATCAACTAGAATATTTCCAATGCCTTTATAAAATTATTTAAACCTATAATTCTGTATAAAATTGATAAAAAAGAAGTAGAACGTTTACGAATGTAGCTAAATAAGCATGTTGTGGTACACTATATTTTATATTTACCTTCTGTAATCAAAAATCTTTTTGCGTATAAAGAATTTCAGTTATACAGCATTCATAGATATGGTACACGAATATTTAAATTAACGAAACAAGTTTGGGATGTAAATGTTTGTGTTGTAGAAAAGAATTCTACCGTTGGTAACAATTTGACTGAGGTTTGCATTATATGAAATATATACTCGCACGCATGGGAAGAAATTTTCTTAGAAAAAAACCTTATATTGAAATGTTCTCATCCAAGAAGTTAGCAGCAAATATAACGATATCTACTAAAAGGAATTTGAATGACATGATTATTGGCTTCTTCTTCTGATACTTCATTCTACGTGTTACGATACATATATTCATGATTATTCATGTTATGAAAATATTTAAAAGTTCGGTGAAATATTTAATTTAAAATTACTATAGTTATGATTTCTTTGTTTATAAACACGTAGCTCTTCACTGCAAACCTTGAAATATAATGAATTACATTTCACGCGCCACAATTTCAATAGATTCACAAAATTCGAATAGCCACAATTTGTATATTCTTTATAATTTCTAAAGAGCTAAAAAAAAACTTCCAATGCGTACATATGAATTACTCATCCTCTTTATTATCCTCTGGGAATTATACTTCGGTTTAAAAGTATAAAACCTGCCATTATGCGGTGGAAACGTAAAAAGTCACAATGGGTTGTAGAATGTTAAAAGATAATCATAAATGCAGCTTTCGGTCTCTTTACCGCAGACAGTGTTTTCATGTAAAATTCTTTTGCCATAATTCACGATGCCTGCTCGTGCATACTGCGTCAGTTTCCGCGATATATCGTATCTTTTGGTAATTTATATCATACTCCATAGCCGGTACGTGACACGATGAATTTCGTAGAAAGTTCGTTACACAAAAGGACTAATGAAAGTTATGTAAAGAAAGAGTTTTTCGAGCTCGCGAAGAAAGTGTGTGCGATATGAAAACCAGTTTCCTTTGGTTGGAGAAGAACTGTGCCTTTAAAGGAGGACTTGAATCCACAGAGTTTCTCAAAACGAGCTTTAATGATACCGGTCTGTATGAATTGACAGGAATTTTATTTTATTTTTTTCTCTCTCGTTTCTTCAGTGATTAACATAGTTATTAACAGCATCTAATTTACCACATAGTAGCTTCGAAAGATCCTTCAGTGATATTGCTTGATATGAAAATGCTCTAGGATAATAGTAAAAGGACAAATTGTAACAAATGGTCTATCCGGATAAATTAAAAAGATTAATAAAGTTTAAAAACATTAATTTTGTATTGGAAATATGAAATGACCACTTTTATATTTTAATAGTATTTGCATCGTACCGTAAATATTAATGCGCAATTTTTTCAGATTTTTAGGAGCAGTGGAACACAGTTTAAAAAAATATATATTTTCTTACTTTCCGTACGCAAAGCAATGGTGCACTCCAGTTCGACGCTTTGAATACGCATTTTAACTTACTCTTTTTAAAGCAAGTTTTTACCGTACGAATTCCTAATTATTAATATTTATTGGAGATTTGGGAATAGGCCCTTTATCTTTTGCCTGAAATGAGCTTCAACTCATAAGAAGAGTAAATCAACAACACCTCAGAGAAGTCTTCGCTCTGCCTGCCTTGCTGCTAACTCGTATTACTTGTCAAAATTGTAAAATTTTGTTGAAACGATTTTCAACTTACGAGTAGTCAGAATGTACCTAATAATGTCTCATTGTCAGACGAATTTTCGCTCTATTGGGTTTCCAGTAATTATTGATAATTAGGACTTCGAGCAGCAATTACGCTCAAGAAAATCACTGAAAATGCGTATTCAAAGCTTCGATTTAGAGAGTACGATTGCTTTGCGTACGTAAAGTAAGAAAACATCAGATTTCATTTTTTTTAACTATGTTCCACCACTCTTAAAAATCTGAATAAATTCAAAAGTATGTAGGTACATTATCGAGTATGATATCAGTGTTTTTTTTAGAAGTTTCTATGAAATCAAACAAGAGAAATCGGACGAAAACTGTAAAATACGTTTCACCCTCTGACTACCCTTACGGTAGGAATAGCGGATTTATACTTTGTAGGAAGAGTTTTTTTAAGAGACCTATCGAATATTCGCTACTATATTCTAAATTTAAACCAAGGTAGTCCAAATGATGTAAATTGTTCTTAATTATTTCTGAAATTTCTAATGCTGTTTTTTTTCTTAAATTTTATACCTCTAGCTTGTAAACTGCAAGCGATTAATTATCTTGCCTCCTTTGTGTCTTTTCTTCTAATACACTTACTGGACATTTTTAAATATATTTAATTAATTGCCAATAGATGTAGTGTGAATCAACCGACACCAGTGTATATAAAAGTTAACTATTAAATAACAGATTTGTAAAAATAATAAATTAATTACTTGTTTGGTGTTGCGTTGATTTATGTTACAAAGTGCAACAATGCTATACAGTATGTATAACACGGTAGATTCGTTCCGCGTTATAGGAAAACGCGTTGTAAGAGTATTCTCGTATAACGCGCTCTATGACCCCGTATAACGCGTTATGTACAAATGATTCAAGTAAATCGAATATTAAGGAAAAACTAAATATGTGCGCAATATGTGCATTTTATTCAAATCAAACTAAGAACATTTTAAATAAAAAACCTATACATATGTAACTAAAAAACAGTTAATTTCAAAATAATCCTACTTTTATTTCATGGTAGACTGTATGGCTCCAGGCCACTAATTGTAAGTCATATTTTTATTTGGCATCAGTCACCTGAATATAAAAGTTTTCAAAACCAATAATTATTAATTCATTAAAAATTTAACATTATTTAACTGTTTTGTAATTTTTCATTTCTTAAAAATCTGCATTGTCACAAATTTTATAAGAACACAATTGACATAATGTGCAAACGTAAGCGAAATTGATTATGTACAAATTCATTGTAAATTTCACAGTACAGAAATATAACGTGGGAAATCCCCGCGTTATATGGGGGAAAAACACGTGTTATACGAGGGACATGAAATCGCGTTATAAGAGTACCGTGTTATAGGGGGGATTACTGTATATTACAAATTTTAGCAACGTTGACCACGGGACAATCTACAGTAGAATTCGTTGAAGCGAAATTTATCAAGAATATTTTAAAGACGTAATATGACTTTAATCAATCCAGAATGCGCAACGAATGTACGATTAAGTTATTCGATGCAAAAGCTGTATACAACTCAACGACACCTGATTCGACGTAGTCACGTAACGATTAAAAGACACTCTGCATTGGGTTGCACTTTTAATCATTGTCCCACTCTGAAAGTCGGTATCACGGAGGCTTGATATGGTACGAGACGTTCATGAATAATTTTACTAACAAACGTTTTGTTAAAGTTGGATATTCAGAGGTATCAATCAGAATAGGAAACGTTGATATTCATAAATGTAGAAAACAGATCATTATTTAAAATTACAATTTTATGAATATATTATATACTTAGTTTTCTTTTTTAATCCAATTTTTGCAGTTAATGCAGGTATGAAGTAAGTTATAATTTTGCTTATGAACATTTAATGTACAATATAGATTTTCGTTTTGACACTTTAACAATTGTCATATGTCATATTCTTGATAAAGAAAATATACTGAATAGGTCATATTTTAATAAGCTAAATGTGTTAACTCGTGAATGTTAACACTTTACCGACCGGTAGTCGATTAATCGACTTTTCGGGCCCAACACTTTTGGGCTTTTAACTTATTAATTGGTCGCTACGGAAATTAATAAATTGTTATTTTTCATTGCGGTTAACTGTGTCAAGGACTCAGTGCAGAAACTTTGCAATTTTCGAAGAGATATCAGTATCAGGGAAACATTTGCGTGCAAGTGACCGATCAGAAGTGGGTAGAATGTTAAAAAGTACCGGTCGGTAAAGTTTTAATATCTTAAGTAACATAACAAGTAAGGATCGAAATCGAACGTTCAGTTCTTTTGCGCTGATCTCTTTGCTTCACTGGACCGCTTTCTTATTACTTAACCACTAATTATATAGTACGTCCTTACATCACTGATATTTCGTTCGTCTCCATAAAAGTTAATTCTTAGATACTTCACCAAGTTAAATATTTTTGCAAACTTCTCTAACGCTATTGCTTATACAAATTGCAGAAATACGTATATACCTATTGGATAATAGATTGTATAAATGCTGTGTTTTAATGTTAAATTATATTTAAACAAAATATTGTCATTCTAATTTGTTATATTAAATTTCTGATAGTATAAGTACAATAGAAAGAATTAAGACGGCATATGACGAATTAAGATCTCCATCAATTAAATATTACAGTGTCTCTTTTATGTTCATACAGCAATTAATACGTTAAAGTTCCATGTGAATGCACATTCTGATTAGTTCATCTGTTTCAATCTTATGGAATTATCAATTGTTTTTAACAAAGAAAATAATTTTAAAAGCATTTCCACGACGTAACAAATTACATCGTAGCTGCCTGAAAAACGACAGCACAAAACTCCGAAAAAAATATCCAACTCAAGTCAACAATTCAATTTTAAGCAAATGTAACCATCCCATCTCCAAAAAATAAAGCACCTAAACATAATTCTATCACAGTACGAGTAGAACGAACAAAACCTTTCTGAAACGTATCCTAAAATTCCACACCGTTGTCATACAGTGCTGTAGAGAAATCTCGCTATACCCTGAATGTCACATTTATCTTCTTCATTGCGCAATACCAACAGTGTATTTGACTGTTTAGCAAATAGTACTTTACATCTGAAAATGCATATGAGATGACTCGCGTACTTTCCATTTTGACCAATTAGATTCGCATTCCTTTCCAATCCTCCGAGAATCTACTTGCCAGCATTGCAAAATTTTAGATGATTGCATAAGTTCGTGGTCGATTCTCACGTGTGGCGTGGACTTAATTGCAGAGTGGACTTCCGTTGTTTTTGTTTGGTTTTGTTATATGCACTGATTGTGAGTAAATGATAGTATCACCTCACCATTAAACAGCGTTCTGGTAACGTGATGTGCACTCAAGAAAAATTTCCAAAATAGATGTCGGAAAGAGATATTTGCGACATGTACAGATCGACCCACGTAAGTTGGCATTTCGGCGGCGGAGTTTCTCGCTTTCGACCGCCTATTCGCACCATTTTCTTTTTTGGAATCCACTTGCTCAGCCTCTTAAAGGAAGCACCCGACAAAGTCGTAGCATTCAAATATTCTTACTAGTTTGGCTGTGTAAGGAATTATAAGAGTGAAGGTGTATGCTGTATGTATGAAGGTATACATGTGATAAAGTATACAAGCAATTGAGTGACTGCGGCTAGAGTGATATGTATGTTTATGTTTGCGTGTGGTCCTTAGGACCAAGCGACTGCAGAAGAGTTTGGAAGTCAGTATGTATGAAAGCGCGCTAATTGTAAGAAACGGACGAAAGTATTGCACTTAAAATATATAGCTAATTATAATAGTAAGAGACAGTTTCATTCATTTATTTGTTACTCTGCTCGTGCCACTCTCTGAACCCCTCACAGCTGGAGGAGCGAGACATTGTATTACATTGTTTTCTCGTCTCGCGCTCCGTTTCATCAAGGAGAATCTCCCCATGTGGTGGGGGCAATTCTGTCGGAGTTTATCCTGTTTTTACTATAGAGATGCTAGAAATCTGGTGCCTACGCCGATGTCCTCACTGTCGCCACCCAAATCGCGTTGTCTCCCTTGCTTCGATCTGCAGCGTTCACTCTCTTCGTCTTTTAGTACGATTTGCATGTGTAGCTCTTTGAACGAATCGCAAGGTAGAACGTGAAGTGCCTTCGTGTACGTGTGACAAGAGGCATGACGCTTGACGCCTGGCGAATCAGACCCTGTCGAAACAGGCCTTCCTCCCAGATGCCAAGTTGGCCGAACCGCACTGTACTTGGGTCGATCTGTAGACTGCACGAGTTTTGGACAGGCGTTAATATTGTCATAGCGCATAAGACTATTCGTGCTTTTGGATTCACCCAAACAAACGAAAACTTTTGCTTTAAGCATGTTACATTTAAATGTCGTTTCCTTCGAACAGCAATACGATATGTGATGATAATGAATTGGGGAATAAGAGAATAATGAGAACTTGACGTTGAAATTAAAATCAAATTTGTGAGCGAATTGAGAATAATACGAATTAGCAATGACCTAGTAATAAGCCAAACAATGAACTTATGAACCTTTGCGAAAAGGGACACGGGGTTTTTAAAGACTTTCGGAAAAGGAGTAGCAGCAGGTTGACGGTGATTGGGAGTCGAAAGGTCAAAGTAGGAAAGTAAGAATCTTTGAACTTGGAATGGTGATACGGGGAAGAGCAAGGAATAGTGACTGTCGTGGACAGAAAATAAGATTCTGGATTTGGGATGATGGTTGACAGTGAATTAAGAAATGGTGAGTGATGATCGAGTCGTGTTGTCGATATGCAAAATATTTGTAAGGATATAACTAATTCTATTCGGATGATCGGTACATTAATATGTTGCTACTGCAAAAAAAAAACAACAACAATCAGAGCATTTATTTCGACCGCGTTCCTGCTTCTCGGACAATTAAAAAGTGGTTTGACTGATTTCGAAGTGATGATTTGAATTTGGAAGATCAGCCTCGCTTTGGACGGCCTCCCGCAATTGATGATGACAATGTATGTGTTTTGGTAGTAGAAAATCTAACGATAACAACTGAGGGCATTGCTGAGAGAGTGAACGTTCATAACTTCACCGTATTTCGGCATTCAAATTAGGCTGGAAACATTTCCAAACTTGATATGTGTCGCACTCTCCCACTGAGAAAAATAAGGTGCTCCATGTAATTCTGGCCGCTGGCACACAATGAAAAATATTTCCAATGGGAAATCCGTCATATTTTTGTTACGAGCTGGGCGAGTAGCAGGAAACGCGACCGTAATGCGTTATTGCAATATTATATTCGAGAATCCAAGAGTTGCAACAATATAAGGGGAGAATATTCCGGGGACCGGACTAGCCTATAGCAGAACTATAGAGTCGCCGTTTTCCCTGTTGGATACCGACCTAATTCTTTAAGATTTCATACTGAAATATTTCTAAACGTGAGTCAGGGTCCAAACGGGAATTGTTAGCTATCTCCGATTCCGTCATCGCTTTTCCCTCAAAATATGTTTTGAAGACCTTTGGTCCTAAGGAAAAGCGATCGCCCTTTTGGAACCTTACTCACGAGAAGTCGAGTCATCCGAACCTCCCACCACACTGTTGTAAAACCCTTAAAAGGCCAGTCTCATTACCAACATCAGACAGATTAAATCTGGAATTTTGTACCGAATCGCTGACAGTCGGTATCTCGTAACGACGTTATCCGTAAATTGTTAAAACTCCGAGCGCGCAATAGCTCTTTCTTTAATAAAGTGTTGTTGACCACCTTCGGGATACAACAGTCCGTTAACCAGTTAACTGTGGCGAAAATTCTTTTGAATTTTGGGTCACGAAAATTGAGAGATGAGCATAAATCTATTTCAAATTATTTATACCCCTTAGTTATTTTTTTTATTTCGGCATGGCCTCAAAATATTTCAAACATCTTGAAATTTACGAATATATTTTATCTTTCGTCAAAATTACAATTTAAATAACCAGTGGTAGATTTTATGCATGACGAGTATACTCGTCAAACACAGGAACCTCGCGGTTTTTTCGCGTTAATATAGCGGATAGTTCTGTACCAAATAATACAGTATTACCGCCACTAACTGGAATAAAGGAGATAAATTTTATGTTGCAATTTCAAGCTTCTTCATTTTACTGCGTAATGTTAAATAATCTTATTCACTCTGAGCGGCTTGTGTGAATAAGGGAGATTGTTCCTCGGTTACACGAAGATTAAAGGAAGTAAATTGAAAATAACTAGAACGTTAAAATACGTATATCAAGTTATTAACAATGAGTTGGGTTTAAGGTAAAATTACAAGAATTGATTCTTAAATTCAACTATTAAAGTTAACTATTAAAATCGCATGGCGAGGGTTTCCAAGTCTCGTAGACTTGAAAATTCACCTGTCTGTCTGACAGCGTAACGTTCTATGAAAGAAATGACCCCCAGAGGCAGAGAAGTGTCTCGCTTATATAGGGCTCTGTTTCGGGAAGGATTTGAAAAAATGAGTGGGGGTGGTAGGACTCTAGCAGGGATGTAAGGGTACCAAGGACATATGGAAGGCATCTGGCCAAAGTGTAAAGTGTCACGGTTTGTATAAATCTAGATAAGTGGAAAGTAGCCCTGTAGAGTGAAGAACACTTGTTTTTAAACCTTTCCTTTTTCAAGAGCGGCTGACTGGCATCATAATAAAGAATTCTTTAAAAATTCTCAGGGTCGGATGTAACATTTTCATCTGTATCAGTCGTCGCACCATAATTCCAATATCAAAGATCTTAATTGTGAGGAAGCTGTCGAAAATCACCTCATCAACTTTTTTCAAGAAAAATTAACTACCTTCTTATAAAATATAATCCATAAGTTTGTGGACTAGGGATAGTCAACCTTTTTATCTCTACTACCCATTTTTCTATCATTGATAGCAAAAGTTTCTTGCTGTCCTGCAGTAACTTAATTTAATGCACTTGCAAAGTATTCTTAATTTCATAGTGAAGGTTTAGTAAAAGTATGTAGTTAAATTTATCTTTTAATTCCAAGGAGAAATAAGCTTATCTTCAGTGACGGTTACCATTCAAAAATAGAATAGCTTCAGCATCGCACAAAATCTCTACCGCCCACCATGAAAACTTGAATCGCCCACTACTGGGCGGTAAGGACCAGATTGACTGCAAAGTCAAAAAAAAAATGGTTGTCACAAAGTTTATCAGCAAAATTGTATTTTTTCACATTTAGTTCATTACATTTTACTTTTCAATCGGGCCCGAACTTACTACCACAAGTTACTACCAACTTTGTACCACAAGAGCGTGGATGCGATATTTGTGAAATCTGATACGCAATTTGTTAAAGACTGTGCTGGTCTAAACATACAAAGTTTCCTTTAATACGCAATAGTCCCAATTCTTTTAGTATCGTTTCTATCTCTGAGAAATTCAGTTCATTTCGAAATGAGTGCGGTGTACGCTAAACGATTCGAAGCGGTCTTCTTGTGCCATCACCCGAAAGGTCCTAAAATGACTGTTAGAGATGCAGCAAAATATCTGCATAAACCTCGCGCATTCGTAAATCAGTGGGTGCAACGGTATAAAGACACAAATTGTGTCGATGATCTCCCTGGTCGAGGTTCGAAACGGGTTACGACGAAACGGGAAGATAAAGCGATTTTACACCTTTTTTTTCGAAAAATCCGACGCTTTCCTTACGTAAAGCGCAAACAATTTTAACTAAAAAGGGCATAGATATAGGTATATTAAAAAGGTATATTATAAAATTACTAATATAGGTATATTTGTATCGAAGCCGTCTTTGTACGGAATGGAAAACACAGAACGGTATTAATGTGTTGGATTGGCCATCTCAGTCCTCCGATGCCAATCCAATTGAAAATGTTTGGTCTGTTATGAAGTATAAACTCCGAGAAAAGCATATTTTCAAATTGAAAACACTAGTTCGTCGAATCGAGGTTTTGAGGCTTTCGCGGCCATTGTTAAGAAAACGCAAACCATTGTATACTAGTTCGTCGAATTCGAGAGATATGGAAGTCTCTTCCTGTCTCTTATGCTGAAAAGTTGGCCGAAAGCATACCGAGACGTTGTTAAACGATAATCGCTAATGGTGAAGATTGGACATTTTGTTAAGGAAGTGCGTATCAATTTTTTAGATGTACTTTCGATTTGTATGATATTTCTTATAAAAAAGTTTTATTCCCACAGAGATACCGCGTCCACGCTCTTGTGATACAGACTGTATGTAACCATATAATACATAGGAGGCCGAGGCAAAACTCAAATTTTCCCGCAAACCTACGCCCCCAAAATGTAGTCTGCTATAGTATTAATCCGATAAAGGGTTAAAGATCGGCATCACACGTCATTACTCGCACGTATGTCATCCGCGTACGTAAGAGGCACGTTATGGCATTCAAAGTGAGACACAGTGACAGAACAAGCCAGACCGAGGCAAAGCGCTATGAGAATAGCCGTAGGATCGTTTCCGTTTCCCCTTCTCGATACTCTGTCGGCATGTGAGCTCGAGAACGTATTTGCTGCTCGAACAGAGCATTCATGGTGACTGGTTGGCAGCTCGTGCTAACCAGCTGCCATCGTCCGTTCTCTTTTGTTCTTCGTCGAGATCAGTAGGGCCGTTGAAATCGTTCGATTCTGGCCGACAGGTGTGCCTGTCTGTTTATTATTCTTTCTACTGGAACTGTGTCTATGTTTCGTCGGTCGATCGATCGATGGTTTATTACCTTTTAACGAATTACCAAATCGTGTTTGAGAAATCGTAATCGAACTGATTTCTTTTGTTTCTTTTGAGGGTGCAAGAAAATTCAGAAGTTGTAACTTTATTCGTTCAAGTGATCGTGCTATTTCGTCAGGGGTGAAGTTCTTGCTTGGATGTTTTCGTTGGTGATAATGTTCGACTTGGTTCTTCGATCTTAACGTGTGGGAGTTTGATTGAATTTTCTCTTAGTGAATAGTCTGCGTTATTTCAATGTAACCAGATAATTTTATGCGGTACGAATAATCACTCTGTTGTTAATTATTCGAAATTCATCTTTTAACGCTAGATTTACGGGTGTTGAAACACCTCTTTTCTGAAGTGAGCCAATTTGACTCATACAAGAAAATTGAAGACTTGTAAAGAAAATAGTTTCAAATCAATTTAAATGAATGATTAATTATTAAAAAATTAACCAATCAATATATTATACATATAGTAATCAAATTTTGAGTGAGCCAAATTGGCTCCGTAAATTTTGTGTTAATGTTATCTACCATTAGACGTTTATTTCCTTTTACTATTACGGTACACTTTGGTTAAATATCGGAAATGATTAATGAATCTCAAAATAATAATTACTTAACAGAAATTAAATTGTAATAGAGACTTAAGTCGACTGTAGTTCGATCGTAAAGTATTAATATGTGAACTGGAATGTAATATGTGGAGAAATATTGAAGTTAAATAAGGAAAATAATTGATAAATTGTAAATGAATATTAATTCAGCATGAAATTTTAATGAGAAGAAGTATCGCAAAGAGTTATTGAATTAGTTATAGAATTAATGCTCGAGTAATCTCATACTTGTCTTCTTTGAACTGCTGGACCATTTTCCTCTGTCACTTATTTCAATATCATTAGCGGCATTTAGTTTTCTTTTCTCGTCAAAATGGAATTATCCATTCTGCAAATATTCCTACGTATTTATTAGATAAAAATTAACATATCTGAAGTGCAAAATAGTTTAATCGTCGACATTATACGTCGGCAGTACATTACGTGTTATCAGTCATCGTGGTCAACGAACCGTCACGTATTACGTCAGTTTCGATAATCAAAGAGCTGACTAACAAATCACCAATGAAATAAAATGTAAAAAATTCAGAACTCACTTCTTTGTCACTGAACTCATTCCCCATTGATATTCGAAATTAATTAGACGGATATTTCCTAATCCAGATACATTGAATTGCATAACGGCAAACAAAATTAATAACGTTGAATTCGAGATAACTTGAGATTCAATTATCAAACTTTCACATATTTCTCTCTACTATCGAGTAGATGATTTCTTATTATCTTTGTTACTCTATATAAGCACTTTTGAAAGATCTCTACGTACAGTACGTAACATTTAAAGTTTTCCTGTACATAGATCTCTATTTGTTGTACAAGATAAAAGAAATTATTTTCGAATTAATCCAAAGTAGAAGTTTGAAGGAAGATGCCTAGAAACTCAGCAATTTACACGCACTTCCAGGCACACGTACGGTAATCGGATCATCAATCGTGCGTTTCCTGTTTCACGGTAATCAGCGACGTCGACGAGGCAGATGCGAGAAATTCGAGAGCAGTTACAACACTCGTA
The DNA here is from genome assembly GCA_910591515.1 of Cerceris rybyensis. Lineage (NCBI taxonomy): Eukaryota > Metazoa > Arthropoda > Insecta > Hymenoptera > Crabronidae > Cerceris > Cerceris rybyensis. The sequence goes on along the minus strand of OU342789.1, from coordinate 24,116,658 downwards.
GAGATTGGCTGATGGGACACACTTCTTCCTTTGAAAAGCCAGTTTCGGTGAAAAGTGAAAGTGCGTATCCCTCTTTCGATGCTGCACAACCGAAGCGATTGGTAGATACAGCCGAAATCCATCGCAGTTCAATCGCTATTCCGTTTGATCTCCTCTCTTGTCAGTGAAGAGAAGTTCCAATCGAAGAGGGGTAACCCTTTTATATTTGTACCTCGTACAAGTTTCAGTACTCAATTACGAATCGAATTTCGAATCGAAGTTTTAATCCATTCGAGAGAATATTCAATGTTTGTTCAAAAAGGGAGAAGAAATACATGTATCAATTGTATGCCAGTGTTCACGAAAATCTGTTGTGGTTAAAATATCGAAGGGTGACAATTTAACGAAGAACGGATGAAGAGATTGAGAAGGAGATCTTGAATGTTGTACGTACGGATTGGAATTTTAACGAGTAAAACGATTATGATAGATAAAACTTGTGACCTCGTGTCAAAAGCAGTGCACTAGGTAAATGTAAGTAGGGAGGAAATCGGAAGATCGAGTTAAATGAGTGGTGGATTTAAAATTTGGAAATGATCGTATATATGACGAAACAATTTAATTAATATTAATAATATTGACGCATGGGATTGCGTTAGGTTCGACAGAAAAGCAAACAAGTTAGTTGGAAGTTTGATAACGTGTTTCACTTTCCTCGTGTTTTACGTGCGCAGCGGGCGGATGCGGTTTGAAAGCTTTAGAATCAAGTTAAAACGATGATTAAGAATGGAGGAAGGATAATGTGCTATGTGGATAATTGTGTATTAAGATCCCTCGCATTTGCTGGTGAATTTTCTCGATAACTGGACACATCGATTGAACGACATCTTCGAAAACATCGTATATTAACGTTCAATAATTTGGTAAGTCGTTTGGCATGAAATTTTCTAATTTCTTATGAATTACCTAAAACTTTCTACATTTCTTCACGTTATAATAAATCGGAGCTGAGTAAACTTCATTTAATATTTACAGACGAAAGTGTCTCCTGTTTAAATGTAATTTGTATTATTTCGAACTATTGTTAAATTATGAGTCTAAAAAATTTGCAAATACTTGAGAATGTTGTTTAACGTTTTGTTTGAGATATTACAAAATGGCAGAAATAGCACTACGTGCCAGTTTAAATTTGAGAGAAAGTTCATTTGAACGAACAAACGTTTGTACTTCGATGAATAATAACAATTCCGTGGAATGTTGGAAAATCGCAAATATTAAAGTGGATGAAATGTTAGTACAGCTCCTCCTCGGTTCACTAATCCAAAAATCAGTGAATTGTATCACACTGCATTACATATCCTCGCATTCATTGTATTCTCGTGATAAATATTTAATGAACTTACGTAATTTATGTTAAAAATCATTATTTTACCCAGATATTAATTACTTAAAAAGTAGAAACTAATTTTTCTTGCCCCTATCTCAATTAACAACAATGAGGAATCTTTTTCGATTAGAACTTATTTACTACTTTTTAAAGTGCAATTGAATTTTGAACGTTAAAAAGTCCATTATTCTTTTATACATTTATTACTGTCAACGAACAACTTTTATCTTCTTGATGAGACACATTCAGAATTGAGGTCTAGCCGAAATCCACTTTATTCTACTAAATGAATCATTTGTATGCGAATTAAAACACATATTTTACTTGACTTATCGCAGCGTTGAATGAACGTAAATGTTTTGTCAGACACTCTTATACAATGTTCATTGAATTTTATTTGGATCTGATGCGGTGACGCTTTACTGACTATTTTAACGCCCGTTATTGTGATAACTTTGCTATTATCTCGTTCTATTTTCGTTATCGTCGACCTCTGCGCGAAAATTTAAATTACACTTTGTATTTAAATGATTTCGCACAATACTATATTGTTATCATAGTGGCATAGTCATACAAACATGAAACATACAGGGACAATAATATTTATAAGATTTTGTCATCAGTCGCTTTTAAACATAGTGTTTATTTTTTGTTTTTTTTGTAAGATACATCGATTTCTCCTTTTTTTATATAATAATATATTGATATAATATGGGCGTTTATAAATACTCTTTGATAAATACAATACATAATATATATAATTATTTATTGGCGTGGGGTCTTACATTTTATTCAATATCAAAAATTAATTATTAAAATTATAAGTAATTATAATTTGTTTTGATTAAAAAGGCGATACGAAATAAAAATTCTCTTGATCACATAATATACGGATATAAGGTGTTTTCTTATCGAAAGTTCAAAAGTTTTACCATAATATAATCTGAGGGTCATTCTCGATACCCTAAAATATTACGAGGGAAAAAAAGTGTCTGGCTCAGAAGTTTAAACAGTCAAGAAATCTCGATTAATGTGCTTCATAACGAGGTATCAATAGACCTTAACTTTCCTCGTAATGTACACCACAAATTCGATATCTAATTTATCTTTTCTTACTATTTACAAGCTTAATAAAAAAATGTAGTATGTTGATAACTTAGATTGTGATGTATTTTTATGTTACAACAAATGAAATTTCCAAAAAAATATTCGTGCTATACATGATAATAGAGAAACTATAGGAAATTGTATATACGAATGTATGTATAAAAAATGTAAATAATGACAACATTAGAAGATTTGTAATACCGTCGTTTTTATACGTAAAAACATTTTTTCTCGATGAAACAGCTGCCGCAAAATTCCAACACATAATTTTATTTCAGAGATACGTGAAAACATAAACCACATCACGCACAGGCATGTAGTTGAAATTTTCTACAGCGAATCTCGCACTTAATTCTTAATATAAAAACACCAGGAATTTCTACGAATGATGAACAATAGATACCTGCATGTTACAGGTGCAAGCGACGTGTAACGTAAATAAACTTGCTCCGTTCAGAAAACGAGTTATCACAAATTACTCGCCAAAGTAATACAGTGACGTTGCGATACAGCGCAGTAAAGTTATTTCCTTCGGACATCGTGAAATTTCATTCCGAACGTATTTTTTCCTTTTTTATAAATTTCAAGAAACATTTTCTTGACATAAAAACATTATAACAAATTGTGTGTATTTGAAACATGCTTTTATATTATTTTTATCAATGATTATTTTAGCTAATTGTTGACTCATCACATTTTAAACCCTAGATTGGATTTTAGAACACTCTAATTATTGTGGTAATAATTTTTTAAAATTAAGAATTAGGGCTAGTAGAGGGCTAATGTATTGCTAATCATAGGTTCTTGATCGATGATGAACAAGGCGTGCAGTTCGGTTTACCTGAATATACAGATGCATATATATGCATGCGAGAGCATTTCATATAATGCAACAATACTCCCGCACAATCGTTATTCATGAACTTCACCTGCATGTTGCACTTTATGTGCATATATGCGCTTGAAATACACGTGTCTTCACAGACGATGAAACGTGGACGTTGATCTGCCACACGTGCTGATGAAATTGTGACATAATTGAAGATTGTTTGATATGTTAATGCCTGGAAGGTAATACAATTTGAAGGATGAGGACGAAGAAAAGATTGGATTAGAAACGTATTATTTCAAATATTTTGTTATCGAATTTATTTGCAGTTTGTATGAGAAACGAAATTGATATTGTGGAATACGTCGATTTATAATTAGCTGTTTTTTTTTGTTTTTTTTTATATCTAACATGTTATATTTTCACCTGATACTCAATTCCAATATGCTGCGAAGTAAAAGCTGAAATATTAAAGCTGTTTGATGAGTAAAGCGTTTCCATTACTGCTGTCGATTCAACACAACATTTCGACATTATGATATACTTGCGTCAAACACGAAAGATGATTTGTTTTCTTCAGACATGCTTGTACTATTCATAGAACCGAATAAAATCATACAAATATTTCATATATTTCACAAGAACTAAGAAATGTAATAACGGATTATTCGCTTCCATTTATTTTACCAAATCGTTACCAACCTAAGTATGTGGAGAAATTCTTATTAGTTGCAAAGTATATTTGTCAAATCAAAATAAATGATTTTTTTATATTAACTTAATATTTCTTGAATTTTACAGACTTTAATATTTCAATTGCATCATTGGTATCTATTTAATTGTGATCTTCTAAAAATTTGTTGTTGAACATTTTAATATTTAACCCTTTGCCTTATAATGACGTGCGACAGACGTGACGCGGTAAATGGAACAGAAAATTTTTAAGTTTTCCAACATTGTTAAATCAAAAATGTCAGTAGGTCAAGAGACGTTCAAATTAGTTCTATGCCATTAATATTGCGTTAGCTTATGCTGGTATATTGAACATCAGTGATAGATTATTATTCCAAAAATTAATTCTGAGTTATTGCGCATTCGGCGACAAAAGAAATCGTAAGGCAACGGGTTAAGGTAGGAACTAATATACATATTCATATAGGATTTTTTCTTTTGGAAACGCAATGTGGTGGAAACGAGGTTTTAATCACTCATTAACTGCACGAATAAACTGTTTAATAAAAATAATATTCAAATGGAGATACAAATAGAATTAGAAATTAAACGTCTTAAAAATATACGTCTTAAAATTTCGTCTTGAAATTCTCGTCTTTTCTCATTCACTGTTCTCTACGCAGTATTTAAACATTCGTCATTCGAAAACATCGTCACCTCATTCGCACACTCACTCACCCAATACAAACGCATATGCACACTTTTTCAAACGTTGTCAAGAACGATTCCTACATGTATATGTAGGGTAAGGTTGCGTAAGTCGTACCTTTTAAATATCAGGCGTAATATCATGCTAACTGCGTCTTTCCCAACAAAATAAGTTACTCCCTTGTCAATCATATTGTTTCACATTGTGTTCATTTCCCGCCATAGAAAGGCAACATCTCAACAAGTAAGTTTATCGTAACTTTCGTATAATTATTACTGCCTGTTTAGCAGTTCATCTTCCAAACATATTGTTGATAAAATTATACTTCATATTTTCAAGTCATGTAGTACCATTTAAGGATTTGTTTACCGCAAACAAAATCGTGTTAGCTCTATTCAATGTTTAGCTGTGGTCGTTAGAATTATAAATTGTGCCGTATCTTTAGCCATACCTACATGATATGTATTCCAAAATCGTACCGGTATGACTTAGGAATTTACTATTTATTATTATTTAATTTTTATTTAAACCTTTCGGTACTACTGCCGCCCATTGACGGCGGCCACGACACGTTCTCTGTGTACAGGGTGAGAAAAAAATTAATGGTCATGGCTTTAAGAGGTTGTTCTACACCTCTGGATCGATGGAGACTTGCGAAAAAAACCTGCCGCAGAATTCGGGAAAGGGCAACAAATTTTTTTTATTGGCACATCGTATTCCTCTTGTTACGTAGGCAAAATGTCTGACAATGAGAGGAACAATGGGTCAGAAACGAACCGTTCTCTCGCAAATTAACTTTTAATTGGGCCTCCCGATTACAATTTCGCCAATACCCGAGTCGAAAATTTCAGCCCAAAATCCTCCTAAATTACCAAATAACTTAGGATATTTAGGCTGAACATGGAAAACTATGTTACATATAAAAGAATGCAAATTTTAATTCCACAATCGCCCTACACTTGTTACTTTTTGCCACTTTTACCTAGTTTGGGAGCAATTTAGGCTTCATACAGCCCAAAATAATCCTCAGCATTCTATAATCAGGAGCTTTAGAATTGGATTGGAATTGGAGTGGAATGAACGAGGTCCAAAAAAATTTTCGATATAGTAATAAATTAATTTGGTTTAGGAGATTTAGAATTTATATGGAATAAAATGATAATTTAATTCCAACTTGCTCCTGAAAGCCCTATTTTTAGAATATGAGTCGACAGACTTGGAACTTCTGAAATATTTTTAGGGGATGTCAGATTAAATTGGAATGAAAATTTTACCTGATCAGTCCATATAACTCCTAAAAATCATATTTACGGGACTTTGAGGCGCGTAGACACACTAGTTGAGGATTTTGAGGTTCAAAATGGTATACATAATTAACCGGCAAATGAGAGATCAAAAGAATCTAGGATTTGAAGTTTCTTTTTAGGCTGGACTTTTCGACTCGGGTAGTTAAAGCGGCGGCGACGTAAACGAAGCTAGAAAATGGGGCACTGTGTCACCGAACCAGAAGAGAAGTGCAAGTGTTTATGCCCTTCTCCCGGGTGGGCCTTTGAGCAAACCCAACACCAAACGCAGGTCACTGACATTTTTCTAGTCATTTTCTCCCTCCATTTATGTTGCCTCTGTTTCAACTATTAGACCTAGCAAGGGTATCTCATGTATTTCCTTTCGAAAGGTCGGTGACTCGAAGGCTGCCATATGGGCGAAATTTTAAGCGAGAGGCCGAATTAAAAGTTAATTTGGGACAGAACGGTTCGTTTCTTACCCATGGTTCCTCTCAGACATTTTGCCTACGTAACAAGACGAACACGATGAGCTAATAAAAAAAAATTTGCTACCCTTTCCTGAATTTTGCGGCAGGTTTTTTTCGCAAGTATTCATCGATCCAGAGGTGTAGAACAACCCCTGAAAGCCATGACAAATATTTTTGAAACACCCTGTACATACATCTGCTGCCGATTGGCAGCGGAACGAAACCTTGTTATTAAAACAATCATTCCAAGGTACAATATTAATTTTGACATTTACTTTAATTTTGTGATATTGGAACATATTACTTACATATATCAATGCAATTTATTTTAATTAATATACTGTGATAAAATAGATATCATTGTAAAACGTTAAGCGCCAAGCCAGTTATGAATATCTCAAAACATGCTCTTGTTAAAACCTTTCTCGTACCATGAATCCATACTAGCGACCAGCTCTTCCGTACCGAAAGGGTTAATAAATGTGAATTTCCTTTAAAATTAGTTAATAACACTTGGTTTTGTAATATTTGTGAGGAAGACCGCGAAGAAAATATAATCCAGTGCCTAAAATGTACACGATTTATGTGCGGGAGTTGACAAAAAAATTAAAATATATCTTTGTGATCATTGTTGTAACGAATTGTATAAATAAATTAATCGAGAAAAAGAAAGTTTTATTATAATTGCAGAATTTTAAACGCCTTTACGACTTAAGCTATAGGTGCTACGACTTAAGATACTGGTTTCCTAAATCGTATTAAGTTCGATTCCATAATTTTATCCAAAAGAGTAGTCTAAGAAATTTTATTGTACTAAATATCAACAACGAAAACGCAAGATATTATTACCGCACATCATTTTTATTAGGAGTACAAATTAGTTCGGTCCGTTTTTTTGTGGTCAAAAATATATTTATTTGAGTACAAAATGAATGAACAGATTAATCAAAGTATCGTCCATCACTGGCTACTACTTTTTCCCACCTCTTAGGCAATTTTCGAATTCCATCTCGAAAAAATGTCTCGTCTTTTGAGGCGATCCAAGATAGAAGCTATTTTTCGATTTCTGCGAAAGAAGTGAACCGGTGACCTGTTAAATAGTGTTGCATCCGTTGGAACATCCAGTAATCAGAAGGAGCAATGTCCGGTGAATACGGCGGGTGCGGTAAAATATCACGTTTGAGCGTTTTTAAATATTTTTTTACGACTTTTGCGACATGAGGCCGAGCGGTGTCATGCAGAAGAATAACTTTGTCATGTCTTTGCTCGTATTTCGACCGTTTTTCTCGTAATGCACGGCTGAAACGCATCAATTGTAGCCTATACCGATTGCCAGTAATAGAATCGCTAGATTGTAGGAGCTCATAGTATACAACACCCTTTTGGTCTCACCAGATACACAAAATGACCTTCGAACCATGAATATTCGACTTTGGTTTTGATATTGATGTCGATGGCAACGATTGGCCGGGCATAGCGTAGTATTTCTTCTTCTTGGGGTTGTCGTAGAATATCCATTTCTCATCCCCAATCACAATCCGATGTAAAAGCTGCACTTTCTTTCCAATTAAAGCAGAAAACTAAAACCTCCCGCAAATGGTGCTTACTTAGCACAAAATTTGACATATTCAACACAGTAAAAAACAAGGTTTTTGTATGAAACTCAAAGCGAAACGAACTGAATATTATTGACAGATGTCTAACCGCTCTGAAACATCTAAAAACAGCTGTTACTATGAAACATTCATAACAGCCAGAGCTATAGTTTGAAAACGGACCGAACTAATTTGTACTGTCAATAGTATTTATACTTATTTTTTCTTAAGGGGTACGATTTGTGCAACCTTACCCTATGTATATACAGTGTATTTCACCTAACTCGACCACCTCAAATATATCGTTTATATTATATAATAAAAAAAATGTCAAAGGGACAAAATATTCTGTTTGAAGGCGCCAATACGGTAATAGGCCGAGTTTTTTTCTCAAGGTCATTTTTTCGAGATTTCAAGGTCATCGTATTCTTTCAAATGAGACTGCGAACATTCTTATAGCTTATAAAAAAAGGAATCCAACGAGGTGCAATATGTTGACCTTCACGTGACCATTAGCGAGAACATCAAGGAATGTTTGTGAAATATATTAGGTTCGTGCAAAAATAATTGCGGTTTCCATTATTAAATTTTTGAAATATTGATTTGAAGTTAGTTATCTTGTTACTAAATATCAAGATATAGTACCTCTGCAATCTCTCGAGACGATTTGCGTGGATCTTCTTCGACAATGGCCTTTAATTCATCATTGTCGATCACAGAAGGACGTCCGCGACCCTCTTAGTCTGGAAGCGTTTTGTCGCCTTTACGAAATTTGTGAAACCAATGTTGAGCTGTATGTACACTCAGTCACAGTTCCCTGGCCAAATGCTTTATTAATACTACGAGCATTTTCCGTAGCTTTAGGTCCCAAATTGTACTCATACAATAATATCGCTCGAATTTGCTTCTTTTCTACCCTTACTTTTCTGACCTAATATAACCACGTGTGAAGAATCAAAAATAAATGATAAACATATATCGAAAGAGCCAACTTCATGCTTTCAAATGGTATGCTATATATATATTTAGTTAGAAGCAAAATAACTTCAAATCAACATTTAAAACAAACCGCAATTATTTTTGCACCAACCTAATATATACAGGGTGTCCCAGCCGATTTTGACATTTTGATAACTTCGGTATTGTGGTATGTAGCAAAAAATGTTTCATAGGAAACTTAAATGGTATCGAGTGGGGCATAATCTGGTGTCATTAGTGTTTCCGTATGTGGACGCGTCAAGGATATATGAAGGTCAACTTTGTTTTTCAAATGGAATCAGATACTTTTTTATGCATCAAGCGATACAGCTAGATATTCTTTATAAAAAAGTACTGACCTATGTATGTCGAAAAGCTAATAGTTTAGGAGATATATATGTATATATATATAGAGAGAGAGAGTAAAAAAAATCCTTTAATCCATTACTAGATTAATAATACTCAAACCGATTGAAATACTTATCAATGCAAATGAAAACATGGAAGCCAAGCTTAAACTTGCTTTAGCCGTTAAATATTCTAATAATTGCCAAAATGTAGGTATTTTATGTATTTCGTTATGCCATACACATTTCGTGCGCTTTTCGATTAGAAAATTTGTCGTAACAAGGAATTTATACTTGAATGCCCCTAGTTTATTATTATTAGACTGCGGATGTTTATGCAAATTTCGAGTTTCAAAAATGCAGGTAAGACAGGAAAACCTATCTAGGGATTTATTGCACTTAATAAATATTACAACAAATACCATACTTTGGATATTTTAGATATATTTTTATATTAAGTTCTTTTTGTATATTTTAGTCGTATTTAATTTCTCATAAATGCATAAAAATCCGCAGTCTAATTATTATATATAGTTGGATAAACATAAAATCAATTTAACGTCAAAAAAGTGGTACATCGATGACTTTCTAAAGATTAATTCATGGGTTCACGGACTCATCCTTTCACATACACTTTTGGCCTTTTATACACGTGACCATGAATAGAATGTTATTTACGGCGATTTTTTCACCGTATCCTTTTCAGAAATAAATCATAAATTTAAGCAAGTTAAAAGATAAATTACAGAAGTTACGAAGAAATATCTGTAGCTGGAGAGATTTGGTCACATCGTAAAGCACATTTCGCACCTCCGGATTTCTTTAAACATCCCATATTTTATCACTCGAGTTTTTAGAGTCAATTATTTAAAAAAAATATTGTCATTAAAATAGCTAGAGTATTTCGACATTCATGTGCTGGAGACACAAATATCTCTGAATTTGAATGAAATCGACAGTAGCAATCCTTTGTTAATCTTGTGTCTGGTAAACATAATACCTGTCGAAAACTGTAACACAAGACAATATTCAAACCGTCTGTATCGATCGAGGAAAATTAATCCTGGCAGCTATTAGGATCCTTGAAAGTTCGCTGAAACGCTATCGACTGTTTCATGGAAACCAAGAACCATAATATAATGTAAAATTGAAGCGATGGAACAACTGATATAGCTGTATTTTTTCCGCAATTTATTTCCCGCTCTTTCTACCAAAAATCCAATAATAATTCAAATACAAATTATAAAAATAGAACGGTAATACCCATTTTCAAATTTCGATTATTATTTTCTTACTTCTATCGGTTTATTATATCTTCCTTAATATTAATTTCAAAACATATATTAATTCTTGAATTCATGAAATCCACAATTCACCCCAGTTCTCACAAAAACGAAACATTCACCTTATCAGCGGACGAGAAACGATGTTTAAACGTCTGCGTTGAAAGACAATAATGATACGACGTTGATAAAAGAAAAGTACCGACAAAAATGTTATTGTAAAATTGTCATCAGAATTATCTTTTAATGACTACTATGAAGTAAAAAAAAAAGAAGAAATATGGTTTTGAAGGAGAACATAGGGTTGTTCAGTAATTGAACTCAGGAACGAAAGCATGGTGGATGATCGCATAATCCATTATTTCGTTCACGCAATCTAGGTACATTCTTGGTAGAACCAGAGCCATCACTGTATCAATGTCTTCTCCTGAATATTAAACATCTAGATGCGAAAGAGATCTTAATTTAAATCATATGAATGAATTATCTTTATTTTGTTAATTAACATCCGAAGATACATCGAACATGAGAATTGCATTATCGCATAGTAACTAAATATTAATCAATTAATATCACTCGTCTTCTATTTAGTGTCATGGCTGAAACGGCAGCATAAGTTGATTTTACTTTCGAAACTCCTGTCTACCCTGACATCATATTTGCGGAGAAGTGTTAGCAATTCAACGAGAAATTTTACTTGACACAAGTGTCTCAATATCATCGTTTACAATACGATGTCGTTTAGAGGAGAAACGGTATTATTAGGTAAATAAGGCGATATTTTTATTTTTCTTCGATCATCTTCTTGAATATGATACAATTTGTAATTTCGTATCGAATGCGACACACTGACTCACAAGGTTGACATTGAAATAGTGTAAGTACATATAAACATCAAAGTGTTAGATTTCCAGACTTTATACTGTAATGAACATATATTTCAAATCTCATTAATTTTTCTTTTTGCTCGTTACACACTTTGATTATCAACACTTCCATTTGGATCTACAATTTCAAATTGGGATTTGAATTACTGAAGCTATTTTTGAATTACTGAATAAATTTCGACGAAACGATGGGAATTTGAAATAGCATCCATTCCATTTGAAATGTCAAGTCTTTAAATATGGGCTTTTGAATCAAAGCTCATTTCTCATTAATTGTGTGATTGTAGAGAGCAAACGGGATTTTCCTTTGTTACGTTAAAATTGTTTAAACCACATACCGCTGTGTCGCTTTTTAACGATATATTCGATCGCTGAAGCAATATAAACTAAACGTATATTTATATACTTATTATTTAATTTTCATGTAATTTTTACAGAAAATATTTAATGTAGTAACATAAACAGTAATTCATAGACATAGTAATTTCCATTTGATTTTGTCGAAAACTTATACACACCATCTTGTTAACTTGTGAGGATAAGAATAAGCTGCAATTGCATCGTGAACTCGATGTTCCATAATTTCGAAAATTTCGGCTCTTCAAGTTTCTTTTTTACTTAAATCCTGAATATTGTCACTGTTCGTATCGTGAAGTCTTTCATTTGCAATGACAAGGCAAATATCATTGAATGCATTCTTTGACGCAGACTAAGTCAAATATTTGCATTCATTTCAAGTGCGGAAGGACCTGTTAACGCAAAAAAAGAATGAACAATGCTAATATTGACATTATACATACATGTAGGATTGTGAAAGACCCTACATACATATACTTTCTGAGAAAGGCCTTTAAAAAACCCATAGATGACCTATCTCAGAGCAGCTAACGATGTTTGGAGAAGGTAAAGTTTTACGAAAGTGTTATAATATTTCCTTAGATTCAAGAAAGTTCAATTTATTTCACTTCTCAAAATCATCCGTGACATCAATGTACTTTCGTTAATCTCAGAAGAAATAAATATTTTTACTAATAAAGCACACTGCCCTTTGAAGGATAATAAGTGAATAATAAACATACAAATATTGTGAAATGAATACAAACACTTGACAAACAAACTAACAAGTATCCTCTGCGATTCAATTTCGAAGAGTTTTCAACAAACTGCACAACACAGAGAAATAGTTATTCCAACAAATAGATTCTCGTCGTCAAAGTACCAAATTCGTAGAATCTTCTAAAATAAATAAAATCCTCTTAAAAAATCGGACACACTGGTTCATTGACTGCAATGATTCATCGATTCAACGATCTTCCATAATTGTTTGCACCTACTAACTCTCAATACTGAATACATTTGCTTATCTCCTCTCTACCTAAATATCAAATAACAATCACCATTCACGTTTAACACTTCACAACGATAAATCCTCAACAAATAATGAACTTTGTCGGTCTCCCTGCGATTTCCAAACACCAAGAAAACCGCTTAAATCACCGCTATCAATTTCACTCTTATCGAAATGCGTCCAACTGAATTTGCACCTGCTAATCGGATTTTCTCGTCGATCTTCCATGAACATTCTCTTATCTCTCTCAATCGGCAAGAGATACTAGAATGCCCCGTTAAACCTTGAGTGAAATAGGAACACGGATTCCCTTGTGCGTCGATCGTCGTATAGTCAGTCGATTCTTTGATTTCAGCACGATCAGATCGGGGCCTCACAAAGCTGAATGGATACTCCGGCGTGTAGACGACTGCGAATCTTTGGATTATCCGCACTATGGCTTCTCGTAGTTCAATCCCCGACGACTGCATTTGCATCGTACAGCATTGGCGTCGGCAGAGCGGATACTACTGGCCCGACCGCTGAAGTTGTTTTTGTTAGTATTCAATCGTATAGAGTTCCGTTTCTAAACATTTTCCACACTTTAGTATAGAATTCAGGAAGCCTCTGTTGGATGTTTACGTAACTGTCATTTATTTCGTGTACTGATTACGTTTGCTCTTCTTTTGTTCAAGTCTGATTGGGGGATTAAAGTAAATGTTTACGCATGGCTAGAGTATATTACTTGGAATTCAATCTTAGGTACTTTGGTTTGAAAACAATTTTGATACTTTAGCTGTAGTATGTATTTAGGGACGCTCTGTTTAATATCTGTGTAACTGTCATTTATTCTTTTGAGCGCTTTTCTTTGCTGTTCTGATTTTTTGGTTAATTTTATATTGGAGATTGAAGTGGATATTTACACGTGTTTGTAGTATCTTTGGTATTTGATCCTATAGAGTTTCGTCTGTAAATAATTCTGATACTTTAGTTGTAGAATTTAGGAAGGCCCCATTTCATATCTATGCAACTATCACTTATTTTTTGGAGTGCTTTTCCTTGTTGTTTTTTTTTTGTTTAATTTTATATTGGAGGTTGAATTAGATATTTACACGTGTTTATAGAATCCTTGGTATTTAATCCTACAGAGTTTTGTTTTTAAATAATTCTGATACTTTAGTTGTAGAATCTAGGAGGGCCCAGTTTGATATCTATGCAACTATCACTTATTTGTTTGAGTACTTTTCCTTGCTATTCTGTTTTTCTTGTTGAATTTCTATCTCTATTCTGTCTATTCTGTTATCCTTGGTATTTTATCCTATAGAGCTTCGTTTGTAAATAATTCTGATACTTTAGTTATAGAATTTAGAAAGGCCCTATTTGATATCTATGCAACTATCACTCATTTCTTACAGTAATTTTAATTTTTCTTTTTGATTCGATTTTGAAATGGGGAGTAAAGTAGATATTTGTGCGTAGTTATACTGTCCTCGTTTCTTCATTTATAACGTTGACATTGCGTTTCGCGAGAATGGTACGGAGTACACTTAATTGTGTGCAGAATGGGTCGTTCCTTTTGTTCACACGTAAACGTGTACGTTATTTATATTGTTCTCTACTCGATTATCAGTAGTTTGTCATCGGGAGATTTTTATTCCACGGCTTTTTGTTGAAACGTGAGGTTTTCGCCTATGAATGTTTCTTCCGGTAATATCTGAATGATAAAAGACTGTAACTGATCATTGAGAATAAACTTGATTCTTGTTATTGTCGATATAATATAACGCAAAATTAGCTTGGAAAACAGAACTAATTTTATCATTGTAACTACATCCACATTAATTAATTAAACGTTTTGCTAAAAGTATAGCAGCTTATCTGATACGTTCGTGCCTTCGGCAATGATACATATTTGTTAAGATTATCTGTTATTAAAAATATCCAAAGTGCTTGATAACTTCTTATACGAACGATAATGTCACTATTAAAAACCTTTTTGAACACGTTGAAAAATACAACATGGTAGAACACAAGTGTTAAGAATGAAAAAATATATATAAAAGTTAAAAACTACATGTTGAAAACGATATATTTTTTAATACAATTTTTCCCGAGGACAAAGCCCTCTCAGCAATGCAATTTTAATTTTGCTTTTGTAGCCTGCTGTTTCATAGTATGACAAATTTCATAGGCATTCTGATTTAAAAATTGCACAAAATCTTATTCAATTTAACATTATTAGTACTCAATGACTTCCATGGCATTATACTGATATTCTTTTTTATTTAATTCTCTCCGCCTCCCAGAACATCCATCGATAGAAATCTATTTCTTCCTTCTGTAACCTTTATTTCAAAGATAGGTAAAGTTCAACCGACTTCTGTTTGTTTTCTAGATGGGCTATGCGAAAATCGATCAGAAAGGATCAGGACTCCATCTTCGAACGTTTTCGCGAGCATTCATCATAGACGATGGCGAAGAAAGGTTCGTCTTCGTCAGCGTGGACAGTGCGATGATAGGAAACGACATCCGGAGAACGGTAATTCATCTGTTATCTCTTCTTCTTTTCGCTCTTTTAAGCTTCTAATTTAGAATGACACTTTCTGCATGGCTGGCCTTATATTTATCAAAATAAGCACCCTCGAAATCAAGCTTCGGAGTCGGATCTGTAATTTTCTAAATGCCATGCTGTATTATTGTCGACCGTGTCATTTGAATTTCAGAATATTTTAAAATCCTGATTTAAAATTGTACCTTGCAATTTTCATTTCATTCTATGCTATTTTAGTGCAAGCATGCAACTTTGAAAAGCAAATAGTTTCGTCTTGAAATTTTTGATTAGTATACCTTATAAATGTTTGTAACATTAACATTAGAGCTATCAAGTTAGTAAAAATGGCTGGCTTCGAATTTTTTTGAAAAAATTTTGAAATCTATAGGAGTGTCGAATACAGATTAACCCAGATTTATTTTATAAAGCTTAAATTAGGAAATTGATCCTGTTTTGCACTTTCTGCTTCCTCTTTCGCCAAAATACTTATTTGAAGTATTTCAGTACGATAGAACTCTTTGCGGTCCGGATTATTCTGTCAATTTTATAGTGGGATAAGTGTAATGAATTACACAATATTTTTTATCGTTGATTATTCATTTTCTTAATGATAGCAATAACTATAGGTACTGACGGTGATTTAGATGATATTACAAAATGATTGTTAAATTGAAAAGTTGGCATTAAATCGTTAGAAAATTATCTGAAACGAAAAGCTAAATCGAGTATGGCTCGACATAGGATTATAAAGGTTTAATACCAGTAATATTAGGTTTTGTAGTTTTATGACGATTTATATATTTGACATAGTGTTCTTTCCTAATTACTTTTTTAATAAAATTACGAAAAGCTGTTGAACAGTGCTGAAGTTTTCATTTAGTTATAATTTTTTAAATCGAACTACCTTTTTCTTCTTAACAGGTTATCAAAAATCTACAATCACAGTTTGATGATTTGTATACCGAGAAAAATGTGATGATTAGTGGTACACATACGCATTCTAGTCCAGGTGGATTTATGTTGCACATGCTATTCGACCTTACAACCTTTGGCTTTGTCAGAGAAACCTTCGATGCAATTGTTAAAGGAATAACGAAGGTGAAGATATTCAATCTTTTCGAATCGTAGAGAATTGTGTTTATAGAAAGTTAACACACATGTTAAAATTACAGAGTATCGAACGAGCCCATAATTCTCTTGTGCCAGGACGAATTTTTGTTACACATGGGGAGGTTCATGGTGCTAATATCAATCGAAGTCCATTAGCATACTTGAATAATCCAAAGTCGGAGAGAGATAGGTAAGTAATTATGCATTTGGTATATCAGTAATTATTTTTCTAAATAGCGTGAATCAGAGACAATGCAAAAAGTCATTTGTATTTGTGCAGACAAAAGAAAGTTTCTTGCTTTTATATCTCGTACGGAAAAATTCAGATAAAGAATGATAAGGTAGAATGATAATTTAACTTTTGTTGACAATGTAGTATTAGTTAGTATTTCCCTTTTGATAAGCAATGTTTTTTTTTCAATTCAAGTGTTCTGTTCATTGTATAGGTGCTTGAAATGGATATCATACATTTTCAATATAATTGAAGTTTCACAATATCATTTGATATAATTTACTGCAAAATTACCTGAATGATGTATAGGTAAACGTTTATTTTTCTTATGTTTATTGATTATATAATGATTCTTAATTAATATACGAGACCGTAATACTTAAATATAACTAACCACAATAGGTTCCCATAATTTTAACGTTTTTAGATCTCATTTGTAATACGCTTGTTCTTAGCCTTCATAGAAATCTTTTTGTTAATACAGGCTATTCTACTAATACAGACTATTAATGTATTATTATACAGGCTATTCAAAACTCTATGTTGATTATTCACTGCGAAAATTTCTGTTTTAACACTAGATTTACGGAGCCAATTTGGCTCATTCAAAATTCGACTATTATATATATTAGTTGGGTAATTTTAAAATAATAAATCCTTCATTTAAATTGATTTGAAACTATTTTCTTTGCAAAAAACTTCAATTCTCATGTGTAAGTTAAATTGGCTCGCTTCAGAAAAATAGGTATATCAACATTCGTAAATCTAGTGTTAAATAACCGAAAGCCGATATTTTTGCGAAAAAAAAAAATTGAATAAACGCTATTACCCGCGAAATTCACAACGATGAGTAACACTAGCAATGCAACAGAAGACATATCAAAAATTTCATGTTTTCTAAAGACTATCAAGTTGCACAGTTCAGTAGAATATGCCGATACGTGATAAAATATTAAAGTATACAACTTATTATTAGCAAAAAAAATCGACAAATTTTTATTTCGGTAATTTAATGCATAGTTATGGCATTTGTAGTCACAAACAAGTTATAGGGCAAGGGGATAACATTGCAATAGATGAGATAAAATGTAAACCGTCAAATGCAATCTGTAAATTTGAAATTTTCAGGTACAAGTATGACGTCGATAAAACCATCACACAAATTCAATTTATTGGAGCCGATGACACACCTTTGGGTGTTCTTAACTGGTTTGCGGTGCATCCAACCAGTATGAATAACACTAATCATTTGGTGTCCAGCGACAATGTGGGTTACGCTTCGATTCTCTTCGAGAAATCGATGAACAAAGACTCTCTGACAGGAAAGGTAAGGATCTGAGATTTATAATCATTTATAATCTGCCT
This sequence comes from Cerceris rybyensis, assembly GCA_910591515.1. NCBI lineage: Eukaryota > Metazoa > Arthropoda > Insecta > Hymenoptera > Crabronidae > Cerceris > Cerceris rybyensis. Next base: position 24,098,547 of record OU342789.1, on the reverse strand, counting down.
TTGTGCAAAATATTTACAAGCGGGACCATTAATTGACAAATAATTTCATAATCGTCAAAATGTCTACTTCTCTTCCACACCATATTTATTTCTCAGAACGTGAATTTCTAATGTGACATGTGAATTTATTTTAAGTGGTCAAAATGTGTGAGAAAAAAATATTTTGTCGGCACTAAAGTACGTAAAAAAAAAGTTTTCATCGTTAGTATGACTTGAAAGTAAGAGAAATTTGTGCGTGAGAGGATTATTTATAATTTAATACACAGAGTATAGAGGAATTCGCTTATGTCATAAGAAATTATATCTCTTAGAAATTGGACTTTTGGCTTAACAAATCTTCAAAGGGAATCGACTTAAACGAAGCTTACGCTACATTCCCTTTAAACTCGGGATATCCGTTCATGAGTTTCGCATTCGAATCTTTAAATGCAGAAAGCATGTAGAAATCGAATCAATGGTATCGATAGAAAGCAAAAACGATAGCTATTGTCTAAGAATGTATGGAAATAAAAAGTTGTAACGATAACAAGGACGAATGGAATCGCTATAATTGTTTCAAAGTAAGAAGACATTTTTCACAATGCACCTCAAAGTTTAAGACGAAAATCACCTCGTAAAATACACTGCGTAGATTCCATTCTCGGAATAATATATCGTGAAAACGTGAAGCGCATGTGAAACTGGACAATATCTTACGTTATCGAGTGACTGTAGTAAATAAAGCCTTGATAATATAAGCAACCGATATAATTTTACATATACAGTAAATTTAGCTATCAAACTTTAATTAATAAGTTAAACGACAAATCCGTTTAATCGGATTTGCTCAAATTACTGTCTCGCCAACTTACAGTCTGCGAATTAATTTCGAAGCTTTTGCTGCTCCTCGAAGTAAAACATCGATTTCTATCTTTTTGAAGAGTAATTTGGTTCATGTGATGGCAGAAGGTATAATTTTGATTCCAATATAACACGATAAAAAAAAAGAAGTATTGCATAAATGGGATACTCGTAAAAATTATTCAGTTTCCAAAAAAGATCATACAGACATGTTGAATATCGATAATGCACAGTGTTTTAGAATAAACTGTGAAACATGGAATGAGGTGATTGTTTAAAGAAGATAAAGGCAGAAAAACGAAACAACGTATTTTCATTTCAATGTCAGAATTTTTTATCTCTCTCGCAATCTTGCGTGCTAATCCGTTTGGATTTCGAGTTATTTTCTTATCGGAGTGTCAAAGTAGAATAATCATGAATATTGATGTTGATAATAGATATGTGTAATACTTATTTAGACTTATAAATACTTTTCTACACTCTCTCTGCTCTTGAATTTTAACCCCTTGTCCTACTTTTAACGAGTGACACTCGTGATGCTGTAAGAGAGATACGAAACTTTATAATATTCCAAATCTATTAAATTGAACGTATTAAACGGTCATGAGACAATTAAATTATTTCTATATTATTGATATTACGTTTAATTAAACGAAATATCAGAAATAGGAGAGATATATTGATTTCAGGAATTAATTCACTGTTGCTGTGCACGCAATGAAAATAGAAATCGTAGTGCAAGGAGTTAATCTTTATCACACTCTTTATCACAAAGTTGTTTGTGATATGATCAACAACATTTTTTGAAAGCTCGATGCAATTAAGGATAACAAAAAAGAACAAGGTCTTAATGGTGATAGAAAGAATGCATGCATTACCATATATTTACATTCATTAACGATGGTTTGCAATATTAAAGACGACAAGATTAAAAGAAGACAAAACCAACATTCTCTCATGTATCACAGATATATATTTTGTATTGGATACATGTCATGGTCAAACACGCTAAAAAGCGTCGAAATTATTTATTTAAAGATATTTAAAAGTAATTATAATGATCTCTTATTGATTCCAGGGTCCATTTGTGGCAGCATTCGCGTCGACAAATTTGGGCGATGTTTCTCCCAATACTCGTGGTCCAAAATGCGAATTTACGGGGAAGAATTGTTCGGAACAGTATACTTGTCCTGGAAAAAAGGAGATGTGTTTCGCCTCAGGTCCTGGCAAGGATATGTTCGAGAGTACAAGCATCATTGCCAATAAACTCTTCCAGGAATCATGGGTGAGTATTTATTGTTTATAACATTTGTTTGTTCCCTTTTTGCATGTGATACGATTACAAGAATTGCGTATTCCTCAGAGTATTTTTAAACGATAAGAGTGCTTTAGTCTGAGAATATTTTTGCAGTTTTTCCATAGTTAACGACAATACAGTAGCATTTATTGCATGATATTGTAAAGGATTTGCTATGTTTTCCAATCTTGGAGATAAAATTTAATAGAAGTTTAACAAGCTGAATGACATGGTTATCACCGTTGAAGAATTTTCTATTATACCTAATATTTGAAAGTTGTCAGTAGAAAATTAAAGTACCGTGCGGCTCCACAGCCGTGTCACCTAGGAGGTAAGCCTGTTTTGGCAGAGCCTGATTCGCCAGGCGTCAAGCGTCATGCCTCTTGTCACATGTACACGAAGGCACTTGACGTTCTACCTCGCGATTCGTTAAAAGAGCTACACATACAAATCGAACTAAAAGACGAAAAGAGAGAACGCTGCAGATCGAAGCAAGGGAGACAATGCGATTTGGGTGGCGACAGTGAGGACATCAGCGTAGGCACCAGATTTCTAACATCTCTATAGTGAAAACAGAATAAACTCCGGCAGAATTACCCCCACCACATGGGGAGATTCTCCTTGATGAAACGAAGCGCGCGACGAGACAACAATGTAATACAATGTCTCGCTCCTCCAGACAAACTAATAAGAATATTTGAATGCTACGACTTTGTCGAGTGCTTCCTTTAAGAGGCTGAGCGAGTGGACTCCAAGAAACAAAATGGTACGAATAGGCGGTTGAAAACGAGAAGCTCCGCCGCCCAGGTGACACGGCTGTGGAGCCGCACGGTACTGCTGAACATGAAACTATTTTTAACATTAACGTTTTTGTTCTAAAAAGATGGAATTTTCACGCTAACCGTACTAACAGTTTATGGATAACTGTTCTTATCGTAGCAGATATTTCAATGGATTATGGAATAAGTATGATGCCTTTTTGAAATTTATGCAGTAGACCAGTGGTCGCCAAAGTGGTCGCCCGCGAGAAAATTTCGCTGGTCCCCAGAAAAATGTGGAACAGAGAGGAGAATTTTTTGCACGCTAGAGCCGTCCTTGAAGAAACACCGCCTCCTTCACCCATACATACAGCCGAGATGTCACTGATTCACAGCCACTCTGTCGGCGTCACGGCCGGGCCTATTGGCACTGGCGTGGTGGCGCACTTGGGCGACATTCGTAGTTAATCACTCGCGCTGGAAAGACGTGCCTAGCGCGTCAGTCGCGGAAAGCAGAACGACGTGCGTGGCACGTCGTCTCAGAATATTTGTTGAAGAACAGTTTCAGATAACACTACGTCGCATGTAGGATAAAACAAAAGTATTGTTAGTGAAAAAATATCCTCAGATATGTTTTAAATCAAATACAATTAATATATTTTAATGTTTTTGAACTTCTGGCGTTGGTTTTGCCGAAATCGACCACTTCATTATGTCTTACGGTTAAATATAGTATTGCGTTCCAGTACGCACATTTGTAAATTAATTACTAGCGCGAATTGTTAAAAATAACTGTCCGATACTAGAACGCTAGGCTTCCTCGCGTTAAAGAATACATTGTTGCCGTCGCGGCCGTTTGGCGACATATGTACAGTACGGCTCAGCCAACTTGGCACCTGGGAGGTAGGGCTGTTTCGGCAGAGTTTGATTCGCCAGGCGTCAAGCATCATGCCTCTTGTCACACGTACACGAAGGCACTTGACGTTCTACCTCGCGATTCGTTAAAAGAGCTACATAATACAAATCGAACTAAAAGACGAAGAGAGAGAATACTGCAGATCGAAGTAAGGGAGACAACGCGATTTGGGTGGCGACAGTGAGGACATCGGCGTAGGCACCAGACTTCTAACATCTCTATAGTAAAAACAGGATAAACTCCAGCAGAATTACCCCCACCACATGGGGAGATTCTCATTGATGAAACGGGGCGCACGACGAGAAAACAATGTAATACAATGTCTCGCTCCTCCAGCCAAACTAGTAAGAATATTTGAATGCTACGACTTTGTCAGGTGCTTCCTTTAAGAAGCTGAGCGAGTGGATTCCAAGAAACAAAATGGTGCGAATAGGCGGTTGAAAGTGAGAAGCCCCGCCGCCGAGGTGCCAAGTTGGCCGAGCCGCACTGTACATATTTTGCAATTCTGTCCATTCTCTCGCCAGCAAAGTGTTAATAGATTTCCGCATCACCCATGGGGTACTATTATCAATGCGTTTTTTTTGCAGTGGTATCCCCTGAAGGCCTATTCCACTGTATCGATGTCATTTCGCGTTGAATTGTTAGAGAAAAACCGCATGAAATTAGAATTCGACAATATTCATGGGTAATTGTGGAAACCTATTAACAGTTACTGGCGAGAGACTACATTGTACAATGTATCGCCCCGATTACTTTGACACGAGAAGGCTTGGCATTCTGCTGTCGCAAAATTTTAAAAATATAAATGTCGCCCCAACGTGCCGCCACGCGCCACCACGCCAGTGCGAATAGGCCCGACCGTGACGCCGACAGATTGTCTGTGAATCAGTGACAGCTCGGCTGTATGTATGGGTGAAGGATGCGGTGTTTCTCCAAGGACGGCTCTGGCGTGCAAATAATTCTCCTCTCTGATGTGGAATATACTTACTCATTACGTTAAGTTATGTTGTAACATGCATTCAAACATAATTCAATTCATAACAATACATTTTATGTGTTCTTAGATCACAATTTTTTTTATAAATATATTTGACACTTAAAAAATCCTGTTAGTGGCCCGCGGGATTTAAATTATGAATTTACTGGTCCGTGAGGTTAAAAAGTTTGGCGACTGCTGCAATAGACTGTCAACTAATTTGAATATATGGATACTATTTATTTGATCATCAAGTATTTTTGCGAATTATTACAATAGTGTATGTTTTTATTAAGAACAATTAGAGGAATTCATTTAAAGAATCATTATTATAGAAGATTCTCAGAAAATTATAGTAATGACATAAATGTAAAAATTTAGAAAAATTTATTCTAGTAAAATGAATATTCAGTAAAACAATATAATTATATATCAAACAATGATCTGCAGTTAATTAAAATTATAGCCAAGTTAGAACCAAAGTCTGTTTTGTGATACAAACTTCTTCTTCTTCTTGTAAAATATGCAATATCTCTTATTTGTAACACACTATTAGTCGCAGGCGTTTATAATTGTCCTCTTAGCGTAAATTGCTCTGTACAATGAGCTCTAGGACAATGCTACATATATCACAAAATACTGGAATAATAGGTATTTAGGTGAAGCATTATGAATACAATACTGGCATTCCATTTCTTTATTAATTCTGATGTGACTAAAGTTAATTTACTTAATGGTGGTTATTTAAAATACAAAATCGCATAATATAAAATTTCGCGAAATTCGTAGACATATAATATTTATGATTTATGTGAACTGCAGGAGAAATTGTTCAACACGATCAATTGGTTTTTGGAGAATCAACTTCTACGATTTAAATAATCAATTAATAATTTGTTATTATCTAATAGATGTTGAGATTCACTGTGAAAATGTGGAACTGAAATAAAATCCATCGATAAATTGATTGAATACTCTTGAACGTAGAAATATAGCTTGTCAATGGTGAATACGCGAATAAATTGTATAAAACAACTATTTAAATGTTAGAATTCGTCTTATGTATGCTGCATGGGCAATTTTTGCAATGCAGTCAAGCAATAACTAAAATTAATTAAAAACCGGGGCACGACAACATGCTTATTTTCTGATAATTAAAGCTACAAAAGATGACTATGAATAATTAATTTTTAATATAATACTTCATACTTTTAGTCGATGTATATACGATAAATTTTCATACACTCAAACGTTGATATTAAATAATGAATTTCAAATGAGTATGTAGAAATTTCGCAGGTGTTTTATATCGATAACAGTCTGTGGTGAACAATGACCGACAGAATTTTTTGTCCCATTACTGACAATGATCTCTATTTAACACTCTCTATAATGAGGTCTGATGTGAAATTCCTTTCGTGATAGATTTCAATGAGGTGATCGATTGAATTGTATAGACCGATTACTTCGGAAGTAATGAAAAGAACCATCCTTGTTCATATTCAGAGGACTCTTTTGAAAGGTTTGATAATAATATAGGACAGAGAGAAAGAAAGAGAGAGAGAGAGGGGGGGGGGGAGAAAGAAAGAAAGAGAGAATATGGGACGAATAACAATGAAATTAAAAGCTCTGACAAAAGAAACGAATAAACAAAATGAAAAGCAGTTCAGACAAAAATACATTATGCTTCCTTTGTATTCTATTCTTTTCTCTATTCCCTTATTATTGTTGACACTAATAAAGTTCCTTTATTACATATTCTTAGTTTCTTTTTGAAGGTTGTGCGTATGTTTTTAATCTAAACACTCGACACCACGTCAAGCACGTAAAATTATCAACAGCAACTATTAGTCTAAAATCGACATGACTATTGATTAGAAATTGCCATGAAAGAAATCAATGTCTGGTAATATTCCAACTTTTCTTCTGGAACATTAAAATAAAATCACGAACTGCTTTGATTTCCTTCTGTTCCTTCCTGTAGAATCCATTCGCATTGGAAATTTTTTCTGAGATTATTTTACAGTTTCATTTCAAACTTTTCTTTCTCTTAATGGTAAATCAACCTAGAACGAAGAGAGAAATTGAACGCAATTGAACCAGAGAAATATGAAACAGACAGATGATTTACGCAAAAGAAAATTGCAATCATGTAGATCAATTTTCCCTGCATTACCTTTTTCTCATGGCATATCATATATCCCTTCAATTTTTGTTGTTATTGCAGCTGTTAACATCATTTTCATACTTACATATCTTTCAAACAAAATGTTTGGTCACTTTTACATGAAAACAATATAATTTAAAAAGTGCTGATTTCGCCGAGTAAAAGTATCTGAAAGAAAACAACAGTAGTGAAATAAAATAGTGACTTCAGGAAAGACATTTAACTGCGTTGCAGCTTTTTTATTCCTTCTTTCTTACCAGTAGACATCTAAGTAATTAATGTACGTGGTATTTATTAACACGTTATGCCGTACTGAGGACAGTAAATAAGACACCGTGAAATCACAGGCAAAATTACGGACACGTAAAACGCAAGATTGTTATCAAACAAATTAAAGATGTACAGAAAATGCGGCAGAACATAATTTAATATCGTGCATCTTACTAATACGTTGTTAATTAAAGTCTAAATTTGTAGAATGTTGAAGATGTATTTCGTGGAAATAGTAACTATGAAAAATTTAAAGAAGTCACGTCGAATAAAAATTATCTGTTGTAATACGAAGATAAATTATAAACATATTTCACTCGGTTATAAACACTTTACCGACGGAAGTCTTGTTGCGACTCTTCGGACAATTAAGTCGTCGGAGTTTAGTTTGTTGTCTTCTCTCGGAGAATTAATAAACACGACACTCCCGAACTGGTTTTGGTGTTTGTTTATTATAACGAGTAACAAGTATATATACGGAAACAATAATTAACAAAAGAGATTAACAAATAGTTTAACAAATATGAATACGAGCGAGCCAAATGTGTATAGAAAAAGACTTGATGTTACGAAGAATATAGTTACGGAGAGAATCTGAAGTTTGGCTCACTTTTCGGATCTTTTATTAATTTTCGGAAGCACCCCTTCCTCTGTCGGCAACCCCGACGAGGAAGAAGGGATGGCTTGATAGGGAGGAGAATGTTGGGCCTTGGTGAAATGTTATTGGTTCTGCCTGGACTTCGTGGGTGGTTACCAAAATGCAGAATTGGCATTGGTGTTGCCAAAACCCACGGAAGGCCCAGGCAAAGGGGGGCCTTGGGCCGCGAGGGTGATTCAGGTGTGGACGAAAACTGCTAGATTTATGACAGGTGTCATAAATCTAGCGCAAGAATTCTGAAGTGCAAATCTGGTAGCCACGTGCCATCCCTCAATATTCGAAGGTGTTTGCCAGATGGACGGGTCTATACAGCTGCGAAACTAAAATAAAGAATTTAGAAATTTTGCCCTCGCAACCTCAAGGCCCGCGTTGCAATTACGCCTCAACAAGTCTATTAATAGGCTTTTCGGACCCAACGCCTTTGAACTTTTAAATAATTAATTGGTTGCTATTCCAATTAATAAATTATCATTTATCATTGCGGTTACCTCTGTTAAGGACTCAGTGACGAGAATTTGTAATTTTCTAATAGATATATGTATCAAGGAAGTATTTGTGACCAAGTGATCGGCCAGAAGGGGGTAGGATGTTAAAAAAATACCGGTCGGTAAAGTGTTAATGTACGATCCAGGATGTAAACGAGGAATTTTTTTTTTAAATATCAATTATTATTATGAAAGAAATATACTATGTATATGGAGTCCTCTAAAAGTTATAATTTTTCGATGTTTCCACGACTGGAAATAAATTTTTTTGTTCCACTCAAATCAATTTTGCCAACTGTGTTTATTTACATTCTTTTTATCAGGGCATTTTACATTAAAAAAACGTTCGAACTCTTCGCCTTCCGCGGTGTACGACTTACATGTAAAGGATTTACTGGATTTTTGGTTACTCGTAAATGCATTACTACTTACAAATGTAAATTAATATCTAATAAGTGTTACTCCAAACAAATTTGCGAAGTTTCTCTATGTTATTGATATTAAATCAACATTGCTCTGTTTCACTATTTTCCTTTTTTTTAAATCTTCCTTCTTTCGTAATCGTGGCTTGTAATCAAAATAAAATAAATCTAAACAAATATGCTGCACTTTTCAAGTGATAAAATATTTGTAATTGTTACAATAACGTTAACCCTTTGCGGTCCGAATTATTTCACTACTTTTGGTAGTGAGGTAAAAAAAAAATAATTTTGCAATATTTTCTATCATTGGTTATTCAATTTTGTATTAATATCAGTAACTATAGGTATTGACGGGCATTTAGGTGATATTACAAAGTCATTGTGAAATTGGAAAGTTGATATTAAATTGTCAGAAAAGAAAATCAAGTAAAAATCTATGTCAAGCAGTACTCGACATATAACCGCAAAGGGTTAAGAATATTCCTGAATAATAGATTTCTTAAATTACAAATATAATTCCCAATGAACTATCTCCAAGGCATGAAACCCTACTGACAAATAAACGGCAAATATTCATCCACGTAATCGCTTCGTTAACGTTTCACCGTTATTCTGCCGAGCTACGCGACATATGTTCATTTAATTGTAATTTCACATAAATTTCTCTCCAAGAATCTTCGCAATTGTTTCTATATGATCCTCGATTTCCGTTCGTTGATCAACAGTTCTCAAAAGCTCTGAACACTTTCAAAGTAATATACTCAAATTACTTAAACGGGTTACAACGCAAAAGGAAACTCTCATAGAAGTTGCAGGAAATAATGCAATAAAGATAACTAATGGAACAATCGTTTTATTAATCCTAGTATATCAATATTGAAACCTAAAGAGCAATACTGTAGAACAAAGTCGAAAGTATTGCTATAACGGACATTTAATCTCAATAAATCAGCAGAACATGCTGAAGGTATCACTTGGTTCCTCGAGACTGATCATCGAGGTTAACGCTTCGAATAAATAGAGCTTCCATTGTTAGACGAATTTCGAGACATCGTGGACCCTGTTGCTTCTTAAATTAACTTTGAACGTATGGCTTCCCTTAATAATGCTTGTCGTAATCGTAACTGTTATAATAGGCTGGCGCGACGTATTTCGCAACATGAACAGGCTTCGGGTGTATCGCGGGACCAACTTTTTTCACCACAGCATTGAAACCATTGTGATCGTCCGCGGTATATTCGACAATTCGCACGCTACCGTCGGGTTCGTTTACACTGTAAGAACCGTGTACGACGTCGCCGTCGCGGACTTCGTGTTGGGTCTTCACATCACCGGTATGGGGATCGTGTACACCATAATTGAACGTGTATTTCGGGTGCGACTGAAATTAAAGGAAAATAAAAGATTAGTATTGTCAGTCTATTATAGTCCTAGCTACATGTAAAAAAAATGGAGATTTATAATTGGGGTTATTGGACAATTGTATATGTAGAGATTATAAATTTGGGAACTTGATGAACCCTTTATCCTACGACTTCTTATTTGGCTGGCTTCGCAACGATTCAGTATTCAAGTGATAAAATAAAAATTGGAAATGGATATTGTTAAGTATTCAAATAGTCGCGCCCGAACAGGGACGACCGGTGTAATCGGTGGACGACCGAATGACTGTATTTCCGGTCTCCATTTTGTCTGAATCCAACTGTAGCACGTTGTTTTATCTATCGAAAATTTTGTATTTAGTAATAAAGTGGAACATCGTGTTTGTTAAATACTGTTTTTTCCACACTACGGCGAAACCCTGCTCATCAGATATCGTATCAAAATGTAATAGTAATATTGTAAAAATATGTTTATCGTGACGGGTTTCATTGATATTTTCAATTCTATAGATTTTAAATTTGAACATTTATTATTTTATTGACTGCGCCACGGTTGTCACATGTTAGCGTAAGCTAAGAGGTTGACACATTGTTGACCGGCAATTTTACATACAAGATAACTCATGTCACCGGCTGTTTTTTCCGTAATTGAGTATGACATTGAAAGAATCTAAATAAACTTCACTATATTTTATTTATGCATAATGAATTTAAATGAAACTTCGTATATATTTGCTGTATATCATAGTTTATACATATTATATATTTTAGTAGTTTTTTTGGTGTGATAAAATTAATGCAGCTAATGCAAGTTAAAACACGAGTTATCTCGTGACCGGTCAACAACGTTTGGGCATGAAGACACGAGTTAACTCGTGAGCGGTCAACAATGTGTTAAGAGGAGGAATGCAGTAGATTATTGCAATGAGAAACTTTGGAAAATTGTATAGTGTTAGTAGAGAGAGAAATGGAGGTATACGTGGATTTGAGAGAAAAAGCTCAAAATTCTTGGAGCTAATTTGTGCTGAAATAATACTATCAACGTTTCTCGTAATTCGGTTTTGATATACCATAGAACAGAATAATCGAGGTATAGAAAGATCGATTGCAGTAAACAACAATAATATTAACACTAGATTTACGGAGCCAACTTGGCTTGTTCAAAATTTTATTACTATATATATAACTTATTGGTTGGTTAATTTTTTAATAATAAATCTTTCATTTAAAATGATTTGGAACTATTTTCTTTGGAGAAAACTTCAATTTTCTTGCTTGAGTCAAATTGGCTGGCTTCAGAAAAATAGGCGCATCAACATCCGTAAATCTAGTGTTAAACCTCGTTTAATCCCCAGAGAAGAATAAATATAAGATATCATTTGTCTATCGTAAAAGCAGCTGAAAGGGGAACTGATGAATAGTAGAGACAAGAAAGAGAAAAAAATGCCTCGAAGCAGTGCCGGTGATTGAGAACCGTCAGGGCGTGTCTAGTATCAGCAGACATCAGAATACGAGACAATGCATAACGTGGAACACAACAAACCGACATAATTATTCGTTAATAATTACTTGTCATTAAAATTTCATCTGATATATATTCAAGTAGATATTTGAACTCTTCTATGAATCATGTGTACTTTAACCCCGTATCTGACAATTTAATCTTGAGATTTTTAACTTAAATGTACTATCTAATTACACATTTCAATTGATTGATTTAAAATGGTTAAGTTACTATTACGATCCGAAAACCACGTGATATTTGCCGACAAAACAGTGAAGTCACTTTGATTGTAGTACAAGGTAAGGAGAGACTATCCTCCCACCACCTTTTCGGTCGTAGAAACCTGAACTCGACGAATGGCAACCGAAAACTGAAAAATTACTTCGTTGTTATACGCTTTCTCGATTAGTGACGCATTAGAATCGAAAATGACGTCCAGAAGAATGGAGGATGCTTCTATCCGACGAACAAATCGGAACAAACCACTTATTAAGTGACCTCTTCTTCTGATCCAATAACAGTTAGGGAAAGTAGTAAACACATTTAAAATTGGGTCATTTCAGCTATTCGCTAAAATAACTAACATATTCAAATTGGACTGGGATATAAAGTGTTTCGGAGTGGAAATGGGCGTTGCCAGCAAGGTGCTCCGCGGCCACGATGGTCATCAAGTGTTTGTCGCACTATACATGTAGAATTGGGCTGTGCAGAGGTACATGATTAACCGATCCTATTCTGCTATGTTTGCTGGATAATATAATAACAAAATGAATAGCTGGTAATATGCAACAATCTTCCACTGCCCTTAATCTGCTCTCAAAGACACTCTCTCATTCTTACACACATTTTGCGATCTCTTCAGTTCATCTTACTGTCTCGACTTCTATCAACATTCATTCATCACACTCTCTAACTCACTCACGTACAGATCCCTATTATTGGCCCACTAAAAGAAGTCACTTGACAAATGGTTTACTCCGATTCGTCCAATGGATACAGATGTCTAACGTCCTCACATATTTTCGATTTCGATACGTGATTAGCCGAAAAAGCACTTGACGGCGAAATAAGAGTTTAGTTTTCGGTTCTCATTCGCTGAGCTCAGGTTTTAAGGACCGATATAACGGGAATAGGTGGTGCGAAAACAGTGTCGCCTCACCCCGTGTCTCAAGGCAGGTGACTTCCTTTATTTGGCGACACATACATACATATATCTATTAACACTTTACCGACCGGAAGCCTATTAATAGGCTTTTCGGACCCAACGCCTTTGAACTTTCAACTTATTAATTGGTTACCACTGCAATTAATAAATTATAATTTATCATTGCGGTTAACTCTGTTAAGGACTCAGTGACGAGAATTTGTAATTTTCTAATAGATATCTATTGGGTTGGCAAGAAAGTAATTTCGGTTTTGTAGTGTGAAATGTAACTTAATTTTTTTTAACAAAGAATTTTTTCGATGACCTTTACTCGATGACCTTTTGCCACCGTTTTGACAAATTCGTGATTCCGTTTTTATAGAAATACTGGCCCATATCAACAAAAAGCTGGACCCAATGCAATTTTAGGCTATCATCGCCATTGAAAGTTTTACCATTCAAAAAGTTTTGCAAGCTGAAAAATGAATGGCAATCTAATGGTGTCAGATCAGGTCTACATGGAGGCTGTGACATCACTTCCCAACAAAGCTTAGATTTTGCAAAAAATAAAAAAATAAAACATATCAGAAATGTTTGTTTTTCACTCTATGTTAAAATTCTCCTAAACAAACCAAAATAAAGCGCAATTTGTTTCTAAGCCAAGTCAAAAGTTTCACAACTTTCGATTGTTAGAAGAAAAAAATCATAACATTGTCATAAATCATTGAGAACAAACGTAACGCGGGCTCTCATCAAAAACCGAAATTACTTTCTTGCTGACCCAATATATCAAGGAAGTATTTGTGGCCAAGTGATCGGTCAGAAGGGGGTAGGGTGTTAAAAAAATACCGGTCGACAAAGTGTTAACTTACGCGGGAAATATAAACATTCCGAATTTTATTAAAGGGAATTGCAGATGAATGTAGTATGTAATAGGTCAGACTTATAAACATAAACATTGACGCGGGCGATAGTCGTCTTTTCCACTGAAGGGGTTAAACCTTTAGTGGATTCTGAAGAATAAAAATGTTCTCTTGGAACTATTAAAGTAGCGTGAGTCAGAACTAGTTAGCATCGCGAGAAAGTGACGACAGTAACTGTCACGGAAACGTTTGCGACAGTAAGATGCAAGTCGCGGAAGAAGTTGTTATGCCAAGCGACACTTTTCATAGACAGGTATCTAAATTAACACAGGTGCTACAACTGCAGTCACGCCTATGCATTTGTACTTATCATTCAGCACTGAACGACTTTCTGGGTGGCATAGATCACCTGTCAGCCGACTTTTACTTTACTCTGCGTATTGTCTCCTCGTCTTCCAATACAAAATTACAATGTGACTGACGATGCAAATTGAAGCCTAAAAATGACAATTACTAAACGCACGTGTGACGTGAAAGAAGAAACCGATTATCAAGTTTCCTTTCCTAGTCGAGTATAATCACTGTTACAAATGTAATTATTCATAGACAAAATTAAACTTTTCAACGTAGTACGTTTAAACCTTCCGGATTACTTTACGATGACATTAGCATTAGTCCGTCATATTCTTACATCGGCCAATGACTGAAGACCAGTTGCAAACAAAATTTATTTTTTATGAATATAAATAATTTAGACTTTATAATTCAGTATCTATTTTATACATAAAATTATAGAATTCCAAATCACCTGCAGCTATTACTGTCACCGGAAGAAAAGTAAATATCCAATTGCAGATAATATTATCACATTCCCTTCAATCAACACGTAAAGGGTTAAAATATTATTGGTTCAAAACCAACGCAAAACAATAGGCCCTAGACAAAGAGACCGTAACTGTTAATGCCGGAAAATTACAAAAGAAGGAAAGAAAGATAAAAATTCAAACATCACTCTAGTAATAGAAAGTATGGAGTTTGAGATAAATATAAAGCCTGAGATATAACGTCTCGACTGTACAACTTACGTAGTAGTCATGATCGTGATCGTGATCGTGATGATGATTGTAACCATGATCGAGAGATCCACTGACATGCACCGGTGCAGCCGACACTGCATGCACCGGAACCGCTACCGTTGGTAATACCGCGTGTCCTTCGTATTCAGCGGATCCTGCGTATCCTTCGAGGCCTCCATAGTCGGCGTACGATACACCATGACCTCCATTATAACCGCTCAGAACAACGGCGTTGCACCATGCAATCGTCGCACAGAGGAAACACACAATCTGAAATTTTAATTTCGAATTATTTCAGTACAATTGTAATGCAAACGTTCCTCGAGTCCTGAATCATGAAACATAATAGTATGAGTACGTGTCGACATATTTTTCGTGATGGAAAAAATTAGCAGTAAATAGAATTTTTTAAATGTATTTAAAACTGGAAAATAATAGTCTCTGTAGTGTATAGACTGATTTTACTATGGCGATATTGATAGCGATTTTTATTGGAGAATTAATCGTTTCGACGTGATTCAAGGATTAAGAATAATTAGTGTAGACCAAGAAGAAAGTTATGTATTGACATTTGGATCAAATTTGAAACGTATTGATAACTTAAAAATAGGGCTTAAGTAATTAGGAATGATCTGGAACTTATTTTGTTTGATTTCTTTACATTGTATTATTTTAATTTTATTGATAGCCTGAATCCTTTGGTACAAGAAAATATAAATAAAATGAAATAAAAAATATGAGATAAATACAAGAATAAACTAGATATATAGTTACTTACAAAAGAGTTCTTAAGTTAAATATATGACTATAATGACGGTTTTTAAAATGGTCTTCAAATATCTGACGTATTTAAAGTTCGTACTTCTTACAACAAGTGGAATATTCTCAGCAGCAAAAACTGAAATTCTCTGGGAAACTTCGTGGAATAGTTTCAAATAATTCAAAGCTCTTTCAACGTAACGACACCCTGCGGGTCATTCGAGTAGATTGGATCAAAGTAAAATCGATTTGCTATTAATCGCGATTTTCGGTTCAATCTTCTCAGACCGCAAGTTTCCCGCGTTGAATAAAAATTTGGAGCACGCGAGACCGGTAGATCAAGAGTACGAAGTGGCCATAAAGAGAGTAGGATTATGTCGACAATTTTGTCAAATAATGCGAGCCGCATGAGCGAAACAAGTTTTGCAGTAAAATCGTTTAAAACGTTTATGTAGTTGGGGTCAGATTTTAAATGGGCGAAAGAAAAAATAATATTTGAAAAAATGTCATTGATCTAAAAAAGAATGTTTAATATCCAAATAAACGGTTTGAAAGAGCTACGTAGGTTTCTATTGATGTTATTGAACGAGTAATGACTAAAAGCCAGGATTCTATAAAGCAGAACAAACATAAAGCTGTGAAAGATCTTTCATCGATATAAAAGACTTTTAATTAAAGTCCATACGTTTCAAACCATTCAGATAGATAAAGTAACCAATTTACTGAAAGTTTTGCTAATTTTGCTTTTAGAGAATGCGAAGTAATATTTAGATTCCAAATACAATTGCAGATTTTTAATTCTAACTTCTGGTTATTTACCTCATTTTTAGTTTTTATTTATTTAACAGTTATATTGTTGTAGTTCGTTTGTATTTTGCAAAAAAAGTTTTTTAAGAATTACACAAATCGTTTCATTCATTCATAGCCATTTCAACTGGACTACACATTTCAGTTGTACTCTTGGTGTAAAACCTACATTCACCTTTCAAAGATAGAAAGGCTTTTAAATAAATTAAATCTGGAAAGAAATATAATTCCCATTTTAAAAACGTTGGTACGTTCTGACATTCCGTTTTAAAATTTGTTTCGATCGAAAAATTCAAAAATCAACAAACACAGTCGAACTTGTCGAATTCAAACTTACTATAATTTCAATTTTTATAAAAATATCAGCAGTCCTATAATGCCACTTCGTCCTCGTAATTCGTAATTCCCACAAAAAGAAAATGATATGTCTATCTATTTATTTTCCACCCGTCACATAGTTGTAAAGTGAAATCACTCGAGACTCGAAATACCTCGATTAATTCCTTCGTTACGTAATCCAATCAGTGTATACCACCCTCCAGAACAGTGATGACAAACCTTTTTGAGAAGTGGGTCAAATTTTATTCGTTATTGTTTTTATTGTTAGCATTAGCTGGTGGGTCACTAAGTCAGCAGCGTCACTTGGAAATTGGGTGGGGAGGATGGTTAAAAACTACTTTTTTTTGGATCTCAGCTGTCCACTTGGAAGAATTTTTTTATAAATTCGATATTATCTATATTTATTATTTTTTATATTATAAAAAATACAATATATTTTTAAATGTTAGGAGTACAAATAAAGTTCCGCCGTTTTAAAAAAGATGGTGCTGCACAAGGCTTAGGTTAAAATTGCCTGATGAAAATTGGCATAAAGTAAGTTTGGTCATTTAGTAACAACAGAACCTTAAATTATTATTGACTCCATATCACCATCATATATTTTTTTTCGTCCAAAAACATCAGAATTTGTGCCAAATAAGCATCATTTGCGGGAACTGTTAATTTATTTCTTTAATTTAAAAAAATCTACAGCTGAGGCGCATCGATTGCTAATAGAATCATATGATGAGGCTGCTTTGAGTGAGAGAAGTTGTCGTGAGCGGTTTCAAAAGATTAAAAACGGTGATTTTGGCGTAGAAGACAAAGATCGCAGTGGAAGGCCGAGAAAGTACGAAGACACGGAATTGGAAGCATTATTGGAGTAGAGGGAGATTCGTCTTAAACGCAAACAGAACTTGCACTTACGTTAGAAGTGACTCAGCAAGGCGTTTCACATCGTTTGAAATCGTTAGGGATGATTCAAAAACAAAAATTCTTAATTTTTAATAAAAAAAAACGGTACTTTGTAGTTTCTCGTCCTTCCACTGCGATCTTTGTCTTCTACGCCAAAATCACTGTTTTTAAACTTCTGAAACCACTCACGACAACTTCTTTCACTCAAAGCAGCCTCATCATATGATTCTACAAGCAATCGATGCGCCTCAGCTGCAGATTTTTTTAAATTAAAAAAATAAATTAAAAGTTCCCGCAAATGATGCTTATTTGGCACAAATTTTGACATTTTTGGACGAAAAAAAAATACGATGCTGATATGAAGTCAATAATAATTTAAGGTTCTGTTGTTACTAAATGACCAAACTTACTTTATGCCAATCATCATTCCTTCATTCATCAGGCAATTTTAACCCAAGCGTTGTGCAGCACCATCTTTCTTAAAACGGCGGAAACTTATTTGTACTCCTAACATATAAATATGTACTTTAATTTTTTTATGTTTTTGATTATCTCTTCTCCCTTTCATAACACGAAAAATAAGTTTATAAAAATCAACGCGTGTGTCATTTAAAAAGCCAGCGTGGGCTAGTGTCTGACCCGCGGGTCATAGATTCGCCATCATTGCTCTAGAAAATAGCACGTTACACTTGTTCCCGTTTCTTCCATTTATCTATATTATAATAGAATATTTTGTATAATTCTTTTATTTTAACCATTCAGAAGGTCATTGCTTTCAAACTCCTTCCGCGGGTCATCTTTCAAGCACCATTTAATACACATCGAACGTCAAGCGGAATGAAATTATCCGCTATTTGTCCGCAAGAGAGTTTAACCGAAGGAGAGCTTGGAAAGTTATCTATCAAGGAGTCAATGTATCGGGAAAGTTCGAGGTGAGACGTGCTTCTCGTGTTTCGATCCTTCGTATCGTCTTGGGTTTGAGGCCCTCCCGTCTTCACCCTAGACACGTCCTTTTCACTTTCTCGCCGACCTTGCTTGGCAGGCCATCAACCCGTAAGCTAATACACTTCCACGGAAGTGGTTAGAATCCGTATCGCCATTCTTCCGTGTATATTGCAATAAGAGTTACAGGTGATAAATAAAATATTCGCGGTTTTGTCTTTTTATCGTTGTACAAGGATGGGATTAAGTTCAATGTATATTTACAAATCGAATTTCAAAGTCTCATAGATTTTAGATTTAACACTAAAACTATCGGCGTTATATTTACTCATATTTAGATACACCGAATAAGTGCTTTGGGAAAGGAAGAATCAAGAGGCGAAAGCGATGATTAATTAACTACTCTACGTTTTAAAAGATAGAAGTGGAATTTTTGCTTCATGGCTCCGCTATTAATTTAGGGAATTTTTAGAAAAAATTGAAAACCGATCATTTTGACCGGCTTGGAAGGTTTAGTGTTAATGACTCCTAGAACCCTATGTAGGGAGGTTGATCCTTCAGGTAGCTTTTGTACATTTTTAGGTAAATATGTAGAGAGACTTGTCTTGCAGAAAAACATTTCATTTGAATTTGAATTTAGATTGATGGATGCCCTAGGTTTTATGGAATTTCGAATATTTGTGCGTAAGGATTTAGAGTATTTATGCAACTTCTTGATGTATTACCTTTTTGGAGTAGTACTAATATTTTTTGTAATTGGATATTTGATTTAAAATTTAGAAGCTTAGTGCAGTCTAATTCCGAGTCTTACAATTCGAGTGACTGCATGAAAAATTTGTAACTGAAAGCAATTTCAAAATTTCGTCATAGTGGTGTGACGAATTCTGTATATCGTTTTTTTATTTAATGTAAAATGCATGTAATGAACTAAATCTTATATTTGTAACATCTATAGAATATCGTACATATTTTGCGATTTAAATGTGTTTGCATTAAAATTTGTCTAGTTTTGACATATCTGCAATGAAAGGAAGCGGGAATTATAAGTTTACTACTCTTGAAAAATGAAATATTCTTTAAGTTATCGTGTGAAATTACGTAGAGGTATGTTATTAGCATTGTCAGTGCTTTATAATGTACATGTTATTTTTATTCCTGAATAATCTTAGTTTCATCCCAATAGAAGTGTAAAGATTGTATCAACTGGGTTCAGTCCATTTGTTAATTATTTATTGCGAACATCTTTTTTCCATATTTTAAAAGTAATACTATTTATTCCGTGTAAAAGATTTCAACTATCTTATTACAATAATTACAATAGTGACAGTAATTGCAGTATTAAAATAATTAAAATAATTGTTATGTTTATCGTAATCATTATTTGTCTCCAACAGATTGAGAAATGTATCAAATCCTTCTAATAGAAGCGAATAATGCCAAAAATGTTTCTTATCAGAGAAAACACAGCCGAGAAAAAGATAATTTGTAAAAACAAATCCCCAGCCGACATATTCCCAGGGAAACCAACAGCAATTATAGCCTCCCTTCAATTTTCATCGACATCCAACAGTTCAAAATTAAAAATCACTTGTCTATTTCTATTTCAATATCTCTAAGAAATAACAAAAATAATTATCTATACAAAAACTGTATATTTTATCTATACGAAAAAAGTGTAGATTTCTCCGCATTAATTAGCAGATTCATTCTACCTTTGATCTGCAGTCTTAATTAATTACCGATTCACAAAGAACATATAATTGTAGGAAAAAGTTCCCCAAACTAGCAATAATGACCGTCTAAAATAATTGACTCAAGGGCAAAGTCTTAATGGTACCCAATAGAAATCAGATATGTATGAACAAAAATGAAATCAAATCAGAAAACAAATCAGAAATGAATAATTTCACAAACTATTCTCAATTTGTATCTATCTGTAAAATCACCCCGTAACTAACGCGATATGTACCAAGCAACTCTGTACTCTCTGTACTCAATTACTGTACTCTGTACTCAACTACGATCAAGCACATAAGCAAGTGTGGTCCCGAAGGACTTCCGGTCGAAGGTAAGCTGCAGCACACGTTACACAGCACAAATTCATAGCAACTTTTTCGTACCTTCAGCATAGTTGTTTGATGATGGTACGTGTCAGGTCCCGTTTATCGTCTGCGAAAGAGCACGAACTAACTGATAGCATTATTCCGAGACGATGGGCTTATATCTATCTCCCACTCGCGATGACTTCGTTCCGGGCAAAAGCTCCCGTTCCTCCTACCTGCGTTCACCTTCCACCCCCACCTGACACTTCTTTTTCCTGCAAGAAGACATGCGACACGGTTGTGGACCGACGCTTATCCACGTGCCGGTTTTACGAACGTTGAAAGTACGAGCGTGCAACCAGCGAAAGGATCTCGCGTGGTCATTTTCCTCGGTTACGTTTTGGCCGAAAAATTGAAAATTACGTAATGGACGAAATACTGGCAGTGTGATCGTGACTGATCTCTAATTGGAGTACATTGTTTATGGATATGTAAGTGAAATTTTGGATAAAAGAAGCAGGTTTAAACCATTAAGGCCCAAAGTTGCATTAACGCAAAATTTCACTTCCAATTTTTTTTTCGGGGAATCGGATTAATTTAATTTTTATTTTAACCTATGTCATAGTAAAAGAACATACCAAAGGCTTAATTTATGTACTTTTGTTCTCTAATTGTTCATCACCTTAAATCCTACAATTTCTGAAACTTTGGAGAAAAAAAAAAATGTATAATATTTATATCTACTTTTATGTAATCTTATAACAAATAAATAGTCGCATTTAAAATATTTCTGTTATTTCAATGCTTGGTCCTTAATGGGTTATTTGCAACATTTATGCTTGTAGGTGTTGAATGATCTTGAGATGTTCTATATACACCTGTCCCTTGGTTTATGAGGATTCTTTGTACGTGGATAACACTGGTTGAGAATAAATCTGTTAATGCAAAAGAACCATAATAATAAAGCAGGTTTATGCTGTTTTGTAAAATGTGTAGAAAAAGTCGTTCTGTAAGGAAAAAAAAAAGAAAACAGGAAGATTAAGGGGCTTGTGCATTATCTTTAATCAGATTTATGTTGTATATTTAGCAATTTGGCTTTAGTGTTATAATCCTTTTGCATGAATTTGTTTAACGGTTCCCCATTAACTTTTTAGTTACTCATACATCCGTGAGTTAGTTTATCGGCCGTCGAAGATAGTTTCAATTTTTGTTTTAATATTTGTAAGGAAACATTCTGGGTGAAATTAAAGTCTTTTTCATTTGGTTTTGGATCGAATAATTTATATCTTACTGGGAGTTGACGCAAACATTACGATTAACACATGGGTTATAGTGCACAAATTTTGACAAGTAATGGAAAACGATAAATGTATTCTTCAAGTTCTCCATTTTATTGCAACTACGCGCTTGATATATACCATGGAAATAAAAAAATCTTTTACATTTAAAGACTAACACCAAAACAATAAAACTGATTATTCTTAAAAATGTTATCTTTAAAGAATGTTCTAGAAAATTATGTAAACTTTCCATTTAACAAATAAGCTACAGTTCTCCAATAATAATGATGTTTCAGTGTCGATATCTCACTGTTTATTGTATTATAAAGTGAATCTTACGCATGTCAACAAAAATTCTAATGAAATGAGAAACAGATTTCTATAAATCGATAAATTTGTTACAAAGTTAAATTGGGAAATAGGATCTCCGCGTCTTCGTAAATTTTTGTTACTTTCTAGCCAGTCTCTTTGCTTAATGCGTCCTTGAGAATTTTTTCGGGTGATACTAAACTGAAATGCGTGTATCTGTCCGCTAAACAGAGGGGAAATTAATTTGGCTAGAAAACGAACGCGCGAAGAGAGAGGCGTTGCCACTGTTACGTTAGGAAGTGGCGTAATATTTACGAGAGTCGGAACAAAGCTTACTTGTATGGTTCTTATGCATAGATAATGCCATACCTTTGTATATTGCACTAATCTTACACTTTATGTAATCATGAAGTAAACCAAATAATCCCCCCAGTATCGTTGACACTTTAAGAATTGTTATTTCTCCCGTACATATCGAAAAAGATTTGATACATGTTTGAAAAAACTTCAATCAGAATTCTGTTAGAACTGTTTTCTCTTAGTTTGTGAAATTCGTGCATCACATAGCACAGTGGTGGCAAACCTTTTTGAGAAGTGGGTCATATTTTGTTAATTACTTGTTTTATTACTAGTTCGTGGGTCAGTAGCGTCACTTGAAAAGAGGAAAGGGAGAATGGATAAAATTTAGGTTTTTTTGGTTTTCAGCTAGCTAAAATTCAATTGGAAATATTTTTAATAAACTCTCTATATATATTTTACTTTTTGAATACTTTTTATTATCTATTCTCTATTTTATGATAAAAAAGATAAGTTTATGACAATCAATGCGTGGGTCATTTAACCCTTTGCGGTCCTATGTCGAGCAGTACTCGACATATGTGTTGCATTCCATTTAATTTTATTTTCTGACAATTTAATATCGACTTTCCAATTTCGTAATAATTTTGTAATATCACGTAAATATCCGACAGTATCTATAGTCATTGATAACTTTGAAAGAAACGAATGGAAAATGTTCTGAAATTAACTTTATTTAGCTCACTATAAAAGTTAACAAAATAACTCGGACTGCAAAGGGTTAAAAAGTCTGCTCGTGTCAGTGTGGCACTGGCGGGTCAAAAGTTCGCCATCACTGAAATGCCAAATACAAATTGCGTACCGTATAGTTTACATATCAACAATATATTGCATAATTATATAGATACTAGATGCATTATTAACACAAGACTTCTAACAAGACTAGAAGAATTGTTTTAAGAGTTTTTTGAACAAATTTTATGAAATATGAAGGCAAATTTTTTCCTATAGCGAAGAAACTGTAAAAAGGAAACCTCTTTTATATAAATACCTATTTTCGTTATAAACATAATAGAAGGATGACGAATTCGTACTAGAAAGAATTGAAATTAATTACAAGACGTAACGTCAACTGCAATTGTATGAAGGTGTGGTTGCTTTCATTACTCCATAAATTGGCTATGGTGTGGTGCAATGTAGGAATATTCGCAACAAAGCTCGTTTGTCTACTTGAACGAGTGACAGTGTTACTTTACCTACATAATCGGCGTCGTATGGATGTTATGGAAAGACAGCATTAAAAACGGCAATTTTGCTTTACTATTGCAACCCAGTATGTCGGTCAAGATCAAAAAATGTAGGAAAACTCATTGTCTCTGAAATTTATTATCCGACGGAAAAAAGGAGTAACCTATATTAAGTTATTTTTATGGTTGAAACAAACACCGATATTTATAAACAGTCAAATAATCATTACTTCTAACATTACGGAGTAACTGCTTCTTAATTTGTTTTTAAATTTTTGAAATCGCTATCTCTCATTTTTCGCTAATTTTCTGTCCACATTTGGCCAAGCTTTAAGAACTAAATGAATAAAGTTAGTTTCTACTTTTGTTACTTCGTTTCAAATAAAACAATTGGGTTTGATTTTCTTTTGGCAGTTCAATGGATATAATAGAACAATAAACATTAAGAGTCTTTCAAATCTTCTGTAATAGCAACATTTAACATGTATATCATTCAAACGATAAGTGACTGTTAAAAATTTGCCAGTAACACATTCACCTATTGTTTCAAGCGCAATAAATCACAAGAAATATGCGGCTATTTAAATGGAATAGAAACTTAATTGTTACAAAAGTATTCTTCTGTAACCAGCATTTCCAGTTTCTTGGTACTCGTCTCAGATAATAATCGCTATTTCTCGCTATTATTACAATATTATACGTAAAGTGTCCGGGACATTTTTACGACACATTCTGGACTCGAGAAGTGTCTACTACTTTATTATTTACGCAGAGAGAACTCTTATGAAACTTGCTATTTTACAAAAATATCATAGTATGACTCATTGTATCCTAGAACAATTTATTCCTGCTAAAAAGATGTTGCAAACATTTGAATTGCAATGTATACAATTTAACTATAATGTACTAGAATTAATAATTAAAGAACACAATATTTAATTATTTACTTAAAGTTGTACTAATACCTTAATTATTAACAGACGTAATTTGTTTTATACCGTATAACACATATTTTAAATATCGTCACAGTTAAATAATTTCCACGAAAACCTGAGATACAATTGTGCTTGACAAACATTATTTCCCATCTCAATAAGATATGTATGATTTCTCGAAGTAAATATCTCATTAAGCAGAAAAAGCTTTTTGCCAAAATGCTAGAGGGACATTTCTTAATTTCTACAATTTCAGGAACAATATATATATACCGTCAGATTGAAAAAATGTTACAATCTTTTTTTATTACCTTACTGTTTCTTCATGAAAACAAAAGATAATGTTACTTTTCTGGGCCATGAGAAATTTTCGTACCAATGACATTGCCTGTAACGGATAATTGAAGGTTAAAGATTTCCTTCGAGGGTTTCGTTAACCGACAAATATTACCGCTTTCTTTTGACGTTAGACCGACGTTTCTTACGCAGCCGCTTATTATTCGCAACTGTGGCAATAGGGTTTCATAAGGAAACCTCCTGTTACACTGAATTAGGTTCGGTTACTTACACGACGCTCTCTCGTCTCTTTTAAAGACGATAAAACTTTTTATACTGTTCGTTTAAACCAAGAATATGAAAGCTTGAATAATGTTAGAGAATAACATACACTTTATTTTTATAAAGGTTTTCAGTTATGAATAAAGATATTATGTGTTTTAGAGATCGAAGTCTCTCTGCGAGTAGAAGTATTCCTGACTTTCTGTAAATTTGTATCGGTCAATTCGTAATAAAAACGAAAGATTATTCTTGTCAACATGAGAAATCATGAAAAAAATAAGAAATTTATATATTTCTTTTTTTTTGAGAAATTTGATACCGATGTAGGTACTTCGATTATGAAGAAACTGTATATGATTGTATAAATATAATATTATATATAACTGTGTAAATATTTATGAAAATATTTACAAAATTTAATA
Source organism: Cerceris rybyensis (assembly GCA_910591515.1). Taxonomy (NCBI): domain Eukaryota; kingdom Metazoa; phylum Arthropoda; class Insecta; order Hymenoptera; family Crabronidae; genus Cerceris; species Cerceris rybyensis. The sequence continues at coordinate 24,072,958 of OU342789.1, read as the reverse complement.
CTATATCTTATTAGATAATAAGACTAAAACTGTGGCTGCTAGGTGAAATGATCATAGCAGTTAAAGCCGAGAAGTACAAAAAAAGGAATGTTAAAAGTAATACTTTGTGTTGTTATCTTATTACCGTATGTATTGGGTATTTAATCAATATAATGATCTACCAGCAAGTGCCAATAAACTACGCATAAATATTTATTAGACATACGTAAGAAAATTTGAGGGAGATATCAACCCCTTTGTCCGAAACAGCGTTTCTGATATATACATACCCGTAAGTCGTAAACAACAGAAGGAAAAATAAAAGTTATACCGTTTCTTGAATCTAGAAAGTTACATGGAAATTTTCCTGCAAAAAATATATACTTCTTTTTAAATTCGACCCTCTCACCCTTCTTTCTTACAAAACTTGATTTTTTCGTCACGAAATAATCAAAACAACTTGATACTGTAATAAATCGTTGTATTCCTAATAAGAAGACGCTTTTGCTGATTTGAAAAGAAAAATGAGCTTCTTTAAAAGGAAAGGAGGTGGGGGGCTTCAGTTTCCTAAAAATACTTACTTTTTTAAAAAGATTACCATGGAGTTTTATAGATCTCAAGAAATGGTATAACTTTATTTTAACAACTTTTTTATATCTTTTGTTGTTTCCGGTTTAGAAATGCATACATACAAAGGAAGGTCCGTTTGGACAAAGGGGTTGATATCACCCTCAATGTTGAAAATGTGTGCGACGAAATAACTGCTATTTTCTTAGGTAGATCTAATAAATATTTATGTACACTTTGTATGTACAGTTATTATGCATTTTATTTAAATATATTTAAAAAGTACTTTATAAACAGAGGAACTGAAAGGTGGAAAAGATGATTAACACTTTACCGACCGATATTTTTTTAACATTCTACCCACGGTGATCGGTCACTTGCCCGCAAATAATTCCTTGATACTGATATCTCTTCAAAAATTGCAATGTTTCTTCACTGAGTCTTTGACAAAGTTAACCGCAGTGATAAAGAATAATTTATTAATTGCCATAGCAACCAATTAATAAGTTAAAAGTCCAAAAGTGTTGAGCCCGAAAAGCCGATTAATCGGCTACCGGTCGGTAAAGTGTTAATTCAATAATTTATGTTTTATAAGATGAATATTAAAATATCTACTCCATGGCTTCCCCATAAATCGGGAGAATTTCTTGAAAAATGGGCAATCTGTCATTTTGACTGGCTTGGTAGTTCTAATATTAATATTGTACATCACTCTCACCACAAATCAAACGAAATAGTTCATTTAGATATTCCGATATTTATCGTTGTAAAAATTAAAGTGTACACATTCCATGACTTTATTTTCCAAGATAAACGTACTGCCTTAGTAATAAAAAAATGTAATTGAACAATGCGGAATCTGTTTAAAGTTTCCAACTTCATCTTAATTTCTTGCATTTAAAAAAAAAAACAGATGAAACGCTTGAAACTTACTCCATTCTATTAACAAAATAAAATAATTATGCAATCCGGAAGGTGTGCCAAATTTTCAGCTGGTCGGGAATTTCTTCGGCACAAAAAAAAGTGAATAGAACGGTTGAATGTTACTTGATCCTGCATAAGGACCTTGTCGAGTCGAGGGCGGACTTTACGGCCAGTTAAAGTAGATAACGTCCCTGGTCAGATGCCGTGAAAGGATCGTTAAAGAAGAGTACCTGTTCCTCTTGTCACTCCGCCGCTAAAATAACGAGTCATAATGCGATGACACTCCTAAGATTCCATTTCTGACAGTTCGTAACTGTTTAAAGATATTCGTTACGACAAATTGATATTAGAATTTAATCGATATTGGCAAGTGGATTAAAAGAATTTTTAGTAATAAATAAGAAATTATTCATTAGTCAAAAAACTATCGCTCACAGATATTTTGCGATTAAATAATACTTTTATGTCTGTATCTTTGTTTGTTATGGATGTAAAAAATTTACAAACCTTAGAAATATAGAACAGTGCATTAGTAGATTGAAATGACATCTGAGAACATTAGTCACTCCTGAAGAAGGAAGCATAAATTGAAAAAAAAAGAAGAAATCAATTAAAATTCCCTGTTCAAGAAATTAATATATCATAAGTTTTTTCTTTCATGATATACGTAGCAATTCAAGATCATTGTATAATTTGAAAGAATCTAACAACCCTATGTATTTTCTCAACACATTGTTTCAAACGGATAATCTTCCAACGCAGAAATTCCATTAAAAACTATATTGAACTTTGCAACACAAATCAACATTTTAAGTGAAAGCACATTACAGACTCACGAATGTGTTCAGTATTTATGACCCTCTTTCGATTTCAAAGAAACTTCGACGTGCGAGCGTGCCTTCTGTCTAACCTGGAAGAGGCCCAGAACTCGTCCCTGTTACGATTCTAACAGCCGTGAAACCGTGAAAGGTTGGCTCGTGACCGTAATGCCAATGTGAATAGATACTTCGTTAATGCGACGTAAGCCCAACATGAGACACCTTCCAAACTACCTACACATCTTAACTCTATATCGTCGCAACGATATTTAATATGGGTGGCAAACTGCAGCCTGAAATGGCAGAAAGGATGCATTGTCGATCGAGGAAACAGAGTATTAGATCCCACGGCAGACTGAATCAAACGTTTGGCATCATTTTTTTCTGCCTGTCGACAAACATTTCTCGTCATTCTTCCTGTGCGTTTATAGGTGTGTTAAATAATTTCTATGGCACTAAATTTGACAACTTACAATACTAGGAGGGTTTAAAATCTTCAAGTCTACCAGTATAAAAATTATTTAACGGAAAGAATAACGGAAGAACTCTATTCCATTTACAGGTTGGTTAATTGATAAGTTAATTTACCAAATGGCCAAAGTCAAGCAAATTGTAAAGATTAGAATTCAGAATAAAAAACCTTTTCCACGAAAGATTCTATGTACCACACATATTTCTATAGAAGTTAGAATAGTCGTAATTTTTCTTCGACAAAAGCTAATTAATTAAAGCGAAAAGTGTACTCTGGTGTCCAAAGTATACCAGTACTGTCACTTTAATAACACGACTCTACAAAGAAATTGTCGTTCTTTGTCCTAAAGTTTATTTTATGATTTTTCGGTTAATTATGTACATAAAGAAAAGAAAATACCTTTTTTTGATATAAAGTTTGCTTTTGTGAGTGTTATAGTAATAACACTCATTTTCGAATTTTTTTATAAATTTTAATTAATTCTAACACATTCAAAAATACCGCGAGATCAGAGTGGGGTTTTTACGTCCACGCATGCTCATTTAGATAAATTTAAAAACAACATGGGAGCATATTCAGAAGAGCAAGGAGAACGATTTCATCAGGACATTATGAACTTTGAACAACGTTATCAAGACCAATACAATGAAAATATGATGGGAGACTATATTTGGGGTTTATTAAGAGAAAGTACTTATGAACATAAAAGAAAATGTAAAAGCGTGCACTTTTAAATTATTTTCCACTTTTTTGTAAGCTATTTTGATAGTAAAACTTAATGAAAATGATAAACTTATTTATTTGTATGGTTTCATCTTCAATTAAAAATTAAAACCACATATTTTGAAAAATATCGTTCAAACGGTCTTCTAGATACAAAAGCAAACTTTTTCATGCCGTATATTTTTTTTTCGTCTAATTACGACCTAAACTATCGAAATTTTATACTTTAAAGTCAAAGTCAAATTTTCTGTTGACCCGTGTAATTTATCTATTATCAAAAGAAACACCGCCTTTGATAAGTACATAATTTCTATCTCTCGAATTCCCAGGACTTTGTAAATCCAAAAATCGTATTTTGATTTAATGGATAACCGATCCTATTTCTCTGCTATCCCCTCCATATTCTATCTCCATTGCTCTCGTCCTGTCACACCTATGTCAATCCCAGCAGTCTTGTGACGCAACGTATTGTTTACGAGCGGCATTTCAATACAATCGTGTGAGAACTCTACCTACAAAACGTGGGGAAGAAATGTATCGGAGTATCCTTGGCACACCCCAATAATATGATTGCAGACATGTACCGTTCGCGGAGGCAGGCCTTGTTCGACAGAGGTCACTTTCGGCTTATAAGAAACGTAATTTGGTACCGTGTCGCTAGCTTTTTCTATCAATCAAGGATAAATGCGTCGTCTTTTCTTTACACTAGATAATTTGCCTATCAAATTACGCAACGTTTTATTTCATCAAGGTTACAATAATTCGATTATTCGGAATTGCTTCACTGTGTGATTGTCATTTGAAAAAGTTTTAATGGGAATTGCGAGCAGATTGATTGTAGTCAAACGATGATGTTTTGTGGAAAATTTTCGTTAACGATCAATGTCGGTGCAAGTGGAGTAATTTTGATGTTGTTACAATACAAGTTCGTTATTGCGGTTGTTCGTTGGAGAAATTACTTTAGTGGATATTTTCGTTTGAATAGTAATTCAAAGATATTTAGGTCACCGATATCGGCAGAAATTGTATCTGTTTACTTGCACGTGGATGCTTTAGTCGATTTTTTCTTTTTATCGGGGAGGCTTCTTGAGAAATTACGATTGTTATTTGCTATTTGAATTGCAAGCTGCTTGTTTGCTATGGTACTTAAGGAGTGGTAAAGACATTGTAGAATTTCAACTCACATACGAGTCACACTCTTAACCCTTTCACAGTTTGGTAAAATTACGAATTCTGGCCCAAAAAATATCTATTTTTTTTTTATGTTCGAAAACACTTCGGCATGCAAACTAAACCACGTCTCCTTCTTCAGTTAGAATAACCTTATATTAGAAAACACAGGAAGTAAAGAATCTAGTCATGGACTTAGATATCTTTGGTCGACTAAACGGGATAAACTGTCAATGGGTTAATTCCTTTTTAAAAATTTTGCTACTATTTAATAATATTCCTCGCGTCAACATGCATAAACAACAATATGTCGCGATGCCTTGAGAATCTTTGAATTAAATAGCAGCCCAATAAATCTACTTAATACCGTCGTTATTTATTTAATCGTCATCGAAAATTATTTTATAGTAGCTTTCTCACTGATAGTAGCAGTTAATACAGAAAGTTAATCGTCGAGATGCAACAATCGACAATTAAAATAAAAATTGTTAAATCATCTTATTGCCGCTATTTCATTGATAATAGCGTGACAGCCACGATTTAACATTTTTCAACAGCCTCATAGACAATAATTAAAATACTGTTAAACCTTCCTTTCAACCGTCTCCATTATCGCCACTTCGTTAATAGTAGCATATCAGTCAATACTTTACATAAACTTCCGACTCTCTCATAGACAATAATTAAAATTCACATTGTTCAATTATCATTAGAGACTACTTCATTGATGCTTCTCCTCTGATAACAGCGCAGCATTTAACACATAAAACAAACCTTCGACATCCTCGTACATTACCTATAATTGAAATAAAAACCATATTCCATACTCGCTGATTCATCATGAAAATTTTTCTAAGAACGTCGACGCCTTGAATGAACGAAGTCTCAATGGAATACCGAATGAAAGGAATGGATCGTTATCGCGATTGGACGAGGTCTACGTTGTTACCAGTCGCTGACTTGTATCGTGTTGCTGCGAAAAATAATAATAAAATTTCCAACGTCTAACAGTAACTCCTTCCGGCTGCCAGAGTCAGGAATAGGCTGGAAAGAAAGGATGCGCTTGTCATTCTGGAGCAGTAGGACGATGCAACGAAACTTTGAATAGTTAACGCGTTTCCATTTGGATTTTACGCACACCATATTCCGTGGCAAACGAGAGTGAAACTTCCTCGGTTGAATAACCGTGTCGTAACGTGAGGAAGTTATTTTTTGAGATATTGCTTCCTGATTTGCTAGAGACTCCTCCCATTTCAACAATAGACAAACAAGTAGTATATTTGGGTATTTAGTGATACTTAGTCTACGAACTTTTATGCATTTATGACAAGAACACTAATACGCAAAATGTTTTCAATATAAAAAATATTTGAAATATCAAAGATATAACATTCATTGCAGTGAAATACATCTCTACTTGGATTCTTCTCTGTCAGCTGCGTTCATTAAACTTGAAATTTGCATTAAGATTCGTAGTGTAATGATGATTATTGCACAATTTGAATTTTAACACTAGATCAATGGCCGCTAAATCTGGCATATTTAAATATAAATATTTAAGTATCAAGTATTAAATATGTACTTTGAAAAAAGATGGGTCAAGTGGTAAAAAATACGAACAGTTAAGTAATTCGTGTATTATGAGATACGCGTGAAATACTTACTGTATTGCTTCTGTATAAATAAGGGAAGTATTTTTAAAAAAAGTAAAAACCCGTCAATTTGACGGCTGCGTAGATTTAGTGTAAAGAAATCGACGTCTTAAATTGAAACCACAAAATGATTTTTGGGCGTGAGATCATGAAGGATCTATTTCGGATTGTATTATATATTCTGTAAAACGGAGAAATAGAGTATGTAAAAGTAAACTTATTTTCTATAATAATATAGTTAAGGTTATTTTCGTTAATCCCACTTTCGTTAAACATACTTTTGTTTCTGGTGAACGTATATCACTGGAAATTAAAAGAAAAGATACATGGCTTCTACTATGGCCTTCCCTTGCTTGTTACCGTGGATAACTTTATTCAAAAGATACGAAAGGATACCATAACTGCGTAAATTACCAAGCGTGAAACATGAAACAGGTACACGTAACGTGCGTCTCTTAAAGTCCTTCAATAATTCAATTTCGTAACGCCGAATTTAGACGAGTTTTTGAAATGCCTCAGTAATTCATGAATCACATAATTTCCGGCTAATTCACGAGCTCATTATTTTTTATTAATACAGCTACTTGAATTTCACGAAAGAAAGCAAAAATTAGAGTATGCCAGTATTACGTTGGTTATATTGACCAATATGAAATTATTTCAGTAAAGCATAAATCAAAGTTTAAACTGGAATGCTTTTATTTCCAAATTCTCCTCGACTTTGTAACATTATACCAAAAATTTTTAATTACAACATCTCCATTTAAAATACAATTTTTTCTTCCTCTCCTATACATACCTACTTCAATATTCATTCGCTGCGTGTAATTTCGCCTATAATAGTACAATGTTTATGGGTGCTCCGTGACCCTTCATTAAAACTAAAGCAGAAAAGTAGGAAAATTTGCACGAATTTTATTTTTACAAAAAATTTGTATAAATTGAAAGCTACTTAATGTGAATATACGAAAATATAGTTTTTATATTTAAATAACTAGTGGTACACGTGTGCCATGTGTTAAGTGGGTTTCGTACTACTGAAGCTATGATATGTCCAATTACAATTTAAGAAAAATTTCGCACACAACGATTATTTGATCTCTGAACACTAACACAATAGCATCGCGACAAATCTAAGAAAGTTCTGTCGCGTTAATCTTTGTCCATGCTACTGCCAATTCTATTAACCAGTTAGCTGTGTTTGACAAGTATACTCGTCACGCGTAAAAGCTACCACTGATTATTTAAATTGTAATTTTGAAGAAAAGTAAAATATATTCGCAAATTTGAAGATGTTTGGAATATTTTTAAGCCATGCCAAAATAAAACGAATAATTAGAGGGTACAAATAATTTGTAATAAATTTATGATCATCTGTCGAATTTCGTGAGACAAAATTCAAAAGAATTTTCCAATTAACTGGTTAATGCTACGGCACCACCTAGTATTATTTCGGTACATACAAACACACCAGGAAAGTATGTTCATTTAACACTATAACTACCGAGCCACTGAAAATAACTGGTACACAGTTCTTTTAAAAAATTCTCCATATAGAAGTGTCATGGAATAAATATTCTACGTCTATCTACAAAAACATAGATCACCGAATCAATAATCCCTTCGACCTCTTGATTCCTCTGTTTTCAAAGTACTTATTTAATATATTGAAATATAATAAATTTAACGCCGATAGTTCTAGTATTAAAAAGATGTTACCGTTATTAAACCATATAATTGTAAAAAAAGCTAAGAAAATGCCACTTAGACTGCAATGATAAATTAAATATTAACATTCTCGTGATTGGCGATAACTGAGCGCAGTATTTAGCTGAATACGGAACATGATCTCCAGAAGACTGCAGCAGAGTATAGCAAGGTTCGGCTACTCGTAGATTTGTATAGTCCGACAACTGAAAGATGGCTAGAGAGCAATAGCGCCTCTCGTTTTAAGTCGCCTCTTCCGGCCATTTCGTTTTAGAAATTCCCAAATCTAGACTTTTAAAGCAAACTACTAGGGGTACCGGTAAGTAATATCGTTGTTTACATGAAATTCAAATAAATAAATTTGTAACAAGTTTTTATTTTTATTAAATGATGTAACCACCCTCGTTATCAGCAACCTTTTGCCATCTACTGTGCAAATTTTCGTTGCCTGGTTAATAAATAAAAATTGAATTTTGAGCAAAATATCTGAAGAAACGAAATACTTTCCAGCTCCTCTAATACTATGCGGAGTGTTAACTTTACGACGATGGATTTTGGAATTTCAAAAACAAAATGGCGGGAATGGGCGATCGAAATCAAAAGATTCCGCCGCTTCTACTCATCTTTCAGCTGTCGGACTGTAAATGTAAAAAATATATCATTCCACTATGATCCTTACAGTGACTTGTTATTCCAAATCTGAAAATGACGTAGAACTATGTCTCTCATCACAAAGGTGTTAGCATATCTCTTTGCACTTATATTTAGATGTATATCCTTATTCTCAAGCGCGCAACCATCGAAAGTACTATACAATTAGCGAGTACGATCAACACTTGCCGATTGAAAGCACGACAGAATTTATTTAACAAATGTATCGAACATTACGGAATCGAGCATCACGATCGATTGATCGTAGGTGCGGCATCATGACGACGCATCGCTACGATCCCGCAATCTACCGCGTTCATAGGCAAGATTTTCATGCGCGGAAGCAGAATCGTGTCTCTTGAGATCCTAGATAAGCCATATAATGAGAGGAGATACTATGCGATTGCAAAGTCCTGTTTTAAGACGTGGGAACAGGAACGTGTAAACACATGGAGATCACCATACTGGCTCGTTCTATTTTTTTTCCTTCCTCTCTTTCTCTCCCTTTCCTTCTCTCCTTCTTCTTCTTTGGAGGATCTCTCACATCGTTTCTCGCTATTTCACTCGACAACGCCCTGGTGGTAATCGACCCTTGCACAAGCGCTAATATCAGGGCGCGTGATGTTGTTTTGTCGTGGGACACAATTGGCCGCGGCGATTAAAAAGAGACGACTATTTGAGAAGCCTTTTGGAAATTATAGAATTGTTATTATTTATGTAGGATCGGTTTGACAAGGGAGGAACGGGAGGGAGAATTTTGATGACAACAAAAAATTATAATGTGAGCATGTTCTTAATATTAGTCTTCTTACATTTAACGGACGTACTGTGATCGATTTTGAAAATCTAGCTGAACAAAGATAGTTTTACCAATGAACGTCATGTTTATTGTTTGAAAGTCTTTAATATGTTGAAAAAAGTGAATGTTGATGGCATATTTACCGTTACAAATTGTTTATATACTTCTATTTCTTGGAATCCTCATCGTCCTCGTCTGTTTCTTCGTCTTCAGCGAAGTATATCTTGAATTTGCTTTTTCCGATGTTTTACGTTTTGTTTATCACATTTTTTAACTTGCCACTTTTTAATATCATGCTTATACGATTCGTGTAAAAGGTATTCTAAACACCTTATCCACGCATAGAGACTAGAGAATCCGAATCTAAAATTTTCGTTATTATTAACTATTTTACGTTTTTCAATTGAATTTATTTCCGTCTTGCAGTTTCAAGTGTAAAAACCTTTTGTTCGTCGGTGAAATAACCCCTATGTAGGTCATCGCTAAAAAAATCTGTGCAAGTTTTCTATGGATTGAAACGGATATCGTTTTTATTTTATTAGTTTCAATATGTGTTTTAAATATAAAAAAATAAATAAAACGCAAAGCGGAGGATAGTGGAGCTTTTTTTGTATGCCTTTCCAAAGTTTTTATATACAAAAAATTGCGCCAAATTATTTCTTTAAATAATGATATATGACCAGTGATATTTATAGAACTATTGACATACATAACCCATACTAAGCTTAAACAACACTGAAAACATATAATATCACAATAAATTAAACTTAAAACATATGAAAATGAAATCAACATACTGCCTTCTAGAAGCATATAAATTGAGCTAGCTAGATACCTTAACTTTAACCCGTTTCAGGTAAAATTCTGGAAGGTATTACCACGAAATAGGGTTTGTTCATTATTGTCCAGATACTTACAAGTTCGTATATGTCCGTTATAATGACATTCAAACAACTCGAAATTTTTATTTTTGTCCAGCTAGATTTGTGAAATCGATCACAGTGGGACGGGTCGAATCTGCTCTGCTTTTTTCGATTTTCGGGCATTTTTTAGGAGAATTAAATAAACCATGTATGGTATTAAAGCGTTGTAGTTTTATTAAATCAACATTTCTTATAATATTATACAAAGTTATTTATTAACATGTCTAGTATGTTTTATGAGTATAATATTTTGCAAAACATGCACTCTTGTGAAGTGTGAACCTGACAGTATTGACATATGTATATATCTTGTTTCGCTTTTTTTTTTCTTCGAGTTGCACATTTTTTTTTCCTGGGTGCAACAATTTCACTCTCATCACTAGAAATATCACTTTCTTCTTCATAGTTCTCTAATTCATTATCACTTCCTCTATTGGATAAGTTATCCGGATAAATTTCCTTATCTTCCGCAAAAAAATCTTTCGTCCTTCCATTTTTACGGTTACGAAATTATTTAAAAATACTGCCTAACAAGTAAAACTGCACAGTAGCATTAACAGACAGATACTACTATAACTAATGGTACCATGAAAAAATAACACAATGTGCACAAAATGTAAATTAACGCAGTATACTAAAAATTCAAGCAAAAACGTAAATCTACGTGGCCCGCCCGTTAAGTGTTCATATTAGGCTTCCATCTGAATAAATGTTGCTTATTTCTTTTATATAGAACCTAAAATTAAAGAGCAAAATGATGATTTATCATGTCAACTATTTCGTCACATTCGAGTGAAGACTGTTTTTATATTCTTTGTTGATGTAATAGTGAACATTTTTTTTTATTACGTAATCTATTGATTATATTTCTCCTAAGTTATTTTATTCTCTTACTTGTTTGTACATTTTATTGTAAAACAATTCTATTCAGTGTTCACGGGTAAAAGTGATCGCAAATTTTATAAAAACGGGAAATGAAGAAAGTATTTGATAAAACATTGAAGCGGTAGCGACTGTAGGCTGTTTCGAGAATATTTTGAACATCAAAGTGCCCTGTGCCTGTCGTAATTTGCACTGATTAAAGAGTAAAAAGGGACCACGCTAACTTCGAAGATAAAGTCCGTATGACATTTTTCCGATACGATTCAATGGTGGCCGAGTGCCAAGTCTTCATTATTGAGTGAAATGTTGTTGCTGTAAGATTATAGACGAGGTGGAAATCAGTGATTTTTCAAAGAATGTGCTCCAATTAAGAAACAATTTCAATAAATATATCTATTAAAGAAATAATGAAAAAATAACCGGTTCTTAGATTTTTTATAAATGTTGCTCAAACTTCTAACGATGATGTTTTCCAAAATTTTCTGCGGCAATCTTGATAAAGGTTAATTTTCCAACTAGTATATTTAACCCTGCTGTTCTGCTCATTTATATCTCACATTCTTATTCCTTCCAGATTTAGTGACCTGGCCAACAAAGATTCACATTTTAAGAGACATAAAATACAAACAGGTAGACGTTAACATTAAATACATTAAACATCAAAAAGTAATACTCATTGTCAGAAACATAGTATCTGTTAAAATATAATCTCCATTTCGGATCATGGATAAACTTCCGAAAACGGGATGCCTCCGAATTTTTTGAAACTTGGTATTCTTATGTATTTTGATGCGCTGATTACGAAAATGATAGTGAAAATTGGCGGAAATTTGATTGTCATGGTGAGAACCATGAGGGACCCATGAGAATTTCTATGCTTAGAACAATATCGTTCCTTTGGAATAAGTTCAATATCTCGCAACCATTGGAGCGTTCTCTCCCGATTTTCAAAAATCCTACTCAAGCTAAAAATATTATATCTTTGCTCCATCTCTACAAAAAAGAAAACGAAAAACACATGCGCAATGTATGTCATCCACCCCACCATTCACTTTACAACTGACCGCGGTCGCCAGGCGCTACGCGATTTTCTCAAAAACTATCACTCATATGACAAAAATTCACATAACATAAAATATGTACTTCGAAACGATCTACAACTTTTGTTTGAAACTTTTTCAAAAATTCTCAACATTTCCAGAGATAGACACGAAAAACTATAATTTTAATGGGTTTTTCATGGTTTTCACCATGAAAATCAAATTTCCGCCAATTTTCACTATCATTTTCGTAATCAGCGCATCAAGATGCAAGTTACCAAGTTTCAAAAAATTCAGAGGCATCCCGTTTTCGGAAGTACACCCCGGATCATATAGACCCGAGCAGAACAGTAGGGTTAAATGTAACAGATTAAACACCAGTGGCTCAAGTATCAGGAGAATCTCTCTATATTTATTGAGTTACATAAACTACCTTGAATGTGATTTTACAAATAAATTAAATTATCTATATTCATCGATGTTAATTGAAAACTCTACTTTCGAGACTGAAATAATTGTAAGCTATTTTTATTAATAACATGCGTCACTGAATTCTTTGATGCTTTCTTAAACTGTCCTCCTACGATATGACTTCCCGGGTGAAAATAAAAAACTGAAAACAGACTGAAAATTCGAGTAATTTTTCTATATTAATATACAGTCGGAAACTTAACACATTGCGTACGGGTAACGAGATATCTCGTATTTGACAAACCGACTATTCGAGACTTTTTGCTACTTTACTCAGGCAACGTAGCTTTGAATATTCTTATGAAAATTACTTAGCAAAATAATTGTAGGTATATCGAATTTCTATAAGGGTAAAAAATAATCGGATATATAAGATATACCAAATCTCTGGAGCGTTTAAAAATCTACGGGCACATTGAAACAGCAGAGTGCCGTACGCAATGTGTTAACTTAAATAAAACTGAGGTAGTGAACAAAAGTTGGAAAATCGTAAAGGAAAAAAAGTCCTGGAGTTTAGACATTTCAGTTTACTTTCAGTTTCTTTTCAGTACTCGTCGGAATTAACTAATATATGAGTCTCAAATCTGCTTTCCGATCGAGCTGAATTAATGTAAAATTTTCTGTCTGACTTCAGTCTCGGCTTCAACTGAGTAATTCTTCTGTCTTGTTTCCGTCTCAATTCCGTTTGAACTTTCTCAATAGCATATGTCTTCAGTACATTTTCAGATAGTTTTCAGTAGCAATTATTAGTTTCGTCTTATTTTCATTCGAAATTCGTCTAACCTGTTTTCAGTCGTATATCAGTTTTTTTTCCGTCTTTTATTTTTACTCGGGTTGCTACAATAATAAGATCATTTTAAATAAAGTATGTATGTTTATGACTGCTCGCAATTTAAAAAAAACAATACGCGTACTTAACTGATTCTCTGCTGTTTTTCTTCTATATAGACTTCAATGAAATCGATACAAACACACTCATTATACACGACCTCGACTCAAGTACTGTTTGCGATGTTCAATGAGGGCAGTAGTAAGTGTAGAAGTAATTAGTATGCGAATTGTCAGTGCTTTTGGCCTTCAAATATTCAAAACGTTCCTTCTTAGAAAAATCTATCTCTAAAGTTTAATAATCCGATAGATAATAATAAAAGCAATCTAAATGTAACAATTTATTTATGTATGAAATCTGTTGAACGATTACATAAGTAAAACGGGAGATCTAAATACAATGTACTAAATACAATATAATTTATTTGAATCTAATGTATTGTGCACAACTTATTGTTAGAATATATTCCATAACAACAGTAACAGAATGGAACCAATTTAATATCTTAGAAACAATGAATTTTATGATCGGAACATCACTCTGAACTTTTCTACAGAGATTTCACCACTTTATCAATACTACCCTTTACAACTTTGATTTTCCTCTTTCAAGCTGAAACTGCATCTTTGGAATGCATCTGCATAGAATCTATTTCCACTTTCTCTGATTTGCAACAACACACCATTTCTAACTAATAGCACTTGCCACTTATCCAGTTAACTGTGGCGAGTTCTTTCGAGAGTGCGCACCTGCGTGTGTCAAGAAAATCGAACGATGACGAGTATACTCGTCAATCATAGAGTAAGCTATGCTATTAAAATATTGGATCAAAAAGATGATTTTATTTTAGAAAATTAATAATTGTATTACGAACATTTACTTATTCACCTAACATAATCATATTACATTCATAGTAAACGAAAAACGCAAGAAATATCAACTATTTATAAAGTTAAAAAACATCATGCATCTTTCCCGTGGCAAAACATTCTTGAAGGCATGCTATCAAAAATCACTCGCAGGCTTTAACGCTAGTCTAGGTTCTTTTTGACTGTTGCTCATGCGGATTTTACGCTAACATCGGAAAAACATTAACGTCGCACATGTAGAAACTGGTCATACAAACTGATATGCAGTTCCAGGATGCATACACCTATCTCAAATTATTTACATTTTTTAGTTGTTCGTTTTATTTCGGCATGATCTCAGAATATTCCAAACACCTCGAAATTTACAAATATATTTTAGTTTTCTCCAAAATTACATTTTAAACAATCAATGGTCACTAACGTTTACACATGGCGAGTATACTCGTCAGTACACAAAATTCTGCTGTCAACCACAGGTAGCTGGTTAAAATACCATGGATACCAAAGCTAGAACATATTATCAATATATCCTATACACAAGAGTACATTATTTCAACACTTGAAAATAATTATGAAGTCTAATTTTCACGCGTTAAAGTAACAAATTGCGGAAACTTATCGTTAAAGCAACACATACATTTCCTTCTTCGCATTTCCTCCTGAAGAGATTTAAGATTGTACCGATCGGTCTGACGGCATCATGCGATTCCATCGAATGAGAACTATTTCCAAGGTAGGCTGGATAATCGGCGTGATATTGCTGAGATTCGAGGTGGGAAAGCACGATTTATACGAGGCTATGTCCAACGTTCTTGTGGACGATACTTTCGCGATTTCTTCTCACAAAATGCCACGCCCTGCGGGCTTTTGCCAGTCGTGAAACACGATTTAAGCGTGAATCCCGGCAAGGACGTTGGTTCTTCCTCGAGGTGATGGAACTTTCTTTAAATGTTGAGGAAGCGTCACTACACGAGAAATTGCGGAATAATTGTGCTATTTCTTTTAAAATTGTGGATTAAAATTCTGAGATTTCAGAAGATTGAAATTTTGTTTACACGAGGATAATTGATTTTAGATAATTAGTATATTGTTTTAACAGTAGAACGACCAGCGTTAAATCTATGACAATCAAATATATTAAATAAGTAGGTACTTTGAAAAAAGGAGAATCAAGATTTGGAAAATATGATAGGTTAGAAAATCTATGTTCTATAAGATCAGCTTAGAATTTTTAGAGTAGGACTCTTCTACAAGCTTAGGGAATTATTGAAAAAAATTGTGAATAAGTCATTTTGACTTGCTTGGTCGTTCTAGTGTTAAAGGAATATGCTGGCAAATATTTTACTTTGACAGAAATATTCTATAGAAATGATCCAAATTGTTATTGATATTTTAAAGTAATGCAGAAATAATATTAAGGATAGTAATAGAACTTCAATTATATTTAACACTAGATCTATCAAGGGTGATCGAAATGATTTGTTTTAATGTTATTTTAAATGTCCCTGAAATTTCGAACGTAGTTTCTTTTTTACTATCCTGCGTCAATGTTATACGCTGTGAACAATTGGATTATTTAAAATTTTACCACCTTCGTTTTATTTCTTCTAACGTACTTAACTGACATATTTAAATATATCGGTTTAATCACCGGTAGATCTATGGTTAATAGATAATAAACTTCTAAAAAATTAATTTTATAATTACTTCTCAATTTCTAATCTTTCATTAATATATTACTGCTCAGTATTATCAAGATACACTTTCAGAATGAAACCTATTTTTAATGGAAAACATCCTAATGGATGATATAATCTACAAGTCATTTCTATTAATTGAAGGCGAACCTAATTGAAAAAACTTATCTTTAATGGGAAATATCCCAATCGATGATATAGTCTATGTGTCATTTCGATCAATTAAGTACGGACGCGTCAATTTCGTCCTTCAATAATGTCAGAAAGAGGATTATTGAATCTTACGCCATAGTAAACGGTAAATAGTTCAATGTCGTTTAGAGGAAGGCTTAATCATTACACGATAATAACTGTAATGCGTGTGAACGTGAGAACACGTCTGCTCCCACTTCATTACGGATGCACCTCCGTCATGTGGTAAAAACATATCCGTGTAATTAATGGCACGTACAATGAAATTTTGCGACGGATGTTATCAGCAGGAATCAATTTGTTTCAGTTTACCGGCAGGATGAAAGCAATGTATTTCCGACGTTCTATAAACTTTTTTCATTGCTTCTCTTTGAAAAATTTAATGCATCCATATCGTCTAATCATGAATGATTATTTATGAAAAAGATCAGGGAGTGTATGAAACTTTTAAACATACGCAATTTTCTTTAACCCTTTGACTACTGTTGGCGCCTATTGGCGTCTGTAACATGTTGGCTTCCTGACACTGTAGGCGCCAATGGGCGATTGACTTACTTTGTTCCGCTCGTATTATTGGCGCCAATAGGCGTCTGGATCAAAGAGTATAGCCGGATAAGGACGGCAAAAGTGTCCCCAAAGATAATTAACCTTGAGGCATACCGTTCGATAGGGCTCTTTGGAAAAACCCTTCCTGCAAAGTTTTAACCCGGTACCCCTACCGTACAGGTAGTTATGGGGTAAAACGTGTTTTTCGGTTTTTGCTCGATTTCTTCCGTTTGGATCGATAAAAAATTCTGAAAAAGAATCACAGATGTTGTACCCAATGGTGTGCATACGTTGGAATGTTTTCAGATTTTTTGGCTGGAAAACCGATTTTTAAAAAATCAAAAAAGTTTATAAACATTAATTTTTTATTGAAAATATGAAGTGACCACTTTGATATTTTTACATATAGTTGCACAGTACTCTAATTAATAATTCTGTAGTATTTTCAAATTTTTTTGCCAGTGACAAATCAGTCCAAAAAATTAAAAACCAACAATTGTTTATACTTTTAGCTAAATAATTGATGTGACCACGATTATATTTTCAAAGTTTCTCAATTTTGCTATAAATAATTGACTGTAATTTTTTCAGATTTTTTGCAAGTGTCTCATACTAAAAAAAATAGAGAAAAATAGTAGAGAACTGACAATAGAAAATGTTAACCCTTTGACTACTGTTTGAGCCTATTGGCGCCTGAAACATGTTGGCTTCCTGGTACTGTAGTCGCCAATGAGCGCTTGACTTCCTTTGATCCGCTGATACTGTAGGCGCCAATGGGCGTTTGACTTACTTTGCTTCGCTCGTATTATTGGCGCCAATAGGCGTCTGGATAAAATTCCGCCTGTTTCTCGAATGATTGCCGTTTTAAAATTTCATAATTGCTCTTATGTAAATCAAAAGGTAAAAGTATTAACAATGAGCCTTTTCGTTTGACCCAGACGCATTTTCCATCTCCATATGAAAGTAATACAGCAATTCGGAAAAGTGCAAGGTTGCAGGTGCAAGTAACAAAAGAAAAGATACATATTAGGAATGCAAAAAATGTAGTAGAGGATTATGTATTCATCCATGTTCTGAAATGTATCACACGTTATTATATTATTAAATTTGATTATTAAATATTATGAAAAAATTAATGTTGACTTTTTAGTATGTTCCACAAAGAACCCCTAATATCTGGTTACTATATTTTAACTATGTTATGCAGTAAGAGACTGCTTACTATACAGGGTGAGTCAGGGGAAACAGAGCACCTGAATACCTGTGTTGGATTTAAAGACACAAAATGTTATCATGAAACGACATGTCTCTTCAAAATCATACAAATTCTGCTATGGTATAATGCATGTAAAACAAATGAACCTTACACATTGAATTTTCTTTATTACATTTTCCTGAGAGGAAGGTCATTCGAAGGTCACATGAGCTAACATGATCAAACTCGTTTAAATGTCTAGAATTATACAAAGAAAAAAGTGTACAATTCTATTTAAAAAGACATTGTCGAGCTTGAAGATACAAAAAATGTGGCACAAAAAAATTAATATTAGGATGACAATATGCGTTTTTCCATTCATACAAATTCGCATGTAGTTATATTTTATAGCTTTAGATTTAATAAAGATATTCAGGTATTCTGTTTCTCGTGACTCACCCGGTATAAATGGTACATTAATTAATGAATAGGTATATTAATTCCAATATATAAAGCTATTAATAATGTATATAATATTCTTTACAGTATATACATGATAAATAATAACTATGTATGTTATGGTAAATATGATGAATCCGGTGATTATGTATAATTACCAGTTATTATATATAATTATTACTAACAAGGGAACATTCCGAGGTGTTAATCACCGATTTTTATGAAATTCTAGTAGATATAGATCTCGTCAAAATATTTGACACGTATTTTTTTGTTGGCAACCGTCCATGTTAACAGGGTAAAAACTACCCTCAAAGTTGAAAAAAAAGTATTTTTTATCATACTGTTTAAACAAATAGGTATTTTTAAAAAATGTTTATATCATCGGATTCGTGGTCGAAATGCGTTAATTTTCATATCTGTAAAAGTTTCGGAGATATTCAATAGAATAGTTTTCGTTACCCCAACTTTGGGTACGGTTTTCGCCGATTGCCGATAAAACAAAGTAGGTGTCAAATATTTCCATATTTGACCATATTATACCATAGTTAAACCATATTATACTATAGTTTCATAAGAATTGGTAACTTACAGTTGGGGATAGTCATACATGGAATCGATGTGACTATACAGCTGACAGACCTGAAAAATTGAACAATTCTCGGGAGGTGTGCTTTATATATTTACAATTTGCGAACATAAACTGCTTTAATTGATTATATAGCTGCTTTAGAATGCTCGTGGTGCAAGAAAATATTTTTTATACAAATAACAATGAATACCATTATTGCAATAATTATTTCAAATTATTAATTAATCAATCATATTTTTTAAATCTGACCTTTCAGAGCAGTTATACATGTATATAGGAAGGAATAACTTGACAAAGTACGCAAGCGTAAGAATTGAAAATACAATAACCTTTTGTGTGACACAAATATCAAATTTCCAATTTATCTGTATTTTGTGTTTCGATATATACTATCCACAAACAAATATTCAAGAAAGTTGATTGAAATTTAACTGACAAAACGATTAAAAAAGTAGTATTGTTTAGCATATTATTTAAACAAATAAATTTTTTTTGAAATTATTATACCATTAGATTTAAGGTCCGAAGACATTAATTTTCGCTCTCTACGAAATTTTCGTATCTCTAATAGTTTGCGAGATATTCGATAAATAAGTTTCAGGACCCCAACTGTGAGGGTGGTTTTCACCCCTGTAACGTGGACGGTTGTCGATAAAAATAAATACGTGTCAAATATTTTGACGAGATCTATATCATACTAAAATTTCATAAAAATCGGTAATTTACACATCGGGATGTTCCCTTGTAAAACCCAGACCAAACACAGACCAAAGTGTCAACACCCAGCCCAGAGAGCTGGACTGGTCATTGAGGATCTCCGCTCTGCAGCCCTTACGGGCTTTCTATCCATTTGGCTCGGGTAACCCCGAGTTCGTCAAGCCCGTAACTTACCAGCGAGATGGACAGGCCCCTGAGGTATTATAGGCCAAACCAAAGAAGTCACTTGGTATTAGGTACGGGGTAAGAGGTGACTGTCCTCTCACTTCCTGTTTCCATCATATCGGCACTTGAAACCTGAGTTTGGCGAATGACAACCGTAAACTAAACACTTCTTTCACCGTCCCTTATGTCAGGTAACCCTCAGTCAACCAAGGTCGTACCTGACCAACGAGTTAGATTGGTCCCTGAAGGGAACAAGCCAGATCTACTCAGACACGTCGATTAACTCATTAAGCCGGCCTCCCGATAATGCGGGTTTCTCAGTCTATCGTTTGAGCGCCGGCCCCGTGATATTACGAGATTTGTTGTTTCTATATATGATATATTATTTGTAATATATTATTATATTATTGGTATTCCTAAACCTCGTAAAACAAAAGATGATCAGCCTCAGAGCCTTTCGAGTGACGTGAAGAACTATAAAGGTGCTAAATCATTGGGTCAGGGAAAAAAAATTTTATGAAAATGTATAATGTATTAAATATTTTCTTTACTTATATTTGCTTATATTTTCTACTTATTGTTCAGAGACGAGCAAATGAAGCCGGCGATTAGGCCCTGAATGAATGAAATGTAGCCGGTGCTTAATGTGCTAATTTGATAAACATTCAAGAATTAATAGTATTTACCAAGTGAAGTTGTGATTATATCTTATACCCAGATTAATCACATTTACCGTAACATATATATTACACTTGTTTTATCAGGTCCATATATGTGTAATGAGCATCAGATCACTAAGCCTATGATGTACATATCACGTAGGAAAAATTCCCCAAAGATCACTGTTAGGTGATTCAAACTCGAGCCCAAAATCCCTGGCTCTATCCTCATCGCTGCCATAGATTTATCTCAGGCCGTGAATTTCGATCCAATCGGGGTGTGTTGTGTGCTTCAACGTACGAAAATACCAGAACTAGATGTTCACGAACCCATAAACGTCAAAATACAAATGCAATGATTATCCCAAGTTACACTTAGATTATTGATATTTATTGTTATTGTTGGTATGCGAAGTCCTACATGTTTTTTGCACACTCGCAGTCAGTATCGATCCAGAGGAAATACGTAATTTGAAATAAGTTATTACGCAGAGTATAATCTGTTATAATTAATTATATAATTAATGCAATGTAAAGGTGAACGTGTATCTGACACTGGTAAAAATGACTGCTAAATAGTGTAATTATTTTTTTATAATTACAGACTTTGAGCTAGGTGTCGTAAAAATATATATTTCTTGTTTGCTACGCTAAAGAAAAATATAATATATACAAATATGTATACTTAACACGTTGACTGCCACGGCACTTTCAAGGATTCCGGTCCCAGAAGCCAATTTAATTTAATCAATCATATTGTATTATTAAAAACGTTAGTTATAGTACATATTAATGGTCAAAAAGCTTATAGAATGTTTTTTATTTAAAAACATGTTACGAGTTATGTCGTAGTTGGCTTATATAACAGATATAAATATAATCGTATTATATAAACGTAACTGTACAAAATTGATCTGTAAAGAAGCTGCGAGATAACTTGTAGTTGGCATCCTGGGTAGGTATTTAAACAACCTATGAGTTATCTTGTAGTTGGCAGTCAACGTGTTAAGCTAATTTTATATTCAAACGTTTTATAACTTTAATATCGATATAGAACACGTGGCGATAGCATCTGTTCTGAAAAAATGAAGTGGAAAACTGTAACATTCGCTTACACGTAGAGAACATCTTTTCACATGCATATATAATAAAATAATATTCCGCAATATGGTACCAACCACATTAGCATATGCTTTACATACGTGAAAAGCACGTTGCGCATAACATGGGATGTGAAAAGTACCCTACGCTTCCTATAAAGTATAAAAAGATCGTTCTTTCTGCAGTGTGTACATACGGAAATTAGTGCTGTATATTTCTTCAGTGAAGTACATATATGTAAATTAATAATTCCTTTTGATTTCTCAATGATCAATTCTTTGATCTTAATTATTGAAAGAAAATGAGAAAAATATTCAAAATAATATAAATCTGAATTTGTTACTCTCGATTGTTTCATAGCAATGAAATGGAGATGCAAATTTCTTGCTATCAGGGTATAAACTTTCCAATTTCAAATGCAATCCCATTAATTGTAAGATTCAGTACCTATACTCGGAGGTTGCAATTAAGTTTTTCTCGAGCATCAATGCTTTACCTCACTGACTTTTATTTATAAAACTAACTATTTCATACTCTTTACTGTAATGGATAAAGTTAGAATATTAAAAAATAGTTTATCTTACAGATTAATAAAATACAAACCTCTTCCGATTTTTTTTTAGTCAACATACATTTTTATATATTCTTGTACGCGATATTATGATAGATTTAAACAATTATAATCGTATTGAATTAATTTAACATAACTAAGTCAAGACGGTAACATGAACTTTTCAATTTTATGTCTCAAATTTCTGGTACAAAGCCACATTTTAACGAAATTCCTTGTACAAATCAAATCGTTCGAATCTCGAGATAAGTTATACAAAAGTACTTCGTAACAATATTTACATACGTACATACAAACGCACTTCTAGCTTCCTCAATGTAGGACGAAATGATTGATTTCCCGAGATATACTCTGTTATCCAAACGGCTTTGCCACGTGCCGAATCGTTGATTCAATTACTGTTATATTTAGAGAAAATCTGTTGAATATGTTTTCCAACGAAACTTCTTATAAGTTTCATTCCTTGTAGCGGATTAAAGTAGTCGCTACAAAGCGTTTCTTCAATACACTACACTAAAGTTTAAAAGCATGAATTCCGACGCTCATGTATGCTAATGATTTTGTTCCTTATTTAATATAATATTAATTTTGACTAAAACAGTGTGGATGCATTACTTCAAATAATCGAAAACTGAACTAAAATAAAGTGGGTCAACAAAATGATACATGCTTGGTAGAATTTTATAAGAAATTTCGACATTTTGACACGAGGTTTACCATGATGACCTTGACCTTCCTTCACTTTCCATGTCTATGTTGCAAAATTTAAATAGCAGAATCAATTAATTTCTTTGCACGTTCATTTCTATTTTTTCGGCGTGTTTTATTTGTATTATGAAAATTTTTTAATTAAATTCTTTTGACGATATAGGCATCATACCTACTGTGATAAGGAACACATAAAGTTGTCATCGAAACACTTTCCAAATTTCAAAGACGTTTACTAACTTGAATATATCCGTATCATATTGATTTCATATTGTGGGTTAATACTCCGAGCCGAGGGAGTTAATACCAAAATCACAGTTTGTTTCTAAGTCGACACGAGCTTACTTTGCATTACAGGTTTCATCCGGTTAAGCCATATTTCGAAATGAAGTGCTTAGTAGAGTGAGCGCGTTTTTGGTAGCTCAGTGGCAGAGTTAAGAAGCGTAAAGAGATCCTTAATTGCAACTACAATTGCATGTCACGCGTCGAATGCTGACTTCCTGTACTCGAGCAATTTATAACTTCATTTATAAAACTTTCGCCAAAACCAAATAAATAATTCCTACGCGTTTCAGCTAGAGAACCAGATTTTAGAAGAAGGTGAGAGCGCTTCTTAACACGTTAATTGGCAGCCGCATTTCGTAAAAAATCATGTACATGTAACAAAAATTGTAAAATAAAATGAATCTAAATGATAAATTTCTAAATAATTTTAAGGTTATTACAATTCATCTAAAGTTACATTCAACTTCTCCAAATGATACATAATTTCATTACATTTATTTGCAGTTTTACATTCCATTGATAATTACTTTCCTTCATAAAGGATAATGATTATTATTCGAAACAAATATATAATAAATAAATAAGTGTATAAGATTTAACTCCAGAACCCAGATATAACATTATGTTCGAACAACAAATAAAACATAAAATAGAGATTCTATCTCATCAGTGAACACCAGAAGCAACATCAGGATCTATGAATCCTTAAACAAGTCAAGTCTCCATTCGATCAGTCATAAAAATTCAATCATCTAGAGAATTCTCCCTTCGTTTCCAATGTTTCGTCCCTCAAGTATCGTCAATAATGTTCAATCACACATGACAACGATTCATCTCCTTTGAATTTCAGTGACTTCACTCAAAACGCAGCCAGACTTACACGCATCACCGTCCTGTTTATTCCTTGCTGCAACCTTCCTCTTTCCTACTAAACTTTCTCTTTAAATCTTCTCCACGTCTCATTGTCCCATCTCTCTTCATCCTCTCGTTTCTCAACCGGCAGCTATTCCTCTCAATTCTACGCACGATGCGTACTGTCGTCTATCTGGCATCGCATCTCTTCGCACACGCAACGTTTTACCTTCCGCTACTTTCCCTCTGGTACTCGTCGCACGAGCGTAAACAGAAATGTAGAAACGTACTACGAACGAGTATGGGGGAGCTCAACTACTTGCACGCGGTCAAGAACATGCTTTTTTTCTGTCGGATCGGCTTGGAAGATCAAGGAAGTCTGACAGTATCTTCAGATTTTAAAATCGCTCTTACGACGTGACGTTAACCCCTTAGCATAAGATTTGTTTTGTCACTGCCTCCGCTATAGTTCGGAATTTAATTACTAAAAAAAGAATTGATCACTGATTCTTGATATGCCGTATAATTTAACGTAATATTAATGTTGGAAAAATAATATTATCCTGTCGCATTTCATTAATATTTCGAATTTAATAGGTTTTCGAAAACTTGAAAATTTCCTATCACATTCACCTCATGACGAGTGTCACTCGTCAATGTATGGCAAGGGGTAAAGGGTATGTTGGAGATGAAGCCACGAATTCTTAAATTGTGTGGACGAGTTTGAATCGATATTACTTCTTACTTGATACTGGAACAACCATCGTTACATTTCATTGTATTTAAATAATTTAATTGTATTTAACCCTTTGACGACAGTAGACGTATATACACCCGTGCCTTAATTTTTTTATATTCCGTGTGTGGTCAACAACACTTTATTTAAGAAGAACATTGCACGCTCGGAGTTTTAACAATTTAAGGATAACGTTGTCGCGAGATGCGGACTGTCAGCGATTCAGTACAAAATTCTTTGATTTCGGGGCAGGACTGACCTTTTAAAGATCTTAAACTAGTGTGGTGGGAGGTTTCAATAGTACCCCTTTGGACTTTGAACCACGTTGGTATTATTTGGAGCTATTATCTTATTGTTAGAGAAGATAGTGAATCTGGAAAAACAAGAACTGAGTCGGTATCCAACAATTTACACGGTACTCAATTTACACGGCTCCGATTTTACACGGTTTTTAAACGAAAAGAAATTTTTTTTATTTTATTTTGATTGGTATGCATTATGTCGTTTATAAATTAAAAGAGCATCATATTAATGAATGTACTCTTTTAAAAATTCGATTACAAGGTACCTAAGCAACCCTTGCAAAAATTGAATTGCAAACGTGTAAGTCTTATATTTTGTGTTTCACTTTTAGTCTATTCAAGGAGAAAAAAGAAAATGACTAAGTTAGAGGTGCAGAAATTTTGCACGCCACATCCATCCTTGAAGAAACACCGCCTATTTCACCCATACAGATAACCGAGATGTCACTGATTCACAGACACTCACTTGGCGTCACAGCCGGATCTACTCACACTAGGCTCTAAAAATTAATAAACCAATCCCTATTTTTTTCTCTAATCCTTTTAGGAACGTATCTACCGTATAAACCAACGGATGGGTGTATGTGGTCTTTGAAAAAATGTGATTATGATTCATCTTCGTATGTATACACACGCAGAGTGGAAAAATTGAAAAAGAACCGTTGCAATATAATTACGGAAATAGTAATTTATAAACTCTATGCACTAACACTCGAACTTTCTGATAAATGGACAGTTTTTGATCGCGAAATATATGACTACTTCTCAATATTCTAAAAAGTCTCCATCCGCAAAGGGTTAAAAGTACTTTAAAAAAAGATAAATCAAAAGAAAAAAGTGATTATAAATTCAGTAATGTACGCTTTTTGAGATAGATAGGTAGTATTCAGTATATGGGTATCTTATATAATTCCCGGAATTTTTCTAGAAAGTTAAGAACTAGTCATTTTGACTGCCTTGGTAGTTTTAGTATTAAACGATATACACTATTTCACGCTGAAAAGAAGTCTTTCCAAAGGAATGAGAGGTCGATTGATTATATTGGAAGAGGTATTGGCAATTCTTACATGTTGTTTTGTGTAGAGTATGCTATTTGATAAAGTTTCAATGCATTAATCACAGATCAGTCGGTTACAGACGTTTTTAATTATTATGGTTAACCCCTTGACTACAGATAGCGCCTATAGACGCTTGACACAGTTTGGCTTCCTGACACCAATAGCGCCTATAGGCGCTGGACGTACTTTGGTTTTCTGACACGGAGGGCACTTTTAAATTTGTAATATCTTTGGTAATACGGTTCAGAGAAATATATAATATTGTTTTAATGTAATGAAATCTAGTTTATTGATTATTGAAATAGGGTAAGGTTGCGTAAATCGTACCACCGCTTAAATCGTACCTTCTAAATATTAGGCGTAATATCATGCTAACTGCACCTTTTCCGGCAAAACGATTTACTCCCTAGTCAATCATATTGTTTCACATTGTATTCATCTCCCGCCATTACCGTAGAAAGGCAATTTCTCAAGAAGTAAGTTTATCGTACTTTGCATATAACTTTTACTGCCCGTTTAGTAGTTCATCTTGCAAGCACATTATTGATAAAATCATGCGTCATATTTTCAAGTCATGTAGTAGCATTTCAGAAGTTGTTTACAGCAAACAAAATCGTTTTAGCTTTATTCAGTGTTTGGCTATAGTCATTAGAATTATAAATTGTGCTGTATCTTAAATCGTACCTACATGAAATTTCAAAATCGTACCGGTACAACTTAGGAGTTTGCTATTTATTATTACATAACTTTGATCGAACCCTTTCGGTATTACTGCCGCCCATTGACTTTGCTTTAGAATTGTTAATAACACTCGGTTTTGTAATATTTGTGAGGAAGACCGCGAGGAAAATATGATCCAGTGCCTAAAATGCAAAGGATGGATACATTTTTGTGCGGGAGTTGCCAAAAAAATTAAAAAATATCTTTGTGATCATTGTTATAACTAAATGTGTAAATAAATTAATCAAGGAAAAGAAAGTTTTATTATAATTGCCCAAATTTAAACGTCGGTACGATTTAAGCTATAGGAGGTACGATTTAAGATACTGATTTCCTAAATCGTATAAAGTGCGATTTCATACATTTCATTAATTTCATCCAAAAGAGTAAGTATGCAAGAAATTTTAATGTAATAAGTATCATCAACGAAAACACATGATACTAATACCGCACATCATTTTTATTTTTTCCATAAATACGATTTATACCTATTTTTTTCTTAATGAGTACGATTTACGCAACCTTACCTTACGTTTTTACAAAAATGCACACCCAAAAGTGCTACATTCTTGGTGTATCGTGACTCAATACCTGTCGCATGGTACGGCCGGCACGTCTCAAAATCTCCCGTAGTCAAAGGGTTAAGGAAACTATGTTGGTGCCCACCGTACCTACGCGAAGGTGGGACTATCTAATTGTAAGAAATATACTACTGTATAGGGTAAACAAGATGAAAGCTGCAATTTGTTGAAAAGAGAGTCAGAGAAAGCCGAAGGACCAGAGCACAGAAAATAAAATCGTGGGCTTAAAACACTTTGTTGTGTTTTAATTAGTACTGGATTAACACGTCGACTGCCATAGAGGTCCCCGGTGATCTACGCTATTGAATTTAATGGAATTTCATGTAACTTTTAAATTCCAATATTTATACATTTTCTAACATATTGAATATCTAAATATCTGTGTTAAAAAGATAAAGGTCTGCCGAATATCTATCATTGTTTTTAAAGTTTCTAATTTATAAAGATGTGATTTTAATAGAAAACGTTTCACATCAGTTGAAATGATAAAACTAACAAAATACCGGTGATATTCAACGTGTTAAGTGTATTTAATGTGAACCTAATTAAGGTTTGAACTGTTGAAATGTGTGTGGAGGATATGACCGTAGTATTTAGAATCAAAGATATAAAAAGAAAGATATAAGTCTGGAAATAAATGAACACAGTGCTTAAAGCCGAAAATATAAAAAGGAAGAAACAAGTCCTAGGAGAAATGGCTGTTGTACTTAGAGGGAAAAATATAAAGG
This sequence comes from Cerceris rybyensis, assembly GCA_910591515.1. NCBI lineage: Eukaryota > Metazoa > Arthropoda > Insecta > Hymenoptera > Crabronidae > Cerceris > Cerceris rybyensis. The sequence continues at coordinate 24,044,618 of OU342789.1, read as the reverse complement.
AAAGAAATAACAGCAGGGAATGACATTGCTAGCAGAGAAGTAATGTGGTATTTTCTTTGTTGCGCGAACAGCCGCTCATCTACGGTGAACTTTGTTTTCCTGTATCAATATAGAGAAAGAAACTTAACTGAAATAGAATTTTAAAATTTAAGGATTTAAGTGGTGCACTGGGGGATACAGGAATCGCAAACAAAGTTCATCTTATGCATTATAATTGAATAGTATGTAGTACATTTAAAACTTCGGAATTATTTATTTTACATTACGAAAATTTAAACTTTGAAATAATACAATTTAGTCTATAAAATCGTTCTACGGTCGTCGAAAACTGTTGTCTTTCATTAATTTGTCAACTTCTTATTTCCGGAACGATTAACGCATATATACAAACAAATATGTATTGAAACACTATTTTGAAATGAATGATTCCGTAATTTATAAATTCCATTACTTGATCTCACATTTCTCTTTCACGGGTATGGCAATAAGTGTCAGAATAGAGAAATATCGACGCAAGAACCTGATAATTAACACATATTCGCATGCTCTTTATCCGTAACGAAGAGTCAGCCTATGGCCAGTAGATCTAGTCCAAGTTTCGAGAGCAGAATATTAGCATTATAAAGCAGAATCAGTAGAAACAGTTTCTAGCTATGAGTCGCCGCTAACGAGGTAGGATGCATTTCATGTCTGCATTTATTTACGTGGCTGCTACAAGCCAGGAGTAAAATTGTGTGAACAGTATCATAACACAAGAAAATCAGCATTGAATAGCTAAGATGCTCGAAATAATTAAAGGGTGAATTCTTTAAACGATGGTGTAATATAACAGATATTGAGTTGCTAGTGTAATACTGTAAATTGCATTTTACATGTCTCATAGTGAAGTAACTGTATGCTAAAGAAACACCATGACATATACCATTAATTTAACGTATGTTAAAGCATCTCATCTCATAAAATCAAAGTATTCGATGCTTTAATAACTCAGATGATTTGGAAAAAAACTTCAGTTGGACAGTTTGCATTTCAAAATTAATACAAAAAGCATTATTTCTTGTTTGATTATTACTTGTCTTGATCAGTGTTAGCATAAATATTTTATAAATATGTTTATCAAATATGTTGGCAAGATTTTTACTCGTTCGACGAGATCTATGATTTATTATAAATACTGGCAATCGCAGCGTCATTAATTGCTTTTTATTATTTCAGTAATTATACACGTTTTGTTGATTTCTGATTACAGAATCTGTGGCACGATAAGAATGTGAAGGAAGTAGTTGGTCCTTTGCGCGTGGTTCATCAGTATGTGAACATGGTTGAACAGACGGCTGAATTTTACAACGAAACGACTGGTAAAACCGAAAAGGTAAAACTGAAATATTTATTTTTTATCAAAAAGAACATTAGATTAAATTTAAGATTGTGTATTACATATATTTATTCTACTAATAAACAATTGAATAATTTTACTGTCAAATAAAATTAACTTACAAATATGTAGAATTTCAAGTTATTTGAGAGTATTTATATTTGTATATTGTTAATTTTAGCAAGGATAATTAGCCTCACATTTTTAATACCTACCATATTTTCTTTTTCTGCATTGTCTCAATTTCTGTCACTTTATCTGCTCCCTTATAAATTTGTTCTTTTGCTCACTTGGTTTTACTTTTCCCTGATCAATACTCGAAGATTGGCCAGTAAGTTTTCAAGCATCTGAATACTTCATCATTCAATACAACTTTATATATACAGGGTGGGGCATTTTTAACAGGTCACCTGAGTTACTCGCTTGTTTTTGAAGATAGGAGAAAATGCATTAGACCAATCTTACTTGGTATCGAGGGGCTGATAATTTGGTATTACCAATTTTTCTGTAGGTGGAGGCGTCAAGGAGATATGAAGGTCAATTCTGTTTTTTTAAATGTAATGGTATGGTTTCTTACTTATAGTATGATAGAGTGTTTCAAGGCGAATACAATGACCTATTGTGAAGGTCATTCAAGGTCAGCCAAAGTCAACTGCAATAGAAAACAAATTGTCTCAGAGTACTTTTCGAATACTTGGATACTTTGATACTGCTACTACAAGTGTTCAAAATGGCGACCTTGAACATAGATACATAGTCTAAACCGTTGCAATACTGATGACACTGCCTGGCAAATTTCATTTGTATCTATTACAGAGCAACTCTATTACTCTTCTTATACGTTCTTGCATGTCTAGTTTGGTAGTTGGTTTTTCGCGGTACATATCTGCCTTTAATTTTCCCCGCAAATGAAAATCGAGAGGTACAGATAAGCGTGCAATGTGATTGAATGTTTGTTTATCTTTTATGACCCGTGTCACGTAATACACACACGTGATACATAAGAATTCGAAAACTACTCTGAGAGAATTTATTTTCTATTGCAGTTGACTTTGGATGACCTTGAATGACCTTCATAATAGGTCATTGTATTCGCCTTGAAACACTCTATCAAACTATAAGTAAGAATCCATACCATTAACAAGTAAGTTTGGTCTAATGCATTTTTTCCTATCTTCAAAAACAAGCGAGTTATTCAGGTGACCTGTTTAAAATGCCCCACCCTGTATAATATTATTTTATTAAATATTATATATAATATATTATATATATTTATATGTTATATATAATATAATCTATTTTATTATACATATATAAAACAAAGGATTAAAACGCTATTGATAGATGAACACCTAACAAAGTGTCCATCCATGAACAAAAGTTTCATCTTAACTACTACTAGAATTTACATCAAATTTTCGATCACTGACTTTTCAATACGAATTACTTCTTTCAATTGAGAACTTACGTTTATAACCAAAACCAACTTTCTAACATGACTGTCTATAATTGCAATTTGTATAATAATATTAAGTTACTATATATAATTTAAAAAATGATATTTTTTATGGTACAACTTAGGTACATGGCTGTGAACCGGCGATGGGTTATAGTTTTGCAGCTGGCACTACTGATGGGCCAGGATCTTTCGCATTTGAACAAGGTACAACGACATCAAATCCTCTTTGGAACGCAGTGAGAAATTTGTTGGCTGCTCCAACACCAGAAGACATTCGTTGCCATGGCATGAAGCCTATTTTACTCGCCACTGGACGGGTAAGAGAAACCTCTTATATATCCTTTTTAAAGGGGATGGTACACCTTATTTTTTGATATCCCTAATCATCTATAATATAAAGGGTATTTTTTTAGAGATATAGCACTTTAGAATGAAATAAAAGACATAAAAATCATGATTATGGTCACGGCTTTGATTTCATTGGGCCCGACCAAGGTGCCTAGATGGCAGAAATCATTTTTTAACACAAATGGCATAATACTTTGATTTTAACTAATTCTACGCCTCTTTAAAAAAATATCCTTTACTTAAAACATAATTACAAAGTTGTAATGGTGCAACTTATATTATCCGTGAAACGGAGAAATACGTGCCACAGCAATCGAAAGATTTCAGTGAGATGAAATTAGTACTTTACACGTTGAATGCCACCGATATTTCGTTAATTTCATCACTTTTACTGAAATAAAGCTTTTTGTTTTATAAATCACATCTTTATAAAGCAGAAATCTTAAGGATAGAAAGAGATTTGTTGTCAGCGGAGATTTACCTTTTCAATGGCAATATTTGAATATTCAATACGTAAGAAAGTTTCTAAATATTACAATTTTAAAGTCATGAAATTTCATTGAATTGAACAGCACCGGTTACCGATGACTGCCATGGCATTCAACGTGTTAATAGATATAGGTACATATGTTGCTTCGAGGAATATACAAAATTTGTCAAGGGGACATAAAATTGGCCGAGAAAGAGAATACAGTAATGTTAGAATTTTACGGTTTACATTGGACTCATTTAAAATGCGAAATCAAAGACGAAAGGCATTTAAACTTTAAGAAAGTTAAATCCAACCAAAGATTTTTGCCTGTCAATAAATTCTACTATAAGGGTACTGTACTTTGTATATATTATATGTATTTCTTATAAACTTTTTTATATTACATGTATTTTGTACATTTTTATAAATTTCAATTCTCCACAAATGCTTGAAAATCCCAAGTAGACATACTTACAATTAGTACAATTAAAATAGTTATTTCCGTTATAACAGATGCAGTTGAACAGTTCATTTTCAAAGTGACATAACTCATTTTACATTTACATCTAGATATTATATTTAAAGGTTTGCGTAACGTGATTAAAAATATTGATGCCAATTCCCGAGAATATTTAAGTACTTCAACTTATTATTTCTTTTTCTTTTTTAACTTAGAATGCTTTACTATTTTGTGTGTTATCCTTGGGCAGCGGCCGTGCTGCTTTTCTCTGTATGGTTTCAATGTTAGTACAGGTAACCCTCCTATAATACGGTAGATAGGTTCCTAGAAAATGCCGTGTTGTGTGAAACCGTGTTGTCTGAGACCCAGAGCCAGTACAAAAAGAGGGATTACGTTCCGGAAACTTATTAAAAACAAATTTTTTTTTTAAATTTTACATAAACAACTTAATTTTTATTAAAAATATAAATGTATGTACAACACAACACAAAAAGTATTATTTTAATTTAATGCAACTATAATGTAATAAATTTCTTCGTCGTCACTGCTCAGTATAATCAACCGAAAACGCTTTTTTGATGGAATGATATCCCCTTCATTTTCAGAACTTTTTTCTTCATTTAAATTTTTGCATCTTCTTTCTTCTTTAAAAAATCTGTAATTTTACTTTGTTTTCTGGTTATTATCATGTCATTATAAATTTCTCCTTAATGTCTTAAAAACGAAAAAGTTATTCTTTAGCATACCTTGGCTCGACGTAGACTGCCGATCAGCAACGTGAAATACTTTTGTTTTCTAGCCGCGGAAATGAAAACAAAATGCTTTCCGCAACACTGTACCTTCAAGATGACAAGCCTCGCCGCGGCTGTAGAAATGGAGTTGTACAAAGTTTTTGCAATTTTCTTATCGTGTTAGAGCGAAACCGTGTTATAGGATGCCGTGTTGTAGGAGGGTTCCCGCAATTGATAAAACGTGTTATAGCGAAAACGTGTTATAGGATACCGTGTTGTAGGAGGGCTACCTGTATATGTAATGCCGAAGCAAGTACACTCGTACTTATTACTTTGAATACTTGTATTTTCCTCAGTGTAAATAATATCATATAGTTATTAAATATTCGCTATTTTTCATTAGAGTAAAGTGACTTATGCCATTTTCAATACAAACGCCTCAATTAACACTAGGTTTACCAGCGTAAAATCTATTATATTTAAATATGTTAAATATGTACTTTAAAGCAAGGAAAATTAAGACGTGGAAAATATGATAGATTCGGTAATCTATGTTTCATACAATGGACGAAGAATATTTATTCTACGGCTCTCTCATAAACCCGTAGAATTTTTTGAAAAAATTGTGTAGCAGTCATTTTGACTGGCTTGGTAAATCTAGTGTTAGTAGCAGGCTAACGTAGAAAAAATTTGTCTCAGATGAAAGTCCCTTATGAGTGGCAACCGAAAATCGTCTCAACGCAAGTCGCGCTGATCGGAAACGTTGTCATCGCTGGTGTGCCAGGAGAATTTACAACAATGTCCGGAAGAAGATTGCGAGAGGCTATCAAAACGGTCATGAACGATGCGTCCGACGACGAAACCTCCGTTATAGTCGCTGGACTTTGCAATACTTACAGTGATTACATCACAACACCCGAAGAATATCAAGTAAATCATAGATCATTCACATTACAATGAACGTGAATCCTATGTATTTCTAGCTACGAACAGAAATCGCTTTTTGTCATTTAATAGCAGTAGCTATAAACGATAACTACGTGTCATTAAAAGTGTTAACGCTTTGTTTAACAGCGTTTATGAATGAACGTCAGTCGTAGCTATTTTGTCATTTCGCAGATGATCGTTTTGGGTTTACAAGGTTTCTTGGTTTATATTAACTTTTTACTCCAAAATAACAAGGGAGATTCATAGCGCAGACATTTGTTTCAAAATAATTTGATATTTTCTGAAAATTACCTAACTCCCAAAATTACTTGTGCTCGGTATTTTACAGTTATTATTATGTTAGGAGTTTTATTTTAAAGTAAATAATCTAAAAGAAACCCCCGGAAAATTTGCTTATTTGAATGTTGTATATGGTGTCTTCTTTGAATTGTTTCCTGAGATAAATTAATCAGCGATTTTGTGATCTAGATGGTAGTGACATCATTCGTCTTTTGTTCGTGAAGAGATTTTGGAAATTTTAATATTTCATGAACAAATTTCCTTTTCGAAATTACCGCTGGCATGAAAATGCTTTAAATAAAAGTAACAGTTCACATAGAGACAACATTCTAAATAAGGTGCGCAAATTTTAAATAAGATTATATATAAAAAAAATTGTTAATGAGCTTCAAAGTTTCTTTATCTTCAAACAAGACAACTTTATTATTCCAAGTCTCCTTTGACACCCTATGAACATTAACGGAAATATTTTAACATACCACATATCATTTTGAAGATATTCCCGGGTATTAATTCAAATTCGATAGTATGCATATGTTCATTCTGCTCAATTAATCGATTATGGAAGTGTTTTAGTTCTAGTTCATACTTTGGATACACACTTTTACGATGATTTATCGCCTATTTTCAGATCCAAAGGTACGAAGGTGCTTCGACGATATATGGCCCACATACTCTTACCATTTACTTGAAACAATACCAAGAGCTCGTAACAGCTGCTATTTTCGTGAGTAAATTGAGAAAAGTCTTCTACATTTGTTTGAATTCTAATTCTCTTATAATTGTCTCTTATATTCTCTCTTACATTCTCCTTATAATAATCTTCTTTACTGCTATTTAGATTTTCAGTTCCTAAGTTTGCTAAATTCCATTATTATTATGTGTTAATACAATTTAATAATTGAAAGGTACATTTAATACAAGACAATAGAAATTAGAATATATTTGGAAACAATAAAATGTGAACAGATACAGTCTATACTGGTGAACGTTTGAGAACATGATTCTCTTGACACAAGAACTATAATTTCAGAAAAAAGACGTAGAATCAGGTCCAAGCCCTCCTGATCTAACGAAAAAGAAGTTACTTAGTTTTGTACCACCCGTCCTGTACGACACGCCTCAATGGGGCCGCAATTTTGGTGACTGCGTCGTACAACCGGAAAAAGTAGCTTCCCCAGGAGATATTGTTTCGGCAGTATTTGTAAGTACTTTTATTATTTTCATCGAATACCTCATATACTTCGACGTATATACAAATGAATTCTGAAAGAATTTTGTCACACACATTCTGCCACATATAATTCTGTCACATATATTAAATCCTCTGTTTCCCTCGATTTGATTTTATATCCTCTGAAACTCAAAGATCAACTGAATTAACCTGCTACCAATCATAATTTTCTTATATAACGAAAACTACTTACGATGTTCTAGAAGCTCATCCAGAATTTCAACTAAATCATTAAATAATAACTAACAGTAAGGTAGGTAAAACACTACTTGCATTACTTCATGTGAAACTTAAGGAAACATTTTTTGGTTGTGGATAAACATAAATTATTACGATTAAATTATAGTCAGCCTTTAGGATTCTACTGTTTAGAGGTACACAGACATTTTTATTACAATTCCTTAAAATGTTAAACTCTTTCAATTTCTCATTTATACCTATTTTTATTTATATATTTCTATTTAAACACATTGTTGACCGCACACGAGTTAACTCGTGTTTTCATGCCCAAACGGTGTTGACCGGTCACGAGATAACTCGTGTTTTAACTTGCATTAGCCGTATTAATTTTATCACACCAAAAAAAACTACTAAAATATTGTAGTGGAAAAATTCTCACGAGTCGAAGGAGTGAAGTAGGCTCGAGCGTGATATCTTAAGTTTACATTTAATCTAAATAACTGTGCTAGAGACTGCCGTTGGAGTTCGTTTTAGGCAGTTCGTTTTGAGCATCTATTCGAGTCAGATGCGAAACACTTATTAATACCTTTATTCACCATTATTAATATTATTATTATTATTCATTATTTTTATTACTGTTATTATCATTGTCATATTATATTACTCAATATTTTTCATTCTTCTAAATATATATACTCTAGTTTTGTTTTTGTTAATCTATGAAGTGAATTTATTGACTATTTGATACCCCCCTTACTACAATATATAATGTGTATAAACTATAATATAGAGCAAATGTACATGAAGTTTCATTTAAATTCATTATGCATAAATAAAATATAGTGAAGTTTATTTAGATTCTTTCAATATCATATTCAATTACGGAAAAAACAGCCGGTGACATGAGTTATCTTCTATGTACAATTGCCGGTCAACAATGTGTTAAATTGTTTTTGATAAGAAGAACATATTGACTCTACGTGGCAATTTCTTTTTGGACAAATACATATTTTTCCTTCGTTTGTGTGACGATTTCTTAACGATTCTGCCGGAATGGAGATTACCTCGTGCACTTTATCAGATTTTGAGGATTCAAAATTATAGCTGTGATTTAGTTTGACCTCGTGTCTGGATAGTGTAAGGATATTGTGCAAAATGCATGGTAATTGTATTTGGATACATGAATTGTGCAAGGCTGTGAACACTTTACTTGTAGAGTAACGTTTTGCAACGATTTGCACTCTATTGCACGATATCTTCCGTAAAATGAACAATTTCTATGCGATTCATATACACTATGGAGTATCTGCAAATACTGCAAGTTTGGTTGTACAATATGACGTAAGTAATCTTTATGTCTGAATTCGTGTTAAATGTAGTTTCTACACGTAACCTGAAACGAGTTCTTTTGCATACGAAATTTCGATCGAACGGAAAGGCCATTTGAAGCCACGAATTTCTAGTTGAACAGAAAGAGTTTAATATTATTTTGCTTCTTACTGATTAATATAACTAAAAAATTGCATTCACTAATCGGCCTAACGACAATGAAGTATTTTAATTTATTGAATATTGAGATTAGAGAAGGTGATTGTTTTTATGGTTCAAAACGAATGGAGAAATAAATAAGTCAACAATTTTTATTATAAGTATGGTATTCTTAAAATGAATACGTATCAGTAATATATATTTTGCTCGCATATATTACAAAAAATGCTGGATATTATTGAAAAAATTTTGTTTATAATTTCAAGCGGTTCAGAAAATTATATACTCGCCTACGTATGTGGGTTAATGAAAAATACCTAACTTCGTTCCACTGAATTGTAGATAAATTTTGCTATTGCAAATAAATTAAAGATGAATGTCCGATTAAACAAATAAATTACGTTTTTTTTTCTTTTTGAAAATATGTACAATTAAATGTTAACCAATTTCTATTATGATTATATATTAACAATTTCTATTTTATTGCTCGATTTTCTATGTTCTTTGCATTGCATTGCTCAGATCGAGAGAAATAAGTAAGAGGAAGAAATATACAAATATCTCTGTACCATGAGCGATTGATTTTATCAAGATTATCAGGAAGAAAGAAGAAAAAGATAAGCACGAGATATAACACCTACTGTCACCCTACCCTCCATTCGTTTCTCACGGGTTTTTATGTCATCCCCTTTTTGCGATTGACCTCCATGTCCTCGAAACTGAAGTTCTGGGATTACGGTCGCTTATTTTCGGATATATTCGGTTTTACCCTCGCTTCCTGAAGAGAACATCAATTACACCCTGTTGTACCTTGTATCATTTCTTTTTTACTGTACAGTTGTTTATACGAGACGTATAAATATTAAAAACTTTCTTTTCGATCATGTTGATGAATTCAATGTTCATTTGAAATAAGTTACTTTTAATATTTATATATAACATAATCATATCACGTCATATCACGATACATAAATGTCTTTTCAAAAGACTCAATGTATAATACATCGAATACATTTTTTAGCTGATATAATGAACAATCAGACAAAAATAAAAAATCGGCAAAAATGATACAATCTATACTCGATCATTGAAATACTAAAATACAGTCACGCCTAAAGCACAGTTTGATGCTCGCTTTGTCAATTTTCATAAAATAAGAACTCTCCGATGATGCAGTCCGAGTGGAAGTTAAGTCATCGTAAATTACGTTCTGGCAGTCATTTCCGTCGACGGAAGCGTGAGATAAATCGGGAAAAGTAGGCACAGACGACTCACAGGCCATAAGTTACAAGTGTACAGTTCGTAAATTATAGGAAGTCAGTTAGAAGTTTTTTATTTCCTGTTATCCGGATTTGTATTAATCACACGTTTAGCCAATAAGTAATATACCAATGAAAGACCATTCCGAAAATGTCTACCCTTCCGCTCTAAACAAAAGACGACACAGAATTTCAAAACATATAGATCACACTGAACAAATGAAAAATAGTTCTTTTTTAACGTATTACAAAATATTTATCTCGCTAGCATTATAAACCGTTTTCAGTTTTGATATCAACAGCTAATTGATCGTTTCGATTCGTATTAGGAATAATACTATGCCAATGCTAATTCTAAAGAAAACAGTAAATTTTCAACATGAACGTAATTTAACTTACAGAAAACGCGTATACCCTGTCCATTGCTTTATTATTCTTGTTTTCTTGCCCCTTATTATTTCCCATAGAGCTACATTTTATGTCCCTAAAATATAGCGTGTTTCGAAGATATTTGGCACTTTTTATTTTCAATACTTTTAGATCGGTGAAGATTAAAAAAAAAATACGTTTTAAAATTGAATTTTCAATTCTTTGATCTTAAAATTCAAGGAAAATTGCTTCTACTAACTCATTCAAAATATATGAGAACATCTTTTGTGAGGACCAATGTAAGAACAATGGTAACGTAATTTTTACTCGTTTACGCAGAATATTTAATGAAGAGGAGGATGTGAAACACTTCCACAATCAAACTTAAAACGTAATTGGGACTCTGACAAAATACATTTTTCGATTTACGTAGATCAAGCATTTTTTACTCTGTTCAATCAGTATCATATACCATGTTTCATGCTTCGCATTTATAAAACCTTATGAGTACATTAACCATGTTAGGACAGATAAAGAACAATTTTTTCTACAAACATTGATTCCAAGACATTTTTTTTAGCTATTTCTGGGATGTAGTTGATCAATTATAAGTAACATTGCATCTCTAGGCGACCTTTCAGATTACAGCAACAATTTGCCGTGATATTTAGGTAATAAATGTCATTAGTGCAGATTTAAAAAATCAGAGATTATATATTGTTACGAAGCACCCAGTAGATTCAATGTTACTGGGTAACGAGACATGTCAATTGTTTGTTAAATAAAAAGAGTAGAGATTCTACGGTCGGTAGTCCTGGTAGACGGACGTGTTCTCTTAAATAAAAGTTATCGCTTTTTAATTGTGTTCTATTTAATTATGTCTGAAAGGACAAGGCGTGCGCGGTCGACTCGTAACAATATACATATATAAAAGAAAGGACGACTTAAGGAAAGACAATTAACACTCGCTGAATTTCATTTTCTGTTCGCTGACACTTATCGGATATTACAAATTAATTTTTTTAAATTTCTTCACCACTTACGATTAAGTAGCTACATTGAAAAGCTGGACCCGGGAAAAACGAATTAGATCTGGCCATATATAATAAGATCTGATTATATCTGGTGAAGCTTTCAACCCAGATATAGTCATATCTGATCAGATCTGACCAGATATAAATAGATCTGACTAGATATAATCAAATCTGAGCAGATATAATTATATCTGTTCAGATCTAATTCGTTTTTCCCGGGGAAATTGAAAATGCGTTCTTATATCCTTATAATGAATTTCTAAACAAAGCTGAAATTGTTCTTTACTTATCTCATCATACCCCCTCTCTCTCCCTGTAAAGTTTAATTAAAAGTAGAATTTTGGAATTGAGAATCTTTACTCGTAAGTTCTGAACCTTTTATAACGTGCTGTATAATTAACGGATAGTAGCGGAATATATTCCAAAGTCCACTTTATGAATTTAAAATTACTGTTTTCAATGACTATAAGCAAAAGATATTAATAGTCGGATGGTGTCCAATGTTTCAGCAGAAAGAATTTCGCTTTGAAGATATAATGCAAACAATTAATATTATATAATAAACAACGTCGACAATGCGTTGAAGTTATTATCTCTTCTGAATACCGAACTTTTATATATTTACACTTATTTTAGATAACTTTATTCCTATAAATAGTATTTTCATGTAAATTCTTTGAAAAGTAAACAGTATTAGTATTAGTTACTGAACAACAAAATAGTAATCGGTGACCTCAATTTTATGGAATTACCGAAAAGTTGAATTTACAATTTCTTTTGTTATTCCATGGATCACTGAAAAAAAAAAAAAAAGAGTTTTACATCATATAAAAATTTTGTCAGAATTTTCGAGGCATGAATTCCCTAAAGTTTAACGTTTCACTGAATACACAGTTACAAAATACCGAAAACATATTGCAGAGAAAATTTTAAAACCCATAAAATAACACATTGAATCTTTTTGAAGTGCTCTTTTTTTCTCTATTTTAATAGTGAATGCAAGGGAGAAACAACAACTTTGTAAACATTTAACGTTTTCCATACAGACTTCCGGTCATCCACGGAACAATTTAATGACGGAAAGCTCGTTTCTGACAGTGGAAAGATTGGAGGCTGATGAAACATGGGTTCCTGTTGCCACGGATGCTGATTGGAACACCAAGTATGTATGCTTTCATGATCGATAATGCGAATCCTCATATTCGCAATTTAAACAGCAGCTTGGAAATCATTATTTGATCAGAATATTAATCATCTTTAACGTGCACATCAATTTAATTTTGATAGCGCATAGAACTTTAGATTCAACATAGCGTCATTGAATGAATAATTAGATACCTTGCTAATAATAAAAGAAGTAGTTTTATCAACGTTGGATAATTTACATCTGTTCTGTTTCAACGTTTTCGAGTTTCTTTTACTACACGTATGAAATATTTATTGCACTATAGTTCTCACCAAGTGTCATAAAACAGTCATACCTTCGTCAGCAACAAGAAAAAGGTTTTTAAATTCATGGTTTAAAATGAAATAAATAAACGTCCACAAACTAAAATTCACAGCTGAATTATCAAATAAAATTAATGAATTTTATTCTATCGTAAAAGGTGTTCGATACATTTTTCGCCAGCTGTGATGCATACCTCGAAACATTTCTTCACTGTAGTTTAGATATTGAAGTTTACATACACCTAATATAAATAATAGGTTTTTCTCTTTACATACTTCATATGTGTATATTTTATATGGTACCCTTAAACCAGGTGTGGTTTCTCTGTTTCAAGCAAACCAAGCCACAAAAAGTCTTTCAAAGCGCGTAACGCACATCTCCTATGATGCAATAAAATAACTTTCCCCTCCATCTTAGAAACCATTGATTTCAGACTTACGTTTACAAACACTTTTTTACCTCTTTTTACGGATGCACGAATGTAAATTTTCGATGTATATCCCCATCCCTTTACTCAACATCCACAATTTTTATCCTCAAAGAATTTCGCCTAAGAATGAAAAATTATCGTATACTAAAATCTATAGGGTCATCAACGAGCCACACTCTATTTTAACATTTAATTATAATTATTTAAAAATCTCGTTATTCTAATCTACTATATTTAACATTTCAAAAAAGTCAGGATAATTTTAAAATGATCAACAAAATAATAATCCCTTGTTTACAAATCGGTAAGTTACATCTAAACATAAAACTTCATAGAATTCGCATGGAATTTAACGTAGTAATCTAAAGGCGGTGACGCAATTTATCACACACTCTGTGGTGACCATAGGTGGTAAAGGCTAAAATTCTCGATTAGTGGGTCAAAATTTAAATCGGTGTCACTTTGTCTGAAAGTTTTCCCATGTGATACCACATGACAAACCTATCTACAATTGTCTTATTGTTAGTCGGAGTTACTATACTCATGCGAAGGCTATGGTGAATAAGAAGATAAAAGCTCGGCTTACAAGACCAGTGTGCCTATGGTTAAATCCGTGTTTGTCATCTCCGAGAATCTCCCCTATGTTACATGTATATCATATTCTATATGGTTTGCCTTCCACGGCAAATAACAGGTTTTAGATGAAATAATTATAGTCAATAAAGCTGAAAGTATAAAGCAACAATAGTTTATTATAAACTGGAATAAGACTCGAATTCAGAACTTTTATAAGAATAAAAGTGAACGAAGCAATAAAAACGATCATGTTCTTTGCATCATTGATCCAGATTCCAATGGATCAGGACGTCCACGGTTCTGGGATCGAGTCAGGTGACCATTACGTGGGAAGTCCCAAAGGATATTAAACAGGGTGAATATCGTATCAGGCACAACGGTTATTATCGCTATATCCTTGGAGGCATTTATCCTTATTACGGCGTGACCAATCACTTTCAGGTAAATTTTTTTACAATCATTTCATATGACTTTAATAGATTTTTTAGTGGGATATCTTCTAAGATTTTCCGTTTAATCCGCATACTTATGGTCTGGATTAAATCTGGCTTAGATAAAATGCATACAGTGATTAATGTTTTAATTTAAAAATTTTAATAATATATACATATATGTATAAATAATTTATTGAATTGTCTATTAATAATTTTAGGTTGTAGTTCCTCAACCAAATATTCGTAGACGACGTTCCTGCGATTAGTATAGTGCTTGTGTTATTCCGTACTTTGTTATTAATTAAAAACACGCTTACGCTTAATTTGTGATTGAATAACATGTCTTATTCAACCATGAAATCCATGTATTTGTAACTAGGTGTATAGTTTAACAAAGTGATTGACAAAGTGAGAAATGGATTTTTTTATATAACTTCAGTCATTTTTACATATATAAAATACAATTGTGGAGAATTATAGAAATGTAAATACTAAATAAACGAAATAAACGACCGCATCAAAAATATGTTTCTCAAATAAATATACGTGAAGACCTTCACAAATCTATCCCCAATGGAAATATCCTACTTAAAAGTATTTGACCAATCCTGAAAATTTGATTACTGGAAAAAATGGATGTTTTCATACAATTTCGATAAAATGAAATATTGATACTTTCTCCGAAATATGATAAGAAAGCAAAAAATAAACAAAAATACAAATTGATCGAATGGTTTTTATTCCCCAAAGCCTGACATTCACGATATAAGACGTCTAATTACATCAGTCAAAAGAAATTCCAGGTAAGTACAGATTGTCATATAAAAAAAAGATTTTGATCATTGCAATTTGTTTAAATTAATACAAATTTCAATATCAGACCAAGTCAGTTCTTAAACTTATAATAGACTGTATAAAACGAAAAGGGAAGAATAAGAATTACTTTTCTCGACAATAACCATACCAACACTTCATCGATACTTATTCTTACTGTAGCAGATTTTGTGACCAGTTATGAAATAACAATATTTTTTTTAAGAAATGTAGAAGACTGTCAATTTCTTATATGAATTAACATACCTACAAAACAATCTTTACTTAATAGTACAAAAACTTATCAATTAATTATTAATTAAAATTATTTTCATTTCATTGAATGGGTCATTTCACCGTCGATAGTACAGTCAGTGTTAATTGCAGTTCACGGAAATTTCGTGTGATTCTGTATCACTAAAGCTTCCCGAGTCGAAAAGTCCAGCCTAAAAAGAAACATCAAATCCTAGATTCTTTTGATTTCTCATTTGCCGCTTAATTATGTATACCATTTTGAACCTTAAAATCCTCAACTAGTGTGTCTACGCGCCTCAAAGTCCTGTAAATCTGATTTTTAGGAGTTATATGGACTGATCAGGTAAAATTTTTATTCCAATTTAATCTGACATCCCCTAAAAGTATTTCAGAAGTTCCAAGTCTGTCGACTCATATTCTAAAAATAGGGCTTTCAGGAGCAAGTAGGAATTAAATTATCATTATATTCCATATAAATTCTAAATATCCTAAAATCACTCCAATTCCAATCCAATTCTAAAACTCCTCATTATAGACTGTATGGCTTAATATTGGGCTTAGATTCATTTTCTAAATAAGAATACTGAGGATTATTTTGGGCTGTATGAAGCCTAAATTGATCCTAAACTAGGCAAAACTGGCAAAAATGAACAAGTTTAGGGCGATTGTGGAATTAAAATTTGCATTCTTTTATATGTAACATATTTTTCCATATTCAGCCTAAATATCCTAAGTTATTTGGTAATTTAGGAGGATTTTGGGCTCAAATTTTCGACTCGGGTTAACACGTTCCGTGCCGCGTGGGGCGTATACAACCCCCAGTAGACTTTCCGTTCAGGTTGCTTGCAATTCTCATTGCAAAACAAAGAATTTTATTGTGAAAAATATATTGTAAAGTTAAATATAGACATCTTAATATCGTGTATACTGTAAACAAATTTATTTAATCGTAAAAGTGTGGGTCGCATACACCTCACGCGGCCTGAACAGAAAATCTAAAAAAATGAACCGCCACAGAACGTGTTAAACGAGAGACAATCGTGATATTCTGCGAAAAGCTAAAAAATTACCGATATTATCCATAAGAAACTTGTAACTCTTGAAACTTTTAACGTCTGGATTCATAAATGTAAATTACAGGGTGTCGCTCAATATTCACCTTTTGCTCCCATGAACGTGACATGCATACCCACTTCGGCGCATGTAAGCTTTATGGCGTAAGAATAATCCGTAATCATGTGTGGGCTGCGTATTGGTATATTTTATAAAAAATAACATAACGGTTTCAGGATTGAGATGATGTAAATATTGATTGATTATTATATGTTAACTCATATTTTAACGATTAATCCAATATATTAGGTGTACCGAAAAGTAACCAAAATCTCTTTTGCTCATGAGAAACATTTATTTATTAAAGAAATCTTAAATACTAATCAACAAAATAATTTCCATCATTTTCTAACACTTTTTGCCAGTGTAAAGTAGTTGTTAGATTCCTTTTTTTAAAAAGTCCATCGATTTTTTGTCGAAAAACGTTTCCAATTACCTTTTCCCTTTTCCAATTTTGATTACTTTTCGGTACCCCTAATATATGAAATTAACTAAATAAACACGTCAGAATAAAAAAAATTGAAACTTAACGGTGATGAACCTTAATTACTTTCATTCCTTGCAGTCTGCAAGATTGACGTTCAAAATTGAAATAGTAACGCTGTTAATTTGAGAAACATTTAGAAAAAATTCAAGACAAACTAATTTCACCACTTTGGCAGATCTAGAGTTAGTTTTTGGCAGAGTAGAGTTTTACAAAAATTTGTACCAATGATAATTTAGATGCTTGAAGTAAATGTTTTGGTGTAGATGTTACCGGAAATGATTACATACATTTCCGGTAACACAGACACTACAAGGATATGAGTCAACTAAATAAAAAGGAAACTATTTTGGAGAACCAATCTGGTGCGAAGTGGTTCCAAAATTTTTACTGCGACCACTGCCCTATTACAACATTTAGTCTGCATTGTATCACTAGAAGCATTAACATTTATAATTAGATCACGGATATGTATGTACATGTACTCGTTCAATGCACAGACTATGTAAATGAAGAATCAAGGTTGGTATATGTAACTAATGGAGCTGACACAGATTATATTCTTTTCTATTTAAAGTTTATTGAAGCTTAAGGTAGTTCTAGCTGGATTCAGAACTGAAAGTTTCTTTTTTCATTAGAAATTAAAAAAATTGCGTAAGAATTAATAAAGGGGCTAACTTCACAGAGGTCATTTCATTCACTTTTTAGACATTAAAAAACATCTTTCTCCATAACTATGAAATAAAAAATTATGAAAAAATTCAATAATATTCCAAAAGTATAAAATAATACATTACTAATTTTTTATTAGAATCCATCGACTCGTTTTTCCATTAGAAAAATACAAAAAGATTTTACGGACTCAGCAAAAAATTTTTTTCCATCACGCCCATGTTAAATATGTTATTTTTTAACACGATTTATTCATAAACCGTGTGGACGAACTCGTTGAGATTCCGGTTATAATTATAAAATATCATGAAGAATATATTTTCAAAATTTTAAGGAAATCTAAATAATAGTGCCTAGAACTACCTTAATGATTTGAAAATATGAACTATCGTACAAATAATAAAATAATACTGCAAGCTTTCGATCTCCTTTTTAAAACTAAATTAGTCACAAATAAAAATGTAAATTCACTATAATTTTCCTTAAAAAAAAATGCCTACTGCAGCGAATATTTCATGGGCAAGGTGAACTTGCCGCGAAGATAAAAACGAAAAACAAATACATACATTCTGATGGTTTTAAAATCCAATCGATGCATGAGCAAAAATAATTAAACAGAACACGCGGAAAAAGAACCAGAAGATAATAAATGCAGTACGTGTCACATGCAGGAAATTCAACAAAAAAAAGGTGAATACTAATGAACGTAGGGTGATATTTCAAGTAATAATCTGTAATTGCCTTGAAATCGCTGAAGTCCTCTTGTAATTTTGGCCAGTGGTCTTTCCGAGTACTCAGCAGCGAATCGAAACCACTTAATCCCGCTAATTGGACATGGCCGGAGGCTAACACATATACGATCCAATGATATTTGTAATTACGAGACGGTAATTATGAATGTAAATTGTAATGCGATCATTTTCAGCTGTCAGGCAAGCTTGAGTTTAAAAGTAATTCCATAAAACAAAGCCAACCCTGAAAATATAACGCGATCTCAAAAATCAGTTTCACAGTTTTTGTTTTGGACACACTTATATTCTTGTTGGTTTTGTTAATTGAAAATATTGCAAAAAATGTATAAATACTTTCTCATTTCCTAAATTAAATCTTAATGTTTAGATAATGCGAAATTTCGTTGAGATTAGTAACCCCTTTGACGTTCAATTCATATCTTGCCGCTGAAGCAAAGTTGAGCAATATTTTCAATTTAATGTTGTTTCTAGGCACAAATAGCTACGTTGGCAGTTTGCCTATGGGTGCTGTAAATTTCAATATATCATTGACGAGTCATCGACATTAGAATTTATTTGGAGTTCTAAATCTTTAGCAAAACGGTTATAGACGTTACAGCCAGAAATGACAAAAACAAACACAATAATTTAAAAATATATTTTGGTCTACATACCAGTATTTAAAAAACTATAAGCAGGTACTGGAATTAAAATCTCTCTCAAAATATTTCTTGAATTTATATTACAAAATTCAAGTATTTCTAAACATGATACGAGAAAGTTCTAAATGTTTCTGAGATTTATAATCATTTGGTAAAGTAACGTACGACTGTTCCAAAACACTGAACTGTAACATTCTTTTATTACACAATTTACATACACGGTTTTTAAATGAAAAGAAAAGGAAAACTTTTTTTTTATTTTTTATTTAATTTTGATTGTTTTGCATGATGTCCATTATATATTAAAAGAGTATCATATTAATGAATGTATTCTTTTGAAAATTCGATTGAATGTTACCTAAGCAACCTTTGCAAAAATTGAATTGCAAACGTGTAAGTCATGTTTTGTGTTTCACTTCTAATGTATTCAATTTAAAAAATAAACGTCTAAGCCAGAGATGCAGAAATTTTGCACGCCAAGATCGTCCTTGAAGAAACATCACCTACTTCACCCAACACACGAATGTAACTGATTCACTAACACTCTCTTGGCATCACGGCCGGATTTATTCACACTAAGCTCTAAAAATTAGTGAACCAATCCCTATTTTTTCCTTTAATCCTAATGTCATTTTGCACGATTGTAATGAACATATCCTCAACTTTTCTTTATTCTCTTTTGATCAATTTACAGATTAATTCAATATATCCTTCTCGTTCGTATAAATTTTGTGTTTCCTTTTACACTGTTTCTTAGAAAATTGATTTTCTTTGAAACGTATCTACCGTGTAAACCGAGGGATGAATATACGTAGAGCTTTACAATTGCTCATGTATCAATTATTTACATAATGAATTTTAGAACGTTGGATGTACTTAAATGTTACATCTATGTTAGATGTTAGATATACTTAAATGTTCAATGTACTTAACAATTATACAGAAAAGACTAAACACAGATAAACCATTTATGCGGTTAGAAAGCTCAGAACCTCGTAGTGATTCGACGCATCGTCGTCGAGAGGTTAAACGATGCGCGTCAAACTTGATACTTACAAACAGGAACGTTTTTCGAGAAAGACTGAGGTCCTTTTTCCGTAAAAAGAACGATCAAGGCAGTGATGAGAAAGCGAGAGCGGAAAATCGAAGGAAAGGTTCAAAAAGGACGGATGTATCTCACGTGAACTGAAATGGCAATTTGCTTAAAATAGGTCGCCGTCATTGCATTACTTGTGGATGTCTTCGAGGGTCTCGTTTGTGACCTCAAGGTCAGTTAGTGATAACATCAAATCATCTTCTCTACTGTTAATATTGTCTTGATAAATCTTAATACAATGTGTACTATCTTTTAAACCTCTTGTCATTTTTTGTAATAAATATTTCGTATTTCTGGAAAATTATCATCTTATGTTTGCAATGAAAGGAGAACCTTAACATTAGCTATTTATACGTCATAGAACAATCTGAAGCGGCAAAGGAATTTTTTTAGATTAATTTAATCAGAGTGAGAGCATGATTTTTGAAAATTCATCGTATAAGAGGCTTGTTCTTGCGAGCAAGCAACTTCTGTTCGATTGTAGTACTGGAAAAGAGATGAGGAGTTAAAATTCTAATTTTCTGAAAACGAATTGAATGCATAACATCCGACAGAAACTAAAACATACGATTAAAGCGTGAAAAATAAAATAAACAAGTTCAGTTGATAAATATTTGATGTAGCTGTTAGTAAATTATAACTTTAAATCTAAAAGAAATCAATTTTCTGGGCTTCTTCGCAGGTGCCATGCCAAATTGTAATTTTATAAATAATTCAAGGGTCAGTTTTACCCAATACGACTAACGCAAGAATGGAAAATATTATTTAAATGTTATACTGATCCTATGTTTTCCATAAAACTTCTGAGAAGGTAACTCCCATGATATAACCCGATAAATTGTATTTGCATCGTATCTATTCTCTCTCCAAACTTAGGATGAAAATTTTACACAAAGTGTGTATTTTAAAATCGAAAGCAATATAGGAGAAAATTGTGTAGACAAATTATTTTAAGCGATATAATGCTATTGTATTATTGTTAATGTATATTATTAATATCAAGTTACAATTCAAAGAAGGAAAACAGTTTCACTGTATTTGTTGCAATATGATCTGTTCAGAGATTTCAGGAAATATCTACGGAAGTCTTGATCACGTATATTTCCGGAGCAGTTCTAATTGTAGTTGATATTATTAATCTTGTTGTAATTAATTATAGATAGGCTGTGGAACACTATTACAATAGAATAAAATAGGAATGGTTATAAAGTAATTACAATGTTATTATAACATGAACTCCATATAATATTTTTGTATCTTATAATTTGTTAACTACTTAAAGGAGAGGTGATAAATGGTTTCATGAATTAATTCAGATACAGTTAACGTTTTTAAGATCTAAACAGATGTCATAATACATGTGTTATAGTCGTCTTTCTCTTTTTTTCGCTTACGATTTGCAATTTTAAGCTGATTCTGAATCATCGAGGATGTGAGATATAAGTGCCCATAATTAAGGAAAGTGGTCTAAGTCATATATTTCTTGTTTCGAGATATTTAATGAATTGCATTTGAACGAATTAAAAAATATTTTTATATTATGCAACATTTTAATTTAGAATTTTATTAGTCTTGATTAATGGAAAATTATGAATATGAAATTTTTCGTAAATTTCCTACGGAAATGTTGTTTTTAAAGTTTGAATTGACTTAGACCATTTTCAAAATTAACTGAATGTCCTATAAATGACTTAAAGTGATAAAAAACTACGAGTTTTATTAGAAAAAATAATTTTAATGGAATAATTCATGAACATTTATTAATTATTTTTAAAAAGTAATCAGTTTCTATAATTTTAGGCTTTTATCATTATGAGTTTTTATGATTCTTAAAATGTTTCTGAAAAATTGGAGGGATGTATGGTAGTAAACACATAATATCTTTATGTTTTCCTTCCGCTACTGGTCTAGAGGTGGTGTATAATGGAAGTAATTTAATATTTCCGTATATTTTTGGTCTTCCTCTTTTAGGGGAAAGATCCAAAACGTGGAATTTAGAATCATCTAAGGAAGTTTTATAGAACATCTTATAAGGTTCATTTTGCAAGAATCTCATCCTTTGAATTTGCAACCAGGAGACAGATTCGCCCGTGTTTTTTTTTTACTCTTCTTGTCGTTTACTCTTCTAGTGGTTTCGTTGAAATAAAATCCGGCTGCGTCATTCGTTTTACCCAAAATATATTTCTTCTTCTACACTTATCTATCAATTCATAATAATGCTCAGGGTTGTATAAGTAATTTACTTTTTTTATTTTTATTTCTATTACCCCAAGGTCGCGGTCATTCGGTAGGAAGGAATGACCAGATACCAAAAATTTAAGGGTATGTTTATATAATATTTTAAATTTTTGACTTAGACCACTTTCATAATTAACACTAAATGAATTCCATATAATGTTGAAATTACAACCACTATCTAATGGTTCATTTTTGACAATATTATAAAAATTACATTGAATTAATTTAGTTTATAATAATGTGGTGTGAAATAACTGATAAACTCATTTTTTTTAAATTTTGACTTATAATTAGACCACTTTCATAATTATGGGCACATACCTATATAACGTAGAAAAATTCTTACAAATGTGTTGGAAATTTGTATCTGAAGGTACTAATAAAAAATCCGAGATATAAACTCCACAGCCGTAATAAATTTGACACCTTGAACACCGTAGAAATCAGTGCTCCTTGTGATTATTGCATGTTCGATGACTTGCAAGAATTAACACTAGATGTACGGAAGCCGTCAACTTGACGGGTCCTACTTGCTTTATAAATATTTCTCAAATTTAAAAAGTAACTGTATAGTAGATATCTCACGTGTATTTCATAATACAATTATTACTTAACGAATTATCGTTTTATCTGCTCGGTCCCTCTTTTTCCAAAGTCTCCGTTCAATATCCTGAATCAGAATCAGAATCTGTAACAGATTCCACGCCCGTAAATCTAGTGTTAAACAACAACAATGGCTAATTTTTCAATGCACAGAGATAACTAAAATAAGTACACTATACACCACATTAAAATTGAATTGAAGGAACTTAAATTTCATAAAACATGAAAAACGTTAGAAAATTTCAATGAAAAAATGCTAGAAATATAACGTGCAAAATTGTGTTTTTGCAAATCAAATACTATCTATATTAAAGAAATAAACATGTTCATTGACGACAAAAGTATTATACTGTAAGTAATCATCGTTAATCACGCTGTGAATCAATACTTACCGAAATAAATGACCTCACGTTTATTTCACAAATTAAACATATCAACGATTAACCGGCATAATTATTCGCGAGATTCCAATTATCTCTGAAT
This sequence comes from Cerceris rybyensis, assembly GCA_910591515.1. Lineage (NCBI taxonomy): Eukaryota > Metazoa > Arthropoda > Insecta > Hymenoptera > Crabronidae > Cerceris > Cerceris rybyensis. The sequence continues at coordinate 24,020,942 of OU342789.1, read as the reverse complement.
CGTAATTTTATAAGCCAATGAGAAATTATCTGGCTGACGGGTGTGGCTAATTAATATCACAAAGTTCAACTTTGAAGAAATCGAAAAGCTGCTGTTTGCGTTTTTCCATGGGGAATAACAGAGAGAAGCTGCTTTACTGATATCGAATGCGTATAGTTGTTCTAATACCTAACATTAATACGGAAAATCATTTGGACGAAAATTATTATCGAATTGGTTGCCCTTGATTCACAAAATAAATTGAAAAAGCCACAAATACTTTTGTTTTGCATATTTGTAACGATATAATGCAATGAAATCATAATGAAATAAGCTTTAGTGCGCAGGAATAATTACAAATTAAAAATGTATTGACAGTATTTTGAAATATGTAAAAAGTTATTATAAAAAATTTAAGAAAATGAAAACTTGAATATGAAAAACACTTAAAATTTCATAAGAAGTTAAAATTGAAATCTCGTCATGCCGACAAAGAATAATACATTTCATATACTTCAACATCTGATTTTCCAAAGCGCAAGAAAACCTCTCCTTAACGTCATCTTAAATTTAATCTCAGACCCTTAAATAATATAGAAAGAACGTCGGCAAAGGCACGGAAAACAACCGTACACATCTCCGATTCCCCTGCAAGCAGGTTTCTCCACAAAAGGAACACAGAAAGTTCAATGCTAAAAGAATATACGAAGTAACGACAATTATTATATATTCCATATATCCAACGATCCACCATAAATCTTATTTACATTTCTACAATCACATACCTGACGTTCATCGTTCCTCCGTCGACTATACGATATTAAAATTGTATTAAAAATGCAGATATCTATAAACAGTAGCAGAATTAATTCCCCAAAGGGAGAAAAATCAAAAGAAGAACGAGGATCATCGTAGAAGCGTTTCGTCTGCGCAGCCGCACCGGACAGCCGGAGTTCTTCGGTGTTTCGATGATGTTCGCAGTCGTGATTCGTGCGGCGTCCACGTCGGTTTACAAAGTCCTGGTGTATATTGCGCCTTGTTCAACCTTATCCTGTGAAAACTAATCGTAAAAGAATAATAAACAAAATATATATTTTACGAATTTCAATCAACAATGGTGTCGTTGATCAAACGTGTAGAAAAACTTACTTAAACTTAAAGTGTTCCCGGGTAGACTTAAACCTAACACGTTCAAAATTTTATTATAATTGTACAATTACAATAATTAACGGAATAAAAAAGAATCGATCCACGAGCAAAGCGAATTTTCCTTGACGTAATTCGATGAGGAAAAAACGACAATTGAAAGATAACTACCCCAGTGATTCGACAATAGGTACTATCCAGTACAAAAGGAATGATTACAGACCAGTGAGTTTTCTGTTGGAGAAGAATGTAGAAGATTAAAGATCCAAGAAGTTGTACATGCTGAATGTAGACGTAGTCTACGATGGATAATTCAATAGCAACGCTAACATCGCTCTTGTCCAATGATACCAGCTCGGTCATTCAGGACATCGCTAAAAGTTCATTGAACTTGTACTCGAACGTTACCAACATAATTAACGATGTCAATTCTACCTCGTACTCCAACATCATCCAAAGGGATTCCTTGTATATCGTAGTGCCTGTTACTATAATCTACATCTCAATTTTCTTCACCGGCACGATTGGCAATATCAGCACGTGCATCGTGATAGCGCGCAACAAGTCGATGCATACAGCGACCAATTACTACCTCTTCAGTCTAGCAGTGTCAGACCTGTTGCTACTTATCTCCGGCCTCCCCATTGAAATTTATTTAGTATGGTGCAAATATCCATACATCTTCGGCGAGGGTTTCTGCATACTGCGTGGTCTTGCTGCAGAAACATCGACGAATGCCTCGGTATTGACGATCACCGCGTTCACCGTCGAGAGATATGTCGCGATTTGCCACCCGTTTCTATCGCAGACGATGTCGAAATTGTCGAGGGCGATTAAATTGATACTCGTGATTTGGCTGGTCGCTTTGTCATTCGCTTTGCCTCAAGCCTTACAATTTGGAGTGGTTCGATACGAGCACGATCCTAATATGGTGATGTGCTTGTTGAAGAGGGTGATCGTTCAGCACTCCTTTGAGTTGTCGACATTTCTCTTTTTTGTTGTGCCTATGAGCTTGATCACAGTGCTGTACGCGCTTATCGGGCTGAAACTGAGGAAGTCTAATATGATGAAGAGGAATCCTGGAAGAGTCGAAGCAGCGAGGAATTGTCGACATCAACCTGGAAGGTCATCTAGAAGGGTGCTGAAGATGCTTGGTGAATACATTTTCTGTTGACCTTTTTCATTCAATCGAGTTCCTAGGAAGGGTCTGAATAGGGAGATGATGTAGCAGTTTTCAAAGTAATTTAAATAGTACACATACATTTCAGTAATAGGGGTTGTTTATAATTGAAGTTTATAATTGATTTATTCTAAACTAAATTTCATTTAAATAACATTTTCCATTCTTACGTGAGTCGTATTGGGTAGAACTGACTCTGGAATTATTTATAAAATTACATTTTGCATGTCACCTACAAGGAAGCCCAGAAAATTGATTTATTTTAGATTTAAAATCATAATTTACTAAAGGTTACAACTGATCTCGTTTATTTTATTTTTCAAGCTTCAATCTTATGATTTAGTTTCTGTTGGATGTTATGCATTCCATTCGTTTTCAGAGAATTAGAACATTAGACAAACGTGATTGTATAAAATAATTTACGTATTTATTCTGTAAGTGAGGGCCATATAACTTCGAATAATAATATCTGTTCAAATTCCTTTCGGCATAAGGCTTCCCGAGTCGAAATATTGAATCTACTTTCATGGTATTTACTCTTATTTGAACCTAATATCATACTTTTTACTACTAAAACTCCTAATTTAAACCTGTAACTACTCGAGTCGAAATATTGAACCTCATTTGAACCTTTTACTACCCAACATTTAGGAATTAAAAGTACAAAAATAGGTCTAAATTCAATGTAAAATAAGATATCTTATTTATAACCTCATTTGAACCTTTTACTATCCAACATTTAAAAATGATTTGAAAAACAATGTTTAAATGTTTTAAATGTTGGGTAGTAAAAGGTTTAAATGGGGTTCAATATTTCGACTCGGGTTAAGATTTTAAGTTACTGTAGTTGTAATATCGTCGATAAATGAGTTTAATAATGAATCTGTGAATACTGTGAAACAATGGATGGTGTTAAATGGGTGGGAAATTATAGGCGTAACTTCTCTGTCGTTTCGAATTTCGCTGCTATCGTATCACCACAATTATAAATATTTTAGCTACTCTTAAATGACACATGCTCTGGATTAAGTGGTGCATAAAATAAAGTCTGTTTCTGTGCTAAAAGGTAATGTTTACGTAAGTGGAAAAGGATCCAACGAATTTCAATTAAAAAATATCGTTTGGGCGAAAGGTGTATTAATTGGCAGGCAAGTTTGTATGTGTTGCCAATTAAAAGATGACTGTTTTCAACTGGAAAACAATTCGGAAAATGATTGCAGTTAAGTGTCGAGTACCAGGTAATATTCGTTTAATTGAAAAAAGTACTGAAAATATTTTAATAAAGGAGAGTGATTGGTGATACTTTTTTTTCTTGTTCATTAATCTCTTTATCACCTTGTTATCAATATTGATTATCTACCGAGAGTTGAAAGAAAGAGGATTATTATTTTAAAAACTATTCGAAACTAAATTTTTGCACATGAAGAGGCCCGTTAAAACTTTCTATTTTTATGTTCATATAGCAATATATTTTCGATTGATACTACAAATGATAATACAAATGTTCGAATTCCAATAACATTTAACTTTTAATCGAAAAAGTTTGATTTATATTCCCCATTGCTGACAATTTCTAATTCTTCTAATAAAATTATATTATATTAACAATCAACTTCGAATATTTTTCTATACGGGTTAAAATGTTTATACACGATATACACATATAACTCCAGTAACAAAAATAAGTACTTTCAATATCCGCTAATATTTGGACCGTTTGTTTTGAAAGTTGTGCAATTTCAATTTCCATAGACAGGTTGCGGGGTCAGGGGTCACTGGTGGCTATATTCGTTTTATTTAACATTTCGAAAGGTACTTTAAGGTTACTTACTTCATTTTTCTCCAAAAATGATTAATTTCAAATTAACATCGAATAGTGATACAGATAAGAAGAAGTGATAAATCAATATCACGTTATAATAATATTATTTTATGGCAATTAAAAATAATTATTTTGTTTAATTTCGAATAAATACAGGCAGAAGTAAAACTCGCGAGTATAAACAAAAGAGTAATGTGAGAGTCGGAGGATGAATATAATTCCACTATGAAAAAGAAATTAATGAAACCCAAAAAGGGAAAAAGAATTATAGAGGTAGAATCTTCGTCAGTCGAGGATATTGTTACTGAGAATTTCAAAACACTGTCACAAGAAGAGCAAAAAAAATAATACCAATATCTTATGCCGAGTTTAACAATATATAAATATAATTAACGTTCAGAATAAAAAGTACTACTTCTATTTTATTTCTCGTTATCATCTATAAACAATATTGGATTAATATGAAATATACTTTAATTGTTATTTGAGTATTCAAAATAGAAAATTGCATGATTCTTACAATTGATTAATTATGAAAGTGGGGTAAGTCCATTTGCAGCCTGTAAATATACATTATTTTAGTTAAATTCGCGTAAAAGAAATTTCTATAATCAAATTACATATTGATAAATTGATAGAAACATTGCCAGGCATGTTAAAATCAACCAATATTTTTTTATTGACGGATATGCTAACCTTTAATTTTCTCGAAACAACAAAAAATGGACTTGTACCACTTTCAAAATAAACGATCCATTTCATAGAAATTTGAGAGTTTCACAAAGTGGATAGAATGGAAAGAAGGCAAACACTGGCCGACTTCTCTTGATCTCTCTGCAACAAAGCACGGATCATAGTATCCATTTCACTTAAATGCATACTTGTATCACATGTAATATGCAAAGAAAAACATAAGTAAGAAATTATTTGATTAAAATCCTCAAAGTTAGCCGAAATTAATGTAAAACGTCAAACAAAGATTAGTGTTATCATTATCAACTACTGATTAACGATTTTCTTTTTCTAAAACGGTTCATGCTTTCCCGAAAAATGAACATTATGCTCTGGAATAGGGTGGTACTAAAAGAATTATGAAAGTTGATGATTGGATTGAGTCAAGTATTAAGAGATTTAAAATAACTCCCCCTTTCCAGTTCAAGTTCTTACTTCGTTTCTTTAGATATCCTCTGTGATGATCAAATCCTTGAAGCAAATTCCTCCAATCACTCTGTTTTGCCTCTTCGGGGGTATGTATAATTTCTACGAACCTGCACATTCTTTGTTCCTTCCATTTCAAATTGGTTCGGAATTCTTTATTCTTTTAAGAAAGTCATTCAAGTCAATCAACTGTTTTGTCTCTCGTTCTCTATCGTGAGATTCGTTTTATTTAATTTAACACAGTCATCGTCACACCAGCTATAGTTAGTCATGGGGGCTATGCAGTTTGTGGAAATAACGTTTCGGATTTCCAATTGCATCGGAGTCCAAATTGATTCGAATTCAAATTGTCATCAGCTCTGTAACATTTTTCCTTCCTTTTAACCCATTTGCATCACATGACAAATCGAAAAATATATCTTTATTATCAAATTTCTTTATATTAAGACTAAGTTAAACAGTATTTCAAAAAGTGATATTGTACTTTAATCGACGAGTGTTGTATAAATAATTTATATTGTTCGTATGTCTTGCTATTCACTCACAATGTGAATGCATAAATGCGTTTCGATGATAGTGACCAGAAAAAGTGCGCGCATATATGCGCTTGTGATGCAAATGAGTTAAGTTGTATTTCACGATCTCAAATTTCATGAAAAAATTGTGAATCCCAGACGAAGTAACTAATGTATTTAAAGCCAAAATGATAGCAAAACTATCTATATAATTAATGTTTTACTATAAATTATTTAAAACACCGTATCTGCTGCTACATCCTTAGCATGATAATACTAGCCCCTTTTTCTGTCCTACAAATTGTAAATAACGTCCCACATCTAAATAGTTTTGTAATGTAAATACGATGTCCGGTTTTACTGCGCGTTTTTGCCATAAGTAGATACTCGAATCATTTCCACTCGAAAAGTAGGTGATTTCCAAAATAGATTTTAATACAAAAACCACATCTTGTGCTTTCAGATTTCGTGTCATAATTCCATATTATTGATTGCCCAAGAGACTGAATTATTCAAAAGTTCGTCGGTCTATCCGTCGAGCATAAGTATTGCATACACAGTATATCGGAAAAATAACGGAACTTTTTAAATAGAAAAAAAACAATCAGATATTTTGCCAAAATTATTATTTTTTTAATCGAAGTACATCCCTCCCACATCGATACACCGCTGGGCACATTCAACCAATGCTAACATCAAATTTTTTATGTCATTTTTTGAAATCGCCTCAATGACACTTGTCACGGCTTCTTGGACATGTATAACATTATCATAACACGTTTTGTGTGAGAATCGTATTTGAAGCACCAAGCCTCGTCACCAGTTACAATTGATTCCAGGAAAGTGGAGTTCTGTCTGGCTGTCTTAATAAGGTCCTTGCAATGTTCAACGCGAGCAACTTGTTGGTCCACGTTTAACGCGTGAGGAACGAATCGAGCACAGACCTTCCGTTTATTTAAATCTTTCGTCAAAATTTCGTGAATCATATTCTTAGTCGTATTTAATTCTTCCGCTATCCATCTCTCAGTCGAATTCGAATCATAGACGATTATTTCTTGCACTTTTTCCACCAATTCATCGTGATTTTTGTTCTTCGGTCGGCCTGGCTTTGGGTCGAATTTCAAAGCGTTACGACCATCCTGGAATCGCTTATACCATTCGAATACACGTGTACGTGATAAACAATCGTCACCATATATTTTCTTCATTAATTCAAATGTATCTGTAAAAGTTTCACCGAGCTTGAAACAAAATTTAATATTAGCTCTTTACTCCATCGTGTCTTTGTGACGAGATGACAAAAGGTTATGTCACTTTAAGAGCTATAACTTAACAATACGTTGATTAAAACTAATGAGGGTGGTCTCGTTTTGCAGAGGAGATATATATCTTTCAAATGATATATTGTTTTAATAGATGGCATTGATAGTTTTTTGTAAATTTAATAAGTTCCGTTACTTCTCCGACATACTGTGAATTATGAGAATTATGATGCGTTAAAATAATTGAATTTTATGTTGTTATTCTTTTATATGTTGTACTATATTAATTCGATATGTTTAGAAAAGGATGCAACGAAAGGTTGTGTATAGTAGGAATTTGTAAAAACTTTTTAAACATCAATTTGCAAACAGCAAGAAAAAATTATTTAACACGATTCCTGTAGGTGTATCTGACATTTAGAACAGAAAATTGTTGTTTATCTGCTTGCAAGCGAGAAATCGATATTTTAACTGTTTGATAACGTGTTTGAATAACTAAAATTTTGTATATTTTGAAACTTTGCAATACTCAAGGAAATAAAATATGTAGCAATTAAAGATCAGAAGAAAATGAGCGTATTAAAACATGCGGTTTCATTATAAAACTCTGACTCAACTAGTTAATTCCTCAAACACGATGTTAGAAACACAAGACTGCAATCAGCAATACAAATTGTCCGTGAAAAATTGAAAATCCTTGTTCAGTCTATTTAGACATGATAAAATTATTTTTCATTATAATAGATCAAATTACATTATTGTTTGTCTCTTAAAATAGAACTATATTCGTGACTGTATTCAGAACAAATCCACTAACATTGACAAATTGTGTTTCGAAAACATAAAACATAGGATACAACGAGTTTTTGCATATCACGACCACACAATTTACATTTTTTAATTTCGAGTATAAAAGTCAATTTCGGGAGGATGTCAACATGAAAATTGACATTGAAACGAAATATTTGAAAACCTTTCACGCATTTAATTATGATACAAATGTGTTCTCGGCTATGCTGACGGAAATGGTTTCATCCTGTTTTTATAACCTGTTACATAACGGGTCAATTACATCTTTATGGAACTTTGGCAGAAAAGCCCCTCCACAAAAAATGGAAACGGTTTTTCGCAAAGTAGAAACATAATTAACGAATGTATCATTTTAAACCAATGATTATGAAAGTCTTGTCATCTGCATTGTATTTCATAATATTTAAACAGTTATTAAAATAACTAGATGTTACAACTAGTCATTATATATCTGCAGAGAAAAAAGTAAATAATATCTTCAATTATTTAATAAGTAAGTATGATTGAAATTAGTATAATATACAGTGGCACATCTTTTATTGTCCTGCATGATGAATAAACGACAAATTAACATATTACGACGATAGCATAAAACGACTGAATACCAGATATTATATTTGAATTGATTAATTTTAATATTCATTGAATTTCCACGATTATTGCATTGACATTTTCTTTGCGTTTTTATTCAATATTCTGCTAATAGACTCCATACTTGTAATGCTGTTTTCAGTTTTAAAATTTGCAGCAAACAACACGTAAGTGTCATAAATTTCTCCGTTTTACACTATTATTTGCGGCCCTAGAAATTGTTACCACGTTTGTAGGCACAACAGAATTCTTATTTAGTATTAATAATAATAATTTTAGTCATAAACAAATTTATAAGTACGATATTTCCGTTACTACCCTGTAGTTTTGTCGTCAAATCGTAAAGATAAAATAATCAATACTCATTTCTACTATTTCTTTTTTTGTAACATTTTACTAAAATGAAACCCTGAATCTGAAGTGTTATGCAAGTAAAAAAGAATATCAGAAACATCATATTTTCTTCAATCATTAATAATATCATTCTGGTTCTAGATTTTTTGCTATTATCTTTCATTCTAATTTCTTGAAATCACGCGGCGACAGAATTTTCATAATACTTATATTATTCGAGGAAGATGCTTCCATCACATTTGAAATTCGTTGCAATTATTTACATGTACTTATCGTAATATTTACACCATATAACACTACATTTATTTACAAGAAGCTGAGAATCTGAGAAGATAAGTAAATCCTCTGAGGTATATACTTTCTTTACATTCTCCGATTAGAAGAAAACATACGAAAAACCACATGGCCACCACATGCGCCTTCGATAGCACGCGAAACGCAAATTGATTTTATTTTCGTCGACTTCCAGCCCGAGTTCATGGGTTAAGTAACAGCTGCACCATTAACGGAAATGTGGCACAGATTATGCATTGTAAACTTTTCTTTCATCGACGAATGATAGTGAATCGAAAATATACTAAAAACCCATCGTTAACGCCAAGGTGATAAAAGCGACTTGCTCTGAATTTTTTCTAAATATTCCAGAAGCTTCTAACGCTGTTTCTTCTTTCATTTTCTATGTCTGTCTTATAGATATCAAACGATTCGGTCGGTCAAGTTTTTTGACTTCTTTATTTAATTTCTTCTATTAGGTTGTTCGGAAAGTAATTTCGTTTTTTCCTGACAGAGGACATAATTATATTTTTTCACAATTAACTTCACACTTAATTCGCATTGCTATTATATATTTTGACAGTTGATATAGCAACGCTTGTTTGTGAAAAAATTTGTTTGATTCTACACAATAGTTTTTCTTTGGTGCTCTATTAAAGATGGAAAGTCGAAAGCATCATTTTCGCCATATTTGACTTTTTTACTATCGAAACGGTAAAAATGCTGTTCAAGTAAGAAAAAAATTATTCGATTTTTATGGGGAAGACGCATTAACATAACGTCAGTGCCAAAACTGGATTGCAAAATTTTTTGAACGGCAAAACCTTTACTTCGAATGAGGATGTCAAAAAAGGCTTTGATTTTTTTGCCAGCAAAGATCAAAACTTTTATGAACGTCGAATCATACTACTGCCAGAAAGATGACAAAGGGTATTAGAACAAAATGGAGAATATATAATTCAGTGACATATTTATGGACTACAAGAAAATCGTCTTTCATTCTCACCGAAAAAAACGAAATTACTTTCCGAACAACCCAATATTATAGGTACATACAGAGATGCATATGAAAAATGGTAATAGCAAGAACGTTCCGAGTAATACAGGAATACATCCTCAATAACTATAAAACCAAATCATGTTTAGCCACAATTTTAAATCACTTCTTGATGTTTTTTCATTTGGTCTTTTGCACAATTTTCCCCCCTTTTTAAATAATAAAAAGTGTATATGTATTGAGAACTTTGTCATAGGATTTTCTAACCGATAAACAGTTTGTTTTGTGAACTGATAGACTATACATCGCATGGTAAACGTAATTGGGAATAACAATTCGTTAAAATAATGATTCATTATCAATGCTTCAAGATAGAATTACATCGTATTATAAATTGATAAAATCGATTCGAATTCAATCAGAATGTAAACGTAACGGCATCGAGACACGGTCAGCCTTTCGGGTTACTTTGTACGTCAAAAACGAAAATTCGGTCAATAATTAAGCGTACATCATGACGCACATATGTAAATAAATCAATGGAACTTTCTCCAAAAATAATGATAAATATTTATAAACACTTTTGAAAAGTGCAACGGAGTTACACGTTAAATGCGTCGTTTACTTAATTTAAGTGCTTATAAAGGCAAATCAGATTGTATCGCAACGCAGACGTCTATTCATAAATCAGAGAAAAAAGAGAATAATTTTCCCGATATTAACATGTATCATAATATACATTATTCAGATCATTTATTAATTCGCAGAATCTCCGTGTTGCTAGACTGCAGTCTCTATTTGCATTTAAAGCTTTTATACACCAGATAGGTTATAACCTGTCGAATCTAACTTCAAATTTATGAACAGGACACCATTGATTTTCTGTGAAAAGATAATTGAATTTACTTTCGACAGCTATGTCACTAATTCTATCAAATATTAGTTTGCATAAATTACATATTATTCAAAATTTCGATGTACAAGATAAACAAAGTGACTTAACTCTATTTTAAAGTAAAGAACACTAAACTAACAGTTTCGATAATCTCATAAAGTTCAACGATGAGTTCTTTCAAAAATAGTTCAAATAAATGAAAAGATTCGCGAAAAACAAATGCAAACATCGAAAAATCACAAATATATTAAACGAAAATTATTGATCATAACTATTGAAAATAAATTAACCAGATAACTGCGTTCGACGTGTATACACGTCAATCTAAAAGTCTTTTGCGGTTCCTATTTAATACTGAATTGTCAATTTCTTATCGACTAAAAATGTAATTTTTCCACATTTCGTTTTCCTCTATTTTGCAAAATTTATAACAGAAACATTTTCCTTGTGTTGAACGAATATACACGTCATTTCTCGATTTTAATCATGTATCCCGCGAGGGATTCATAAAACTAAATTCCGCAGTTAACTGGTTAAAAGATCCTCGTACGAAGAACCAAAAGTGTCCTGTTTACTTTACAGTTGTTTTCGACGGATTATATCTCATCTGATGTATACAAGTTTTAAATACAAATATAGACTTCGAACAAGACAAAGTGTATCTACCATTTAACTTCTTTAACTAAATAAATCGTACTGTCGAAAACAATTAAACGTTTGTACGAAACTTCATAAATATTGAAATTTTAGAGTTACCTCTATAATCGATCAGTGAAATTTTCCATGTAATCGAGAACACGTTTAGATCGAAAACGATTGCACGTGCAGCCGATAATCACTTTAGTGATCACTCGCGAGACGATTTCCCGTCGTAATTTATTCCTCGGTTGTAACACACTGCGACGATAACGTATCACGAACGGTACTCATTAACTTAGCAATTACACATATGCACATGCGTGCTCCACATTACGATACAATTTACGCTACACTGGTGGTGCTGCGAGTAATAAGACGTGAACTAACAACAGTGCCTATAATTGTCCGACGAATCTCTAAATCGACGTAGTTTCAATGTTAAATATACTGATTTTAGGAACAATTCTTTATTTTATTTCATCAACCAACCATAATGTAAGGGGTTATTTAAATCAAATTATTTAACTCTAATGCAAATGTAACTTTATTTAACACTATTTCTATCACGATTTTCTGTATACCTATTTCGACCAAAAGGTATCTTTTGACACCTTTTCGTTTGAGTGCAAATAATTGCCAAAACTGTTGAGATTTCAAATTATCAGTTAAATGTAGATAATTTGAGGAATATATTTATTGATATATTGACGTGTATTTGTTAGAAATTATTTAATCAGCTTGCAAATTCTAGCAGCGGTGTGCAGATAGTTGTAAAGTCACTGCAGCGATGTACATGAAAAGTAACATAGCACCTGTATTTTCTGTTACAACTGAAATTGGGATTCCCTAATCTGATTATCGTTGATATGATGCTGCAAAATGGTGTTGATATTTATATGTAAAATGGTTTAAAATTAGGTACTGTCATGAAATCCTTAAAGTGTCAAAGGACACCTCATGGTAGAAATAAGTATACCATATGCACATTTTTAGATGTAGGATGTGCTGGTGGAAAATGGTATTGCTGAATTAGTTTTAGAACTACTGTATGAAAAGTCAAAAAATTAATTGTGGAGAAATGATTCAACTTAGAGAATAATTTTAAGTTAAAATTTGGAAGGTGTCTCTTGACACCTCTTGGTACAAATAGTATTAAATATTGTTAAGACTTAAAATCTGTCACAACGAAAGTTTATTCTATGAAACGTAAACTAGCTGTTAATGAAGTTTTTAATTATTACGGATACATTCAAGGTTTTGCATTCGAGTCTTTGACGACGAATTCCGAAAGAATGACCATTGAATTTTGTAAAAAAATCCTTAATTTCAGATTAATATTTATTTTTTATGTTTTTGGTGTAATGTATGACTCAATTGAAAGTAGCAGCTGCCTTATAGTGAAGTCAGACTTAAGTAGTATTGTTCGTATGGACTGCGCCTATTGCCAGAATGGACAGACATGGAAAACTCGAGTTTTTAAACGAAAACTGTCATTTGAAGAAGAACAAGGGACTTATCAATGTTCCATTCTCTTAAACATAGGTATCGAAGTACTCTCAGCACTCAGAAAGTCTATCAAGAGCGTTTTGACTCTACGTTACTGGCGACTAATTCTACATATACAGGGTGGTCCACGTAACTTGTGCACCTCGAATAACTTTTAAAGTGTGCGTTGTACAAAACAATGTTATATACAAAAGTTACACGGTTTCAAAGGGTACACTATGTAGTGTGTTAATTTTTTTTATAGGTGGAGGCGTTTCGAAGGTTTGAAGGTCAACTTTGTTTTTTTAAACGGAATACTATATTTTTTATTCCAAAATATGGTAGAGTATCGAATTGTAAGCAAAAAAGTATTGACCATTATTAGCCTTAAACCTAATAGGTTACGAGTAATTTCACTTTATTACTTGACAATTTTCTTCGCGTAATATCAAGTTGGAGATTCAACCTTATCACAGATTTCCGCAGGACAGCGATGGGACATCACCAGACCTTACTCCTTTAGACTATTTTCTGTGGGGCGTATTAAAAGACACAGTGTATCGTGAACCACCAACAACACCTGAGAATATGAAACATCGTATTCGTGAAGCATGCATTACACTCAGTGCGGATATGATTCAGAATGCGGTTTCTTCATTAGTTAATTGATTGCATCAATGTATTAACGCCAATGGATATCACATTGAACACTTACGTTAGTTGCGTTAAGCCACTAGGTCACTCAATTAGTAAACACTGCCACGTAAACATCGCTGTCCTGCGGAAATCTGTGATAAGGTTGAATCTCCAACTTGATATTACGCGAAGAAATTTGTCAAGTAATAAAGTGAAATTACTCGTAACCTATTAGGTTTAAGGCTAATAATGGTCAATACTTTTTTACTTACAATTCGATACTCTACCATATTTTGGAATAAAAAATATAGTATTCCGTTTAAAAAACCAAAGTTGTCCTTCAAATCTCCGAAATGCCTCCACCTATAGAAAAAATTAACACACTACATAGTGTACCCTTTGAAACCATGTAACTTTTGTACCTATATAACATTCTTTCGTGCAACGCATACTTTAAAAGTTATTCGAGGTGCGCAAGTTACGTGGACCACTCTGTATATATACAGGGTTCGTCAGCAAAATCCGGACAAAATTAAGAGTTCATTCAAACTCTTGGTTAGTTAGACATTACTTGTATTGATGAAAAAAAAAATGTGTAAATTAATTAGAGGATCCTTATTAAGTTTTATCATTCAGTATAGCCTCCTTCCGCTGCGATCACTTCTTGGATTCTTGATCTGAAGCGCGAACATGCTCTTTTCACCTGATCCTTGTCCAAATTCGCGAATGCTGCCTCTATAGCGGCCTGAAGGGGTCACGATGGGGTGCCTGGATTTATTAGACACCCTTTCAATAACGCTCCAAACATAATAACTTAGAAGCTTCAAATCTGATCAATTGGGAGGCCAGAAGTCTTTGGATCGAAATATTTCGACGTTATCGGAAAACCAATTTTGCATTAAATGACTCGGATGAGATTGTGCATCAACCTATTGTAAAATGTGGGATCTCCCGGATGCTACACTTTCCACATTTGGTTTCACTAACGAAATTATGATCCGGAGGTACAGTTTATTGTTAATGCTGAGCTCTTTCGTCGGAAGCCGCTGTGCTTACAGACATTTCTTTGGAATAAATTTGCCTTGACCGATTAGCAGAGCCTTCAACAAGCTTCTCTACAGCCGCATACCTTCGTACAATATCATAAACAGTAGAATTCGGGTATCTAAAGAATCGAATAATTTCAATAGCTGAACACTCCGCGCGAAGCGCTTCAATTATTGCTGTTTTATGAATATATTCCGAACACTATCTAATCAAATCTGCCATTTAGATGTTACATACGTATTGTACATATATATGCCTTGCTTAAAAAGAAAGAAACATCTAGGTACTGCTGATATTACATGTAGCGCGAAATTAAAATAGAATTTTGTCCGGATTTTGCTGACGGATCCTATATATACACACATACCTATATATAACATTATCAATATTATTAATATATTAGAAGTGTAATATTTTATAAATAGAATAGATGCGTCAAAAGAGAAGAACGTGATTAATTTAATCGCTTGTAATCTATTAGGTAGATATGCAGAATTGAAAAAGAAGCATTATTAGAAACTTCAGGAATATTAATAGAAACTTGAGAACAAGTCATTTTAATCACCTTGGTATTCAATAGTTACTTGCATTAATTTAAAAGCAAGAAATTTCAATATCGCTCATGTTTAGTTCCCTAGATCCATGTTTATTAACTGTTTAAGTGTCAAGCAGCGCGATCACGTTTCTTTAATTCAGTAACGAAAAGTGTCAAACTGTTCGACCTGTAGAATTAATAGTTACTTTTTACAGGCACAATAAAAAGATCGAAGAATAAAGTTCAGTAATATATTCTGATTACGACAATGTACGTATAACAATATCTTTGACAGGCAAAGAAAATAACAGTATTTACCATTTATAAGCAGAAAAACATGAAAATATTATTTTACTGCATTCCTCGATACAAAAAGAAAAAAGCACGATTTCGCTACTAGGCACATTTTGACAAGATTTTTGTAAAGAGCCTTGAGACTTCAATTATTAAAAAGATATGTTCTAATATTTCAACAGTATGGTGTATATTCTAGTGTCAAGTAGCAAACATGAAAGAACGTCGTCAATTTAGAAAAAAATTCTCAGTTTCACGTACTTCCATTACAATTTTATTTTATCAAGAATTGAGGTAAGCTCTTTATGTTAGTTTGTAACGAACGAGAGAATACTATACGATTTCATAAGTACATATATACATACGAGTGAATTAATCTTGGAGACTGGTACGTACTTCGAGTAATTACTCAATTTACTTAAATACTGTCTGGAGCGATTGAATCTGAACAGGTGCCATATAGACGTACAAGTCCCTTCGACCTTCAGACGTGCCTTACTAATATGAAATTAACCCTTCTAATAATCAATATCACATGACAGACATACGTCGAAGGAAAAACTATTCTGTGGTAATGGAGATTTGAAGAAGGTCTCACTAGTTGGGAATCTGATCCTATAACTCCGTAGTCACCAAGGCCTCCCTAGTTATTTGCAACGAGACTGAAGGCCAATAACACATAAGGGTGTCCAGGACCCTGAATCCTGCAAGAAAGTCCTTGTGACATTTTCCACGAAACGATTCGTTAACCTAATAATAAGTGCTAAGCCCTACAAAAGTCTCCTATTCTTATGAATACATGTATCATTGTACCACAACAAAATCTTGCCGCATGTGGTTAAGAATTTTTTAAATAGCGTTGATGTTCTAAATGATTAGCTCAGGTGTTAGCTTCATGGAATAGATGATACTACTATTTAGGATGGTGGAGATACCTTTCAATGGAATTATGCAGGTGTCAAATCGAAATGAAAAAGAACCAGAGTTCACAATTGGTTTAGGAAACTTTTTCTAAACTATCAATTAATATAAAATTGTCTCGGTGATTTGGAGCTCACTGAAAAACGTGGGATTCAGACGTAATGAATAGAAATTAGAGCTGAAAAGCACACAAAGAAAAGAAAGAAAAACCACTCATACTTCTTGTAACAATTAAGTAAAGTTCAGTTAAATGAACTTGTCACTGTATTCTTTAATAGTTCTCTTAAAAAAAGATGCACTTTCAGCCTCTGAGAAATTTTTACATTGTAAATAGAGTTAATAGACGAAATAACCTTCAACTTTTTTTTTCATTATATGACTACTTTTTTTGTCATATTCATCGTCGGCACGTATTATACTTCAAAATTTCTCTCTAATTAATTCAAAAGTCGCCCACTATGAAAATGATCAATGTTATTTCTAACAACAGTAGGAAATATGTAGTAGTCGAAGGATTTCATACGAACAATCAAAATGGAGGATTTGCGATATCCGTAAATATACACGTAGGCTGACTAACGATCGCCTTGCGTCAGATACTTATCAACGAGAAAAAAGCTTAGTAAGTTTGCCTGCACGAATGTTTACAGTTATGCAATCTACGAATGATGCATTACAACGAGGACAAAGTATGTATATCGATGAGGAATGAAAACATCATTGGTATACCTCCTTTCGACCGTAACTTATACGAATAAAAACATTACAACGAATTGGGATTAGAGTTTATAAATTACAGTCGCAATTTTTGAAGAAGTATTTGAATTTTGAATTGATAGAAAGATTTAGCGAAAGAGGACGCGGCTATTTTACAAAATTTAAGGAAAATAACAGAAGCGAGTTGCATCGAGAGCGATGGTCGTCACAATACTGCTGTCGCAACAGCATTCTCAACTATTTCATTAGCAAAAGGAAAAAAATGTATAGGTTTTACATTCTGTACCATCACAGTTGTGAAATATTAAATAAAAAAATGAAACCAAGATATTTATAAATTCAAAGTATGATAAATAGCTACCAATACTGAAAAAGTGGATTGTACTTTAATTTCACATTGAAAACGTGTTCTCAATTTCGACGTGAAAACGTTACATTATTCAAGTGCCAACTTTGCCATTGCATATCTCTAAGAGTAATTAATGTTCAATAAACATTTTTTTCAATGGAAAACGATGCTCTGATGCGTTTCAAATCAAACGCAATTGCTAAATTTTGAAAATCGTGAAAAACAATTTTTGGTCAGGATTTGGGCGAAATCGACAACTGTGTGTTGTCACGCAAAATCATCGTATACGTCTTACGACGCTCGACGTTATTTTCAACGGTGTTAAAGGGACCTATGTCTGTACGAGAACAATCTCGTTAATGTTCTCCAAATGTAGAAACTGCAGTTGGAGCGATTGTTCTCACGCAATGAAATAAAACGAGATTATGCAAGATTAACCAGACAGTTAGGAGCAGAGAATAGGATTAAATTTTGGGAGGAGAGATATAATGGCAAATGCTGGAATATATTATACTATGCCCGAGATATCATCCAGCTAATCTGTGAGAATAGACTGTCTCGGATTTTGTTGAGTCTTTTATTTTTCACACACTTTGAACGTGTGTGTATTAATACTTTTCTAATGGACAAACACTTATTGTTAACGTTTCAGAAGCTGTTGATAAAAATATTGTATTTATTTTCAAAATTGCTACCTGACTGGCAAACAGTGAGCTCGAATGTAAATCCCTTTTCATTTCCGGAAAATTTAATTATTAAATACATCATACTTTCGACTGTTCGGAACTCATCCAAAAAAAGTAGCATTTAGACAAAATAACCGTAGCGATTAAGCTGAAAAATAGCAAAACAAAAATACGAATATCCGTCCGTAAATGTTACATCTATCGTGTAAAATTCAATTAAGTTTTAAGTATCACCGCATTCATTTCAGTCAGACGCAGAGTAATTTTAATGTGGAAATTTTATCAAATCCCGTACGGATCTCTCTAGATCCTTCTAGAAACGGTTACACAATTAGACTATTAGATGACTAGACGATTAGATAATTAAAAGAATAGATGAGTAGACGACCTGACAAATATCCGTGACTAGATGGACGATAGAATATATATATAGTCGACTCGAGTTGAAATATTGAACCTCATTTGAACCTTTTACTACCCAACATTTAGAAATTAAAAGTACAAAAATAGAAGTATCATTTTACTGAGAACGAGTTACAGGTTTAAATTAGGAGTATTAGTATTGAAAAGTATCATATTAGGTTCAAATAGGAGTAAACACCATGAAAATAGGTTCAATATTTCGACTCGGGTTTACTTTAAATATACTTTAGAATAGTAAGTCTGTGTGATTGTATTTTCCAGTGATTTGCGATTAATTAACGCTTCCATTTGTATTTATTTTAATTAAAATGTATTTGTAATAAATATCCTATATAAATGATTTCAAAAGAAGTTGATGAATAAAATAATGAACATAACAGGTAAAGGTGAAAGAGAAACAGAATAGTAAGCGATACTTCTTCTGCTTCAGGGGATGATTGACTAATCCTGACATTACATTTTTCGCGAAAATATTTTTATCCTATTATACTTTCTCTACAGGATAATGAAGTTCCTAGCATAAAGTTAACAGAAAGTGAATTCGAGCTGCTAATAGCTGACAACATTGAATCGTTTGAGGAAGTCTGATATATGCACTCGAATAATCGAAGTTATGCAATCTTGCCGTCCTTGCCGCAATATTACAACAAGCGGTGCGAGATATTGTCAGCGTCCTGATTAAATGTCCTACATCCGAGCTCTTTAACTATGTCCTGCATCTATGCACTCATTATGATACAGAATTGATCATACAGTCGATGATAGGGTGAGAAAGATTGATAAAGGATCATTATGCGGTATTGGTATGATTCCGTATCTGTAATCACATCGCATAAACTGCACGCTCGTGATGCTACTTTGCACATCGTTCTTTCAAACATTTCTACTTTTATTCTTCTTTGTGAAGTTCTAGTTTACGTTGATATTCATGAGATTTTTTGTGCTGACAACATGTAACGGAGAAAATGTAGTAGACATTGTTCATGCATAAAATATCGTTTATTTTACCATCTCCCTTAGTTACTATTTTGTACCTAATTTCGAGCATGAGGTTTCTGTTTATAAAATGAATTTAAAAATGAGATTAAAAAGAGACCGAAAAGAGAGAGAGAAAAACGGACACGTGATAACCACAGAATATGAAAGAGAAATTTTGAAAACGAAGGTAAATGTGAATGAATGTGGTTCATTCGTTAACGTGCTATTCTTCGGCCTGTAACAACACGGTAACGGTATACAGACCTCCTTTCTTCTATAAAGTGTTATACAAATATTCCAGAATTAAGTTGAAGTAACTTGATTTATAAATGGATTATTTATATCACATGTATTATCAAAACAACCGGTTGGTAAATGATACTAAATAAAGTCAGTAATTCGATTAAATAACATATCTGTTTTAATATTAACGAGATTACATGGATAAGTTCACACGGAAGAATTTTATCATATAACCACGCGACCTCGAGTTTTCCTTGCTGCATATTTATGATTACAATACTTCTCAAATATATTTGATAGCAAAGATAATCTAGTTAATGCAAGGATAACTACATCGCACGGAGAATTTAATTCGATCGAAGTTCCCCCTTTTTTTGCTACTATCACGTTGTTTGTCGATACCTATTTACATGTTTGATAAATTGCACGCGATATAAAATCTGAATCATTCGTCGACGCCATTGTTTCAATAAACTTTTCCCTTCCGCACTGTAAATATTGAAAAATTTCTTTTAGACATTTCACTTCGGTTGCTTTCACTTTTCCATGATTGATACTATATCGCTATCGATACAGTTTCTTTTTAATGTGCACTTTGTAATTAATAAAACGAAGTTAAAATTGTTTTGTATTCAGAATGTATAATTTCTTTAAGCTTGCTATAAAGAATATTGTATTGCAAAACGTGTAACTCTAAATTTCTTAAACCACTTCTCCCTTTTTAAGGGAGAATAACCTCTTTTTGCAATTGTTTTCAATCCATGAACTTTCATATTCCACTACAAAACAATTGTTGTTAATAACCTCACGTTGCTGATGCGACATTATACTTATAAACAAACTAAAGACGTAGATGTTTAACACTAAAACTACCGAAGTGAAATTTATTATTTCGCAATATATTAAATAAATACTTTGAAAAAAGAGAAATCAAGAAGTAGAAAACATGATCAATTCGGTTATTTCCGTTTTATGAAGTACACATAAAATATCTACTCCATGACTGTTCTATGAACTTAGAGAGTTTTTGGAGAACATTGAGAACCAGGCATCTTCAGTGGCTTGGTAATTTTAGTGTTAATTACATTTATTACAAAGATACCAAATTCTTTCCCTTCAGAGTCCACAAATTGTACAATCAAATTAAATTCTACGTGAACACATATTTAGACAAACCCTTTGCACTCGAGAAGCCCCACTATGGCGACCTTGCGTTTCTTGAGTTTCTCGAGTTCTATGTTTGTTTCCGACACGATAAGGTATTTTTATCTCAATTTTCTTCATGGACCCAACTTGGACTGCCATCTTACAATTAGTATAAAATAATTTGAAAGTACCTGTAAAACACTTCCCTAATTTATTGCAAGGGATCAGAAACAACTCACTTGGGGGGAAATCGCACTGCGAGACAAAGAGAGACAAGAAAAAGCTGTGGAACTGACAATGAGTGCGACAGCACGATATCGATCGTGAAAATCGAAACATTGACGTACGCACGATATTTTTATTATCAGATTGGTAGACACCGATTTTACCTACTTAAATGAATGTGAATAGCTACGACTATGAATGAAGAGGACAGCAGACATATAGAATAGAAAGAGATAGGTAGTGCGAGAGCAGTCTACCCTTACGTCCCAAGTGACTTCATTCTGATCCCTTTCTATAGTCGAAATTGTCTCAAGTTGCTAGTGCACCCAAATTAAAAAGTTCTCCAGTGCAAAAGGTTAAATCTACTGTTCAAGAATAATCAATTCTTCTAATATGTGATATAGTTTATGTTCAGAAAAAATATATCTACAACATTCGTAAAGATATCTGGAAAAATTTGTTGCGTAGCATAACTATTGGAACATAACAATTTCGCGCCCTATTCTAATTGGGATGGTGCCTGCCAGAGGCGCACTTGTCTCAAATGTAACTGGTCGTCAAACATGACACCACTCCTCGTTGTAATGTGCCATCGAACGTACGAGTTCTTTCATTATAACAAATATAAAACGCTTTTTCAATAAGATGTGTATTGGAATCACTTCGAATCCACCTTGCCTGCTCTAATAATAACACTATTGCAATGAATTGATTAGTCACGATTAATTTACCACGTTACACTTATTCATCATACATCAAAGCACAACATGATTTTAAACAATTCCTTCCTTCGCAGAATGTAGAAAATATAGAAGGCAATCATTGAAATATTGTTAGGCTTCCCAGTTTGTATAGCTTCGTTAATTGTCTAAAACTGCCAAAAGCTATTATTTTCGTCATTTTTATGATGAAAAAATGAGACTCTTTTACCGCCTACCTCGATCTGACATTTATCTCCTGCTGACAATTAATAATCACTTTGCCGATGCCACACGCGGAGGTCCATAATTGCACTTGATTGATAATGGTCTACAACTTTCTTTTTATTTCGTCGTCAATAGACTCCTTATATTCGTAGCGGTCAAATTACATTCCACGTTCTACAGTTTCGCAAATTGGATAGGATCATTTTCATTATGACAATTGACCATTTCTCGTTTATCGATGTAGCAGCATTTATACGGTTGTATTTGTTATGGTTATTACTTTTATGTGTTATTACATTTAGCCTCATTCTTTCAAAATTATAAGGATATCGGTAGTTTTCCGATGTGCAATTTTCCGTTGAAATTAGTTTTAACATGTAACATTTTGACCGTTTCGCTACTAAAAAATAATAAATGATTCGTTGGTGGAGAACACTATTTAACACTAATCGGAAGAAAAGAAAATTACGAATAGAAAATTACGCGGACTCTTAACGTTAGATTTGTAGGCGTGAAATCTGTTCTACTGCAATAAATTAAATAGGGACTTTGAAAAAATAGGGATCAAGCGGTACAGATGATAATACGTTAAGTAATTTTCTGTAGTGTAAAATATATGTGAAATATATCTGTAGTGTAAAATATATGTGAAATATCTACTGTGCTGTTTTTCTGTAAAGAAAAATATTTATCAAAGAGGTAAGAACTCGTCAATTTGATGGCTTTCATAAATCTAGTGTTAATAATAAGTTTGCAAGCTGATCAAAAATAGTATATTATATGTAAGAATAAAACGGATGAAGCGCTCTCTTTCGACCATCGGGAACTTTTGTGACTCAATGAATCGCCTGAATTCGTAAACCGAACAATTGCTTTCCGGTGGTTAGGTCAGTAGAAAATTTGGTGAGGAGTTATAGTTTTCTTTTATATAAACTGACTTGATTATTATTTAACAACACTATGTACAAGATGTGTGGATGATTAACAAAGTATTGAAATTCGCGTCTGAGAAATTTGATTTGTCGATTGCGGTAATCGGAACGTTGCACAGTGTGTAATTTCGCTGTTCTGGACAACTGGGACAAAAGTCAATTTTCGTAATGATCCAGATGAACAACATTTTATTGGAAATCGATAGTAGAATGTCCATAGAAACAGAAAATGTAAAAATTATTTGAAAAAATAATCTGTAATAGTTAATTAACAGGCCTGAAAGTAGTATGTTATAAGTTAATTAAAAGGCCTTTTCGTAGAATGCTTTTACACGCTCGAGTCGTGCCCTAGACATTTTCGACAATTGTTTTGTAACGAAAGGGTAGAATGGACTTTGTGTATATTGTATTGTTATCTCCACTTATTTGGGATATGTTTACAATTTTTTGTTTCTGTAAACGACCTTTTATTACCATTTTAATCCGCTTTAACAATTAACATGTAATTTAAGCTCCGTTCCGACATGTATGTAGACTTTTAACATATATTACTGTTTATTACACTTTTGCAATTTTGGGTGTTTAAAGCTAAATGTATGAACAATTGAAAATGCAAAGGGTTATTGAAGACAAATAATGACATCTGTTATTTATTTATTGTTTTATTCCGCGTGGACTTCCGCGAGGCATTTATTTACTTACAATTAGTTTCGTTCACTCACAAGACCCAATAAAAATGCTTTGCGGAAGTTTTTAAATTTTTCTGCTGAAAATAAAATTTATATTGCAATTGTTTTTGCCTTCCCTAGCAAAAATGTCTGTCCTATCGCCTCCTGCTATTAGATTTTTTCTTGGACGTTACAGTTAGAGTAAATCAGAAAATATTCATAAAGATTGCGGCATTTTGGACGTTGCTCCGCTTTGAACATTGTTTAAACATATTTAAATCTTTACAACATTAAAATGATATGTTTCGTTGCAATTGATGAAGTTTAGAAAATCATATTACACAAAAAAAATGAAAGTAAGCCTTACGATTAAAATACAACAAATTTTTAAAGTTAAGAGTTTCTTATTTTACGTATAAATGTTAAATAACTATTGAAATATATATTATTATTAACGCTAGGTATAGCATTATGTTGTTTACTAGTAGAAAAGTCATTAAAAGTAACAAAAACCATAATTTCTTTCAAAAAATAGTTTTGTCCAGCTAGAACGGCGATATTACACACTGTGCGCTGAGTGAATTTGTTCGTATTACTTGTTGCGATGTTCTTAAGACACTAGTTTTTTTAGAAACGCGTGAAGACGCGCTTCTGTCAGAGTTTGGCGGTGATGGTCATTATTGCGAGCGGGAACGTAGCTGATTGGAGGCTCCTTAATTCAGAAATATTCATATCTCTGATTGGTGGGCAAAGGAAATGTCCCTTGCCCATAGGTCAAGAGCCCCCCGTAAAGTTTCAAGGAACTGGAAAAATCCAGCTCGCGTAGGGGAAGAAGTCCCCGGTCAATAATTCTTTGGCGGACAAAACTTTTACTCAAGAAGTATTGACGAAAATAGGCCCATAAAGTACATTGATCTTGGAGTAAAAAACGATTTGCAAGGCGCGACTGCTATTTGAAAAAGGAAACATCTGTGTATCGAAAAATAATGAGAAACGAATTTTTAGCTACATCAGTGAGCTTCAGGGACGTATTATTGCTCCGCAACACGCTCCTTTAACCAAAACGCTCACCTTTAGAGTAATAAATAAAGAAGAATGCAATTATTGTTAGTATGACCCGGAGTTTCTATGTCATTGATCTAATATAATAATAATAAATGATCTAATAAATAAACGGTAGTTTCTCTCAAAAATTTACTCTTCAAAAATTCTGAATTTCGTTAACACTAGAACGACCAAGCAAGTCAAAATGACTTATTCACAATTTTCTTGAATAATAATTCCCTAAGTTTATAGCAGAGTCCAAGACTAGAAATTCTAAGCTGATCTTATAAAACACAGATTTCCGGACCGAACATATTTTTCGCCTCTTGAGTCCCATTTTTTCAAAGTATTTATTTAATATATTTGAATGCCATAGATTTAACGGCGGTCGTTCTAGTGTTAAAGAAAAGCGACAATGCTTCGTTAGAGTGGGGTTCTTAATAAGGTTATTTAATGGGAAACTCAAAGTTTCCTCTACCATCATAAGTGCTATTTGTAACAAAACTTTGATGTCGTAGAAAATGATTTCGCAAATTGGCACAGAATATTAAAAGTCAAATGAACAAAGACATGTCTGTTCATTGTTAGAAATTTAAAAAAAAAAAAAAAACACTCGTAACGTTCACCACTTTTCTACTCGCAGTACGACTACCTAGATATCTAAATGTTTGGAATAACGATTAAATAATTCACTTCTGACGCCACAGTGACATCGAAATTCTTCGATGCGAAACGCAATAACCACAACGACAATACCATTTCTAGGTGCAAAGTGCACGACATACATTGAATATCATTTCCAGACGCTTGAATATTCAATGACCTTCTCGATTCTCGGAGTTCCGTGCTGGAAATCCTAAAAGAAAAACGAAAACTTCAGTATTTTAAGTTTTAATCTTACGGTAGTATAAGAAGCATATGTAAAAGAACTCGACAGTGGCTTCTTCTTTAATGGTCGGCAAAAGGATGTACCTATATACATATGTTACGGTAAATATGATAATTCCGATGATTATGTACAATAACCGGTTACTATATATAATTACCACTAAACCCAGACCAAACCCACATCTTTTTTTTTCAGCAAAGGAAATGCATTTTCGCACCTTCTCGCGTACCCAGAAGAATATTGAAGTCGCCGGGAATTAAGCTCCCGGACCTCAACGAGATCTTTTTATTCTTACGTGGGGAAATCTTGCATTAGACACCCGCCGCACAGTGGTCGATTTCGCCGAAATCCTGGCCAAAACCCCAACATTTTTTTTCACGATTTTCAAAATTTAGCAGTTGCGTTTGATTTGTAACACATCAGAGCATCATTTTCCATTAATAAAAATTTTTATTGAACAGTACTCTTAGAGATATGCAATGTCAAAGTTGGCACTTGAATAATGTGACGTTTTTACGTCGAGATTGAGAATACGTTTTCAATGTGAAATTAAAGTACGATCCACTTTTTCAGTATTGGTAGCTAGTCATCATACTTTTAATTTATAAATATCTTGGTTTCATTTTATTATTTAATATTTTACAACTGTGATGTTACAGAATGTAAATCATATGTATTTTTTTCCTTTTTCTAATGAAATAGTTGTGAAGTCCACAAAAGTCCAAGGTAATTTTTTTTTTAAATAAAACTTTCAAGCTTCCTGAAGAAGACCTCGTTGAGTTTTCTTGCGACTTTTTGCGATTCTTCGAGTTATTGTTATTTGTTTGTCGCCAGCGCCATGCTCGGGGAAGTGCATTTATGACATAGGGCCGGGCTATCGTGCTTTACTTAATGAATACTGCTAATCCTTCTCTAAGATCAACCTGGTAATTAACGAAATAATATGTTTATTTCACGGGGTTAAAAATCGGAATGACTTTAAACAAACTGGTGGCCTATTGTTTCGAGGCATCAATAGATAGCCGCGGCTACCACGACCGCTTATCGTCATAAACCGAAAGATCTTTGACGATTCTAATGAAAATCTGGCTAGTTGCAGGTTCGAGGGAAATATTTTCTCCTTGAAATTCTGAGCTCGGATTCTTAATCAGCGACCGGAAAAACATAAGACTACTGATTTTCGTGCCGATCCGACAATTTTTTGATACTCGCACCCGCCATATTAGAGCCACCATTTTGTTTTTGGAAATTCTGAGTTTGGATTCTTAATCAGCGACCGAAATAATACTAATATACCAATTTTCAGCTAAATTGAAAAACTCCTTGGGGTTTTGGCCAGGATTTCGGCGAAATCGACCACTGTGCGCCGCCTGAAGAGGTGGCGGGTAGTGTGGAGGTTCCTACCCACTAAAACCCCATGGCGACCTTGCGTCGACCTCGCTTAACATTTGGACCCCGGAAACGAAACTCGTGATACTTCCGGGGCCACCTGTAGCGTGTTGGTTTCGGTGAGGATAGTAGAGACAGGACCACCATCCTACCCGGACCTTCCTTAACCCTTTCGCTTCGAGCGCCGGATACATCCGGAACCCGCGCAACAACTTGTGCGTACGAGCTCCGGATATATCCGGAACCCGCGCAACGACTTGTCCGTACGAGTACCGGATATATCCGACATCTACAGATATATCATGTGTATATAAGTACCATCTGTAGTAATGACGAATGTATAAATCTTTTCATTTTAAAAATGTAAAGAATACGTACTATATTAGAGCAATAAATGTTTTATTAAGCATAGTAATTACTTAAGAGAAGATTTCTTTTACTTTTACTTCTTTTATTTCTTTTACTTAGAAGAACGTATACACAAAAACCACGCGCACTGTGCACATTTCTGGCGCATGCTTCCGTTTGATCACGGCACTTCGGCGGACTGGACTGCTGAAACGAAAGGGTTAAAACACCTAAACGAGATCTAACCTAAGCCAAAGTCCCAAGACCCAGTCCAGCAAGCTGAACGAGTCACAGTAGGTCGAACAAGTCTCCACCCCTTGCAAGCTTTCCATCTATGTGGCTCGGGTAACCCCGGATTCACCGAACCCGTACCTGTCCAGCGAGCTGGATAGGCCCCTAAGGTATTAAGGCTAAACCGAAAAAGTCACTTGGTATTAGATGCGAAGTAAGAGGAAACTGTCCTTGAAATTCCTGTTACTACCCCCCATAACTACTTACCCCCATAAACTAAACACTTGTTTGGCCGGTATGTGCATTTTCGGCCAGTCACGCCTTACAATTAGAATCGAATAACGCGATGACAAGTGTTGTCTCTATCTGTTGGGCAAAGCGAAACAAACCACTTATAAAGTAACTTCTTTTGGTGGACCAATGATAACCCTTTTCCTTTCAGAACCACTATGGTTCGCCGTCCCCTGGTTCAAGTAACCCCGAGTCTGCCAAAGCTGTACCTAACCAGTGAGGGAACAAGCCAGATCTAACCCAGACTCGACAGTTAGTTTGATAAATATTTAAGAATTCATCACATTTACCAAATTTAGTGGTGATTATATATAATCACCCGATTAATCAGATTTACCGTAACTATATATTTTGTAAAATATTTGCTTTGTAGTGTGAAAAAGACGCATTACTTGTGACATGTTTTTCATATATACATATATGTATGCATATATTGGGGGTAACGAAAAGTAATCAAAAGTGGAGAACTGAAAACGTAATTGGAAACTTTTTTCAACAAAAAGTCGGAGGACTTTTTAAAAAAAGGAATCGAATAACTAGCTTTACGCTGGTAAAAAGTGTGAGAGAATTATGGAATTTATTTTGTTGATTAGTATTTAAGATTTCTTTAATAAATAAATGTTTTTCGCCAGGAAAAAAAATTTTGATTATTTTTCGGTACCCCTAATATTTCCTTTTCGACGTTAACTGATGCGGTCATTTTACGTAACACCTACAATTTTAGTCCTAACCTGAACCGCCGAAGCTACGATGTTTAGTTTGGTAAACATTCAAATTATACAAATTATTTATTTAAAAAGTCATAGTTTTAAAAAATGTTTAACATTATAAAGTTTTTATGTCATATATGGAATAAAATGTCAGGGTAATGCGCACCACCATTCTCATTATTAAACAGTGCTGTTTTGATGTTTAATATAACATCCTCGCGTTATTGTGGTTCGATTGTGACAATAACACGTAGAATATTCGGTTTAAGCTCAGCCATTGTTTGTAGCTTATTAGCACACACATATGACTGCAAAAAAATATCCGCAGATAGAAGTTACATGGTGTCAAATCCCACAATCTTGGTAGCCAATTAGTAGGCCGTATTTGAAAATGATGCTGTAAATACGGTTACAGTGAATGGTGACTGTTGCAGAACGATGATAACCAATGTCTTCTGGGAGGAATTGATTAATTTGAATCTTGAAGACATTTTGTTTCAGCAGGAAAGCGCAACATGACACACTGCAGCATCAGAGCCGTGATGGTCATTTGTATGACATTTTATTCTATATACGTAATCGGAATATTTGTACTTTACAATGAAATAAAAAATTGTCATTTTTAAAGTAAATAATTTGTTTAATTGAAAAACTAACTCTTGCGTACTTATTGAGACACCATTTACATATCGCAAAGAAAAAAGTTCCCATAGATGACGGGAGGTTTAAGTGACATGAATTTTCTTAGGCATCGTCGTTTTTACGATACATTAGTGATTTGACCTACTTTCGTGTTTCAGAACTTGTATATACATTATCAGAAATTGTTACTTATAACGTTGCGTGCAAAATATCAAGAAACGGAACGTGGATGAAGTAAGTCAAGGACGATTTATGGAGCTACTAATCAATTGTATCAAGTTCGGAAAACACATTATTCATGATGCTGACATCTTTATATGAAAAATGTAATATTTAAAAATTATGTCTACCACGTAACAAAATTAATTCATTAATAATTTTGAATATTTCGATATTAATTAAAGGCATAAAAATAACGCAAAAACAAATAGAGAAATGATGTATATAGGTATTACTAATAATAGTTTGTTTAGTATTGTACTCAAAAATGCAAAATGAAAATTTACATATGTGATTATAGGATAAATTATAAGTCGGAAAGTTAATAGTGATCTTATTTAAATAACAATCTCATATGAAAATAATGAAGCAACATAAAGAAATTATCAAGACAACTAATTGTAAGAATAATTCTTTTCCATCCGCAAACTGCTATTAATGCTTCATTAAAAGAAGTAATGATATTATTACCGTTTAGCGAGATTACTAAACTATGTTAATGCAATTTTAAGTGCAAACAATATTTCTTCCTCAATACAGTTCTTTCTATACGAGGGAAAGAGTTCCATTAATAACACAATTTTCTAGACGGCTAATATATTTTCGTAAAGTACATTTTGCTTACGACGGAATTCTTCTTTCCTTCTTACTCAAAATTAAAAAGAAATATTTACTTCGGTTCTCACGAAAAGAGAAGCAGGAAGAAAAATGGCACGTGGCTTCGATTGGATTGTACCTGGAGGTTGAGATAACTTAATTAACGGAGCTATTAAGAGACCGAAGATTCACGTCTTAAAGAAACATTTCTTTTTATCTCCAGAGAGCTACTTAGAGATTTCGATTTCTATTATTCATTTCGATTGTTACTAGCTTTCTCAATTAGGAAGTACCGTTTAAATTGCGCGACAATACCTTAGTATCGACAATACCCGTAATTGAAAGATAAATAAAATATTTACAGTTAAACATTTTACAAATACCGATTAGTTTACGTATCGATTTATTTAGAAGTTTATAGTAAAATTAACCCTTAACGCTCCAACTTTTAAGTGTGAACATCGACCGGTAACTCCAACTTATGCTCGTCATATTTTGACTTGCAAGTTTTTAAGTGTTAGACTTTAAATGCTACAATTACGTGTAAATAATAATATTAAAGTCATTGAAAACAATCGTTATTCATTTCAGAAGTAATATAATTTTGATTGCAATATTTATATTATTAATTATAATTAATTAATGTGTGGTAGTTTTTACAACAGTCATTGGGATGCAAACCGGGTTTGCGTTCACTCGTCTCACAGTAGAAAACTGTTTGTTTTTTTACCCCATTACTTCCTTTTCATTAGTTAACGGCTACATCACTATAGATATGAAAATCAAAATTGTCATAGTCACTATATATATATATATTTTTCTCACAAAGATAATTTATTTTCCTTCTCGACATAATTGAAAGATAGATGGGTTTGCAATAAAGCAGGTTGAGATCTGACTGTCTTTACTGATCGCTTGTAACTGACTGAGAAGTATTATTTTTTATCTATAAATAATTATCGATAACGACCCGAACAACATCCGAAGTAAAAAGTACACTTGGAGTAGCACGCTTCAAATCACGGATGCCTGACAAGCACACTTGGAGTAGAACGCCACACATCGGTGGTGCCTGAGAGGCATACTTGGAACGATAAGGGTTAATATTACTAATTGTAAGTCGCGAGATACGCCAGGTGTTATAAATATTAGGACGAGAGACTTTACGGTCTGACGTACGCAAGTACGGACATTTTATAAATCCTTAGCTCGAAATAAAAGTTGTACATTTTTGTAAACGGTTTTGGTTTGCTGATAATGGGCATTACAGTTCAGCGAACGCGCTGAATTCATAACAATTATTGGGTTGTGGAATAAGTTCGTAGCGTTTTTATCAAAGACTTTTATTTGAACAAAAATCAATAGTCTTAATAATAAATTAATCAATTATGTATTCGCCGTTGCTGTTTACGGCCTCCTCCCAGCTCTCGGCCAATTTGTCGATACCGTTCCGCCAAAAATCGCCCAGTCTCATTGTTCCGTCGCAAAGCAACGGTATCTAAGATTAAATTAGAACCAGCAACTTTACGATGCGGACGACGTGCACAGCTGTCTTTCAATATTCACAATCTCAGATCTTTTGTTAATTACTAACTTCACCGTTTTTCTGGAAGGTCAAGAAAAGGGCCCACGTGTTTAACGGAACACTCTACCGTGAGTTTAAAACATCTGGGCCTTGCAAATTTCTTACCTTCCGGGCCTCGACAGCTGTGCATCGTAAAAGTCCCAAGAATCAGCGTTCGGCTTTATTACCTGGCCTAATCACTCATAGAGCATTCGACTTCCACCCCTCCAGCCCTCAAATTTGTTACTGATGGATGGGTGGACTCTTACCAAAATCAAAGTTCCACCTACATGCTTATGTGTGGTTGGGTCAAGGCCCTCCTCTAACGAAGACACCCCCAAGGATGTTAGGGGAGGAAATGCCGAAGCTTTAAAAATGCAAGATCCGCGAAAAACCACAGATTCTCTCAAAAATCGGAACAAGGTAACACGAAAATTCACCCGCGTTCCGATTATCGCGCGCAATCGACAAGTCTATTTCTCAGACGCGAAGTAACATACTTTGTAGAATCACACACCTGTATAAACAAATAATAATCAAGTCAGTTCTACATAAAAATTAACAATTCCTCACCGGAAAAATCTCCCACTGAGCTAACCACCGGAAGCAATCGTTCGGGTTAAGCATTCGGCGATTCATTCACGCCACGAAAAGTAACCGGTGGTCGTAAGACTTGTATCGAAGAAGTTTTTGAGCCAGTTTTTAAATTCCTCTTCATTGTCGAAGGTAACGCCCCTCATTTGGTTCGACAGGGAGCAGAAAAGATGATATGTAATCCGTCGGTGCAAGGTCCGGAGAATACGGCGGATGCTGAAGGACCTCCCATTCGAGCTCTTGGAGTGCCGCTTTAGCGACTTAGGCAACATGGGGCCTGGCGTTGTCGTTGAAGGAGTATGGTTTGGCCTTGTCGATTGGGTCTTTTCAGTCGTATCGCCTCTTTCACGCGGTGTAACTAATTTTTTCGGCCAATTCACGACTTGTTTGGTGACCGTTCTCCTTCAAAAGTGCATTGAGACGCTCTTCGTCGAATT
Source organism: Cerceris rybyensis (assembly GCA_910591515.1). NCBI lineage: Eukaryota > Metazoa > Arthropoda > Insecta > Hymenoptera > Crabronidae > Cerceris > Cerceris rybyensis. The sequence goes on along the minus strand of OU342789.1, from coordinate 23,988,155 downwards.
CAGAAGGTCTTCCGCTGCGGGGCGTGTCGTCGACGTCAAAATCGCCATTCTTGAACTTTGCAAACCATTTACGTGCTCTAGACTCGCCTATGATACCTTCTCCGTATACGGTGCAATTGTCCCGAGCTGCTTCAGCAGCTTTTTGGCCTCGATGAAAAGCGAAGAAGAGCTGGTGTCGAACAGGTTGCTTTTTACCTCCTGGATATTCCATTTCTATACCTAAAAAATAACAAAAAATTAAACTATTCAAAAAAACAATTAGCACTGTTTTGTAGAGCAGAAAGAGCTCTATGGAATGAATATTATACACTTTGCCAAACAGCAAAAAATCGTTGTGAAACAATTGAAAATATAAAACTTATTCCCCAACCTAATACATACAATATAATATAAATGTTTCCCAAAAATGGCATAAATTAAAATCGAGCTCATTGATTACGGTCTCACTCTTTCCAAAAAACCACCATAGACCACAATCTCCATTTGTCCTGCCACCTACAAATCTGGAGGGTTCTTTTACAGACTGAAGTATATATTAGGGAGGAATTTTAGTCTTACATTATATTACATACATTTTTGTATGTAATAACAAATTTCAGTTCGATATGTTGTCGTAATAGAATGGCACAATGTAAATGGCTTATATTTTCTGCACGATTTAATACTAACTTTTCCCACGCTACGTTAAAAATGATCACGGATATGCGTCATATATTTCATTCTGAAGTTTACACGTTTTCAGAAGGATCGTCTGACTCCCGAAATTTGATGCAAACATCGATAGATACTCGACATCCTTGAATATCCATCGATATTCGCAACTTCGAATATCCCATTCATTAAAAGTTTTCCATCGAATCGATCTTCCTACTTCGAATGTTATTTGAACTACGGAAAATCTCGAATATTCCAAGAGCTTTGGAAACCTTTAGGGAGACGAAAACTTCATTTGAACGAAATTCGTATATGTCTACAAAAGATCGTGAAAATATTTAAATCGAAATTACTATAGAAATCAAATCTCTTGAAATTCAGTAGAGAGTACATTGTTATTTCCAGAAAGTATTCGTATACAAAGTGAACTGATATTTATTAAAATCTATGCTAAAATCTACGTTTAGCTTGCAATTGTGGGTCAGTAGACGAATACTTTCTTTTCGAAGTTCTACGTGAAATAAACAGAACATTTAATTATTTCCAGTATGAAGGAAATGGTATAGAAATGAGGCATGAAAATTTTCACACACCTTTACTTTGATATAATTAATAGTACACTTTAATGATTGACAGTATTCCCAAAAATGGTGATTTTTAATGACTATATAAAATTCTTTATACTTACAATAATGTAAGTATTCAATATAACAAGTTCAAGTAAATTTTTAAACACGTTAAAATGCAAACCCTAAATAGCTCGATTGAAAAAGAAAGTGACTGATGATACTTTCGAAATTACCGGCACATATCATAAAAAAATATTTAAGAAAACAAGTATCACGAAGAAAATTCATTGTGTTGCTGATCAACGAGAAAGCTATTAATGTTACCCGGATCAGTTTTCTATTATTTAAATTATTGTAATTTTGTACATGACAATAATATAATAATAACAAAAATAGTTATTAACTTGACAATTAACATTTGCAATGCATTGTTCAAGATTATGGAAAAATATTCTACGTATTGACTTCAGAAAATTCGTGAATGGAATAAAACTCGTATGACGAAACGAAAATGCTTCACCAGAAGATCTTACGACGCGGTTGGAATTCTTTATAAAGCATGATTTGTGAGAGAAAAAATTCAGATACGATTCCGGTCGATCTAGAAAGATGCAGAGATTGAATAGCAATTACATTCGCTTGTGAGACACTGCAAGATTCAATCACAATGGATTTCAGACTGAATTTCACCTATTTTCATATCGTAATTGAAACTGTCTTACTTTTACTTTGAGCAATTTTAACTAACCATTTATATATGAATCTCAATAATTGTGACATGTTATTGCTAATATTAATAATTAAATTCTATAAACTTCGTTTGTTAGAGAAATGAAACAAGTATATTTTTTAAAATACACCATAAACAGAATTACAGTTTTCTTCGAGTACAATGTCTGCATTTTACTTTCATGAGATTCTAACGAAAATATACGTAATAATATTGTGCACATTTGATGTTAACTTTTAATTGTCAATAACAGATATTATGCGGACAGTTTAAATATTCATTGGAATAATAGAGTGTAAATTCAAGATTGCAACTCAAAATTATTGGTGGACTCTTCTTTGAAATTCATAACAAATTCGTTTATATAAAATAGATCTCTCTTCTATAAATCGTACAATGTATTTTCCTTTTCGTAATTACTCATCTCTCTTCTTGAACGAAACTAATTATCTTTCCATATTTATAAAAAATAATTTTTCTAAATTATCGAAGAAGATCCATTGATCTTCTATTAGAAAATCAAATTTTTTTACTATACTTTAACATTGACGTTATAGCCTTTAAGCTAAAATTATAAGACAGCTAAAATCATTGATTTAAAAACAAGAGTATCAATCTGCACTTTCAATAATCATGAATGTAATAAAATTTATCATTTCTTGTTTATCCATCCTTTACTTCAAATAAATCAAAATGTCGTATTGACATTATTTATAGAAGAATTTCTGTCTCCAGTATTTGTTGAAAATACGGACAACCTACGCAAATGTGCACTGTGAGATACATAGATATAGCATGATTTCTTGAATTGGATCATTCTTGTAAAACGAAAAGCAATATGTACCATTAACGGCTACCTCTTTGATATTTAGTAGAGGAGAAGGTGGTAATATGGATTCCCATTTTGTTATTTTATTATAAAATTAATATTATTAATCAAAAATAGGGGTGATTAGCATAGTCACAATCTGGAGTTAGTTACTGAATGCATTGTAGTAGGTATAAGCGTTTACAACTTCATTTTATATATTTTTTAAATCGATTTTCGAAAGTCAATATATTCTTCAGAAAACGGGATGTGCAGTTAATATGGCCCCATGGTGTTTATAATATGGACTCCCTTAATAATGTAAGGGAATATTGGAGAAGGAAATTATTACAATTGCTTTTTGACAAAAAACTGTTTACTATACATAAGTAAATATAAGTAGGTATAAAAATGAAATTGTAGATCACAATAATGGAAAAAGATTAACGACAGAAATCGCAGACATACTCCTCCTTCTCTGCCCCTGCACATTCGTTATGAGCCCAAAGTGTACACATTCGGCATTGGACCCATAATTCCCCGCGGACGCCACCGAGTCACCGGAGCTAGTGGAGAGCTGCATCCCGTCATCATCGTCACTGCTCTCAGCTGGGGGTTGGCGTATCTTCTTTGATTTCCTAATATTGACACCCTGGGTTGAGTCTGACGCCGTTACTTGTTCTGTAGCGCAAGCTTGAAGCCCTGAACAAGAAGGCTGGGGGTTGTCAAACAAACTTCTGTTGACACTTGTTGATACGCCTCTCCCACGGCCACGTCCACGGCCATGGCCACGAAGACTGGCAGCAGCTTCTTTTTTTGCTAGGAAATCTTCTAGCTCCCTTTTATAAGGAGAACTAGTGACAATGTTTGCGACGGAAGGTTTTCTTCCACGATTTGACCTTTTCTTTTTTTCTGGGACAGGCTGGATGTCTTTAGGTGACACAGTAAAGGTCAGTGTGGGTGGACGAGGGCTGGCTTCAACCGTTGGAGTTTCATGAGGCTGGTTATCAGGGTTATTAGGTTGATTTTCGTCTTGTGCTTCTTCCTCCCCTGCAAGGAATTCATGGTCTTGAAATATATTCCTCTCCAGGGGGTAAATATCCGTGACCCTGAATCCATTCACAGCGTTTATCCCTGTGGTACATCGGAGGTATGCCTTTCCAATGAGGCACGCGACATCATATCGTCCAACAGGTCTGCTTCATGAAGCATCCATTGTCTGATATTCTCGCTGTAGTGGGTTTTCAAGGCTCCCATGAAAGATCGGTCTAATGGTTGCAATGTATGCGTTGTGTGAGATGGTAAGGACAAAATCGTGATGTAATTATTCCGCGCCAAGTCTATCACATCAATATTTCTGGTGTGCGAAAAGTGACCATCAAGGATGAGTAGTATGGGCGAGGTCTCTGTTGGCTTAGTTTTATCTACAAAATGGGCCAGCCAGTCTCGGAGAAGATTTGCTTGAACCCAACCAGATGGGTGAGCTCTTCCAATAGACCCAGGAGGGGCTCCTTTCATAATAAGATCCGACATGTTTGTTCTCGGGAAAATCAACATCGGAGGGACATACGACCCTCCTGCTCTCATGGAACAGATGACTGTTAACAAAGATCCACGTTCTGCCGCAGTCAGAGAACAAATCTGACGTTTACCTTTATTGGCAATTACCTGTGGTATCTTGGTCTGGACAACACTAAGGCCCGTTTCGTCAACATTCCAAATACGGTCACCCGTGTACTTGTGTTTTGAATACGCCGACTCCAGCAAATCATAAAAGACATTAACTCTTACACGAGTAAAACCTTTTGCACGAGCATATGAGGTACCAGTAGGTTTTCGGTTTGACAGCTTGTCTTGGTGACGTCTAAGGAAATGGTCTAGCCAAGCCCTGCCAGCAGCTTCATCTCTAAAATTTGTTTGAATGCTATTTCTATCTGCCAGTTGGTATGCCATTCGGCGAACATCCAAACGAGTAAAACCATAAAACTTTGCCTCCATATACAACAAATATTCTACTAGTTCAGTTCCTATTGCTTCAGGTAGAGCTGGTTTTCTACCTAGTTTCTTTGTGGTGACCTCAGCTGCCTGAGAACTACTAGTCTCTTTTACATATCTTCGCAAGGTTGTCTTCGGCACCTCAAAAGGTTTCGAAGCCTTTTTGACCCCCATTTTTTTTTCAATCACAGCAAATACTGCTTCTTTCATCTTATCCTTGTCCCATATTTGCCTTCTACCGGCCGGTTTTGGTGTCAAGCTGGCTCTAGGCATCTGAAAAATAATTTAACCGCAAATATTGTAATATGGACCCCGGGGTCCATATTACCATCACCTAAGGGGACCATATTACAGACATGGACATGTTAAAAAAACGTGGTTATAGGGTAGAAACTGCAATCACTAGAACTTTCTACTCTGTCTTAAACTGTTGTCAATAAACTCTAAATCATATGCATGGTACCCTAAAACTAAGTATGTATCAGTAATGGTAGGTTAAAATCAAGAAATGTACATACCTTTCAAAGTTTTGAAAACCGCAAAAGCACAATTCACCTCACAACTACTGAGCAACTGCGCCTATGGCTCCCAGCGCTCCTACCGGCCAGTTGGTATACTAGTGGACTCGTTTCAGCGTTCTCCACTAGATTTTAGCACATTGTTTTTAAAATATGGTGGGGGGCCATATAACATGCAGGGTCCATATTACCACCTTCTCCTCTACCGTAATTGCGAGATATTTATTTCAGAGATTGTTCCAGCTTTGGCAACAAAGCTTTCGACGATTTAAAATTTATATACACCAAACGATACCATTTACTGTAAACTATCACCAAAAACTAGTTCATGCCCAACTCCAGGCTCTTAAGCTTAAAAAGTGCTATCCAAATACATAAAATATTTCTTCCAAGTAAAATAAATAGTTCTTATTACATTGGTACACCCTGAAGGCTAAATAATTATATAATTACTAAGACATATTAACAGTTAATTAAAAAAGTGAAACACTCTTACAAACTTTACTACTTTCCATTAATATTCATTACAATATAAACAAATTTTCATAATCAAAACAACCATTATTCGGAAAAGTTTTATAATGTCAACCAGTACGATACCATGTAACTTTATACGTTACATATAAAATAATTTAAGCATCTCTGTCTCGAATATAGTAAGAATTATGTAAACGATATTTTAATTAAGTACGCCAAATTACTGTCAAATTCAAAACTGAAATTAATGTAATACGAATCTCGACAAAATAAGCGGAGATATCGAATTTGAATCTCACCTGTAATCGGCGATTACTAATCGCACAGACATTCGTGAAATAGTACTTCAACCATGAATAAATAGGCGTTACGTTGTATTACATAATGAACGAGACGTTCTGAAACAAGGTAAGGATTATTCGTCGCATATATCCAATGACAGAATAATTATTGTTCCAATATTTTTTGTCAACATTCCTTTCAATGCGTACATAAACACTTGAAAACAACTGATTGTGAATGATGGATCTTTGGGGATCAAGGCGTCTGTCTTACAAAGGACCGTGGTCAAGGAAGCGACAGGAATAATAAGAATGATAAGTGTATATAATAAAAACTAACAATGATAAATAAATAAACTGTACTGCGAGTCTTCTCTCCACTAATCGTTTCATCCTAATACTTTTCATAGTAATAATTTATATAATAATTGACCCAACTTAAGAATGTGATGTTTCTTGGATAAAACATGTAGAAAGATACATAAAGACATTATTTAAAGCTATTATTTATATTGTAATATCACCAAAACTTGAGACTGCTACTGATTCTAATAAAAATTTTAATAATGAGTTTTATTCTAATTATAGGAAATATTGATCTGTTACAGTTGCAGTTGTTATTGCATTTTTCATATGCTGGGCACCGTTTCATGTTCAACGATTAGTCGCCATTTATGGTACCAATACCGAAAACCACATTACATCGAATAGCAAGTGGATGGCATTCCTTTATCTTTTGACGACTTACATATCCGGCGTTTTATATTACGTATCGACGACAATTAATCCAATTCTGTACAACATCATGTCCCACAAATTCCGTGTAGCATTTATGGTAAGTAATCAAGCTATCAGTTGTTACACAGGATACACTATTAAACAGCCAGTATTATCTAACGTTATCACTAGACTGCGGATGCTTATGCAAATGTATATTTTTATTAAATTCAGATAAAAATGTGAATCATACATAGAAATATGTTTCGTCCTCAGACGATTTCAGAAATGTACTTTTTATTTTGCATACTCGCATGTTTTATATGTTCGATAAGTTTAACATATTTTGTTCGTATAAACATACATAGAAATGTATTACATATGTCTCATACATTTATTTATATAACTTCTTTTACTTAACGTATTAATTACATTAGTATGCGAAGTGTATAGACAATATGCTAGGAACAATTCGTTATATTGATCCCTTACCTTACAACTACTATTCTGACTGCATACGCAATAATCCAGAATTAATTCCTAAAATCAAAATATTTCTGATATTTTGTATAATTGAACACAATATTAGATATATATGTAATTGATTAGTAGAGCGATAGCAACAAGTTCCGAATATTTATAAGAAAATATCAGACAGTTGTCCGTGAGCTGACAGATTGAACGGACTCGTTAAAATATTATAAAACCGTTAGTTTCATAACCCTTAAGGTAGTTCCAGCGGGAATCACTTTTTCGACAGATTTTAATCATTTTTTTTACAGGCTCATAATAATGTTTACTATCAAATCCCGAAATATCAGAATTTTTAGTCGTTTAAAACGCGAGATAATTGATAACAAAGTTTGCAATTTTCAAGATCAATTCAATAACAAGAACAATTTTCACATTTTACCCACAACTTCGAATTGAGACCCAAGAGTTGTTCTTTTTGTATACTTTCCAAACTTAACACTTGTCTACATTCATAACATTTAAAATTTTTTCCAAGTTCTGAATACTCCACAATACGTCTTCCTTCTAGGTTAGGGCTAACACATTTCTTTCCTTCTTCTTCTAATTGAGCTTTTTTTTCTTTAGCTTTCTGCATAGCAGAAACGAAACTTAATTTTTTAGTTAAATTTTTTTCTTTTATAAATTGTCCTTTGTGTCGTAATTGTTTTGGCATTTTTAAAATTTAATATATATAGTTTTTTTAAAGAACGCGATGTCAACAGTAATAAGCTAATATAAGCAATCATATACAGGTATGTGTTCAGATCAACGTTGCCAGATCACCAAAGCAAAAAATATTCAATAGTATGTGTGAGTATCTGTGTGCCGAGGCTTTTAATTTTTGACAATAGTAAATGCTCTGATTATACTATACCACACTGGAACTACCTTAATTCTGTCGAGAGACTTTTTTGATATAATAGAAAATAATTTTACGGCCAGGAAGCTTTACATGCTTTGAATGAAAAGTGATCCTGAAAATTGCAAACTTTGTTATCAATTATCTCGCGTTTTAAACGACTAAAAATTCTGATATTTCGGGATTTGATAGTAAACATTATCATGAGCCTGTAAAAAAAAATGATTAAAATCTGTCGAAAAATTGATTCCCGCTGGAACTACCTTAAGTTGTTTTGTTATAAAGCGCCGTAACGATATATGGACTGTTTATTTTGAAAGTGGTGTAAGTCCATTTAAAAAAGAAAAGAAGACGGAGGTTGAATATAATTCCACTATGAAAAACAAATTAATGAAACGCAAAAAGAGAAAAAGAATTATAGAGGTAGAATCTTCGTCAGTCGAGGATATTGTTACTGAGAATTTCAAAACACTGTCACAAGAAAAGCAAAAATATATAATACCAATATCTTATGTCGAGTTTAACAATATATAAATATAATTAACGTTCAAAATAAAAAGTACTACTTCTATTTTATTGCTTGTTATTATCTATAAACAATATTGGATTAATATGAAATATATTTTAAGTGTTATTTGAGTTTTCAAAATAGAAATGTAAATGATTCTTACAATTGATTAATTACGAAAGTGATGTACGTCCATTTGCAGCCTGTAAATATACATTATTTTAGTTAAATTCGCCTAAAAGAAATTTCTATAATGAAATTACATATTGATAAATTGATAGAAACATTGTCAGACATGTTATAATCAACTAATATTTTTTAATTGACGGATATGCTAACCTTCAATTTTCTCGAAACAACAAAAAATGGACTTGCACCACTTTCAAAATAAACGGTACATATTATAAAATCGTTAGTTTCATAATCCTTAAGTTGTTTTATTATAAAGCGCCGTAACAATATATATAATAAAAAAATAATTTGACTATCTCGTGACCGACTGATATTTCCAGTTTTCTAATTCTTGGAAAACTTTAAAATTTCTTACTCCATTTGCACGATCACGAGTGTCACTCGTTATTGTAGATTGAAGGGTTAATAACGACATGATAGAATATTGCGTTCACCATAATAGTCCAATAATCAATTCGTAACATCTGAATATAAATTGGATTCACTCAGACATTGTAAGCTACAAATAGTCAGATACCACTGAAATAAAATTTTCGTATTGCCTAAAGTGAAAATCAGCGTCCGAATAAAGATACAAAACTGGATAGTTTCGATAACAGAAAAAAGTTTTCGATTTATATCACAGCATTTTTTTGCATTGTAAAACAAAATTAAAATGATTGAAAAACATCTTTTCCTATTATGCTAACATTTGGAAAACGGTTCGTCCATTAATTTATGATATTACAGGTATTTGAAATTATTTCCGAAAATATATATTTTGATATTAGAACACTCACATACTGAAACGTCATAGAAAATGAGAATTTCCATAATTACATCATTCTCAAACCTTGTTGCGTGAACGCCTCGTTGTACGTACAAATCTTTGGCGGCGCCAGCGTGAATCGATATCGTGGAAATATCGTGTTATAGGGTTTCTCACAAATTCCCAACCATGTCAGAATGTATCCACGGTTCAAAAGTATTTCGTGATACTTGACAATTTATATTTGATTTCAAATAATCGCACATTTGGTAGCATAAATAAATAAATAAATATGTCAGTCCTGCTGATGATAACAGGCAATTATAGCTCTAATGATATAACTTAAATCCTAGGTTCACGATAAGAAATTCGTAGCTTCTATTTCTATGCATGCGTCCATGAACAAAGACATAACAAGCTATCATTAATCACAGTTAACTACCATCTTCTTAGCTCTCTATAATAATCACGCATTCTCAGCTCACCTTCTCTACTAATACTAGAAATACCAAAGTAGTAAAAAATGGTTCTGAATTTTTGTAAAATATTTCTGAAAATTCTAACACTGCCTCTTTGTGAATTTTCTACGTCTGTCTTATAAAGCAGCGGTTCTTAATCTTTTTAATAGTCAGCGCCCCCTTGAATCTGAAAATAAGCTCTTGCACCCCCTTAAAAAATGTGTTTATATTTTTTATTTAAGAAAATAATTATTATACATGTTAGTACACAACATAAAAAGGAATATTTAAATTTTAACGGCTAGCTTGTTGTTGTTTATTTATAAGAATTTTGTTAAAGCGAGACTCTTTTGTTGATAGAGCCACGCGTAAGTCATCAGATGCATTCTCATCAAATTTTTAAAATTTCCCTCGCACCCCTGCAAATGTTCTCTCGCACTCTTAGAGGTGCACGCATCCCAGGTTAAGAAATTAATACTTTTCAGTATATTAGGTTGGTCAGTAGATCTAGTATTAAATCTTTGCGTTCATATGTCGATTGTTACTCAACATTAATATATTTCTCAGGCACTCCTTTGTCGAGTCTCGCTGGACATTTTTTCAAGTCCAAACCAATAGGTAGCAAAAGAAAACTTGGAATGCATCCTAGGAATTTTTTTAAACAATATCATGCACTTACAAATTACGAGATAAACCAATAGTGCAAATAAAGCAGATATTTAACTAAATTTATTTTTTCCTTTATTTATTTAATTGCCCTATTTTGTTCAGTTCAAGTAAATTTCAAACAAAACACTTAAAAGCAAATGGGCAATGCATCTCTCCATAAGTTTCGCACAAATAACCTTCGCATTCGACTAATCGATGTATCTTTTGCAGGAGACATTATCAAGGAGCTGCAGAGTCCCAGGATTAGCAATTCGTACCGAACAACGCTCTTATTCAAGTTTATCTCGATCTCAGCAGAAAGCAGCCGGTGCTTATGGCTCGAAAACTGTCGGAACAGCCGGAAGTGGAATGGCTCACGAAAGTACCGACTGCTCTGGAAATTCTGGCGGCCGTGACGAGAGCCCGAAACAAACGACATCACTTATTAATCAAGTCATGGAAAGTACCGTGACATCTCGAAATATCGTTGACGAGAAGAATACACAAACGAAAAGAGATGGGAACGAGATTGAAAGAAACGAGAACCTCGTAAACGAGGAAAGTGTTTTAAGAGTGAACGTTCGAATATCGAATGGTTATCCGAGAGATAAGAAATCATTCGAACGTCGCTCGAGAGGCGGTGATAGGGATGATAATTTGAGATCGAAAACAACGAGATACGCGACAGTTAGAGTTACAAACGCGGATGGTACTGGGAAGAAATGGTGGCGACTTCTGAAATGGCTTCCTGGTTTGAAATCTTTAAAACTTCCCAGGAGAACAACTTACGCTGTACCGGAAAATCGTATCCTGGAGAATTCTGAAAGCCATCGAGAGGAGTTTTCGATGACGATGTGGAATATTCACGAAGCGAACGAGCAACGTCCGGTGTAAGAGGAAGGCGAGATTCATAATCTTAAAATCGCTCCATGGGGTTTGTACAATTTATGTGAAGAACATTTATATGGAAATATTTAATGGGCACTAAGGTGCATAAATGGCTTCGCACTGAAGAAGAAATTTAGTTGGGTTCCTTTAAACTTGCGTTTACAACTCAATTAATACGTTGGCTATTAAATTACTTTTGGTAAAAGTTTCTCTTCGTATCATTGAAGCTTCTTGAATCCATTTCATTAGTCATTTCGAAATGAGATAATTCTGATAAGAATTATTATTATTATTGTGCACAATAAGTATGCGCAATATAATACAATTTAATTTGATATTTTAAGCATGGTATAACTTGATACGGATTATACAACAAGTTTTTGAACTTTGAGATCTTAAATTCGATTTTTAGTTATAGTATTTTGTGTATTTTTACAGAATAAAAGAAAAAGCTATAGCAAGTCATATGCTGCTTACAAGGCAACATATCGAATTCGAATGCACCGACTTTTTGACATTTACGTGACAGGTAGTTCTTGAAAGAATATTTGACACGTATTTTTTCTGTCGGCAAGCATCAACTCTGAAGGGATGCAAATACTCCCCAAAGTTGAAGCTAAAAAACGCATTTTTGAGAATATCCCGGTAACCAGTAGTCATGAAAATATAATTTTTTTTAGATTGTGTGTTTTTCAACAATAAATTCGACTGCGTAGAATATTTGCAAAAAAATTGTTTGTTTAAAAAATATATTAAAAAATTGAGTTTTTTGTGTTAAAATTTCCCAACAAACATTCTCTCTCAATCAAATGATTTTACGTACGTCAACTATGGCCCAAAAATTAACGGATACGTGTTTCTGAAATTTTTTGATTTTTGACGATAACGGACTTTACGTCGTATTTAACTTTTTCCTGCTCCGTGCGGGACTGTCCGACCGAAATAGACTTCTTTCAAAACAAAGCTGATTTTCTTTGCCGAGACTTGTTTTCTATGTAAGTCTAAAACGTAATAAGCTGGAAATATATAAATAAAATCATAACAATTAGCCTACACAGAACCAGTTATTGAAACACTTCGAATCGTAAAACAAGTGTATAGTTGGGAGCTCGTGTACGATGAAGAGTGTTCACAGAACCCAATATACATATAGAAGCTTTCACGCCAGGATAATTAATAAAACAATTATTCAGGTCGTGCTTAATAAATGCTTTTTTTTCAAATGCTCTGAAGAATACAATTTTACTTATCGACTCGCGGAATGGGTACAGCCAAGATATAATTCAAAGTGCAACACCGAATAATAAGCAATTAGAAATATTAAAAATACCAAAAACAGATTGAAATTTAAATAAATTATTACAACAAATCGTATATTAAATATTTGAATTTTTTCAGTTAAATTTATTGTTGATAAATGCACAATTTAAAGAAAAAGCTATATTTTTGTTACCAAGATATTCCTAAAAATGCGTTTTCTACCCTAAACTTTGGGGGTATTTTCACCCCTGCAAAGTGGATGGTTGCCAATAAAAAAAAATACAAGTCAAATATTCTTTCGAGAACTACCTGTCAGGCAAATTTTATCAAAATCAGCACATTAATGTTCGATATGTTTCCTTGTTAGAACAATTATAGATGCTAGTGACAACATTTTCATTTGCGATTTACAGATTATATTATGCAATATTAGTATTCAATATGTCACAACAGATGCTGGTTTCTTCTATCGCTATAAATACATTATTTTTCATAATCTATAAAAATATTTTGCATTTATGTCACTGATCATTTAATGTACAAGGAGCCCAAAAGTCATCTATTAATCATTTATTAAAACTTCACATTCGACCTCCTATAAAAAATAAATATATGGATTGAAAAATATTTCTTGTATTTTATTAGTTTCGTAGACTATGTGCTTCAAATGACCATCATTTTGTTCTTAATTTTAAAAAAATAATAACAACAAAAATATTTTATTTTGAAATGGTTTACTCACTTTTGGCTTACTCTGTATAATATTTCCATTTCCACAGCAAAAATAAGTTACTGAAGATTTATGTATCCCACATTTCATTAATGTTCCAATATAAAAGAACACCTTGCAACAAAAATCACTAATAAATTTAAGTATATAGTACTAAATGAATTATAAGCAACTAGATACCAAAGTACTTAAATAATATACTATATGCTCACAAAATGCTTGATAATTTACTATTCAATGAAAGTGGTATATATAATAATCTCGTTACAAACAAGGACTACACTTAAAAACATCGTGTAACAGTTTTTTTGGAAATTTTTAACCTACAAAAATTTATTGGAGCGATTTTAAGGTTATGCTTTTGAAACCATCAAAAAGACTGAACCCAACCAATATCTTTCATGCATACAGTAAAGGACAATCTTGTTCCTTTACATAATTGAATTTTCTCCATGTTTCATCTAACATTAACACAAATAATCATCGAAATATTGCTCGGCAACAATATCAACGATTAAAACGCTCAGTTTTCTGCAAATGCAATTTGTAGTAACTGAATAACTCAATTGTTAAGAGTAAATCAGATATAAAGCAGATTATCAAAATTCATACTTATGAGCACCATGGTAATTATTACAATATTAATGGATTTTTCGTACATTACACATGAGAATCGATTTTACATTCATTATATTATACATTTTTCTTTAACGTTTCTATCTTTAAACACATTGTAGTGGTCACAGAGCTTTTTGTAATTCGATGTCCAAAAGGATGCAAAAGAGGTAATGTGTGTGACAAAGATAAAGAAAAAGGATTTTTCTACGCCGAGTTCGTGTATGACAAACCAAAATCGATAGAGGAACAAAGAATGCATGGAATACGTTTCATGACATTTCGTTTTGTTTATAAACGTTATATTTAAATCGACAAATAATGTTACGAATGATAATAAATATGTGTAATGGAATATCGACTATCCAAATCCTCTTTCCTGTTCCTATTGTTTGATAAAAGAATAGAAAGCTTTATCAGAAAAGGAACACAGCCTGAAAAGACTAATTGTATACCGATTGAATGTTATTTCTACCAGAGACTTTGTCTGCCATTTTCCACTTCTCGTCAATAATCATTCGTTTGTCTTCTTTATTTTCTTCGTATTTTTTCGGACAATGAAGTTTCTTCGCCACAACCAGTAAAAAAAATAATTCCTTCTATTTTTCTTTTTCTCTGCTCATTTAATTAAAATAATCCTGAGGATCCAATCAAATTGTAAAATTCACTCACCTTTAAAGAATGGATTAAATATGCGAATTATTTAGAACGGCATTGCAATTATTGCTCTTGACGTAACGAAACATTTCGAAATTAACAACCGCGCGGAATGCAAGTAGCTGTACGTAAGATGCATTTTAATTCTTAGTCACTTGTATAAAAGATATTTGAAACGCACATCAGGATAAACGACGGCAGAAAATCAGCCGAGGAATTACGAGAATTCACAATATAAATCGTGTACATACACGCAGGTAAAGAACTCATAGAATATAAATCAACTAGAGTCGAGTATAGCTGATCACGTTCCATAAATCATATTGAAATATTGTACATTGTAAATTGTCATCGGGTCTCCGCTGGTGATCGCGATATCCCGTACGGTTGTGTGACAGTGAAAAATCGTAATAATGTCATTGTAGTGATGCACGCCAGTCGTCTTTCTGCAAACGATGGTTTTTTTGATTTTACAGAGAGTATTTTGTTGCTGACATTTTTCGGAACATTATGATAACGTCACTCCAGTGACACATGTCAGCTACCTTTCCTTGAGCATACGATTTTACTGGTAACATTTTGTTGTTATGATCACTGTTACAATAAGGTAACAATATTGTAGTATCATATGTATGATAGCAAATGTTTGCTTTTTAAGATTTTGCAAGGAATATTTTGTTGCTAACATTTTCTGGTATGTTGTGATGATCGATTATTTGCATTACATTATATACCTACTACTAATCTACAAAAAGGATTCACAAAATTCTTAAGATGTAGTCATGATTAAAATATCATTTTCTTAAATATTTATCCGGCTTCAACTACTCTCACATGTTTCGTCTAGGACCCACTGTTTTAAAAGGGCTTCAAGCCACTGATAAAATATTAGTTCGACATTCTCATTATGACTTCCAAATATTTTCACTGATACAAATATTTCAACTTTTTCAGCACGAACAGTACCAACATAACGCTTTTTAATCTTAACACTTTACCGACCGGTAGCCGATTAATCGGCTTTTCGGGCCCAACACTTTTGAACTTTTAACTCATTAATTGGTCGCTACAGCAATTAATGAATTATTATTTTTCATTGCGGTTAACTGTGTCAAGGACTCAGTGAAGAAACTTTGCAATTTTCGAAGAGATATCAGTATCAGGGAAATATTTGCGTGCAAGTCACCGATCAAAAGTGGATAGAATGTTAATAAATACCGGTCGGTAAAGTGTTAATATTAATAATCTTAGGTTTTTAATTTTAATAACCATAGGATTTTCATATTTCCCCATTAAAAGTGGAAGAATATTTTTCAAGTTAAAATTTATGATGATACCTGCCAAAATAACCCTGCTCTTTTCATCGCGAACGTTATACTTTCTTTCTATCTAAAGAGGGTCGATCTTTGAGGGTGTAAAAATGGCGTATTGTGTCTCATGATACGGAGTTTCGCGAACAGAAGCACGTATAACCAACTTCGGATATTTCTGAAAACAAGCGTGCAATCAAGTAAGCAACTGAACGTGCTTCGTAAAAGTAAAACTACCGTATTAATTGAACAACCTTTTGTGCTCTCCCTTTACGCCCCACGCAGTTTATGATTTTTACTTTCAATAAAAAAGAAGCACTCTTTTTTTCAATTAAAAACAAAATTTTGTTCAATTTAAGAACAATGAAACATTTTTAAACTATAACATTTAGTAAAAAGAAAGGACAGATATTATTGCACAGCAATGTTATAAAATTTTCGCTTTTACTCAAGTTTCTCTTCCTTATCATCAGTCTTGTATAATTTTGAAAATGCCGTTTTTAATTCACATTATTTATGACGATTGAAATACTAATATGAAAACTTAATGAACTGATCTTGTCGATACTAATAATACCCAACTTTAATAATAATAGAATATAATAATAATCGAGTCAAAAGAATCGACGGATACCAATAAAAACTGTCATGTCGTCGATTCATCTTACTGATAGAAAAAAAGTGGAATGTGCTACACAATGTGATATCAATAGATCTATTAAAGTGGTTTTTAATTTCTTCGAAAAAATCCTATAGTTTCTAACGCTACTATTCTTTTATGTTACTATGACTATTGTCCTGAAGTAAGCAATTGAATCGTTCAACTTCCTTTCCCCCATTATTTTCTTTTTTTCAATATTTATTTAGTATGTCTAAATATTCTGCATTAATTATTGGTACTTCTAGTGTTTAATTTACGGATTTTACAAGTTATACTGTGCATTCTTTATATTCATAAAAAAAAAAAAAAACAAAAAAAAAAAAAAAAAACAGAAAGAAAAGCAGATTATCATTGCAAACGACATTGCAAATATTTATAGAAATATTGGAAACGAAAATTCAACGACGACGATATCTGTAAAACGAAACAATGAGTGCCAAATGTGTAGTGCAATTACATATTTCATTGACATTGTATCAATCTCACATTGACAAGCATTAATCTGCACAGAAAGGCATTTAACGTTATACTTCTTAATTTAGTTATCTATTTTATAAATCATTTGGATATTATAGAATCAATAAAATAGTGTTCAGCAGCAAAAAGCGCTCTCGTTATAGCAGCGTGGATAAACAACATCAGGTAATAAAATTCGGATAATGGTTAGAATTGTGAAAATAATATGATATTCTCATCGTTGATACTTCAAACGCTACTACGAAGTAATCGTAAGTTGAATTTGTTTGACTGACTGATATGCAGGGTAGTCCAAATGTCATCTATTAATCATCTATTAACACCTTGCCGTACAATTTCTCTTGTGACTGAATGCTCAGTAACTAAAAATGAATTACTGAATTAATTATTTATCCTCGATTTCTGATATGGCATAAAACTTTAATGTAATATTTTTTGAAGTATTTTTGAAAAATTTCAAAATGTTCTCTTCCACTTATTGCATCACAAGTGTCGATTGAGTGTCACAAGTAATTGTACATACGGCAAGGGATTAAAAAATATATATAATCTTTAATAAACGATAAATATACTTCTTATGTTGTTAAAAAATATTTTCAATTAGTTTTATAGTTCATGTTTTCTAAATAGCTACTATTTTATATCTTTAAATATTGATATTTTAAAATGGTCTATTGACTTTTGAACCACCCTGCATATATAACGTGATTCAATTTAGTATCGCCAAATAACATTGAATAGACGTAAGTAATTGTGGCCATTGTTAGTAACGAAAGAATTAATTTATGTAACGATGGATTATATTAATTGCCTGGCATTAATTGCTCGTAAGAAAATTGTAAATATTTGGTTACGAAATATACGTGGCGAAGTTACTTAAATCTATCGGCTACTTTCCAATTTTCCTTGTTTATTTCTTTGTGTATGTTTACTCTCCAGTAATTAATATATTACTTTATGATTGATTAACTTCATCGTTGCGACAATAGTTTCTTTAATGCGATATATTTTGTCGAATTGTAACAACAGTAGAAGGAAATGGTGAAATTTGGAAAATAAATAACGCAAACTTTTTCCCTATGGATCGTTACAAACACCATAAAGATAAAGAATTAATTATAATTAATAAAATATTTACTGCAGTCGGTTAGCTTTGATACGAGTGAGTTTTGATATTTCATAAATTAAAAGCTCGTTATAATTTCCTAATTTTCGGTAAATCTATTTCAGTGTATTTATATCGACGAGTGTTTTAACCAATTTAACTATTTCCTTTGAAAAACTTTCTTTTAGATGAAAATAGAAAATTTAATAAAATGAATAATTGCAGTTCGAAAAATCATTTGACATGAAGCAAATATATGCTTGTCATCTTTCAATTTCATTTAAAAATTGAAAGCAATCTTCTTTGCCACAACCGAATTTTTCAACTTTTAATTTATAAGCTTATAGATAAATAATCTTAAGTAAAATAATATTTCTATAAAAATATCAAGTCATTTTACTCGGTGGACTGTAAGCCCTTAGTTCGATTCAATTTCTTCGACACGAATGAATGTTAAAAGTCCCTTAAGCAACAAATTAAGCATTTGTGACAATTTGTATGTACCAGTTTCATTATGCGACTGAATAAAGTGAAGATATTGAAAGTAAATAATTATGGTGTTTACATAGACTGTTAATAAACGTAAACTAAGTTATTATAAAACATAGAACCCATACCCAACAACCCATAAAAAATATTTGCCGTCACAAACTTCACAAGAAAGTGATGTTATTTATTATGCAAATGTTCGAACTATTAGTCGTTGTAGGTTTAGCTTTAAAATACTTTATCATTTACTACCAACGGATATTTCATAAGCTCATTAGTTATTTGTAAACGTGCATGTACTTTAGGTAATAATATTTTTCATAATCATCAATCGTTATTCTAATTCAATTTTCTCGTTAACATTAACATCCGCTTTTGTTCTACAAATTTTGAAGATATTTCTTCATTTTAATTATTAGTATGATCTAGTAAATAAGTGTCTGTCGAATAATTATTTATAAGCAAAGTAAAAATTGTGTTTCTCTAAAACTGGAGAGATTTCTTTTTGTATAAAATTATATTATTTTGGTAAGTATTACCAACTTGTATATTTTATTTTAGTGCAAAAAATAATTATTTTATGGGCCTTCCGTAAAGAAAGTAAAATAATGTAAAGTTAAACTGTGCAAATGATAAGTATAAATAGAAAAAAATTGTAAAAAAATGTATGTAATTATTCATAAAGCGTCCCAAAGATGCCTAAAATATATGTTTCCTATATGAGAAAAATAAATATTACACGAGCAAAATCTGTTGCTTTTCGATAGTGGAAGATTTAGATCGATATTTCATTGAAGATTTGAGAGAACTCATAA
Source organism: Cerceris rybyensis (assembly GCA_910591515.1). Lineage (NCBI taxonomy): Eukaryota > Metazoa > Arthropoda > Insecta > Hymenoptera > Crabronidae > Cerceris > Cerceris rybyensis. The sequence continues at coordinate 23,968,473 of OU342789.1, read as the reverse complement.
CAAAATTAAAATTATGGCAATGTTTTAACAGATGATCAAAGATATGCATCAATATCAATCAGAAATAACTTTCTAAATCTAGAAACAAATTCTATCAACAAATATTTCATATCATCGTATTTTTATATGTTTATACAAATCAAGGTACTTAAAAATGGAAACCTAAACTCCATTGTTCGAAATAAACATGATTTTCCAGATGAAAATTGTTCTTTTAAATGCGAAAAAAATTATAATATGAGAATTACATTCTTCAAAATTGCCACTATTTAATTAAATATACGGGTATATTTTTAAATAACGTATAAATAAATTTTATCGAAGATCATTATAAATGAATGACAAACAAAAATAATTTAGAGCAATGAAGAAATGAAACAATACAAAATTGTATAACAATAATGAAAATGAGTAAAGGACGAACACTAAATATTATTTTATTTTTAGGAAGTATAATCAAAAGTGTTTTTGCAATATTAAATTAAAATATTTCACATCTTATCGAAACACCACTACCTTAGTGACCCAACTGTAGACTCTGAATCTAAATTTAATTAACAAATCATTATTTTCAATTTCAATGTAAAATAGATTTCATATTTCGCGGTATTGACAACGTTCATGAAAATCTGCCTGTTTATTGGCCACAACGAAAAGTATGATTTTCTCATCTACAAGTTATATTAGTTATGGTTGTCATTGTCAGTCATTGTATACAAATATAAGAATGTTCCATTGGTAAACTAACAAGTAAAATAATTGCTTTTTTATTTAACACAATGCCACCAAAATCCAAAACGGTGGGTATAATAAATATTTCAATACAGGTTTTAACCTTCCTTCCTTCCTTTCGAATACCCATATGTTTTATCGATTCTAACCTAGCAAATGTCCATATTTATAGCAACAATAAAACTGATGATTTGTTTTACACGATAACAATATTAATTTTAGGGTGGTAAGAATTTGCCAGTAAACAGAAACAAACCTGGACCATCAAAGGACGTTTCAACGAAAACAGAAACCGCGAGTGGTTTGAGTCAAGAAGCAGAAGATCAATTTGAATTGGAATTATGTTGGTGCATTCAACAACTTGAAGTGTCTCTTGCAAGTGGAAAGTTACAAGAAAAGCAAGGACTAGATCTAAATAAGAATCTGAATATTCTAAAAAGCAATACAGCACCTTTAATAAAAAAGAGACAAGTAATGCGAAATACTTTGGGCAATTACAGAGAGAAAATGACTCAAGATGAACAGAAACATAGCAAAACTACAGCATCTGCCAAATTCATAAAGCCAGTTAATGCAAATAAAAAATTTATATTTTTAAGGAAACATGAGAATAAATCCATAAATGATCCAAGCGATTGCAACACTGTATCACCTAAGAATCTGACAAATAAAAATGATAGTGACAATGTACAGAATTCATTTAAATTTAATTTTCAAATTGCACAATAAACATCTAATTTGCATACTTTATACATTCATCTATATCAATACCTTTTTCTATTTTATACTTCAATTTATATAAGATAAAAATATAGCTAGCGTAAAACTTCTATGATTTAAAACCAAATCATATATTCTTTGCTCCAAATTCTAAGTTCTAACAACATTAACATGTTCATTGTAAATAATTCTTTTATTAAAAAAGGTTCTTTAATTCAGTTTATTTTAATTTTTCCTGTTCCATAATTTAGAATCAAATAATACAGTTGATATAAAAAGTTGTTCTAATTGTTTCATATTTTTTTATTCAATGATAGCAGCAAGGAATATTGAAGTAAAATTTAATCAAATATACAATATCATTCACTAGGAAAGATTCTTTTCATAAAAAAAACTGCAAGAGGTTATCACGTATATGCTCATAACGTTAAAATATACGAGAATAAAATGACATTTGACTGGGAGATATAAAGACTATAAAGAGCATTACCTTTCATAGTTAATAAAATATATGTATTATAAGGGTCAATTAATATTTACTGAAAGTTAATTGAAAGTTATAAACTCCCACTACAAGGTCCTGTGGCGCAACGGATAACGCGTCTGACTACGGATCAGAAGATTCCAGGTTCGAATCCTGGCAGGATCGGAATTTTTTTACGCAAGAAATATTAATTTTACTTGCAATTGTCACATGATTAGATTTGATTGTTATTGTTTTCTTAATGGTTTACTTTTAATTAAACACTTTTTTAAGCCGTTACTCATATCACATTTTAAAGTTCCAATGTATGCACTTAAAAAAAGTTGTATGCTCCATAAATCACGCAAGAAAAGTGATACTTTGATAAAGTCTTAAGCTTCTTTAACACGTTGAGTGCTACGTCAGTCCCTGGGGACTGACAGTGAATTTTCCGTTCAGGCGGCTTTAGTCCCTAGGGATTGACAGCGAATTTTTCGTTCGGTCGATATCGGTGCGTGAGACCGGCATTGTCAAGGGTTAAATTGTTAATGACAATTAAAAATTTTATGTTAAAATTTAATGAAGGTTATTAATATATTTGAAGCAAAGATGTAACTCAGATTTGCACATATTACAGGAAGTAACAACTTGTTTTGTGAGTTTTCTAGCGAACTTACATCCGAATATTTTTTTGTTTGTGCTATAACATTCAGCACAGTATTTCCAAACTTCGTGCGACTTTTTTTTCTTCCTTTTGAAATTTGCGAATACCTTACGCGCTGCGTCGAAAGTATAGCAAGATCGGCGCCGCACTCAAAGTGTTAATATATGATCCATAATACTCACATCTTTTAAGAATAATAGAAGTTTATCACCTTTTCTCAGAGCAAATCTGGTAATTCCACTCTGGTAATTCATCTAATTACGAAAATCATAAAAACTGTGAAACTTCTGTTACTCACAATAATAGAATAATGCAAATATGAAAGATTGTAGGATATAATTATTATAAATCAAATTCTCATCTGCTTTCATCATAATGTTATTTCTGTGTGAAATATTAAATATGATTTGAAATAATAATAAAATAAATTCTTATTCCTGTGCAATTGAGACTATCGTCAATAATATCAATGCTCACTATTTAAAAAGAAGTGTAAATTGTACGAGAATTCAATAAAATTCGAACTGTCAATACTAGCTGTCACTATCGTTTGTGAAATAGCATTTCAAGATAATAATCGATTAAAAAATAATGCGAAGAGATTAATTTAAAAAAAAAATAACACATCTCTATAAATCTTCTTACATGCAATATTAATATAATAAAGTCAAATAATTTTTCAAAAACTTTAATAAGCTGAAAACGATTTCCCACTTACCGCAAATCAAAAGGTTTTGGTTTCTCGAAGGAACAAGAAAAATTCATTATATAAATAAATATTGCGTTGTGATATATTTAACAACCAGTAGTAACAAAGGTATTTCGTCTCTTTTATGTCCTTATAGCAACAAAACAGCACTCTTTATCGTATGGTACAAGCTTGAATCTGTATATAACTCTATATATAACGTACCTATACAGGGTGTCTCAAAAGTCTGCCGCGCAATTTAGTTACCAAATCTGTTATCGTTTGTGGTTTTGGAGAGTCATCCACCATAAACTATTTTTAGTTATTTTGTTTAATGTACTGCATTATCATTTACTTTTGCAATACCTAACATATTTTTATATAAATGTAGTAATGACATACACGTGATTATGACACTATCATAATTCATATATTTCAATTTATAGACTTTATATATGAGCTAAAACACGAAAACAAACGGTGTCACACATATACGATAGTGATAACGGACATATCAATTTCTCGGTATTATTTTCATGCTTTGGCTGTAACTTTGAAGAAATAAGAATAACAACTCATCGTGATATTCTTCTACATTGCTTTTCTTCATTTTGGAAAAATAAAAAAGTAGTCGAATAAATTTAGTAATTATCAATAATATCGTTACTCTCGATTACTAAAATTAATTGATGCTTTTTCAATCAATTATCAAAAATTCTGAAATGATATAGTATTAATCCATTTCTTTAGTTTCACTAAAGATCGAGAGGAACGACTACAAAATTTCAATGTCTATCAGTGATACCGTTTCCCCCTGTTACCAAATTCATTTTCTACTTTTTATTTTTACAAGAAGCACCAAAAATTCTGACACAATACATATCAGACAGAATAATGCAAAACCACTCGACAAACTTTTGCTACGTCCCCGGTATAAATGGTACGTGTACACGTATTTGCCAATGTACGCGCACGTAATTCACGAAGTATCTTCTTTATAACGTAACAGCGATAAATGTATTTAAAAAAGAAATCAGCCCCTCGTACAACGGACAACTGACTTCGAACTTAAGACTCGATGCAACTTTTTTACGACTCTAAATAGAAATATCTCCATCTTAAAGAATATTATTCTTTTAATATAGTCTTATATTAAATATATAATTCTTTATATCTGTCCCTTTCTTTCTTTCTTTTTTTTATCTTTTTAAATATAATCATACACGATAACTGTTACGCGTGAAATTACGAATTTCAGTAACATCATTTTTTTTTTGTTTAAACGACGCTCACGTTCCGCTCTGAAGGTAAGCGCGATTCTTTCGTACTTTTTTTTTTCTTTTTGGTCTTTACAGAGCAGCTTTGCTTCGGTCGTCTTTGGTAGAAGCAGGCATTCCCGTAGAACGCCATCCTCGTAATCAATTATAGAATTTTTCGGTTGCGTGTCTCTGTTCCCTGAGTCGGTATACAACCTTTTCAGTCTTCGCCGTCTTAATGTTGCACTTTTCACAGCAATCAACACGTTTCAACGAAAACGGGGCCACCGTTTTTTTCCGTTTTCCCCCTCTCTTCTTCCATTAAACGGTTAATACGAGATACAATAATCTGTTGCTCGAAGAAAAAGACATCAGAAAAAGATAAATTATTATCGCGAATCGAAGGATCAATTTTTTCTAATGCCTTCTTTACACTTTTCGTTGACCCTTCAAAGACACTATTTGCAACAAAGAACGTTTTAACCCCTAACTATGCACATTATCATAAATAATTACGTATTTTCATCGGAATAATTTCTAAATTAACATATTAACAGATGGCTTTTTTTATGTGTCTGTATTCAATTTCATAATTTGTCATTTTAATCGGTGGATCTCTTAACACTAGATTTACGGGCGTGAAATCTATTATACTGCAATATATTAAATAAGGACTTTGGGAAAAAAGGATCTAGCGACAAAGATACTTATTCGTTAAATAATTATTGTATCATAAAATATACGTAAAAAATCTTCTGTACAACGTCTCTGTGAATTTGAGAAATGTTTATAGAAGTAGGAACCCGTTAATTTGATGACTTCCGTAAATCTGGTGTTAAGATCATTTTGATGTAGAACATTAGCTGAGGTTTCAATTGAAATATTATTCATTATGTTTCTGAAAGTTGAAAAAGTGTGTAATACTTAAATACTTTATGTAAATCTTATTAACGTATATACGTCAGAAGCAATAGCAATTTTCATCTACATGACCGGAAGTATTTTCTTTTATCAGTATTACAGAGATGAAACGATATTTTTACTTTCGTACACTTCCTTTTTGTGTGTATTTCTTTTTAATGCTCACTTGCCGAATATATAAGCTCGAAATTCAACGATTTTACAATACGTGTAATGAAAGATTCATATTTTTTTCTTTTTAAATTGCCGTGTAATATATTATTGAAGAACTACATATTATGAAAACGTTATTACGATTCAAAAATAAATTTTCCTACTTGTTCGACAGGAGAACGTTTACGTCATCTATAATTCGAAAATAATTTAACAAGCCAATTTAAAATATAATAAATCAGCTAGGGGTCAAATCGTTCATTACGAAACAAGAACTAATTCTCAGAACACCTACAATTTTTTCACGATTACAACATTCGACGTGTTCATGATCAGTTGAATACACCATAAACTTTCATTATTTTCTTTCATTACCCACAGATCACATCGACACTTCGCAAAGTCGATTCCTCATTTAATTTCCATTGTATTTTCCATAACCCAAAAATAATATACAGTATCGCATTCCTACGAAATGAAGAGTTTGCAAAAAAAAACACAATAATACTCGATATCAGCATCTACACCCTAGTGTTTCTACTTTCTTAAAGTATACATATATTTCTATATGTATGTATATATATATATAATATTTTTATAAAGATTCACGACTACAAATCAATGTATAAGAATAGCATTCGTTATATGCTCGTAAACAGAACCGTTTCTTTAATAATCTGTTAAATCGCTATCATTTGCGACATTATTAACAATATCCATCCGCATACAATTTCTCCTCTAAATAAATAAGTTCTCTTCGTCCATTTACAATTCTCCCAGTATTCCTACTCAATTGTCTTTCTAGCACTCACAGCGAAATGAGTTTCTGAGGCACATTTACTATGTATTGGAATTTCACAAATTCTCACGAGGCATTCGAATCGCGCTTTTTCCTCTCTACAATATTCTTTTCCTTATCCTTATCGCGAGATAAGCGAGACGGAGATATAGACAGAGAAAGGAGAAGAGAAGGCAATTTCGGAGACGTCCCCGTTTCTACGATCCACGTGGACTTTCCTAAAATGATCAAGCACTTCGAAGTTTCGTTAATCACAGACAATGTGAAAAGAAGCCAGCAAAATTAATTCATATAGTTTTTACAATCGTACATGTTGGAACAACAGAAAGCTAACAGGATTCAATGAGAATCGTACTAAAATTAATCACGTGTGATGTAACGTTGATGTCTCCCGCAGAACGAATATTAATGAGGAGTGCAAAAATAGTATTCGCGATAGAAAATAAATGAGGAGCATTATCAAACCCGACATCCGTCTGGAATTATTTGAAAATTTTATAATTTATCGTTCGAGTGCAATTCCTTCTTTATATATATATATATATATAAGGAATTAATATGCATCGCATATTAATTCGGAAAAATTGAAAGTATTTCATTATACTGCTAGAAGTCGATCATAGAAATTCAATATAAATTGTAATATTTGATGTGCGTTGCCAGTCTAATATCGTATGTCACGTAAAATTAACGTGGTGTAAAATGACAAGATATTTTCGTAGATCCTGCAAGCTCATCATGACAATGAAATTGTCGATATACGTTGTATCACGTTGCAATATTCCGTTTGGCCAGCACTTAGAACCTCAAACGATGAATCGCCAATTTTTATAAATTATTCAATAAAATAAATAACGATTCGTATCCGTTAATTTTTGGTCAAGACACTAGATATAAGGTACTTGCAAAAAAAAATATTCTTCGACTTTGGAAGATAAGGCTGGAAATACTTATCGAGCTGGAAGATTTCAAAACGGTAATCCGTTTTCTATAAGAAGGAAGAAAGATATGTGCTTGTTATTTTCCACTTAAAATACTATTTTTTGCAGGTCCGATCGAAATAATACGTTACCCTAAGCATGGCGTATAACTAATTGTATGTACAATAATCTAAACCTTCTGATCAGGAACGCATCTCCCAGAGATTCCGTGTTAACGTCTGTATAAAATTGATAGAATTTCAAGAGAATCTCCAAATCACTCTGACGATTTTTCTCAATTCATTACTGCACTAAATAATTGCAATACACTCTTCTATTCCAAGGCAAAACGTATACCAATATGTTCACAAGATTTTATAAGAATTCATGATAAGCTTTCGTCAAATTGTATAAACATTATTATTTGCCTCGCATTGCACGTTCAATCTTTCATCCCAGATTCGATTGATTTTATTTACATAGATCATCTACTATACTCTCAGAAATCAATTTAAATTCCCTATTTCTTATTTACAGAATTTTACTAAAACAATAAACATATTCTGTACTTTGATTGCAAAAAGAAACTTGGTACTACATAACAGAAATTTCAATTTGTACCTTTAAAAGAGTAAAGATCAACTGTGCTTTCCTCCTATAAATTCATTTCTCTATACGACCATATAAGATCGATGACTTATTACTTTATTATTCCAAAAGGGAAAAAAAGTTAATAAATACCTGAAATATCTCTAAGCGTATACGAAACTCGAAAGCAGAATCTCCGGGTAAAAGTCGCGAATATAGGAATGACGTAATGTTTGCTCGCACGAGAGCTCCAAAGGCAGCAATGTTGCATCACGTAAAATGCATAGGACACGAAGTGCGATATTACCGAACCGTTAAGAAAAGAAAAATTTCTACTCCACTATAATCGTGGCAAGACGTTTGGGTCGTTTTCCAGCTTTCTGTTTCCTATGAATATCCTTTAAATCTGAGTGCGACGAGTCACACGATTCCATCGAACTATCCGAACCACTGACAATCTGTTCTAATTTCCGTTTCCTAGATCTAGTCATCGGACCAGTCCTGCTATTATAAGTTTCACATTCCGTGTCGTTTCTATGCCGCTTCGAATTAGACTCTTCCTCGTCGTCGTCGCGTTTACGTCGTTTTTTCGATGCCTCCTGATGCATGATCCTCGGTGAATTCGAATCCGAGGAAGACGACAGAGAGCTAAGGTACTCATTGATTTTGTCTTCGCCAAAATCGAAAGCGCTCGGTTGCGCAGGCGAAGCGGAAGCCATCGCGTTCGTTGTTGAACTCGGTGGTCGTAGGAGTTGCATGGAAGGACTAGATGAAGTCGTAGATGCCGACGAGGACACAGAACTTGATGTCGATCTTTTATGTAATTTTCTTCTTTGCGCTAATCTAGCTCCATCAACCTCCCGCAATCGAAAACCTTCCGGTTTCTCGATAGAGCACGAACTTGTGTTTACATCCAACGTGATAACGTCGACGGAAGTACTGGATTCGGTGAGCCAAGGATGACACGCTAAAGCATTCGCAGTAAGCCTTTTGTTCGGATCGACCGTCAGCAAACCTTTTGCAACCTGTTTAGCTAGGCAGGAGACATGATTCCAAGCGTCACCGTCGAAATCAATTTCCCCGGCTCTGATTCTTGTCGCCAAGTCAGGAGAACCAGTTCTAAACGGAGGCTTTCCGGAAAGCATGGAATACAAAATCGCCCCAAGACTCCATAAATCACAGCTCTGATCGTAGCCTTGCCTAGCGACTACTTCTGGAGCGGCGTATGGAAGCGTGAAGCATGGCGTGTGCAATGGCTCGCAACCGCGTTTTATCCTTGCAAATCCAAAGTCCACAATCTTCACAGGCGAGTCTTCCGCTTCATGAGCGAAGACAATATTCTCGGGTTTCAGGTCTCTATGAACGACTCCCCTAGAGTGCATAAAACGTACCGCTGATGCTAGTTGTCGCATTATTCTACTGGCTTGCTGCTCGGTAAAGGGTCGGGGCCTTCGTAATAATTCTCCACCCGACAGTAACTCCATCACGAGATACGTGTGCGCTCGGTCTTGGTGGACCTCTATTAACTTCACTACGTTCGGATGACCTTGACAACTGCGCAATAAACTAGCTTCTCTTCCGCAGTCGATTCTACGGCTTACGATTTTTACAGCGAACTCTTGTAAAGTTTTCCTATGACGACATTTACGACAAACGGAGAAGCTTCCGTCACCTAAAGCTTCCTCGCGTGGATCGAGTTCGTATGTTTGGAAGAAGGTTGATTCTTCGAATCTCGCGGCTAACACATCAGAGGCTGATGGTCGTTGGGATTCCGTGCTGGCTTTAGTGGCTTCCTTGAAAATTTCCTTGCTGACCACGTTATCGCCGAAGAGTATCGAGGGTGCGACATACGAGTAACCCTGAAACAAAAGAGAACGTTGCTTATTTTTAATTTCATTTTCTTTTTAAAGCTTTACTTGAATATTACTCGGTTGTTAACAGATAGGGTTATTAATTTTGAGTAAAATTTTAAACCGTAATAATCGTGGAAAAAGGTTTTATGTAACAGTTTGAAAGAAGTGTATTAAAATATAAATCCCATGCTGTACTTTCCGTTCGACCTATCTTGAATCCTTACTGTCAGATGAAATAGATTTTAAAAATTTATTACGAAGTCAAATATGTAGTAGTGTTAGTAGTGTAGTAATTTTAGTAGTGAAAAGTAACATATTAGGATCAAATAGGAGTAAATACCATGAAAATAGGTTCAATATTTCGACTCGGGTGTATATCGTATTTACCACGTTTATTGTATCATGAGACGTACAGAATTTTTTCCTACCAATGATATTGGTACTATCGTAAAAATTGTAAGGAATACGTCAGAAGCAAATCTGTAATCGTAACTAGCGTGGGACATATATGCCTTACGTGGCCTGAACAGAAAGTGTTAAGATAGGTCAAAAAAGCGAATGTACACCTCTACAATCTAAATTTTTACTTGGTAAGTCTCTTATACCAAAAAACTTGATAAAACAAAATGTTCATAACGTCAAAATACCCTTCCCTTAAGTTTGAAGTTATCATTTGAATTCGACGACTTTAAAATTTGGAATAGAACAGTGACATAACACTTTCTTCTGTTGCCATTTACAGTTCGTATAAATGTATTTACCCTGAAAATTTTATCGTAATTGGGAGGAACAACGGCCGGACTGTCAGCAGCGATCATTTTGGTAAATTCATCGGAGAAGTTGCTAGTGTCCAATTCATGAGTGATGCGAGGTACAAAAGGCGGTGGAATCTGTCGCTTCTCGAGAGCTTCCCAGCTAAATGGTGGCGGTGCTTTCTTAAAGAAAGGATGTTCCTTGAGCTCCTTGGCATCCCGTGGTCCACCGCCCAACCTCTGACGAGGATCTTTCACTAGAAGTCGCGAAATGAAGTGTCGCACCGTTGGATTAAGATGACTCGGTATGGGAGGCTCCATTTTTAATATTCTCTGTGATATCTCCTGCTGCGTGTTTGTTTCACCCTCAACCGTAAAGGGTGACGCACCTGTTAATAACTCGTACGTGAGGACACCCACGCTCCACCAATCTACAGCCTGAAAAGGGCAATTAATATCTACGTTCAATAAATTTGTAAATCCATATCCATTATACGTATGATAAAAGCCCATTTGTAATGGGTTGTATTATATTCGTATCAATGTTCTGCCCACAGGTGAACGATTCGATGAATCGAGTTAGATTACAATCACCTTTAAACACATCGACCGCCGAGCTATTTTCAGTGAGTTTCTCTTCTTAAATTATTTTAACCCTTTGCAAATGACAGATTTCTCTCGTGACCGTACTGACTGGTCGATAAAAATTTGTACTTTAACCATTCACTGAAAGACTAGATTATATAATTTTATTGCATTATTATTTTTACTCTCTCATGTGAATGATTGTACAAAAAAGAAAATTGCCAATAAAAAACATTTTTTTATAGATGACATTTAAAAGATAATGAAGTATTATTCTATTTCGAATGCAACGAGTATACTTGTGACTGAGCAATGGAACTAACGGATTGCAATTATTTTTCTATATGATAATATGTATAAGTGAATTTATAGATAATAAAAAAAGATATTCTAACGCACAACAAGGTGTGCCACTTGACTTTTTTAAACTTTTGCACTCCGAATTATACTTCAATTTTATTATCAGTAGCTCCCAACACTTTTAAGTGTTTTGTTTGAAATTTACTTGAACTGAAAAATAAGGCAATTTAAGTAAGTAAAGGAAGAAACAAATTCAATCAAATATCTGCTTTACTTCTACTATTGTGGTATTTTGTAATTTGCAAGTGGATGACATCTCTTGAAAAAATTTCTAAGATGCAATCTTAGTTTCCTTTCGCACGTTAATATCTATTGGACTTGAAACAACGACGAGTTAAACTCGACATAGGGGCGTAAAGGTTTAAACCTTTCAAATTTCCGACGTAATGCACAATTCCAAAAAATATTTCAAAAAATTGCAATTGCAATACCTCGGCTGGAATTCGTCAAATTTAAAAAGTCAATGGTACCTGACAGTATAAAATTAATTTTGTACAATTAGTTTGATTTTAAAATATATAATACAGCAGAAACCACTGGTCAATTTTTATTAGAGTATGTAATTTGATAGTTAATTACGGTATCCATAGTCACGAGAGAAACCGTAGGACAAGGGGTTCGACTATCGCGATAAATGTTCACTTATAATATCTTATACATATTTATACATAGTAAATACTATTTTTCTCAACCCTACAACATTCTGGGAAGCTAAAGACAGTCAACCATATATGGTATGCAACGACTGTCGACGTGTCGGCTGGCTCATTAGATTCGAGACTTTCAAGTCATTCGACTGGTTATTAAAGTCCTAAAACTCGATCCTGCTTGATATTCATGAAAATCAGTGTATCGTCGGCATATTTGGGCAGGTAGACAACACACGTTGGCTCACGAAAACTATCAATTAGTAAATGTCAAAAGTCTCGACGATGAAGCGACAAACTCGAGTTAAACGGTGATAAGTTGCCAGTGTGATAATGAAGTTCCACGAATAAAGGGAACAAATCGTGACGTAAATTCATCCTGACTCACAATATCGTGGCCAGCTGATCCCCCTCGTACCACTTCCGGTGCCATGTACTCGACAGTTCCGCAAAAAGAATAAGCACGGGCGTTACTTTCGTGCGGTAAGAATTCTTTGCTCAGACCGAAATCTGTTAACACGATATGGCCTTCACGATCCAACAGAATATTCTCGAGCTTAATGTCCCTGTAAATTATACCAAGCTGTAACAGAAAAAAAAATAACGGTCGTTCGTAATTTTCTTTATCCCATTGTAGAGATCTTGGTCTGGGTTAAATCGGTAGGAAGTAACATTAATGGGGAAAATAATTCAAGTAAACGGGCACGAACTAAACATTTGAGCTGGTGTCGAGAGTGCCGAAAAGATATCTACATTTTGTTTTTTCGATAAACTTGCTCTTTGAGAGATAAGATATTCCAATTATGGCACTGTGTATGAAATACGTTTTGGTCTATTTTTAAGCGGACATTGAATAAAGTAGCGCGTTAAATGAAGTATAACTTCCATGTGAATTATAAAAACTACATACTCGTGTAACGAGTAAGTTATATTTTATATAGTTGAAAATATAGAATTACAATTATCATACAAAAAGTAATTGTTACTCGTGACGTCCAAACGCTGCTTTATTCGTTATTAAATTAAAAAGAAATATTTCCTTAGGTAGATTGACTTAGTAAATAAAGGAGCGGATTAAATAAAGCTACACATGTAACGTTAATTTCAGCGTAAAAACAGTGCGTTTGTGTAGCGACTAATTTCTCTTTTACATTATAAAAAATAAGCTCACAGTTATCTGCCATAACGTATTAACTACTCGCGACAGCAAAAAGTTGCTTCATTCATTAATAAATTTCTTTAAAAAAAATAGTCAACTGTATGGTTAAGTCAATTACCGAACAAAATGACGAATCAAATACAGCAATACACGTAATTCCAATTTAATTTGAGCTTTAAAACATTGTACCGTTATACTAATTAATTATTGCTTGAAATACTGAAAAATAAAATTACAGTTATCTCGAAAAACATATGTGCTACTGATAAAGACAAAATGCTGTTTTACTAACGATAAGGAATTTAAGAATTAGAGAAAAAAGAAAACTAAACTTAAAATTAAAGGACATTACCATAAACATTAACTCCGCCTTACTTATTCACGACCTAACGATATCGCGGTTTCGTTTATATGATAATAAAGGCGTAAAGAAAAAATGAAATTTACTTTGTGCAGATGCTCTAATGCCAAAATAACTTCTCCGATATAAATTCGCACATCGTCCTCCGTAAAGTGTTCCCGCTGATACAAATGCGTAAACAACTCTCCGCCGCTGACATAATCTGAAAATGCAAAGTGTCCTCGATGTTTAGCCGTTTTCAAAGTTAGACCGATGATATTCTTCAAAACATGAACAAAATTGATTTAGACTGTATTTGTAGCTGTTAGCGCGAATTTATCATAGAGGTATCACGACTTGCTCAAAATAACCAAGTACAAATTGAATGCAAAAACACCCGTCGTATTAACAACAGTTGAGTTCTACGTTTCATCTTTTCCGTTTGTTTTTTTTCATATCGTTTTTTCTTTCGTCATATTAATTACAATTGAATTTTATGGTTCATCTTTTTTGTTTTTTTTATCTCTTTTTTTTCTTTCTATCTTTTCACGATAGAAAAAAGACTCTACAAGACTTTCCGGTTAATAACTTCGCGGAGCAGAAGTTCACGTAAGGAAACACCCGATAAAAAATTCAGTTGAGGTAAAGTATTCTTTCTTCGTAAACTTTGCAAGTAGAGTGCTTCGTAAGGACGAGAATGTGTAATTTAGTCTTTTTTTATACTTCCCATTATAAGGGATAAATAATTAAGTCTGTATCGATAAATATATCATGAAGAATCTCGAATCGTTTGGAGCAATTGTTACGCGGTTAATACGGACAAATGGTTTTTCGATGAGAAAAAATGGAGCTAATAGGTTTTTAATGCAACGCATTAAGTGTTACGATACGAATGGATGCTCGTTTGTTGTTTTTCTAGAGCGTGCGTCATTTGTGCTTTTTTCCACCAAATTTATTTATCACTTTGGTCAAACACTACATTTATGTAAATGTCACGAATTTTTGTTTCATGCTATTAAGGATCATAGGTTTGTTATTTGCAAATGAAATTACTATTATCGTATATAATCATTAATTGCTATTAATTCGGTGAAATTTTCTATTCCAGGAATATTCTAAAATTCAAACAAGCTTTTAGAATTTTTTAGGGCTTGTACAAATAAAAAGATTTCAACGTGCTTAACGCTAGATCTACGGTCGCAAAATCTGGCATATTTAAAAATATTAAATTAGTGCTTTGAAAAAAGATAGATCAAACGGGAGAAAAATACGGTCAGTTAAGTAATTTTTATATTATAAAATACACGTGAAATATTTTCTGTACTGCTTCTCAGTCGATTTGAGAATTATTGTAAAAAATTAGTAACCCAACGATTTGATGACTTTTTATTTTTAAAAGATCATTTGAACACTGTTCATCTTTTCTCGTACTGCACTTTTTTCCATGTCTAACATTTTTGACCATTTGAGAATTACTGCACAAGATTACAAACCTCGAAAACACCAATAATCAAAAGTATCTACATTTTGACAAAACAATCGAGATTCTATATAATATCGTCACCATACATTCCAATTACTTCAGAATAAATCAAATTGTTCTGAGATTATAAACTCAGGAAACCACATCATCGTCCTTTTGAACATTTAAACGTTAACAAAAATATCGGAAGAATATATGTTAATATAGAAATGTATTGTTTATCATACGAGTTATGAAGCCCGTTCGTTTTACCTAAAATTAAATGAAGTTTTGCATCCGTCTGAAAGGCATAATGCAACGTAACTAAAAAAGGACTGTCTCGCACTGCTTCCAGAACTTGTCTCTCCGTCTTCGTATGCTCGGTCGTCTTTTTCTTTTGCACGATGGACGCTTTCTTCAAGACTTTCATGGCATAAAGGCGACCGGCATCGGTGCCCGTTCGTTTTCGCACCAGAAACACCTTTCCGTAAGCTGCACAGAAGTTTCCAATTTTATACACCGGTTCCTAAAGGGCTGGATATTGTTTAGTCTCTCAAATCTTAAATGATAAATTATCGTGTGAGACGAGTACATTAAAAAATACAAATTAGCCTGATTCTTCTCTTTTTTTAATATTCTCGTGTCACTTTGAACAAAGCGAGGAAACATTTACATTTTTGGGTCCATTAAATGTTATGATAAATTTAATGTATTTTCGATCGTGTCGCGATTGGAAAAATACAGAAATAAAATAGGAATGATAATGCACACGTGTAAGAAATAATTTATGAGAAAATAGGAAACATGTGTGCGACGATCAGGTTACTCGAGTTTCTTAAAAACCATATTTTTTCGTCGTTCATATAAAAATGACGCAAATAGAATTCCTTGCTTTTCAAGTTTCCATCCTGTATTTTTCGTTTGTTATATTTTACTGTAACTTTCGATCGGTGCAAGATTAAAAAGAAATTTTCAGATCAATATTCTTCAATTACAATGAAAATTATATAATTTAAAAACTTCAGTTAACACATTTTAGCTATCTTTCGTTTTTCGCTTTTAAAGTTAAATCAATTCTTATCATAAGTTTTTAAAAAATCCTATATCATAAATATATAACCAGCAGTTAATCAAACCTTAAGTGCATATTCCTCTCTCAATGTTACAATAAAAAAAAAGCTATACAAACATGTCTCCGGAAGCACTTTATTTCCGAGTTATAAACGTTTTTTATTTGCGACACAGTTTGCCAAGAACTGAAGAAATTACTGCAAATGATTTCCTCCGAGAGCACCAATTAGTTGGTTTGCGCGTTCTCTCGATTTAAGTCCTGTGGATCTTGTTTCACAAGTTGAACTTAAGACTTTCGTTTACTGTTGTTACTATAGTGAAAGTAGTACGAAATCGTATTATTACTTCTGCTAATAAAATTTGTGATGCATTAACAAGTATCAAATGTCTCTGTGACAATCCTTGAAACAATGCGAACAAAAATACTTTCACCAAGTATTTTTGCCAAACTTTGTTGCAACTGACAAGACATTCGTTATTCGGATAAAAAAATGTTTCCGGATTGGAATTCGTAAAGCTCATAATAATGTTTCGTCCTTGATACAATTATGGTATGCACTCAAAATTTGGATGTTTATTTTCTGACACACTTTGTATGAAAAATGGAAAGGTAGCTGAAAAGTTGTGTCGAAAATTATGAAAATGGTCCAAGTTACAAATTTAAAAACTTGAATCTATCACGTATTTCCTGTTGCATCAATAAATGTTACGATATAGTGTAATTATTTTGTAATAATGCTAAAAAATTGAACCGTTTAAGGGAGATGATATTTACCTCATTACGCGTTACTCAAAACACAAGTCTGAACAAAATTCTAAATATCCAGGAACGAAGAATAGCTGACTTAAACTACTGTCAGAATTATCGGTAAAATTAACACCAGATCTACCAAATTTGTCAACATAACATTAAATTTTCTTGCAAATGATCCTTCAATTTCTAACGCTGTTACTTGTTTTCTAGATTATATGGGATTAAGTTTTTTATCTTCCTACTTTTTTTTCTTCTAATGTATGCATTGAACATTTTGAAAAATTCTAAATTAACTGTCCGTAGATTTAGCGTTACGTATTTCTGATGAATTTAATATTTCCGATACTTAAATACAATTTAATTTTATGCACATTTAAGTATATATAATTAATTATCTCCACAATTATTAAAGAAAAGAGGCACTTTATATATAACAAAAATTTGTCTTGGTAGATCCAGTATTAAAATAATCAGCTACCTTAAAAACTAAACTAAATTTATTATTCAAATTTTCGTACATTAATCGTACAAAATTAGTTTAAAGTAAAAATATTGACCACTTTCATAAGTGATATTAAAGAACGTAAATTTATTTTAAACCCAATCATCTATCCACATCACTGCAACAATCATTCGGTAATTGAGAGAATGTAAGAATAACTTTTAATGACATTTAAATAACTAATTTATTTTGTGATTTATATAACAACAACGGTGAATCTACGATACTGACACTACTAAAGTTTTTACAGTTCGAGAAATTTTCGAATTCAAGTCAGACAACTCTAGAAAATTTTTCCAACAGATACATCGTACTCTTGACAATTCACATTAACGTAGAACTGTGAATTGTCGATTAAATAATTGAAACTATTGAAACTAAAACTTATCAGAATACTTTAAAAAAACGACTATCGTCAATGTGTCGTAAAAATCTCATTGAAAAAAATGGTCTCTTTCAATGTCTGAATTATAGAATGAAGGAGTGACTTTAATAGTACGACAGATTTAATGACATTAATTAAGAATTTCATTCACGTACCTCCGGTGCCAAGGACCTTCAGCAAATCGAAATGTGTCATGTCTACCCTTTGGCCCCCACTGTCTGCCAGGTTTACTGAAAACAAAATTCACATTGATATTATTTCACTGATAAAAAACTTTACGTACGAAAATAAAAAACAATACACAATATACCACCTTGCGTCCGATGCATTTCTCATTAAAACAATTGTATAAATAACTGACGTTGTCAGTTATACTGATATGTTATTTGTACGTACTAGTTATGTTCACTTTAGTGCTATTTATTTGTTATACGTAGCATCAGATTTATTATTGTTAGGTTGTGTTTTCATGCAAATAAAACAAAATGTTTTAATGAAAATTCAATGTAATTTATTTGCAATGCATAGTAATATAATACAGCTAACAAATGAAGCTCGGAAACATTTTCAAAATTAACTTTTCTCAAATATTTTTGGCAACTTTTGATCATCACCACGTACAGTATGAGAAGTGATACTATTTTACTTGATAATATTCACCTTACTTGTATATAAATTTAAAAAAAAAACCTAATTATATTGGCTAGCAATTTTGTATTTGCTATTATATATATACAGGGTGTCCCACATAACACTTTTTACGATTTTTCAAATACTTGCGATAACCTAAGAAAAAAGTAATTGAAACAAAAATTGATGAGTTTTCTATTGGATATAATACGCACAAGTTATTATCGCCCATTAAAGCAGATTGTTATTTTTTGTTGAAATTTTCATTTCTTTGTCTTCAAGGTCAATCGAAGGTAATGGCATACTAGGCTATTGAATCCGTCTTGATACGGGATATAATACTGTTAATCCTCTATAGACCGAATTTGTTGTAGTATTGGAAGATCAGTTTCTTAATGGCACAAT
Organism: Cerceris rybyensis; assembly: GCA_910591515.1. Lineage (NCBI taxonomy): Eukaryota > Metazoa > Arthropoda > Insecta > Hymenoptera > Crabronidae > Cerceris > Cerceris rybyensis. The sequence continues at coordinate 23,949,664 of OU342789.1, read as the reverse complement.
TAGAAAATGATAAAAATACAATTTGAAATGATGAATTAAACCTGATTTTTAAACATTGAAAAGTAAAGAATTTCATGATTTTCCTGAGCTAAATTATAATATTTGACAAAATTAAAAATTTGTGTTTGAAAAATAGAAGCTTAGATGTGTCTTGCGTTACCTCAAAGTCACAGGGGGTTAAGTAAAAAATAGAAAGTGCCATTTAAAAAATGAGTGGCCTTGACAATAATTAAAAAAGAATTTTTCGAACTTTTTTTAATTTCAACGTAAAGCCAATCGAAAGCTAACCAACTTTTGTTTGAAATACTTTTTTCTCAGGTTATCGCCAGTACTTGAAAAATCGTGGAAAGTGATAAGTGGGACACCCTGTATATATAAAAAGTTGGTATATTTTTAGCTGCATAACATATAGACATAATCTGTATCACAATGATCCTCAAAAAGAGTTATGATTTGAAATACGATTTTTCGAAATGCAAATGCAGCCGAAGAACCATGTAATTACACTGGACGAACGATGAAGAAAGTAGGATAACAGTAAAGGAATTGCCTGAACGTAATTTTAAGTAGGTTTCGCACAAATTTCATCGGGCGATTGTACATTGGAAACATTAAAACGATTATGAAAGTACCATGTCGAATAAGAATTTCACAAGGCCCAAAAAGAGGTCCGTTAGTAACGATAAGTCAAAGAAACCATGACGAGATACTACTACTAAATTAAATGCAAGTAAAAAACAGTCAGAATGTTTCGCAATCAAGTAACACAATCTATTGGTTCGTGCTGGATGAAATGTGAATTGGATTGAAATAAAATAGGGGATTTATCTTGTCGCATTGAATACATTTAATCCAACAAACACACGTTTTTCATCCTAAAGTATTGATTTTTAATAATTCGACAAAATAGCTGCAATTGTGTAATATCATTTTTGCCTTCACTGCTAACAGTAACTTCAATCTGTTATATCCATCTATTAAAAATTATTAACGCAGGGTGGCCCAAAAGTCATTAGATTATTTAAAAATAGAGTAACACTTTTAGCCAGTAAAAATTTGAGAAATGTGATAAAAAAAATGTTGATAGCAAAAAATTTCGATTATAGAAAATAGTTTACTGACTTTTGGAGCACCATGTATATTATTAGAAGTTCTTTTTGTAGCAGTTGTTATGTTTTATGGTCGAGGAATGAGATTACTATTTATAACGTTGTGCCAATCATTTTAAGCTACCGTCGGACTAAAGAATTCTGACCATTAAATGAACATTATTTAACAGTCATTCTCATTTAATTCGTGATAAACGGCGCATTCTAAAAATAGAATATTGGACGTTAAAATATTAAGTATCGGACATCTTCCATTTGCCCTACACTATGATTATGCTACAGTGAAATTCAGATTTCATATAAACTTGCCAAAGCAGTCAAAATGACAGGTTCGTAATTTTTTATAAATATTCTTCAAGTTAATAAGGAAGTCGTACAGTAGATATTTCACGTGTACTTTGTAAAACAAAAATTACCGAATTGATCACCTTTTTCATTTCTTGATATATACCTTTCAAAAGTACTGCTTTAACATAATTAAATGTTATAGTTTTAATGTCGGTTGTCCTAGTTTTGTGTATTGTGAATAATTTTTCACTGGATTTGTTTGTATTCGATATTTAAATTTGTTTAATTCTTATGGCGGTAAACAGTAATTAACAATCTTTAAATACTACTTCCTTCTAATCGACTGTATTATAGTTAACCATTATATTGTTAAAATGAAGACTTACCATAAAAATGAAAAATTGGAATTTTATTGTACTGCACACTATAACCCTTTACTGTACAATAACGAGTGCTACTCGTGACACGATAAATGGAATAGTCAATTTTGAAGTGCTCTAAAAATTATTTGACTACAGATATCAGTGGGTCCTGATAAAATAAAATTAATTCTAAGCTATTCAATATTACGTTAAGTCATTTAATATATCCGAAATTAGGGGCTAGATTGTTATTTTAGTAATTAATTCAGTGTCATTGCACATTTAATCACAAAAGAAATGGCACGGCAAGGGGTTAACCTGAGACTGGTGATGTATCATCGATTCAATGCTTTCCCGAGTCAAAAAATTAATTCTAATTTTAGTCTTTTTAAGGTCTAATTTTATTCTGATTAACAGTATTCAAACAGAACTTATAGATTCTGATCGTATACTGAATACGCAACAAATCAGAACTAAATCAGACCTTGAATAAAATAGATTTAATACTGATTATACCCGAGTCCAAAAATTAAGTTCTTATTTAATACCGTATGGTCTGATTATATACTAAATAAGTTCTGGTATTATTCTTTCAAGTCTGATTTTAATCTGATAGTTTTGATTTCATTTTACAGTAAATGAATTGATATTTCTTCTTATTCTGATTTGACTCTGCTGCATTTTTATAAAATCAATTTAATACTGATTTGGATCTTTAGGTTTTTCTGACTTAAAATTTGTTCTGATTTTGACCTGCAATTTCTAAATGAAAATTGATAAAACTTTATGAGTTATGGAAACTTGTCGATTTTTTAACTATAAAAATTAATTTAAATCTTTATCAAAAAATGTTTTGAATTTTAATTAAAAAAATTTAAGGCGTTTATAATTTAATGTATACAAAATGACATTAAGCTCTAATAGTTTGAAAAGTTTGCAATAGATCTTTTTTGTCTATCATTGTCGTTTGAACCTGCATTTATGAAATAAACAAATCAGGGCAAAATACGGATTACAGATCAGCTGGTCTACAAGTTTTCAACACTCATAAAGTTTTATCAATTTTCATTTAAAAATTCCAGGTCAAAATCAGAACAAATTTTAAGTCAGAAAACCCTAAAGATTCAAATCAGTATTAAATTGATTTTATAAAAATGCAGCAGAGTCAAATCAGAATAAAAAGAAATATCAGTTCATTTACTATAAAATGAAATAAAAACTATCAGATTAAAATCAGACTTAAAAGCATAATACCAGAACTTATTTAGTAGATAATCAGACCATACAGTATTAAATAAGAACTTAATTTTTTGACTCGGGTTCTTAACACATTAAATTCTTTGGTTCAAAGTTCTTCGAAATCTACATAATAATAATTATTATATTAACTATTCATACAAGTCAATTTGAAAAACTACTATGAATGCTGATTGTTTGAACATTCGAAAGTATGTTGAATGTTGTTCCAATCATCGAAAGTCTTATGATGGTATTTAAATAATAGAAAGTTCAGTTAACAGGTATCGGAATAACGGGAAGTTCGGTTAGCCGATATGATTCAACCAAGATCCTGTTATGTTTCACTGAAAAAATTCTTTACTCTTAATATACCATTCCTAAATGAAAAAATGTTGTATCCCATATATTGCCTGTTCTCCATCAATAACCTTAAATATTTAAATTTGTATGGATTGGAAATACAAATGTGTTTTCTATTAAAATGGTGGTATTAATCCTACCAGACCGCTGTACGGATTTTTCAGTAATTTTCGAATCTGCCCATATACCGCAGTACCTAATTTTTGGTATTTTGCTTACGTGAAAAAAAATGCACCACAAACTAAAAATAATTAACCAATCGTGGCTAAACCTCATGGGTAGCCATTGCAAATATCTGCCCATACGTGTTCGAATTGACTTTGTGTGGTTTAACGTGAAAAAATTCTGAAAATACTCGGGTCCGTTAAGGTAAAATTGGTATTCGCTCGCTACAAATTTTAGATTCATCAACTTTATTGTAAACTCTCTTTATTTTAAGCACTATATAGATAGCGAAAACAATGAAAGATCCCTACGCCATGTCTTCAATTTTTAAAGAAAGTTATTAAGTTTAACAGATAAAATTGTCTTCAAGAATTTTATATCCTTGAATGTAATATCTCTATATTGTCTATAAATAAAATCTCCGAAAATTTACTATTGTAAATTCAGCAAACTCTTAATGAAATTACAAAGTAATTGTTTTAACTGCCCTAGAAGCAAACTTTATTCAACGCCGAGATGTTCCGCTATGCACCGAATTAATATTGTAGGACTATTTCTGGCCGGCAGCAGTTGGGTCACAAACCCTAACTCTATTGTCATTTTCCTTCTCTTTCTTCTCTATTTCGTCCACATTAACCATCTTTATCGTTTTAATTAGGACCTACAGTTTTAGGCAAGTTCTGAACTATCGAAGCTATGAAATATTAAATAACAATTTAGAAACAATTTCTCAAAAGTGGTGGAAATTTAAAATCACCCCCACTGATTGCCTGTCCGAGCCTTTACGTCCTAACCCAACCTAGCTTCGTAATTGCTGTGGTTATATTGCCTAGGACTCACTATTTGTGCTGTGATCCAAAGAATCGAGGCTTTAATAAACTTATCACATAGCAAAATCTTCCCAGAAGCACCACGGATTTAAAATCCGGCCCAATGATTGTGAGTCCGAACCTCTACGCACCTCTTACCCACCATAAACCCCTATTTGCCATAGTTATTTCGTCTAGAACTTACAATTTAATATGAACTTCAAAGCACCAACGCTATGATATACAAATTACATAAGAAAAACTTTATAAACGTGACAGGGATTAAAACTCGGTCCCACTGATTGCGAATTCGAACCTTTATGTTCTCATCCACCATAACCCCCTATTTGCTATGATTATTTCGCCTAGACCTTACAATTTAAGATCAACTCCAAAGCATCAACGCTATGATATACAAATTACATAAGAAAATCTTTATAAACTTTAAAAATCTGTGATATACATATCACATGAGAAAAACGTTACAGCGATGGCAGGGATTTAAATTCGGACTCACTGGTTGCGATTCCGAGAACAATCTACTATTTAAATTTGCACCTTCAATATTTCAAATTTGCCGCCACGTTTAAATTCCTTTCCGCTGTCTCTTTATCATCGATCGCTTATTAAAAATCCGACTAGAAACTTTTTCACAGCGTACAAATTAAGGTAAGTGTATACAAACAGAAAGAAACACGGTCTGTCCACGCTGCAACATCATGAAATATTGCATGGAATGCTGGTTATTCGAGGTGTCGTGTGCAAAGGTAGATGCACCTGCGGCGCAGCTAATATCAGCAGGTGCGCGCTCGCGAATACGTACGCGCATACATAAATATGCAAGCACGAAAACATAAATATTCCGCCGGTGTATTTAAAACATACGGTGAGAAAATGGGCGAAACAATATTGTACGATACCACGCAACTTTGGACTATATCCTTCAAATACAATCACCGTACCAATTTTAAATTACACCTGCGTAAATTTCATTTTTATCTCTGATTTTCCATCTCATTGCATCGTGTAAAATTCAAGTATGCTTTTATCCCACAACATCTTTCATCTTCGACGAATAACAATTATGTTTTTAAATACCGACGATAAAATACATCGATACATATATGCACACACTTCAATGTGTGAGTTTCGTTATAGCAAAGACACCAGGATAAATGAAAGATAAGAAGCACTGACAGAGACCAGGAGAGAGGGAGAATCTTTTTAGAAAGTTGACGTATTCGCGTATTTCGATTTAATCAGAACGCGATACCTTCCAAGAATTACATCGGTTAAACGATACTGCCACTTTCACTTTTGTGCTTTCCGTCTCCGACTGTGTATTACATTTATTCTCTTCGATCTAACTCCCACCACCCTTATTACGTAGGCAGTGAAATTTCATCGTTGAAAGTATGAACGAATATGTATACGTATGTTCTGTAAAGATGCAAAAAGTCCATAATATCGTATTGGAGAAGTTAACGCAAATACTACAGGATGCTCATTACAATGCTATATTTACATTAAACTTATATAACGTGAATAGTATAGATACTATTCGTGCATGGTTGCACGTATGTATATTTAAAATTAACCCATTAAGGACCAAGCATTGAATGAAGAAAGAAATTTATACCTAGTTTTTGGGTACCTAATGTTGCGTTGGCACAACTTTGGGCTTACGTGGTATCTTATAGTGCATAAATTAAATCTTTGGTATGTTCTTTTACTATGGCATAGGTTAAAATATAAATTAAATTAATCCGATTCCCCGAAAAAAAATTAGAAGTGAAATGTTACGTTAACGCAACTTTGGGCCTTATTGGGTTAAAAGTAACAGCACGTAGTAAGTCAAAAACATTTATGTCCTTACGCATTGTATTTGTAGGATATACTAAATAATTTTATCAACAAATGAGTTTCACCATTGATACGGGGTAATACGACTTTATCATCCATGTTATAACTTTTAGTTTTGTTTACATTAGCCGTTAACACTAGATTTACGAACTGAGCCAACTTGACTCATTGAAAATTTAATTACTATATACATATATAAAAGAGTTAAATATTATTTTGAAAAACATTGTTGGTTATTAGTCACATAATGAAATATATGTAAATGTTGATTCCTCTCGCCCGCAGACCCCTTCATTTCGCATTTTCGAATGTGGTATACCTATTTGTACGGTTGTGAACCAATTTGACTCATAAAATGATTTAACAGTTAATAGCATAACGCCTGAAATTTGTAACTTTCATCAGATCAGGGTATCTTGCAGCTTTCAAGCCACACGTGGTTTGTTTCTGCTCTAATTTTTCTGTCCTTGTATACAATGTTTATTTGTATGAGAGCCATCCTCTTGTTTTCGCGACTCTGCTACATTATCTTTCTTACCTACCCACCCCTGTCATCATTTTGACTTGTACATCGCGCGTGAACAGAGCATTTTTAGTGAAAATGTATATAAAAAACAGAGTTTCTACGTAAAAAAGGTTTTCAATGAATTTTTTAAAAATAAATCTTCCATTTAAATTGATCAGGAACTATTTTCTTTGCAAAAAACTTGAATTTTTGTGTGAGTCAAATTGGCTCACTTCAGTAGAAATAGGTATATAAACAACATTCGTAAATTTAGTGTTAACGAATGAATACTACCATATTCGAGAGATTAGAAATATTCCAAAAAAAAAAAATCGAATGCCGTCATACAGGCGGCATGTCGTGATATTTCGAGAAAGTTGAAAAAAAAACACGTTTGGTGACAAATTTTCTGTTATTCGTACTAGTACGAAAAAATGTTGGGCTATTTGTGCGAGTAGGAAAACGCCAGAAGGAAGGCGGAAAACACGTAATTATTGCTATTCTTGTAATAATAAACTTCGTATCTAGATAGGGGATTGTTGGGAGAAGTACCATATCCAAAGAATATAAAAGTTATTGTTTACATTTTCTTTACATTTTCTACTTTGCATAACTACATTGTATATCTACAAAAAAATTATAAATCTATTCAAATCTATATACATATTACATATACATGTCTATTCGTTTACTCCAACATCCATTGTTTTTCTGTGATTTTAATTTCATTATCTTTTTGAATAGACATGTCTGTTCATATGCTGACTATTATTACTGAAAATCTCCATAAAACCCAATAAGAGTGATATTAATAATGGACTTTTTCTCGCTGTAATAATAAAGCAATTTGTTTGTTAAAATTCCGTAGATTTACTAATCGTTGTTCTGGAAAAATGTGCTCGTTCATAAAGGGTTGATATGAAAATGCAGATCAAATTAATAAGAAGAAACGGAATGAAGAAGTTCGAAATAGTATCACTCGGGGTACTTTATCACTTTTAATTAGTTACGGCTTTAATATTGACGTAATGTGTTATCAGCCATGGATAAGTTAATGAGACACATTATCGTCGGTTTCGAAAAAACAAGGGTTGTATGATGTGGTTACTTTAACAATACGAGGAATTAATAACAATAAGGAATTATAATCTTAGAACCGTGGTTTCCAAGATGGGCGAAATCTCATCCAAGGAGGCACATGAGCAATTTGCAGGTGTGGCAGCATTACAGAAATACGTCTATCATGTTTAGAAAAATTGACCCAATCTACTGTATGTAAGTACAATAAAGTTCCTAATAGTTTAATCGATGATAAAGATTTTTGTGCAATTACTTTTTGCCCGTGGATTTGAAATTTATGCATTTTTTCTAAAATTTCATTCCGCGATTCGAATGTTACAAGAAGAGTTTCTTAAATAGGAGAATATAACATTTGTAAAGTTGTGTGAATGAAACAGTGAAAATTAATATTTTGGTGTCTGAAAAAAATTAAAAATCCAAAACGTGATTTATTCCGATTTATCCGGATAGACGAAGCATTCAACATTCTTCGTGTTACTTTGTGTTGTACTCATTTTAAACAGTTGCTTAAAATGGGTACACAAAAAGTTAATATTTAATGGTAAATATATAATTACCACTGACAAGGGGAACATCCCGAGGTGTAAATGACCGATTTTTATGAAATTTTAGTATGATATAGATCTCGTTAAAATATTTTACACGTAAGATTTTTATCGGCAACCGTCCACATTAAAGGGTTGAAAACCACCCTCAAAGTTGGGGTTCCGAAAATTATTTATCGAATATCTCGAAAACTATGAGAGATACGAAAATTTTGTGAAGAGTGGAAATTAACGCATTTCGACCACGAATCCAATGATATAAACATTTTTTTAAAAGACCCATTTCTTTAAACAATATGGTAAAAAATACTTTTTTTTCAACTTTGAGGGTGGTTTTCACCCCGTCAACGTGGACGGTTGCCAACATAAAAAATATGTGTCAAATATTTTGACAAGATCTATATCATACTAAAATTTCATCAAAATCGGTGATTTACACCTCGGGATATTCCCTTGTGAGTATCAACGAACGAATTGACTAGGAGATAACTTTTCCGAATTACTCGCTTCATCAATGACACCGATGAATTCGTAATCGATCTAGCACTACAGGTCTTGGTGAAATTACCATATCAATTAAAACCGGAAAATACAAAAGAACAGAAATAGAAATATGCAAATCATCATCATGTATGAGGAAGGAACGGAAATTCTTATAAAACGACAACAGTATTTCGTAAGCGTGGTCGTTTTCTTGTCAATTTGACAAGCTCCTTATCTACGCTACATACGCACAAGGAACTAATTCAGTTTTTATATGATTTCTAAATCACAAAGTAAAATAATGTTACGCCGATATGAAGTTGGCGTACCGAACGAGGCTGACCCTCCGCGAGGCGTAACAATATCTTAACACAATTTCTACCAAGAGGCGTCAAAAGACACCTTCCAAATTTTAACTTCAAATTATTCTCTAAGTTGTATCATTTCTCCGCAATTAATTTTTTCATTTTTCATACAGTAGTTGTTCAATTAATTCAGCAATATCATTTTCCACCAGCACATCCTAGATCCAAAAATGTACATATGGTACACCTATTTCTACCATGAGGTGTCTTTTGACACTTTAAGGATTTCATGACAGTGCTTGATTTGAAAACATTTTACGTATAAATATTAACACCATTTTGCAGCACCATATCAATTATAATCAGATTAGAAAATGCCTATTTCAGTTGTAACAGAAAATACAGGAGTTTCAGCATAACTTTGATATTCGCTTATTTCCCGCCATGTTACATTTTAGCGTAAACCGCTGCAGTGACTTTACAACTAGCTGCACATCGCTGCTAGAATTTGCAAGCTGATTAAATAATTTCTAATAAATACACATCAATGTATTAACACTTAGCATACGGGCAACGTACTTTTACGTTTTTTGAAGTCTGTCAGTGAAGCGCGGGTCACGTAAAAATACGTATTTAGTAAATTTATGTTGTTGCTCCTGGAAGATTATCAATGGATATGTGGAAACACATATTAGAGAAAATTGTAGGTGCTGGGAAGAAAAAAAATTTGCAAAGACAATGTCGCGTGTGCGCAGCCAAAAAACTGAAACATGTTTGTAACTGTTACGTGAATGTAACTTCTACGGTGTTCCACTCCACAGAGGAAGATGTTTTGAATAGTACCATACGGTGAAGAATTATTAAAGTTGTATCAATGCTATTTGTACTTATTATTTGTACTTCAAAAAATATTTTCGAATATATAATAAATCTTTAAAAATGATCTATTTTCGTGAATTCGTAAAAATGTCATTTTATTATGTTTTTCATCGAGGTTTATTTTCCTGAATTTTTTTCCTCGAGACAAAACTGGCCCAAACGAGATGTTTCCCTTATGTATTTGTTAAAGTTTACTACTATGTTATGTAATCTTGTGATTGAAAAACATGTATTTATACTCTCGTGCGTAATGGCATTTGTATTTTATCTTTGTGAATAAAGTTATTATTATTATTATTATTATTTATTTTGTTAAAATAATCATATAGTATTATTTAAGTGTAAAATAGAACAAGTGTCGTTTCGAAAAACATAGTAGTTTTCGATATATTGCGATTTGAGTGAATGACCAAACTCCCGCGAGATTCACGAAAAACGCCCGCTGCACGCGTAAGACCGCGGCGAGGTGTACCCACATGCCAAGTGTTAATAAATATATTCCTCAAATTATCTACATTTAACTGATAATTTGAAATCTCAACAGTTTTGGCAATTATTTGCATTCAAACGAATAGGTGTCAAAAGACACCTTTTGGTCGAAATAGGTATAGAGAAAAACGTGGTAGAAATAATGTTAACTCTAACACGATTCTACGGGCGTACGTGACAAATATCTTGTTTTAACATGTTGCCGCAAATGACGGCTATACCTATTCGATTTATGACGATATGTGGGCAATTGACTGCTATAGCCATCCTGCACATTTTAATTGATAAAAAAAGGAACATCATTAGTACGAAGTGTACTAATGCATTTGTTTGTTAATTATTCAGTAATGCATTGAAAAAAAAAGATGTAATATTTCAGATAACATATGAATTGTCTTTTGTGCGATTTTTCATGCTTTAACAATTAGAAATATCTTCGTGTGTGTTTCTGAGCACGATCGTCAAATTAAAAGTGTGCAGCAACGTGTTAATGATCGATCGAATGATGAGTTAAATATCATTGAAATGATTAATAAGTAATGCTAAAATTGTATATGGGGACTTCCTTTTTGTCAAAGCTTTTAAAACTCTCATTGCTGTACTTCTGCTGGGTCGGACAATAAATTTGAATAATATTACAGTAGAATCTCTCTAATGTTGACAACTCGGGCCAGGATCATTCGCTAATGTTGACACTTCCCTCTATCCCCACTTTTCATGACTTATTTTCCCCTATGCACATAAACATGCGCAGAATTGAAAATTGAGTGAAGGATTCATGTAAACATCATCGATTTAAATAACGCGCCACGAAACTAAAATTCTATTGGGCAATGAAAAGTCCAAGTGGGGCAAAATACAAGTAACAGTAACGGGAGTATCCTGTCAACATTAGCGAGAGAGCAACGTTAGAGGGATTCTACTGTACAACTAACGTTTAAAATAAACGAATGAGTAAATACGTCAACGGATGACACATGATTCGTCACGCGAAAGTGAATATTCATCATATATTCATTCACCATATACAACAAAGTTGTCATGAGTATTCGACAGATTAACCGTTTCCTGTTGCAACATTCAACACCACAAAAATACAATATGATCAGATGGATTATTTGCACCTCGGATTTCTGAAATAAGTGCAAATGTATAAGTTACTCCAATATCCTATGTACAGTATGTATGGTAATTAAAAGAAACCAAACACATGAAACCAACGGTAACAATTTTCCTTTAATTCGAATAAATATACGTCCACATTTTCTTCAGTTGTAAAATAAACAGAAATATAGAGTAAGTAATTAACTATCAATTTTACAATAGATTTTATAACATTACAACGAAACGTTTTACAGGCAAGCCTTGAATGGTAACATGGAAGTTGAGTATTACTACTCAAACTATTAATAATTTTAAGACGTTTAGATAAAGCAGGTAAACATGTTAAAAACGATTGATGGATATGATCCATTACATTTTACAATACAAATGTAAAATGTTAAAGAAAAAACGATATTACGAGATTATTAAAAGTAAACTAAAAAGCAGTCATTCCAGCCACCTTTGTAAAACTAATTAAAGATTTCGACCAAGTAATGGACCCAAGCGTACAAACCATTATCTCTAAAAAGAAGTGATGAGTACATTACAAACTCATTGAATTGAAGCCTATCTAAAACTATAGTCCTACTTAAAATAATAACAGTCGTCAAAATCGAAATATATTGAGTTGGCAACAAGTGATTGCGGATCTTAAATGAGAATTTTAAATGAATCTTGACATAGCCAAACTGTTTTAATTTGTTTGAATGCGTGTATGCGATACATTGAGCTTCTGTGCAATTTCACGTGTTGCGCTATGTGTCTCACCAACAACAACTGGACGGCCATATCGTTGTGCATTTTTCAGTGAAAAATCACCAGAACGGAATTTGACAAGCCAATTTTGACACTGCCTCTTTTTCAAGGCTTCATTCCCATATACGGCACATAACTTTTATGTGCTTGCGATGTGTTCTTGCCTTTTCGGAAATAATACAATAAAATATGTCTGAAAAGCCCGTCTTGTTCATCCATTTTTAAATTGGGATAAAAACGACACTAAATAACGAATAGATACAATTTTTTACTAAATTAAAGGTGGAAATCCAAACAATCAGAAAACAATATAATTTAGGTGCTTTCAAAACGTTGATAAACCAAACCAATGCGCTAAAACTATCTATTGACAAAATCCGCAATCACTTAGTTGCCAACCCAATACAACAAAAAATATATATACAACTATTGTAAACATCTCCAAAACAATTTACTTAAGACAATCAATATTAACGCCAAGAGATTCAGCCATTAAGGTAATTTTAATGAGTGCAAGAAAAAAAGAACATTCACAGAGTCGAGTCCAAAGGATTAAGAAAATTGATCGACAGGATTTTTTGTTGAAAGCTAAAAGGGTTTCCACGTTAAATTAATACACAGGGGTCCTTCTCGAGTGTCCCCGGCCCTGACTGTGAGCTGAGAATCCATGTCAAGGTAGTAAAAGCAACCAGGAGCATACTTGACTATCACCGACACATTAATACGACTAAAGCTCTCTCCATGTATTCAGATTACAAGCGTATTCGTGGATCCGAATGCCGTATGACCCACTTGCTCGTTCTTAAGTTTTCGTGGTTTTCGGTAAAGATTTCGTTACACGACCGAGTTCCAAGTTCGAGCTCTATTATATCACGGAACATAAGTGCATTATCAGTGCAACTGTTTTCGGTCCTTGGAGCTATGAGAGTGCAATCGTTTACGGTTATTTTTCATATTATTAGCGGGATCAGAAAGTAATGTCGTTTGTTTTTTGCATTAAATTCAAGCGAATGAACTTGTAACAAGTTTTTATTTTTAATGAATCATCCTCGTTATTAACACATTGTACGCTGGTCCCGCGATAATGCAGGATTTCAAATATATGATTTTAGGATTTTACCGATCAATATCAGTCGTATTATTTTATCTTGAGGAAAACGGTAAAGTGGGCAAAGAAGGCAATATTATTAGCTTTAAATTGTGCATTAATTAATGTGTTTAAATTTATATTGATTTAAATAGTAACATTATCAAATATAAGAAATTTGATAGCAGATATTTAGCCGGCGTACAATGTGTTAACAACCTTTTGTTATGTAGTGTGCAAATTTTCAATGCCGAATTGATAAAAATATTGATTGTTTTTTGAGCAAAATATCTGGAGAAACGACATTACTTTTCGATCCTCTAAATAGCTAAATGATAATCGTGAAAGTGGTCTATCTGGGAGATCAGGAATAATTCAATTCGTACTTTATTTTGTGTTTTATCGATATACGCTGAATCGCAACGAGTAATCAATTTGGAAGAAGGTTTGGAAATTGTGAGATTTAATGGAAAATGCAATTGCTTTTCTTTCTGTCGGACTTGTTTGGCTTTAATGGCTATGATTATTTTCATCTATGACCTATTATTTTAGGTCGGTGCTGAACTAATGAGAGTACAAAATGTTAAGTAATAATTTTGAAAAAATTTTCCACAGATAATGACGGATTTAAATTTAGGCGCACTGATCCGAAATTTTACTTCCATACCCCACATGAAGACTAAAACTTTTGATTGTCAATGTACTGTTACTCATTGTCAGTCAATGTACTGTTAATTCATACAAAAGGTCAACATTTATTATAAATACAGTTGGATGATCTTTTCTGGAAATTTTCTTTTTAGAGTAAAATCAGAATAAAATTACATATCAGACTTCTTTGCGTATAAGAGGAATTGACATATATCTTAGGGCATTCTTATGTAAACACTAGATTTACGGATGTTGATACACCTATTTTTCTGAAGTGTGCCAAGTTGACTTATACAAGAAAACTGAAGTTTTTTGCAAAGAAAATAGTTCAAAATCAATTAAAATGAAAGAGTTATTATTAAAAAATTAACCAACTAATATATTATATATATAGTAATCAAATTTTGAATGAGCCAAATTGGCTCCGTAAATCTAATGTCAAAACTATGAAAGTATAGAAATCTATTCGTTATGTGTATAACATTAAGCTGAAATCTAACTACTGTCAGAATGACATTTAATTAAGTTCAACAGACGTCGCTCTTTCGTCGATGACACATGTTTTACAGGTGGAAATATTGAGACAATGATATGATTTTGTACCTCTGACATGCACTATCCAGTACAAATATGTGGACACTTCCCTGATTTTAACTTCCCGGAAGAAGTACACCCGGCAATGAATTTTACTCGATTCCATACATTTTACTGTCTCAGCAAATTAATTTCTCCAATAATTCAATAACCATCATACGAACAATAACGAAAAATTTCTACATGAGTAAAAGTTTTAATCATTGAATCGATTAAAAATTTTAAGCCATTGAACTGATTACAGTTATAATATTTTATGGTTCCATTAAAAAAAAAAAAAGAAATTGATTTCAAATCAACCCGAAAGTCTTCCCCGTTACTAGATCTACAAAAAATTCCCCCGAATTAATAACACCACATCCAGGAGCAGCAAAACTAATACATTTAAAAATTGATAAAAAAGAGTAAGTCATTTTGACCAACTCGCCAAAGGGTATAGCCGGATAAGGATGGCAAAAGTGCCCCCAAAGGTAATTAACTTTGAGGCATACCATTCGATAGGGCTCTTTGGAAAAACCCTTCCTGCAAAGTATAAACCCGGTACCCCTACCGTAGGGGTAGTTACAGGGTGAAACGTACTTTACTGTTTTTGCTCGATTTCTCCCGTTTAACTTGATAGAAACTTCTGAAAAAAATCACAGCTATTATACCTAATAGTGTACATAGTTTGGAATTTTTTCAGATTTTTTGGTTGGCAAATCGATTTTTAAAAAATTAAAAAAGTTTATAAACATTAATTTTTTAGTGAAAATATGAAGTGACCACTTTTATATTTTTACAGTACCTGCATAGTACCCTAATTATTAATGTGTAATTTTTTCAGATTTTTACGAGTAGTGGACGGCAGTTAAAAAAAATAAAAACCAACAATTGTTTACATTTGTTGCTAAATTATTGATGTGACCACGTTTATATTTTCACAGTTTCTCAAGTTTGCTATAAACAATTGACTGTAATTTTTTCAGATTTTTTGCAACAGTGTATCATACCAAAAAAAATAAAAAATTTTCTGTTCATTTAGGCCAACCCTGATTTCTTATTCTCTTCCCAGAGGCCAACTATTTATATTTACAATGTTATTCTACGACCTTTGTCGTAACTGTACAAAAATGGTCTGCAAAGAAGCTGCGAGATAACTCGTAGTTGCCGTCCTGGGCAGGTAAACAACCTACGAGTTGTCTTGTAGTTGGCAGTCAACGTGTTAATCGTTACACCTTGAATTCAGGCGGCCCTCGACTGTCGCACATAATTGGTTCCTGAAAATGTGTGCGAATGTTGAATGTTCGAAAGTAGAGGGATATACGAAAAATATTAAAAGTTGCATATTAATATGGTTTCTTTGTAATCTTGAGATTTTTCAACATCTACTAGGTAATACTAGAGAGAATATTATAATAGTAGAGAACCTCAGGGTCCTCTAATATTCTGTTTGGGGACCTCACTCCGATGGACTGACTGCATAGAAGCAATTTTTTAAATAGCAAGAAAAATTAAAAAAAAACTGAAGTTTTTAAAATGTGCGAAATAACGAATTGTGCGAAAGTCGAGGGTCGCCTGTACAGTCTTTTTAAGAAATTTTTCATGTCGATATGCGAATAACACGACGCTGCTATGGTTGGTAAACAGGTAAAGACTTGGACTTTCTACCAATGAGTCATTTTCTACGAGATATATATTTTATATCTAAACATCGACGATTCAAAATCCACCTGTAACAATACATGCTAGACAAAATGACCTTGTTACTTGTTAATTAATCCCCTGCCGCACAATGACGAGTGATACTCGTGACGCGATAAATGGTACAGACAATGTTTAAGTTTTTCGATACGATAAAATTACTTCTATACTATTCAATATTACGTTTAGTTATACGCTATATCAGAAATCGGAGATAAATTGTTATTTCAGCAATAAATTCTGAGTTATTGCGCATTCAGTCATAAATGAAATGTTTCGGCACGAGGTTACAGCCGAAAATCTACAAAACAACAACAAACGAAATGCTATCGGTGCCACTTCACAATAGTCCTACTATATCTCAAGATAAAGATTAAATAGCTCACACAGTTTCATAATCAAAGAAACACGTGTTGGTGAATTTAGAATATTTATACACGTAGCCATGGATATCAAATGGTATAATTAATTATAATAATATATTATTAACGTTAATGCTCGTGCTGATTTCATCTTGTTTAGTTATCGTGTTGATCGTAAGGAATAAATCGATCGTTGCATTACGATGCAACCGCTGAGAGGAAAACTGAGATTAGCACCGTCAAGAATTTAATTGAACCAATGACGAATTAACACTAGATTTACCAAGCCAGTCAAAATGACTGGTACACAATTTTTTCCAAAAATTCTAAGTGTTTATGAGAGAGTCATAGAATAAATATTCTTCGTCCATCATATAAAACATAAATTACCGAATCTATCATCTTTTCCACGTCTTAATTTTCCCTGCTTTAAGATACATCTTTAACATATTTAAATACAATAGATCTCACGCTGGTAAGTCTAGTGTTAACGTGTGCCGATAAACTTGCATTTGATGGATAATTTAAAAATAATGTCGAATCACATATTCCTGGTTTTTTTGCAACGTGTAACGTTTGGATAAACCCTTGAATGTGCTTTACTCGTAAAAATGACGAACCGGGAAAAAATGTTTTGCATGAATACCGTGTTTCTAATGGGAACGTGTATCGCGCTTAAAACTCCTATCGTTTGTTTCTCATGAGCGATCTTTTAATAGCGTTTTGCTTGGTTTTGCGTTTAATCGAGCTACCGCGACAGTTATACCATGTGAAACTCTTTTTAATGTTAAATGTTATAAATACTCTGACAATGAGACCAATGATGTGTGAATATAACGATGGCATTCACCGTTTCTTACGTTCGTTAGGATTCAATTGAGCTTTTAGTATGAAGCTAACATTTTCTTCGTTAGAAAATGGAGCTTATTTTGTTTTGTTATGTTCAAGTTAAAACGCTTAATTATGAGAAAGGAGTGTATTAAATAATGATTTTAACATGTATTTTATGCATTGTAGTTTGACCTCCGGGAGAGCAATTCAAATTACTGGCTTTAATTTTATTTACGGAAACAGAGGTGCAATTTTCAAGTATCGTTTTCTAATGTTGACGTGAAGAAAATGGATTTAGAAACACTGAAGCGATTCATTTAAAAATATATTACTAAATATCAAGTGAAATATTGTCGTTTATTAATTATTCCACCGATAGATTATTTATAGAAAACCGAGGAAGGTTCTACTTTCAGCATGATTCGCACGGAAACCAGTTTTCGAGAAAAGAGAATAATTATTTTCTTTAGCAATGTTATTTATGACTAATTAGCAAATATAAAAAAAAAATTAACACAAATATTAACCCTACGCGGTTCGAATTATTTTGTTAATTTTGAAGTGAGCTGAACAAAACTAATTTCACAATATTTTCTATCAATAGCTGTCCATTTTTTTTTAATGATATCAATAACTATAGATATTGATATGATATGAGATATTGATATATAGATATCGATGGATATTTAGGCGATATTTCAAAATCATTAGGACGGGTAATAAATTGTCAGAAAATAAAATAAAATTTAAAGCCGTGTCGTGTACTGCTCGTCATAGGATTGCAAAGGGTTAAAGTCACAAATAAATTTCTTAAAAAACTAGAATAATAACGTTCTCGTTCCGTAATCAAAATTAATTTTCTACATGTAATCATTCGCACCGTTTTTGAAATTGCCATATTATACATACTTATATGTAATATAACTTTGTATACTTGTATATAGTAAACTTTATATACTGAAGTCTATTTCCATACTAACTGTGCATGTATGTGTGTAACTACATCCTTGAAGATATGAGGAACTCTTGCTCAATATAGCATTCCTTGTTTGCTTTTATCGTTATCACTATTACCATAATCATTATACCCTTATTGGTCGTAACGCCGAATTTTAAATATGCTTTAAAAGATAGATTCAAGCGGCGTTAATACTTTCGAATAAATCACTACAGCCACAATCACCTCCGCTTTCTAACATTATAGCTTCACCGATCAAATATCCTATTCGAAAACTTACCAACCGTTCACTCACATTTACAGCAATTCTATAATTCACACTACTGTCAATAAATAAAAAGATATTTCAAATCATTTAACACTAGAACTACCAAATAAATCAAAATGACTCGTCGTCAATTTCTTCCAAAAGTTCTCCAAGTTTATAGGATAGCCGTAGAGCAGATATTCTACGTGGATCTTATAAAATACAGATTACTGAATCGATCGTCTTTTTCACCTCTTGATTTCTCCATTTCCAAATTACATATTTAATATATTGAAATAGATTTAACGCCGGTAATTCTAGTATTAAATATATTTTCTCTCGAGCTAGACCTGTCAAGGTAACCAAAATGACTTAATCTAAATATTTTTCCAAATGCTCCTGAGATTTATAACATTGGTTTTTTTTAAATTTTCTATATTTATGCTGTTGCAAGCGTTTAAATCGATTAATTTTTTTTACCTCCTTCATATCTTCTCTTCTATGGCATTTATTTGACATTTCCAAACGTATTGGAGATTCATATAGGTATTAACATTTTAAACGCTACTTTTACCAGCGTTAAATCTGTTATTTCAAAATAAATTGAGTAAGTACTTTAACCACTTAACTGTGCCGAAAATTCTTTTGAATTTTGAGTCACGAAAATCTAAAAATGAACATAACTCTATTTCAAATTATTTATACCCTTTAGTTATTCGTTTTACTTCGGCATGGCCTCAAAATATTGCAAACACCTAGAAATTTACGAAAGTATTTTAGTTTTCATCAAAATTACAATTTAAATAACCAGTAGTAGGTTTTACGCATAACGAGTATACTCGTCAAACACAGCTAACTGGTTAAAAGGAAACGAATGAAACGGTAAAGGAGCTGATTAATTAAAAAATTTATATATTATAATCTTATAATGTGGAAACATCTACTATAATATTCTTCTACTTTGAATAATTTAAAAAAAAAGTAATATCCCATCATTTCAATCGATTCGATAATTCCAGTGTTAAATCTACAATCGTTAACAGATGTCGTGTTAATAATCCTAACATCGACAAGAACAGTTCAAAATTATTTCAATATTTCCCCAATAAATTTTCAGGACGGATCTCGCAACCGATCTGCTCTATTTGTGCCCATTTTCTAAGGTTAGCATGTTAAAAAAAAGCACATAAAAATGGTACGAAACACGGGTTAAATGTTTCGACAATCCTCGAGAGTTGCGGAAGTTCCGCTTTTGTCTGACCCAGATAGTCGGCATTCACTCGCTATTTCGTAACGGGACCGACTACTTTCTTTTGCTGACGAAGGCTGACTACACTTGTATTTAATATTTAAAGCTTCAAGGATTAATATTTAAAGGTTCATGCATACCACACTCCTCCAAGAATAACATCCCCTTTAAAATTAAAAGGAAAAATTAATACACTATTAACATGAATTTTTTAAACAGAAAAAGCATAGCGACTACCTATTGTAATCTTGAATAGTGGTATTCAAATTTTTCTATCAGCATGCCTGGTTCTATTGACTTTAGTTAAATATTTATTAAAAATGTTCGTCATTAATTAATCGACGACTATAATTAACCCCTTCAGAACCGAATTTTTATTCGTTGAAGAAAAAATTATATTTCTACTAAAATTAACTTAATTCGTGCGAATGAAAGCAGCAATATACGTTTTACAAAAACATTTATTTAAAATGTACATTTTAATGGACATATGGTCCTTACGCAAAATTTGTAACATTAAGGAGATCCTGAGAAATATTTGTATAAAAAAATAAAATTCATTAGGTGTTGAAATTAAGTTTAAACCTATACGTAATAAAATACAACACGAAGAGTATTATGCATATTACAATGTGCACAGGGTCCGAAGGGGTTAAAATCAAAAGTTACAATGGTAAAATATACAAAGTTATTGTCATATGTTGTATTTGAAATTATTTGTACACGTAATTAAAAACAATGAAAGATCATAGCAAGGTACGGGGCAAACTGTTTTCAGACTTTAAAGGCTACTTTTCAGTGATACAGTTTAAGAGACAGAAAGAATAGAGATGGTGTATCATTTCGTACGTTTAGGTAACACAGTAGACTGTATTATGTTAATCAATGCACATGGACAGAATAGACCATTTATCTCGATCACAGTTGTAGGGTTCAAAGGTTAACACACGATAACAGTTTTTCTTCTTTTTCCTCTGTCTTTCCTTCTCTCTTTTTCTTTCTGCACTTCTTATTGGCGTTGGGTCAAGGTCTATTTTTGCGTAATATTATTCAACAATTTGATACAAATTTAGTCGCGAAATCTGCCCCTCCAACAAAGGGGAATACGAAATTGACATTTTGTTACGAAGACTCGTCATTCTTCAGTGGATAGAAGTGATTTCGTTGAGAGTAACGGCCACGATGATCTCCGTTGACAATCTCCATTTCTAATCCTTTGAACGGACGATCGCGTTCATTAAAAAGAGGAACTAATCGAATTGTCGAGACAAAAAGGTCTAACGGTGTGCGGCTTGGGAGAGTCGAGTTTTCGATCAGCTTCATCGAACAATTGGCTTTCTATAAAGAGTTTATACGATATTTCACGATGTATAAGGTATATTTCGGATATATTGCTATCATATTCCGTAAACAACCTTTTCTGATATAAATTGGTGATTTATTTTTTTTCTCGGAGTATTTGACGTTTCGGTGTTGCAAACGAGAATCAGTGTTTGTAAATTCGTTAACCAAGTATCGGCTCGTGTTTCCAAACGTTTCAAATTCAAAGAATTTTTACCATCTATTCTCGATTAACTGAAATTGATTTATCAGTATTAGAATAATCGGCGAATAACTCATTATATTTAAGGAGTTCACGTAAATATTTTAGGATTACGGGAACGTAGGGGGTAAGAAATTTGATCGATTTCATCTCTTATATTTTGCAAGATAAACGAAGAAAATTTTCGGACCTTATTCCAGCAAATATTTCCAGTGTTAGAAATTAAGGGAACATTTTTAGAAAATTCAGAACAAATTGTTATTATCACCTTGATAGATCTATTGTTAATATTCATTATCAGATATATGAGTCGTTCAGAAGCCAATGCGGGTAAGTCCAGAAAACAAGAATTGAGAAAATCAATTTTGTTTTGATACATTAATTTTTAAAATTCTTGGTTTATTAATTTGATAAAAAAATTATATAAAGTCTTTTTTCTAAGTGTGAACCCTACAAAAAAAAAGATATGTACAGGATGTGTAAATAAAAACATAACTATTTATTGGAACAATGACAGCATCTTATAAATTTTAGGACTTATATCTTTTGGCAGGTGAAAAAGATAAGAAATTTATGTAAAAATAATACAATAACATTTATTGTCTTTAGTTTTATGTTTATTCATCATAACAAACATGTTCTTCTTCCGAGTTATTTAAATGTAAATTTTGATCTCCACGTGTTGTTCTTAATGTCCTGTAAAAGTCGTGTCTTTTTTTGTTTATTTTGAAATTGTTCTGCCATTAGGATATAATATTAGTTAAGTTATATTTTTTAAAATTCCTGGCCTACCTATTTTTTTTTTATATCAATCACATGAAAGGTATCATCCTCGTCAAAATTATATTTGAACTTAATGCTGTTTGGGTTTGACCTTTCTAGTTTTATCCATCACATATTAAGCCAATTGACTGTTAGTCCACTTACCATTTTAAAAAGTCTGAGTTTTTACAGTTATTAAAGAAAATTTATTTAATGTTTTTGATAACACAATAATTTTCACAAACACTTCAATGTAATATTTTTATGTTTTAACCAAAGTGTAGATATTTCAAATTAAAAGAAAGCACGTACATAAAACTCGAACAATTCTAAATAGTAGAAGTAACAGTTACAGTTACTATGAATTTGTTGTTTTTCAGTGTTATCAACAAATATTGAAAGAAGAAGAAGAATTTAATTTTTATTTCAAAGTTTACGTAAAAAAATATTGATAAAAGGTGGACTTATTCACAATGGCTTCTGAAATTATTATACAATATATTCAGAAGCTATAAAAACATGGGCTGTCTGATGTAGAAAAAAGGGAGCAACGAGTAAATCCTTTAATAACTAAGAAGAATATTATTTATTTCATCAAAATTTACAAAAATCAGAAAATACCAAAAAATGGACTTAACTGCATTGGCTTCTGAGTGACTCATATATTCTCTATGCAATATTTTTGAAACGAATCTCTATTTAGCTTCTACAACCTTTGTTGTTCCCGTAAAAAATGAAATTTGCATAAACATTTATAATTCGTTAAAAACTGTTATGATTTGCAAAAAAGTTTTTCTCTACTCTAACCAGTTGTTCATTCATTTTTTAACTCCAACAACATCTAAAGAAACAAAGAATATTGCAATTTAAGTTGATATTAACCGTTGCAAATTTTAAATAAAGGTACCTAAAATGAAAACAATATGGAAATACACAATAATACTATGAAAACTGTTAAAAGAGCGACGTGTAATAAAATGTATTCTAGACCGTTGTAAAATGTTCTCAAACAGAAGGGAAAAAAGGGAAAGTGGTGTTTGAGAAAGTCGAAGTGGAGATGGAAATTTCTCACTTGCTCGGCACGTTACAAAATAAAAGTTATTTCGAGTGGCCGAGATAAATGTTTCACCTTGTGCAAAAGGGGTCCTAAGCGGACCAGCAAGGCGATACGCTCAACGAGGATTTCGTTCGCCTTTTATTTTTGCACGTTCCACGAAATGACGCTCTTTCTCTACTTCAGTGAAATCTTGCTCGAAGCATAATACAAGATATTTTTAACATCCAACTGATTCGTTATTCTCGCGTAGTTGTAAAACTGAAAAGACAGCATGAATTTATTGCTGCTCCAATTGAAACTTTAATAGATATTATAAACGATCTTCACTGATTCTATCGTTCATTACACAAATTAATTTTGTTCGTCTTTAGCTCTCTGTAAGTAATTCAAGGTGATTTCGAAGTCACATATTGACGTTATATTTTTATACTTTACCATAATTTATTCGTACCTTGAACCATTGCAATTTGAAGTTCCAAAATGGGCAAAAGATTAACGTGATAAAATTCGATTAGTTCGATTTAATTTATGTATTACTACAAATACAATTTCGCCCATTTTCTAATGTCGAAAATTCTGACGTTTTTGGAATTTGAAATTATAAAAATAAAATCAGTATATTCAAAAATACAATTGTTCGTTTCACACGTACTTTATATTCAGAATCGCCACATTTAGTATGTCAATTATACAGTTTCAACTTCATCACGAGTGACCCTCTTTTTCTTTCCACGATTCCACGTTGGTCGAGTATTTAATATCAGGAATTTAAACGGAACAACTTTACCAAGAAACTTTATTATTCGAACGAGTCAGAATAATCCTCGCAGTCGTGCGTTTCATGTAAGCAGAATTGTTCGCAGTCTCGCGATTATATATTTTGCGCATTACTCACGTTTGCAATGCGAGCACGAGGATCATGGCAGGTATACGCGTATTGAAATTAAGAAAAAAAATCGATATTTTTCCGTATTTAAATGCCCGTCATGTTGTGAGAGCACATTTTTCTCTTTCATGTATGCGGACTTTGCGTTTCGCAATGATTAAACAGCATGCGATTTTCATAGATGAAAAGCTTCGCTGGCATATCGTTGCTCTTGCAGAATTTTAAATTAGTTTGATTGAAAAATATATAGGAGAATTTGTGGAATTTGAAGAACTTCGAAATTCTAAGAAGAATAAATTGGATAAATCAGCTCTTGTTTTTTATAGATGAATATACAGGGTTACCCAAAAGTCAGGCAATTTTGGAATTTTACTTCCTTCCAAGTAATTAATTCCTATTAATTTTATTAAATCAAGAATAAAATAGTAACCATTTGAGGTAGGTACATGACAAAACTAACTAGAAATAATTTTCAAGAACTATGTTTATGACAAAATAAATGTGTATTCTTAACATTAAAGCTACCGACGTTATATCTACTCACATCTAGATATATCGAATAAGTGCTTTGGGAAAAAAGGAACCGAGAGGTGAAACCTATGATTAATTAACTAATTTATGTTTTATAAGATAGAAGTGGAATATTTGCTTCATGACTCTTCTATTAATTTAAGGAATTTTTAGAAATTATTAAGGGCCGGTCATTTTGACCTTTGAATATATGATTAAAACAAAATATATGACGGAGCCAATTTGACTCACTCAAAATTTGATTACTATGTGCATAATATGATTGATTGGTTCATTTTTTAATAATAAATCTTACATTTAAATTGATTTGGAACTATTTTCTTTACAAAAGACCAATTTTCTTGTACGAGTCATATTGGCTCACTTCAAATAGATAGGTGTATCAACACCCGTAAATCTAGTGTTAATAGATGACTTTTGGCCCATCCTATACATAGTCTTATATTCCTATTACTATCTGCAAAAAGCGTATTTATACAAGGTACAGTAAATTTCAGTTTATAGGATATATTTAAAGTTTTCCCAAATGGCGTGCTGTATGAAAAACTCTAATACAACATAAGCATGAACAACTCTCATAGTATATTCTGCATTAACACTAGATTTACGGAAGCCGTCAAATTGACAGGCACCTACAGTCTGTTCCACAAGAGCGTGGACGCGATATTTGTGAAATCTGATACGCAATTTGTTAAAGACTGTGCTGGCCTAAACATACAAAGTGTCCTCTAATACGCAACAGGTCCAATTCTTTTAGGATCGTTTCTATCTCTGAGAAATTCAGTTCATTTCGAAATGAGTGCCGTGTACGCTAAACGATTCGAAGCGGTCTTCTTGTGCCAATACACGAAAGGTCCTAAAATGACTGTTAGAGATGCAGCAAAATATCTGCATAAACCTCGCGCATTCGTAAATAAGTGGGTGCAACGGCATAAAGACACAAATTGTGTCGATGATCTCCCTGGTCGAGGTTCGAAACGGGAAGATAAAGCGATTTTACACCTTTTTTCGAAAAATCCGACGTTTTCCTTACGTAAAGCGCAAACAATTTTAACTAAAAAGGGCATAGATATAGGTATATTAAAAAGGTATTTTATAAAATTACTAATATAGGTATATTTGTATCGAAGCCGTCTTTGTACTGGAATGGAAAATACAGAACGGTATTAATGTGTTGGATTGGCCATCTCAGTTCCCCGATGCCAATCCAATCGAAAATGTTTGGTCTGTTATGAAGTACAAACTCCGAGAAAAGCATATTGTCAAATTAAAAACACTAGTTCGTCGAATTCAAGAGATATGGAAGTCTCTTCCTCTCTTATGCTGAAAAGTTGGCTGAAAGCATGCGGAGACGTTGTTAAGCGATAATCGCTAATGGTGGAGATTGGACATTTTATTAAGGAAGTGCGTATCAATTTTTTAGATGTACTTTCGATTTATATGATATTTCTTATAAAAAAGTTTTTTCCCCACAGAGATATCGCGTCCACGCTCTTATGATACAGACTGTATTTTGTTAATAAGCATTTTTTAAATTTACAGAGAAAGAGTATAATACCTATATATTTCACGTGTTTTTTATAATACAAAAATTACTTAACGAATTATCATCTTTGCCACTTGAACCCTCTTTTTTCAAAGTTGTTATTTAATATATTGCAATGTAACAGATTTCACGTCCGTAAATGTAGTGTTAAATGCCATTTTACGTAGACTACTTGTAATATTCATATATTAGTGGGACCGGAAAGCAATGTTTCTCAAGGTACTTTGCTCGACAACTAATTGATTTTTATCGATTCAACATTACAAATTTGCACACTAGGTGACAAAAGGTTGCTGATAACGAGATTGATTACATCTGTCATTAGAAGTTCAAACTTGTTACTATCTTATTCGTTTGAATTGAATGTAAAGAAAACGACAGTACTTCCGGTCCCCCAAACAGGCCTTTATCACTGATTTGAAAAATGATTATGTCAATTACTTATTATGACAAACAAACAAGATACAGATATTGATTGACTATTATACATATATTGCCAAGTACTCATTTCCACTGCCTTTTCCTTTCTTTTTTGTATTTCTCGGCTTTGACTCCCATGGTAATTTCTTCTAGAACTTGCTGTTTTAAATGGTTTCCGAACAACCGAACATATTATATAATGCACATATCACACGGGAAAGATTTCTCACAATCGGAAGTGATGGGAGATTTATAAACTCGAGCTCGCAGACTGTGGATCTAAACTTTTATATCCTTCCTCACGACAGTCCTCCCTTTAACCCCTTGGCTACTGTGGACGCCTATAGGCGTTTAGCAATTTTGCGTTTGTGACACTGAGAGCGCCTATAGGCGCTCGACTCAAATTGGCTTTTTGACACGAAGGGCACTTTTAAATTTGTAATATTTATGGCAACTCGATTCAGAGTCTAGAACACTGCTGTAAACTTAGGGAATTTTTGGAAAAAAATGTGAACAAGTCATTTTGACTTGCTTGGTCGTTCTAGTGTTAAAAAAAGCATCCCAATCCAAAAGTGTTCCATTCTCGGCATATGGGCATCGATCGACGAATGATATGGCCGCTGTGTCTCAAAGTTTGCCGTAGTCAAGGGATTAATTGCTATGCTTTAATTCTCCTAGAACCTACAGCTTTAAGTGGGTTTCGAACCACCAAGGATATGATGTATGAAATTAGGAACCAATTAGGAACAAACTTCTCCAATGACGAAAAAGGTTTTGACCTCGGATCGACTGATAACGAGTTCGAGCATTTACTTCCATAACCACCATAGATTTCCACAACTATTTTTCAAAATTCTCAATAACAGACTACAGGAGAAGTATGTAACAAAGAAACTTCCTTCAATGAAACGTGTGACCCTTTAACCCTTCAAGTATTACAGACGTACAATACGCGCCTTGAGAAACAATCTCGTCCTAACATATCGGAGTATGTATATTATAAGCAGTTAAAATTGGAATTACTTACAATTTTCACACTTTAACTATCCTATAAATAAGTTTTTCCTTTATCAACACTCACCAACCTATGGCCTACTTAATCGTCCATTAAAAATGTTAATAAAATAATATTACATCTGCTGCAAACAGGTAAAATCGGGACAAACTAATAAGTATTTCTACACATCTTGATATTCAATCAAGAAAAGAGTGGACGTTAGGTAATGTACTAACCTTTTGACTTCCTAATCGATAGATGCTTGTCGATCGCTAAATAATTCAATGTTTTCCTATTATTCAATGAAATAGCCGTCCACAGAATGTTACGAGAAGTGAAGAATAAAGGTGAAACCAAGCTAGAGCACGTTACATCAATAATTATTCGATACCCTTCGTGAAAACTGTGAAAAGGGGCACGCATGGTCGGTTTACCGTGGCACAACCGTTATTTGATACGGTACTGCCTTACGTTACACGCATTCCTCTCTTTACCTCGTCCCGAGGTAAATCGTGCACGTGTACTCGTACACGTGCGGGAAAAAAGGAGTTTCTCCTAACGTGCACAGGCATTACATTATTTAATCAAAGCGAAATAAAAGAGAAAAACTCCCGGCCTAGATCCATGATGAAATAGTTGGAAGTGTCAATGTTCTCCTCTCCGACGAATTCACGACAAACGAAAGCTTTCAACGATACCCGGATATCATTAATTGAACACCTGTCAATTGGCGTTTCGATTGTCCGAGGTCATATCGATTGAATTTTTAATTATCCTGATATCTAATATTCCCTGTATTAAACAC